>JAWWNH010000030.1:15257500-16457500 GCA_034641385.1 Darevskia mixta
TCATAATCCAGTAAGGACTCCAAGAGGGTGTTGCTTTGGTTTTATTTATTAAAAAAAACAAAATCACAGTGAGCAGAAACAGGTTTGGTACTTTGCAGATAAATTCAGATTCAGGAAGTAGCAGCTTTCATCTCGTAAGCATGAAAACTTTGTAAACTTCTATCATTAACATCCTTATGATGAGGCTTCTTGGACCAGGGCATTTCATAAGCCTTGATAAATAATATTTCAACAGAAATGCAACATTAGGAAATATTATGCCTGGCTACAGAGCTTAAGGAAGAGGATAAGGAGAAAATAATTAGATTTTACAGAAAGAAAATGATCTGTTGGAATATGAAAAAAGTGAATAATGTTATTTATCAATGTAAGAGTTGCAGATCTTTACAAGGTATAATATGCTTAGGCAGTCCACCTAAAGCCTCCTCATAATAAGCTGCACTTCTCTCAAATATTACAGTTTCTGCCATTGCTGCTTAGTACAAGGCAGCCTCATTTCTGAGGATTTCTACCAGCTGCTATGCATCCCCTACCTTCTCCATATTGCTTTGCCATCCTTCTTCCTTTGCTTGTAGCACCCCAATGCTCCTCCAAAGTCACATGACCCAGTGTCCTGTTTTGGCATGGCTGTGCATTAATCACATATTCCCCTGAGCAGTTTATTCTCAACACAAATTAGTTATTAAGTAACAGCTGAATCATGCACAAATCTCTATCATATTTCCTGGATGGCTTCAAAAGAGGATTACTGTAGTCAAATTCACAGAGGATAAGACCACCTGTGGTTACTAGTCATGAGGGCTATGTTCTATTAGCCAGAGGCAGCAGGTCTCTGAATGCCTGTTGCTGGTTATCACAAGTGGGGAGAGTATTGCTGCACTTAGGTCATGCTTACAGCTTCCCGAAGGCATCTGGTTGGCCTTTGGCCTGACCCAGCAGGGCTTTTCTTACGTTTTTGTCCCTCCAATGCATCACCTTTTGTCATGAGAAAGATAAAATATTCATGGCCTATATATACACTTCATGTCGTTTCACAAATTTAAGTAGACCGAATACTTGATAAATGCATTTCAAGCATCACACACACACACACACACACACACACACACACACACCCTGCCCTTCTTGTCCTCATATAACCCATGTGCTCTGAGGCACAACCCTCTTTCTGCTTTCACCTCAAAATCTGATGCCCGGATGTTTATAACACATTTGGGCACAGCATTTACCAGCCACACAAGCCCCAAACACAGAATATATATCAACCTTTGCATTTGCCCCCCATCAGCCAGCCCTGACGCTAGGCTCTTGGTATCCTTTCCCACTTCTCCACCATATGACAGACAAGGTAACTTTTTCTGTCCTCAAAGCCTGAGTCGGTGTGCTTTTGGCTGCTGAGCTCACTTGACTGCTCTTAGCCACTCCCATTCATTTTGATCGGGTATGTCCAGGTGGCTTGTGCCTTAAGGCTAGTGTCTGAGATCCCAGGGTGATTTGATGAGCATTGGAAAGGAGACAGAAGGGTGAGAGGATGACATGCATCACAAGATAGGGAAGTTTTTAATGTTTGACATTTTACTATGTTTTTATATGTGCTGTAAGCCGCCCAGAGTGGCTGGGGAAACCCAACCAGATGGGCAGAGTATAAATAATAAAATGATGACGATGATGATGATGATGATGATGATGATGATGCACCACTCAGAGCAGCTTACAACTATTTAAAATTACAATACAATGAAAATGTTAAAATACAAAAAAGGAGGGAACCAATATATATAGTACACAACAGAGAAAATCCACTTAAAAGCACCAGTGGCAGTGGTCTCAGGTAAAAATGACCTTAGCAGGCAAAAGCCTACAGGAAAGAAAATGTTTTTACTAGCTGATAAAGCACAACTGTGCCCTCTCTTTAGTTAAATGTCTGCTAGGATGCAAAGAGCATATCCTTCTAATTCATACCTCTTCACTTACTTGAGGGGGGAGGGCATTGGTAAAATGAACATGTGCCAAGATTATTTATTCTTTATCTAGTCCAGACTTGTAATCCATTCACCTGGTCATGCGCAGCCTCCATGCAACCAAGCAGAGAAGCTACTGAGATGTATTCTGAGACTGACTTTTCTGGGTTTTCAGTTCCGTTAGGACACAGATATGCTACAAGTTACTGATGTGTAGGTAAGTATGGGGCATTGGGGCAGGCTGCATAGTTTAAAAATATTTGGGCAACTAATTTATTTGCAAGGCTGACTTTGTGCACAATGCCAGCAAACTAGCAAGTCAATTACAAAGCTCAGTTCATTTAGAAACTCTGCTTAGACTTCCATTTCAAAACATTTCAAAGTGGGCAATGTCACACTAGTATATGCAAAAGGGATGGTTTGTGAGACACTTTGAGCAAAATGTATTAGCAAATCATGTTCGCATAGTCCAGCTACATAACAGTTTTCAGAAGTACAGATAGATGCAGCATGGGCTCTGTTGTTATCTGTTTCTGGATTTATCCCTGGATCATCTGACTGTCATCTTGCATGTTCTACTTAATAGATACGGTGGTACAAGGCGGCAGCTGCAGAATCTAGCTGACAAAGCAAGAACTGGGATGGGGAAAGAATCACAAGACAAGTTTCACCCCAATTAATAAGAGGTTTGCAGACAAATGCATGCCAATGTGACCTTACACTGCACAAGAAGTAAGAAGTTCTTTTTCCAAGGTGGACAGAATGCAAAAAAAAAAGTAAAGTACAATTACATTGCCTATAGCAATTTTCTCTAGCTATTCACACTGAGTTGGAGCTAGAAGTGCACTTCAAGTCACAAAAAAATTCCTTTCCGGAATGGAAGGGACTTGAATCCAATGGAGTTTCCATGAATGAAAACTGGGGGAGGGCATACAATTTTTGTCAGTGCTCTTGCAGTTCCACTGCTCCAAAGGGACTGCCAACACTCACGACCACATATGGTCCTTTTGGGGGGGGGGGCAACAGAACCTGCAGGGAAAGGGGGAAACGAAACCTCAGAGCACCCCGATCCATCACCAATAAGCATGTCCAAAAGTCTTAAGTGAACCCACTCCCTTTCTATTTTTAATAAAATGGAAAAAAGATGTAAATAGGTAGTTGCGCCAGTTCACACCTATAATGCAGTAAACCAATACTCTCCAGTTTTTTTTCTTTGAGCTCCTGGCCTTCAGCTGATGAGTCAGAATCCACAACTCCCAACCTAAAGTGGGTCACATCAGTGCTACCTCCATCACTTCAATGTGGGGTTTGGGGTGTGGCTAACCCCCCCCAAAAAAACCTAGAACAAGAGAGAGTAACCAGCATTACTATTGCATAAACCACACACACACCAACTATAAAGCCGTTTCTGCCTGTGAGTAATGACGACCAGTCTAAATCAATGTTTTGGAAAAAAAAAAACCCTTCTGCCAAACCCTCCTATAAAAATGTATGGTCAGTCAGCCTTCTTAAAAGCTCTGCCATCCCTCTGGTCCATTCCGCTCCCCTGCCTGTTTCAGCCAGCTAGTTCAATTTTGCCTCTCAGCAGGTGTGAGAGAAAGGCAGGTAATCAGTGCAGCAATGGGAAAGAAGAGGTGCAATGCTACATTCTCCCTTGCTGCTGCAGTGCTATTAAATAGTCCATAGGAATGTAGGAATTCTCTACATTAACAAAGAACTAGGAATTCTATATATGTAAAAAAAAAAATCAACAATGCTCTAAACCATCTTGGCTGTGAATCCTGAGGGCCCTGATCCCTGGCTTGCAGGCTCTTCCACCAGGTCCAGGAGGGCAGGGCCCAGACTGACTGGAGCTAGAAAAAGCTGAGGCTGCTGAGGGTCTCCCCTTCTTGGGCAAGGTTCTTGAGTGGGTGGTTGCGAACCAGATCCAGCCACTCTAGGAGGAAACTGATTTTCTAGATCCATTTCAATCAGGGTTTAGGCCCTGTTTTGGCACAGAAACTGCTTCGGTCACCTTGTATGGATGACGCCAGTTGGAAGAGAGGCGGGAAATGTGTCCCCATTAATTCTCCTTGACCTCTCAGAGGCTTTCAGTACCATCAACCATGGTATCCTTCTGGAGCAGCTTCCTGCGTTGGGGTGGGTAGCACCGCTTTGCAGTGGTTCCAGACCTACTGATCCTGGTCCGACGGCACTGCCTGCCAATTACCGTATTTTTCCATGTATAAGATTAGGTTTTCCCCCCTAAAAAATAATGTCAAAAATTAGGGGCGTCTTATACACGGATACATCCCCCTGCCGCCATTTTCTTAAATCTGAGTCCTCAAAAATAGGGCACGTCTTATACATGGGGGCATCTTATAGATGGAAAAATAAGGTAGCGGTGGTTTCCAGCTCCAATTCAAAGTACTGGTTTTATAAAGCCTTAAATGGCTCAGGACTGACTCTGCAATCATCTGATGTCCTTCTCCATGTGCTTCCTTCGCAAGAGGTCCCAAGAGTGGCAACATGAGAACAGGCCGCCTTTGCAGTGGCTCCCTGTTTGTGGAAAAATTTTCCCCAGGGAGGCTCGCCTGGTGCCTTCATTACATATCTTTAGGCTGTAATATGTTAATGTATTGTTTTTTAATATTTGCTGGAAGCCGCCCAGAGTGGCTGGGGAGACCCAGCCAGATGGGTGGGGTACAAATAATAAATTAATATTATTATTATTATTATTATTATTATTATTATTATTATTAGGCGCCAAGCAAAAATGTTTCTCTTCAACCAGGCCTTTGGCTGATTATCATTTTGTATTTTTCTGTTGTGAACTGTCCTGGGATCTTCTGATGAAGGGTGATATACAAATTTGATGATAATAGTAATAAAAATAAACCACTTTGGGATTAACATCGCCCATCACCTCTCCCTTGTACAGGTATGTGCCCCCTAATGTGCACGGGGGTTGTGTTTTGGGTCACTGTGCACAACAGCGAAGCACACATAAGCCCACCCCACCCTGTTATGCCCCTGCCCCACCCTCTGTTCCTCCCCCCTCCCCAGTCACTTCTGTCTAACTGGTCCATTGGAGATGCATAAATCAGCTGTTGCCTGTATATCAAAGAGAGTAACTATCTCGGTCCTTCTCCATCCATAAATAGAGGTTCATTTTCCAATAGACATATGTTGTATCTTGCAACCTGCCTATATTTCACTGCACACAAAAAACCTCTTAGACTGCAATCCTATACATATTGATCTTCAGCTTGAACTTAGTGTTGCTGACTTCTGCGTACAATAGATTGTACTTTAAGGAAAATACTGGCATTGTATTAAACCAAACATTATTTGGAGCAGCTACACATTATAGATGACAACTGCAATTGCTGCATGAATGTCAGTGTAACATATATATTACAGCTGCCTTGAAACACCCATGTGCGTGCAACTGAGCCTGCTAACCTGATCATGGTGCCTTTTACATTAAGCATCAAATCAGCTTCCTACTACATAACTAAAGATTGTTAATAACCGAAATAACTAACTTAATCCAGTGTAAGATCGACATCCCATGAGATAATTTAAATCATCAATTTTAGCTGTATATGACAACTACTCTGGGCTCTTTCCAGGCTGTGCTTCCACTTCTACGGGTTTTGAATATTCGATGAAAAAAAAAACTGCCAGCAAATGTAATAGATGCACATAAAGCATTTCCCTTACTCTAGTGAAGCAGCAAAAAGTGCCTCAAGAAATGTTCCATTTAACTGAGAACCAAAGCACAATGGCCTACATCTGAGGCACTAGCATACATAAATCCATTCATTAAAAAAACAACCAAAACAAATCTCAAGTTAAGCTGTGCACTATTTTCATCCAGTTTTTTCTTCATAGCTCATGAGCTTCCCCCCCCAAAAAAAATTGGACCCACTTGAACATCAACACTGGTTTTTATGAAGGATATCATCTAAATTTATCCTGTATCGCAGAGATTTGCAAACACAATTGTTCAGAAATTGGGACACCCAAGATCAGATCTACAAAGGTGCTTATTCCAGAGGAAGCACTCAGTAGCTCACTGCCATGTTTCTTTGCTCAGTGATACATCAGTCCTTGGATCTGTATTTATTTAGCACCTAAATCACCTAAGCCAAATTACTACTACAACTACTGGATTCCTTACCCAGTCTTCAACATAAAGTCCCAGGATGGGTTACAACAATATAAAAATACATCTAGGCAGTTCTGCTAGCACAAAGGCTTCAGGCTGTGAATAATATTCATTCATTCATTCATTCATTCATTCCCCGCCCATCTGGCTGGGTTTCCCCAGCCACTCTGGGTGGCTCCCAACAGAATATTAAAAACACGATAAAACATCAAACATGGAAAACTTCCCTAAACAGGGTTGCCTTCAGATGTCTTCTAAAAGTCAGATAGTTGTTTACAGTGGTACCTCAGGTTACGAACTTAATTCATTCTGGAATTCTGTTCTTAACCCGAAGCGTTCTTAACCCGAGGTGCGCATTCCCTACATAGGCCTCCCACGGCCCCGGAAGTGGATTGCGTTCGTATCCCGGGGCAAAGTTCGCAATCTGGAACACCTACTTCCAGGTTTGTGGAGTTCGTAACCAGAAGCGTTCGTAAGCAGGACTGTTCGTAACCCAAGGTAACACTGTATTTCTTTGATATCTGATGGGAGGGTGTTCCACAGGGCGGGCACCACTACCGAGAAGGCCCTCTGCCTGGTTCCCTGTAACCTCACTTCTCCCAATGAAGAGACCGCCAAAAGGCCCTCGGAGCTGGACCTCCGTGTCCGGGCTGAACGATGGGGGTAGAGTTCTGAAACAGAACTTCCCCTCCCTCTCCTCTCTCTGCACTATGGAACTTGCTCCCACAGGAGCCAGTGATGGCCACCAATTTCAATTTCTTTAAAAGAGGACTGGACAAATTCATGGGGGATAAGGATACCAGCGGCTACTAGCCATAATGCCTATGCTCTTCCTCCACAGGTGAAGGCAGTAATGCTTCTTAATGCCAGTTGCTGGAAACCGCAGGAGGCGAGAGTGCTCTTACACTTGGATCCTGATTTCATGTTTCCCATTGTGGCATCTGGCTGGCCACTATGAAAACAGGATACTCGACTAGATGGCTCATTGGCCTGATCCAGAAGGGTCTTTTTATGTTCACAGAATGTACATTACATCCCCAGTAATTTCCATAATATGTGTGATTCTTCCCTTCACTCATATTGTTCCCATCATAAGGACAAGTGTTTTGATAGTGACTTAGAAAAATACAGCAGACAGCAGCAGGTATTAGGGAAAGACAAATCCTTATATCCAGTCCATGCCACTGTCATAAGTTTT
Source organism: Darevskia mixta (assembly GCA_034641385.1). NCBI lineage: Eukaryota > Metazoa > Chordata > Lepidosauria > Squamata > Lacertidae > Darevskia > Darevskia mixta. The sequence continues at coordinate 15,264,813 of JAWWNH010000030.1, forward strand.
TACCCATAATTTCATTCCATCCCATTTCTGCATTAATCTGCAATATTCTATATTAGAAAATCCTCTCAAAATATGTAAATATGTCATTTAAAATGTGCATTTTTTCTCAGCACTATTTAAATATGTATTTTTCTCTTATTTAAATGCATTTGTGATGTGTTTAAATTGCAAATAACTGTGTCATGAGAGTCAGGTAAGTGCAAAACCCAGTTAAATTATCTGAACATTTAGTCCAAGAAGCACAGATCATGTCATTTCATAGGGGAATTCACAAAGAGGAAATTTCCCAGGCATCCCTAGTGAGTACCACCACCTACATTTAAAGTACATGGGGAGGTGGATGTTTATGCCTCTGAATCCTAACGCTGAGCATAGTTTGCCTCACCGGATAGTTGTTTCCAAAACTGCACAGCCATCAATAAGGAAGAAATTATTAAAGTTCACTAGATGTTTGTTTTCCTTCCAAAAATAGTTTTGTATGCTTGGCTGTTGTTTGCGTTCATGTGCCGCATTCACATCATTAGAAGTCTACAGAATAGTAGACAAAAAAGGGCGGATGAAATATTTAGAAACTGTAATTAAATCTCATGACTCAAGGGCAATATGGATGGTTGACAAGGAGGTGGGAGAACAAGGATTTATTGGCATGACATCAGTTCTCAACACATGTCAAGCAAAATGCTCTGCTTCATTGAGGCTGCAATGTTATACCAATTACCTGGAAGCAAGTCGCACTGAATTCGACAGGGCTTACTTCTGAATAGAGGTGTATAGGATTGTTCTTAAATCTCACATCAGCAAGCTAGAAAGTCAGAGCAACCAAGTCTTCACAGGTTTGAAGTAACTCTTGCAGCTAAAACTTACTTCTTTTTACTCAGAAGTGAGTCTACCACTTACCAGTGGAACTTGCTGCTAGAACAGATTTTGGGCAGTGTGTGGGGTACATGGAAGGGATAAGTTCCATTGCAAAGCAAATGTTGTTGCACTAACAGGATGTACTTTCCTGGATTTTCCCCCCATTGTTTGTAAGTAAGAAACAAATATTTATGCAACTTACACATCAAAATCCTCAAACACTTCTGTGCAAATATGAATGCAAAACAGTATCTAGAACCTACAGCCCTGTATGCTTCATAGCAGCATGTGGCAACACTAAACACATAGGGACAACCCTATATGTTCAATTGTATCCTTTACAGTGGTACCTTGGTAGTCAAACGGCTTGGTTCCTGAACAAATCGGCTCCCAAACACCGCAAACCCGGAAGTGAGTGTTCCGGTTTGCAGACGTTTTTCGGTAGCCGAACATCCAACGCAGCTTCCACGGCTTCCAATTGAGTGCAGGAAGCTACTGCAGCCAATCGGAAGCCACGCCTTGGTTTTCGAACCATTTTGGGAGTCAAACGTACTCCCGGGATGGATTAAATTTGAGAACCAATGTACCACTGTGTTTTAGGAAGGCTCTTCAATCCATTAATGCTGAACAAGATGGGCCAATTGTCTGACTCAGCATAAGGGAACTTTCCATGTTTCTAGCCCCCTGCACCCCTTCAGATCTGCTTCAGAGAACTGGGACTCAGCTAGATTGGCAAAGAAGCGGTGTTTTATATGTGTTGTATATGTGATATAACACTGTGACACCAGATGGAGCTGTGGAGTCCCATCTTTCCCTAATGGATTTCCCAGTATGAGTTTACAATGTGTTTAACTGAATTGCTTCTTTGACGTGGCTGGAGACCCTTTGAAACAGCATGGGAGGCTGCAGGAAGAAGGAGGAGTTTGCAAAATATCATCTCCCTCCCTCTTCCATTCACAAACATCTCCACTGGTGTAAAGAGTCTCACATAAGTATATGGACCCACCTGAATACAATCCATATGCATGATCCAACAAAATATGATATGCCCGATTCGTCAAGCAGAAAACCATTTCTCAGATGCAGATCATGGAATTAGAAAAGCATTTAAAAAGGTACCGGTATATTTATCACCTTTTTTTTGTACTGCAGTTGAAGCATCATTTATAGCACAAAAGAGACCTACAGTAGTGCAGCAGATGAGCCTTAAAACAGGAACTCCTGAGTCTATTTTTTAAAAATATGTTGCAATTTATCCAATTGTTTTACAGCATTTAAAATTGGATTCCTGGCATATCTCCCTTGTTCATGTATACTGCATTTGTGCTACCCTGTAGAATAATACTTTTGAAAATTGCTAATCTTGCCAGTTGAGTGGTGAACGGTAATGAAAATGTTCATATATATATATATATATATATATATATATATATATATATTCTTTCTTAAGGATTTGTACATTGCTATGCTTAAGTTAAAGAATATATCAGAGACCTTCCATTCATAATTGGAAGACTTGTTTTAAAATTACCCCTCTATTACCTTAAATCATTTGACTTAGTATCACCTTAGCTGTGAAGAATTTCTTAATTTCACTTACTTAAATATATTTTATTTCCCTTCAAAAGGTTGCTACACTGCCTTGACCGAGTTATCATTTCCTTACCCCTCAAGTAATGCCACGACTTGCTTTTACCAATTCATCTGCCTTCATTACCTTAGACCTAAGCCTCTTCTATCATAGAAATTTCAGGGGGATTAGCAAAAGAATCCATGATGTCAACAGTGCCATTCTAATCTCCACTATTTTGCTAAGAACAGCGTCACTGAATTAGTTTAAGGCTCATCTAAGGATGATGTGATTATCATCTACCCTTTTGCACAATCCTACACATGTCTGGTAATATTTAAACTTGAAGATCATGTAAGAGGGACTGGTTATATGTTTTCTTCTTATGCAAGCCACCTTTACTACTGCAACCACCTGGGGGGCTTCTGCCATGCTGGCTCAAACGTTACTGGAGAGACGTATGATTCAGCAAAAGGAAACAGCAACCATCAATCTTATGACCTAATCAATGAGTCCAATGGACCATTTAAAACTTCCAAGAAAACACAGTATGCTACTATAATACTTGCAAGTTTTTGCTTTTGTTTTAAACATTTTACCCCTCCTTTCAGCACACATGGGCCCTCACAAATTGGCTTACATTTTAAGAAGGCTGACACGTGAACTGGAGCAATTCAGAAGAGACAGTCAAAGATGACAAAAGATATGCTTGATAGAGGAAAGTCTAAAGGAGTTACCACTAATAGAGAGTTATGATAGGTATACCTGAAAGAGCGTCTCCACCCCCATCGTTCAGCCTGGACACTGAGGTCCAGTGCCGAGGGCCTTCTGGCGGTTCCCTCACTGCGAGATGTGAGGTTACAGGGAACCAGTAGTGGCACCTGCCCTGTGGAACGCCCTCCCATCAGATGTCAAGGCAATAAGCAACTATCTTACTCTTAAAAGACATCTGAAGGCAGCCCTGTTTAGGGAAGTTTTTAATGTTTAATGCTGTATTGTGTTTTTAATATTTGGTTGGGAGCTGCCCAGAGTGGCTGGGAAAACCCAGCCAGATGGGCGGGGTATAAATAAATTTTAGTATTATTATTATTATTATTATTATTATTATTATTATTATTATTCGTGCCTGTGTTGCACTGTAGCCAGAACTGGCTGCTGCCAGACATCACTCACTCTTAATGCCTTCTACTTCGTATCGGGTATGTCAGTGGTGCAGCTCACATGAAAACTGACCAATAGTCCATGCCTCCTAAGTCCATGCCTCCTAAGTGAGCCTAACTTGTTTGTAAAATGCTGATATTTGGTCTTCTCATGATACAGAATGAATGACAGATATTCATTTATATAAATTAAAGTATATATAAGGAACACACTGCAGGGGTGAGGGGTGGTCTGTGTTAAATCCATTCATTGCCCTTGGTGACCTCTATGTCTGGGTTGATGCTTGGTGAGAGCCCACATGTTGAGATTGGGTTGTCCAAATGCATTTCTTGGTCACAAACACCTACCACTCCATGGTAATATGCATGGTAATATCCTGCCAAGCAAGGCAGGGCTGGCCCAAAACATGTTTGCTGCCTGGAGCAGTGCAGGAAATGACACCAACACGAAGTCAAGGTACATAGTACTTGAGACTGGGTGAAATTATTTTGGCACCCGAGGAACCTTGCCCTCTCACTGGCAGTAAAAATACAATGATAATAAATTTAAAAACTAACAATTTGCTGCCCTTTTATATCATCAAAAACCAGCTGCCTGAGGCAGCCACATTACATTGCCCAATGGTAGAGTCAGCCATGCTATAAGGAACTGCTACAGACTCCATTAATATAATCAGTTCAATTATTTATATATATATATACACACACAAACACACACACCTGATTTCATTTACATTTTGAACTTTTTAGGCCTGCTTGTTTAGCTTCTGACTTTTTATTTAGTTTTAATGTGCATTTTATGTAAACCACTTAGTTGTTTTTATAATTAAGCAATATACAAATTGTTAAGAAGTTTTCCCCCTAAGGTAGACAAATTCACCCTGTACATTTTTGTATGAGACTCTCTTCTATATAAGACATAATCCCAAACTATGGCACAAAGAGGTAGAGCTTTTTCCCTCAGGGGTAGGGCAAGGTTCTTTATCAATCTGTGCCCCAATACAGCAAAATCTCTGTTTATCATATATTGGGGAAACCAGCAGCTTATGAGATGTTGCAGCAGCAGCAGCAATCCATCCACTTGACTGCACACTCAGAAGTCCATTGTTCTCATGAAGAAACTGTGGGCAAATACCACCTGGGCTTGCATGCTTCCAGAAAGACTTTTAATATTGTTTCTTTTTATTTTCCCCTCTCTATTGTACCCCTACCACATGTAGGGCTGTTTAAAAAGAATAAGACCAAATAACTCCAAAGCATAGTCAGTAATATAGCTCTACAGAAAATGACCTTCATCATTCAAAAGCTTAGCCTTTTTACTCTAGCTTCACAAGGACAGAAAGATGGCAACCTATTTGGAGATGTCTAAACCATTATAACAATTTCTCCTTGTTCACATAAGACAGTACGTTTTGTAGAGTAAAGTGGCTCTCTTGGGCTCATCTGATTTCAAAAATAAATACAGACTGGACACCTTGGAACTATTTAGGGCTACGTGATAATGCAGCTCATGCTCGCAGAACTCAGCTATTTATAGATTCTATGGAAAAGTACATCCATGAGTACAGCATCAATATTTTATCCTGGTACTGACCGTCAAAAGTTGTTTGGGGTGATCAAAATCAAAGATGCTTTTTTAAAAACTGAAAAGGGCTGAATAGAAAGCAACACATAAAGTGCAACTTCTTTCATCTCTTAAAAGAAATCATGCTCTTAAAACAGAAATATTGGTTTGTTTATGACATTCTTACCCCACCCTTCCTCCCAAAGGAGCGGAGAGCATTTCAAGCCTAGTAGTGGCATATCCTGTACATCATGTTGCATAAGACTGCATAGCATTTTTAAGATGCCACTGAGGTGAACGTATAAGCAGCATGAAGTCTCTAGGTCAAGGCTGCTTGCATTACGTAATCCTGCCTTCAGAGGTCCAGAACCACTGTGTCCAGCTTTAGATATAGAGAATGTCTATCAGTGCCACCAATGCAATGTATCTGGCAAGCCCTGACTGGTATGGGTCTTGAAAATTCGAATTCGAAGACAAAGGTCACAGCGGAAATACAATGGGGCTTAGATGTGTATCCTTTCCACCCTAAGAAAATGGCACAGCAGGTACTAAATGCTAATGTTACTTCCCTTAAGGAAACAAAAATGAACAGTCTTACTCTGAGCATGCTCTCTGAAGTAGTAATGCTCTTCGGGAAAGCAGCATATTTAAATTGTTCACATCAGATTCCTTGTTAAGCCAGCTCTAATGGACTTGTAATGGGTAATTAAGAAATCCATAGGATGCCAACCCACAAATGCAGGTTTCGCTGGGATACATACATGGTACACACACTTTTAAAGGGCATTTAAGGTCACAACTCAGAACACACAATTTCCATTAATCTCACCAGAATTTACCGTACTTCTGAATAAATATGGTTGAGACTACACTGTTAGTCTTAAATTGAAAAGGAGAGAAACACACTGGTCTTATGTGGCAAGATTTTTCACATCCCAGGAGACTTGGGGACTCAAACTACTGAGCATACTATCCTTAACGTCACCCATCACTTTATAAGTGACTGATCCAAGTTTAAACATACCCTGTCAATTTATTTCAGTTGGCTGAGTTCCTCATTACTGCTTTAGCAGACCATGAGGTTGACAAACTAAGTGACACTGGGTGACATTAAAATTCTTTCTGCAACACTACAACTGTCATGGCTAATTCAAACATGCAAGTTGATGTGCAAAGCCTCCAGGTGATTAATGTGCATACCTGAGCCCCAGAATTTTAAATCTTTTCGCTGGAATATTATGTAGGGTTGCATCAGATATTCAGCAGTGATTGCTTTGGGTATGAAACAGGAGCCCAAAAATTTCTCCAAAACCTCACTAATCTTTGTGCTAGTTTGCTGTTCCCTGCTGCTTCAGCACCTTTTTGTTTTGTTTCAAAGCAGCCTTCTTCCTCTGAACTATGCTGTCATGTATTAGTCCTTTAGATCTGGCTGAAGGCCAACAGCATGAGAGCAATGCCCTCTGAAATAGTTCTGCTTGCCCTCAATGATGTCTTCATACAACCAAATCTGGTTGGCTACAGGATACTATTGCTATGAAGATAAGCCGTTTCAAAACAAACAAACAAATTGTGTTGAAGCAGCAGCCAAGTGGGTTCAGCCTAGAGCACTGCTGCAATACCATGTTCCAAGGATGCTCAAAAGATGCTCAGGGGCAGGAGTCTGTGCGGTGCATTTTTTGCTCTACAAAGATATCCCCAAACGTTTTTATTGTATACAAGTTCACCAAAAGCAGGGGAAATGTTCACAAAACTCACCTCCCATTTTAACACAACACCATCCTGGGCCACAACAGCACCACCTGCCACTGCTCACAGAACTGGCACTTCGGCTGCAGGGATTGTTGTGGCAGTAGCATCTTCTCCTGTAGCCTGAGCCACTGCTTGCATGCTGCTCTTCATAACAGCATCTTAGTTTACACACCGTTTTAAAGTATTGAAGTCTGAGCCACTGACATCACCCAAACGTTGCCTGCTGCTGTGCTCCCGAGCTCCTGCCAGCACCAGAGGGGAGTTGCTTGTGTGAGTAAGAAGAAGCTAGTGACGGGGTGGGGCTTGTGCACTATTCGGTCCTGTATACCTGAAGGAGTATACAGGAGTATACGGCCTCGGTCCTGTATACCTGAAGGAGCGTCTCCACGCCCACCGTTCAGCCCGGACACTGAGATCCAGCGCCGAGGGCCTTCTGGCGGTTCCCTCACTGCGAGAAGCAAAGCTACAGGGAACCAGGCAAAGGGCCTTCTCGGTAGTGGCGCCCGCCCTGTGGAACGCCCTCCCAGCAGAGGTCAAAGAGATAAACAACTATCTGACATTCAGAAAATACCTCAAGGCAGCCCTGTTTAGGGAAGTTTTTAACCTGTGATATTTTAATGTATTTTAATGTCTGTTGGAGGCCGCCCAGAGTGGCTGGGGGGACCCGGCCAGATGGGCGGGGTACAAATAATAAATTATTTATTATTATTATTATTATTATTATTATTATTATTATTATTATTATGGGTTTCCTGTTTCCAGAGCCCAGGAAGTGAAGCTGGGGAAGGCAGAGCAAGGACTGGGAGAAACGCCGAGTGGAAGTTTAGGAGCACACAAGCGTGTTTGTAGACATGAAGGAGCACTATAACCATCCCTAGCTTAGTTGCGTCAATTATCGTCACCTCTCAGATTTGAGATGTTGCTGCCAAACTGGCCTTCTCCCAGTTGGCACAGGGGGAGGGGGGGCAAAAGAGCACGTCTGAGGCAGCTGCATCACCTCGCCTCATGGGCAGGCCAGCCTTGACAGTCACGCTTCTGCCTAAACTTTCATAGTTGTTTTTTGCACATCCGCATCAAGATAAAAATGAGCTTATTGCTTCAGCAACTTTTTAAAGAGCCTAAAATAGAAGCTCAATGATTAGTAATACTAAAGGATAAAATATAACATGTTCCCAGTATAAAACAAGAATGAAACACAAATTGAAACCAGCTTATCTAGCTCTAGAGGCATTATGTTTCTCTGATTTCTTTTTTTGGGGAAGAATGGATGGTGATACTAAGATGCAGATGAGCTACAGCTGCACAATTAAGTGCAAGTAAGTATTTCGGTTGAAAAGGACAGAAACACATTTCTGTAAATAAATCTTATCTAAGTAGTGAATATTTCAAAGGCCAAATGAGCCCTTAACACCTTGCTGGACATTTCTGAAATATTAAAAGTAAGGTTACCCAAATCAAACAAAGCAAACTTTTAAAGAGACTATATAGAGCCAATTCCCAGTACAGTTCTACCTTGGAGGTCAAACAGCTTAGTTCTCGAATGTTTTGGCTCCCCAGTGATTGAAACCCGGAAGTGACTGTTCCGGTTTTCGAATGTTCTTTTGGAAGTCAAATGTCCGATGAGGCTTCCATGGCTTCCAATTGGCTGCAGGAGCTTCCTGCAGCCAATCAGAAGCCGTGCTTTGGTTTTTGAATGTTTTGGAAGTCAAACGGACTTCTGGAACGGATTCCATTTGACTTCCAAGGTACGACTGTAAATCCATAAAGATTATCACTGTGTTATGGAATCCCAAAGTCAGTTGATTTTGTTACATTTTTATCAAGCCAGAGAAAATTATGCTTGACTACAAATCAATGTTTTAACTTGTGTAACCTACAGACAGACAGACACGTTGCATGTTCCCACATTAATACAGCTCTTTATCAGAAGTTGTAGCCTCTCCATGCAAATTAAACTTCACTCCCATTGGCTTAGCAAAACAAGGTTTGTATATGTACGTCAAGCCTCTGATAGCCTTCCATATTCTCAATTGGAATGCATCTCAAACACCCAGTTAGCACAGTTTCCCAACATATCATTAGTCAGAACTCAGACTAGTGGGCTTATTTTGTTTTTATTTGAAGATGTTTACATGACAATGTCAACTACTGGCAATATGAAGAGCAAATAAGGAAAATAAGTAAATGAAAATAGAAAATAACTATGATAACACCAAATGAAAACATTAATTAAATAACCAAGAAAAGGAGAAAGTCCTAAGGGTGACAGGCAATATGAGGAATTAGGAGGCTGAAAACAGGAATTTTGAGTATCCAAACTAGGTGCCTAATTTAAAATAAAAGATTAAAGCATGTTCCATATTGGTTTGACACTAGAACAAAATAGAACAAGTGGCTTTGATACCGGTAAGTTAATGTGAGTAAGTTTGCAGAAAGAAAGTTTCCCATCACCTCCTCCACACTGCATTCACCACCCCCACCCCGTCATGGACAAAACTCCTTCACCTGAGAATGCTGACTTCCCTCTTTAGAGTTGTGTGTGCTTAACAGTGTAATCCTATAGCACGAGGTAAGCCTCACTGAGCTCAATGGGACTTACTTCCAGCTTAAGTGTTTATAGAACTGTAGGCCTAATTCACCCAGAGGAAATATACTTCTACAGGTAACAACTTGAGGCTTACCGGTAACACAAAATGACCAACTCGGCAAACTACTGTTTTTGTTTTGCTTTCATCAGCACCAAATAAAGAAGATGCAAATTTACAAACAAAACAGAGACATAAAATATTAATAAATAATATTGTATACGATGTGCATATCTTAAGTCTGTGGCTGAGTGTGCTTTGTTATAGCTTGTGGAACACTGTATTCTTCAGGCATCTGAAGAATATACCTGATATACCTGCTCCATGAGCCGGATTCTGTTAGGGAGGAGTGTCAATCTCTTCTCTCCTTTGGACATCTCAGCCCGCTCCCTGTTGCTTTTCATGCAACTTGTCCCTGGAAAGAGTACACCTGGGACTTCTGCCAAGATGTGCTGAACCATATTATTTCTTGTTTTACTTAAACTTGGACAGGTTTTTCTTTCTTTATTTGGAGAGGATCCCTATGACAATATTTCTATCCTGGCAACCCTATTACTGTGCTCAAGAGCTTCAGAGCCAGACTCTCAATTCAGCTGCACATTCTTCAAGGTCATAAATGCAATTTTCTGCCACAATGATCTACTCCAGTTTATAAGGTTAACCAGGTCCATTTCTACATTAATGTCATAGACATAAGCCACACATTGGCAACTTAGAAAAATTATCTGGTGAACAATTCAGTCTCTTTTTTTATTCCCAGCAAAAATATGTCAGGGGACTGAATCAAAATGCATGAAAATATTCAACAAATGGCCATGTATCTAAATAAAATCAGGGTAGAGACTTGACTTCATGTGCAACAACAGATTGGATAATGCATTTATTGTATTTTTGTTACAAGCACAACTCTCTTTTTCTCACTTAGTAAAACATATTTCTGTGCACTGTGTGCATGTTGTGTATTGCTACCATTAAAAACCCAACCACCATTTACCAAGGAATGTTGACATTCCCATCTACCAATCACCTTATGTCATTATTGTCACTGGGAAATGTTTTACCAACAATTCAGACTCCCATTGACGAGCTGTGACAACTTCTAATTTCAAGGTCACATATTCTAACCTCATTCAGTGTCTGCGACTATTAAAAGTAGGCCCAGCCAATGAAAGCTCATGACAAAATTGATTAGGCAACCTTTTTGGGCCCATCAGTACATTTGGAAATCTGATAAACCATAATAGGCACTACCCACCCTACATTTCCACCACCCGCGCTTCCTACTCCAGCAATTAGGATTTTAAAAAAGCATTCTATTGTAGCCAATGTGTGATTGATTGATTGATTGATTGGTTGGTTGATTGATTGATTGCAGCAAATATGAGATGGAGGGGCAAGCCTCATTGTGGCGGAAGGGAGCATTTTTTATTGCAGAGGGTATACAGCTGGAAATAGATTGTGTTAACCCTTCCCACCTCAGCTGTGATCCATCCATTCAATGAGACTTACCGTATACAAACCCTTCTATTGGCTACAAATGCTGTTCTTACACAGAGTACACCCATTGAAATTAGTGGGCACAATTAACTTAGGCTCATTAATTTCAGTGGGTTGACTCTGAGTAGGACTTTGTTGAATACATTCCATAGTGTCAATAAAGCTTCACCATAACTAAATGGAGTGTCATATTCTAAAAGAGGATCCATGTTTAATCTGTTTAAGAAAAAGAAAAAAAAGTCTTAAGACACCTTAAAGGCTAGTTAATTTAGGCATAATCAAACTGGTGCCTCTGAGTCCACATGTGCCTGCCAGAGCCTTCTGTGGTGCCCATAGATAGCACCCTCCTCCCCTTGTTCCATTGCAATTAGGCTTGGGGGGAAACCCTATTACTACCACTCTATGTCTTCAGGCACATGTTCCATTGAGTGGTAGTGATTCATCCTTATTACACAGTCCTGCTCTAGAACTGGCTTCAGCAGCTCTAACAAACTTTGAAAAGTGACTTCATAGAACTTCCATCACACTTTTATTTGGGGGAGGGAAGATGCTGCAGATCAAAGGCAAATCTTACATCACCAAACATTCCTTCTTCACTTCATTATTGCTGTTGCTCTCCTTTTGTATCAATGAAAGAGTATGGTCACATCTGTGGATTCAGTGACACTCCTGGGGGTATCATTTCATTACCACACACTCAGAATCACATGGAGTAAGGCTTCTGAGCCATAAATGATATGAGAGATCACACCCCTATAGCATGAAACAGAAAACAAACAAACAATAAAAGATGATGAGTGATGCTCCCCAAGGAAGCAAGAGACTGTGTGGCGTAGCTCTTCCAAATAATTTATGGACTGATCAGGAAATCTATGAAAAACAGCAAGGGCTTGACAATGATGGGTTCAGGCACAGCTATCAGCTTGGCCTCTGTTTTGCTTCTAGTACTGCCCTTTTCCTTCCTCTAGTGAAATATCGGATTAAACAGAACATTCTGTAAAGTCAATATTAACCCAGAGGGAAAGCCAGCCATCATATTGCATACACAGCTATAGTGATCATATTCAGGAGGGCGAAAGCCTGGGCTGAAAGAAAACAGGATTAGAAGAGAAGGCAGGGTTGGAAGAATAACATGCATTTTTTTTAAAAAGACGTAGGAAGAAAAAGAATTCAAACAAAATGGAATGCTATCTATACTGTGTGTGTGTGTGTGTGTGTGTGTGTGTGTGTGTGTGTGTGTGTGTGTGTGTAGTCAGGGAAGACTAACAAAAAGTCTTCATGTAGTATGTAGGCATGTACAAAGGAACAATGAAGGTTGCATACTATCTTCTATACATTGGTGAAAGTCCAATCCCTGACTCTTGTGGCCTAATGGTCTACTGCAGAAGTTGCCATCGTGGTGCCCGCAGGTACCAGCGTGCCCAGCATTATTATGCCTATGAAATGTCCCCTCAAAAATCCACAATGCATGAGTGACTGTTTCCTCTTTCAGCTCAATTCCTATTTGCACTGGTTCAGTACCCCCCCCCAAAAAAAAAAAACATGTACAGATCTCACTGACTTGGCTAACCAACTTCCAGAGAAGAGAGACTTGGCTATCACTCCCCTGCCAGAGCCTCTCTTCAGACTCTCCCGCTAAGCCGCACTGGGTGGGGGCCAAATAAGTGGTTGGCCACTGTGAGAACAGGATGCTGGGTTGGTTGGGTCAGTGGCGTAATCTAGCAGAGGCTCTTCATATGGGTGCACACAGCTTATCTTTCCCTATAGCTCAGAAGAAAATCTGATGGCACATCTGGACCATCAGCAGATATTCACTGCGTTGTTAAAAAGGCATCAACCTAACTGCTTACAATCCAGCCCAAGCCTATTAGAAGTTATAGATGCTACAACCCAAACCTATTAGAAGTTATAGATGCTACAACTTTGGTAGAAAGAATCCTGAGAAAACAGCCACAGATACACTGAATAATAACACTTGGGTGAGTTACTGAAGGATGAAGCATTAGCATTATCCAGTCTGTCAGGGTCAGGGATTAAAACTTCTGCATATGGATATAAATCCATTCTGTGTTCACCAAATCAGTTCCCTACAGGGTATTTCTGTAACCGCCAGTATTCCCATATTTGGTAGAATCAATTTTAAAAGCTCCCTGGAAATATCCAGCAGCATTCCTTTTCATTTACTTAATGTGAACAGCTGGTGCTGTTTTGCGGAGTTTGTAAACCGAATAGTTTGTAAACAAGGCTGTTCTTAAACTGAGGTACCACTGTATTCAGTGTGTTTTGCAAATGTGATCCAGGCTAACTTGGATCTGATTTTCGTTCTTTAGGTTGTAGTGACCTGTGTAGAAATGACACATTCATTATCAGAATTCTGCAGCACCCAGAGGGTGTAGTTAATTGATAAACAGAAACTATAGCTGCATCAGGCACCCTGAAGTTTGAAAGCTGAACAGAAATGTGTTCCTGTGTGCAAAGGAAAGAAGAATTGGGTGTCCTTTCTAAGGGCTTTGAAAAGAGTGTTTGAGAATGTGAAACCCTACTATACAGGCATGAAGTAGATTTGTAAGCTTTAAAATTGGCTTTTATTTCCCTACCTTCTGCTACTGGTACTACCCATACAAAATATCTGACTCAAATCTCTCAGCTCTCAACATAGGGGGGGGGAACCTACTTTGCTTTGATAGCATGCTAAGAAGTATGTGGGTAAGAAAATGGCATGACCCAATCAATGGTTAAAGACATCAACCTCTAGCTAAGACATCAACTTCTAAGAGATTGCCTTCATATCCCTGGCCCTGAAATTAACAGTTTTGTGGTATTCCTCTCCTTTGCTATCCCACTATGAATCAGCACCTGTGCATGTGTAGTAACAAATGTATTCTAACAGTGCAGAAGTTCTTTCCTGATAGCTTATAATTTTAGACACAGTAAAACAAAATTGTGTATCGTATGTAATTTGTTCACTGACTCATATACTTCAAGGTCACCTGCCCCAAACTAAGATTCCATTTACAGTTATGAGACTCCATTTACAGCTATCAGACTAAGTTCAATCACAATCATAGGATTTATTTCTTTTCTTTTTTTATATAATATTTTTATTTTTAAACACAAAAATAAACAGACAAACAATCAAACAAAAAAAACCACATACATATAAACTATACTAAAACTAAAACACTACATTACACTACATTTATCATATATTCTTATCCTATCTCCTTAACATTTCCTCCTGACTTCCTCCATTCTGTCCCTCTGTGTCGATTCTCCTTATCTATTGTCTACCAGCAATTTCTTAATATTTCTATCTTCTCATTTGTATTACTTTTTATCTTATTTTAATTTCATTCTTTAGATTTAAGATAACTTCCAGATTCTTTTTCAACAACCTTATATTTCCTAACAAATATTTATAAAAAGAAACTTAAATTCAATATTACTTGACACTTATTTCTACAATATATCTACCATACTATTTACTATATTAATCTTTTATAAACTAATCTTGTACATTGACATTTCTATTTATTTTAATTCTGTACTTTATAATATTTTTTAAGATAGTCTTTAAACTTTCTCCACTCTTTTTCCACTGCATCATCCCTCTGGTCGCGGATTCGCCCGGTCAGTTCGGCGGTTTCCATATAGTCCATCATTTTCATCTGCCATTCTTCCAATGTTGCAACAAGAATTCTTGCTGCCGTAGTGGCATACATAAACAACGTGTGGTCTTCTTTTGGTAAAACTTGGTGTACCATTCCAAGGAGGAAGGCCTCTGGTTTCTTCAAAAATGTGCTTTTAAACACCTTCTTCAACTCATTATATATCATCTCCCAGAAGGCCTTCAACCTTGGGCAGGTCCACCACATATGATAAAATGTTCCTTCCGTATTGCCACATTTCCAACATTTATTGTCCTGCAAATGATAGATTTTTGCCAGCTTCACTGGGGTCAGGTACCATCTGTAAATCATTTTCATTATATTCTCTCTTAACAGAGTACATGCTGTAAATTTTATGTCCGTTCTCCATAGTCTTTCCCAGTCTGCCATCATGATATTATGTCCCACATCTTTTGCCCAATCTATCATTGCAGATTTTACTAACTCATCTTGCGTATGCCATTCCAGCAACAGACAATCATAGGATTTATTTCTCCCCAATAAGAGAAACATTTCACACCAACACTTCACAGCAAAACAGCTTACGTACCGGTATGTCAATAAGCCTATTCACTATTCAGAGTTCAAGCTTTGGACATATTATTTCCAGAAGCCCATATCACTTACCCACAAACACTACTCTTTCTATCTTTATACCACCTAGAGGAGCTTGCAACCCCCATTAACTCCTACCCAAAACCTACTGAACTGTTAGTAGAGCTCATTTTGAAGACTGCCAGAAAATGAAATTAGTACAAACTTTATTTCCGTACATTTCTGTTCAGCCTTTCTTCTGTCATTGAACCCAAGGCAGTGTGTATGTTGTTTGCTGGCTAAATGCAGCTGCTGATATAAGTAACTGGGGTCAGATCTTGGGATCATCTCACATCTATACATGAAGAACTGCCTTTGCTTCTCCTGAATACACTTCAGAAAATGCTTACTTTAAAGGTCTACATGACTTGGATACATAAAGGAACAACTTCTACATAAATCTGTTCTTCTCACAGATATATTTAAAGCACATTTAAAGTGGCTCTATGAGGAATAAACTATCATTCCCAGGATTCCTGGGGTGAGTGTTTAAAGTATATGGTGTGTACACAGTTAAAAGGCTGTAAAAAAGCCAAGGAGTCACAAGACAAAGTAAAACCAAATAGTTAATAAGAGCAAACCCATTTGTTCTGAATTAAGTTACCATCCAAGCAATACCCTCAGATTGTTTTAAAATTTAACAATATGTTTGTGTGTATGTGTGTGTGTGCTCACCACCACAGAGATTTCTGTCATTCAAAAACATTTCTTAAGCAGCAGGAGTTCACAAAAAGGCTCCCCTTTATTTAACAAACTTCATCTATTTCTTTCTTCAATAAATCACTGCTCAGTAAGAATCAAATATCCATCTATAAAGCCTGCATTCCTCCTTGGTAGTCAAGACACATTTTTCATTACTTTTTTGGTCAACTGTCAGTGAATTTCAAGCTATTTGTATGCCTGGCTTCTAGGCCTACAGAATGGATTTGAGATTCCGAACAGTAATTATTAGTTCAGGTAAACTTGTATTTATTTTCCCTTGTTTATTTAAGGCCTATCAGCTAAGGAGGCTCCTGCCTCAAATCTGCACCGTGCCAGATAGCACAGATCTTAAGATTCCATTTTAGAATCACAGGCACTCATTCTCGGATTGAGTTGTGTGTAGAACAATATAGCATTTAAAAAAAGAGTTCCACACAGAAATGAGATCTTTTCTCTTTCTCTTATTCTCAATACACTGGGAGACAGGGTCATTAAACTGAACTGTGTGCTGGCATATTCCAAGTAAATAAATAAATTTATATAACAAATAATTAATGTAAAGATATTTATAACTGCTAGAATGTCCATAGCATGATACAGAGGGGAGAAACTGAAATTGACAAGACACGTTAGTGGATCTTGACAGTTTTAGATTGATGGGCTCTCAGACTCACACACTGTCATTTAAAAATCTGTCTAGGTGTTCATTCTCATGCAGATGAGAGAAATCACAGTTTCCTATTTTTTTAGCTATAGGCACCCCCCCCCCATGTGTTTGGTTTTCACCATCCTTAATATGGTCTATAAATGCTATCAAGCATATTCTGCACAATTTTAATTCAAGATTTCATCTGTTTTGTAATGAAGAATATTTACTTGAGGGACTGCCTTGCCCCTTAAGTGCCCACTCAAACACTTTGATCTATGGAACTTGCATACTTACAAGTACAATATGATGTTTGTGCCACATCTGTGAGGAGCTGAACTTTCAGGGAGACAGCACCTGTGGTTTGCAACTCCCTGCCTATTAACATTATCAGGCAGACACCATTGTTGTACTGCCTCAGGTACTTGCTAAACACCTATTTGTTTCAACAAGCCTGCCAGGAGATATAACCTAGTTATATATACTTGTCTTTAAATCTTGCTGATTTCATTTGTATATTATTGATAATAGTTGCATATTTTTATAAAATTATTCTAAATAAAAATGAAATTCCCTGGGCTATGGCATAAAACAGCATTGCTGCGTCTCTTTTGTCCATTTCCCAGTATATTATTTAGGTATTTATCCTTGGTTTTTAAGATTCTCATACAACTAAAAAATAAAATAAAATAGCCAAACATGTATGGCTATATGGGGTATTGAGAGGCAGGGGAGACAACATTTGAAGCTGGGTGTTTTGGAAGTCTTTTGCAAAGCTCTTCAAGGCATGAAGGTCCAATTACTAGTAGGTACTGATATGATGATGAAGAAGAAGAAGAAGAAGAGTTTGGATTTGATATCCCGCTTTATCACTACCCGAAGGAGTCTCAAAGCGGCTAACATTCTCCTTTCCCTTCCTCCCCCACAACAAACACTCTGTGAGGTGAGTGGGGCTGAGAGACTTCAAAGAAGTGTGACTAGCCCAAGGTAACCCAGCAGCTGCATGTAGAGGAGTGGAGACGCGAACCTGGTTCACCAGATTACGAGTCCACTGCTCTTAACCACTACACCACACTGGCTCTAATTTACACTGTTAACACTGTTAGCACAACCTGAAATAGTGCCATGAGAAACAATTCCATTTATGCCAGTAATGTACAATGCTGCTTTAAATTTAGAGAAATGTGGTTGTTCAGGAAGAGTCGTTCTGCAGTTATGAAGAAAATCAGAAAACGATTCTGGCTGCTTACAGTGGAGGAAAGAAAAAAGTTTCACATATTCATCTATAGGTTTGTATGTGATGGACAAGAAATATTGTAGTTTGTAGGCAAAAGTAGTCAGGGTTTGTCCCACCCCCATGAACCACTTATATTCAAGCTACTCATTATAAAAACTATGCAATTTTAGGAATTGGTGCCCTGAGTTCGCACGTTTTTTTCCTTCCTTCCCCAATCCTTTTGTGTCATGTCTTTTAGAACGTAAACCTACTGGTGGCAGTTGTCTTCTTTATAAAACCCACACAGTGCTAAGTAAGCTTTGGGTGGTGACAACAATTATCACCACTGTGCTTACAAGATAAGCAGAAAATCCAGCTCAGTATCTTGAGATGACTCCCCTAGTTATTATATCTCCTGAAAAAATGGATTCTAATTACAGTGCTCTTAAACTGTACAAGCACAGTTAGTGTTAACAAGAGTACCTGTGTTTCAACAACATCCTCCTATGTAGAATGTTGTCAGCAGCAACAGCACCATCAATTGCTGTTGATAATACCTTACTATAAATATGCTTTTAAGGAGTGAAACCTAATTTAACATCTTATCACACCACTCACAACTCAGAATGACAATGTACTCTCCATAAGGCACTCCAACACAGTATTGTTCAACGTAAAATGAATTTAGGAGAGCTTCACACTCTTGCTTCTTAGTTTCTGCTATCGCTTTTGCAAGAAGGTTATTAATTTAAACCAATGTCTTTCACTCAGTTATATCTACATCAGTTAATGTGATAGGCTTAATTCTGTTTCTGGAAATGCCTTTATGGAAGCTTATCCCCGTTCTTAGGGGATCGGTGAAACTGACCAGAGAAAGGAAAAATACTTTCAGGAAAGCAGATGATGTTGCACTAGGTATAAGTTGTATGCCTGGCAATCAGAGATGCATTCTAGGTTTATCAATACTCAGGTATGGAAAATGCTCTTAGCTGAACAGTAGATGGTACATGATGACTTACATCTGAAAGGGTCCAGGTCAGGAGCCATATTTTGTGGATGAAGACAACCTTGTATTTAATAAACTATTTCTGTATATGGCAGTAATGGCAGTAGGCAGTAGGCACTGGCCAAATATCCTATCACCCTTCAAGTAAAATCAGGTTAACAACCCACTACATTTAACACGCTGGGATGCGGGTGGCGCTGTGGGTTAAACCACAGAGCCTAGGGCTTGCCGATCAGAAGGTCAGCGGTTCGAATCCCCGCAATGGGGTGAGCTCCCATTGCTTGGTCCCTGCTCCTGCCAACCTAGCAGTTCAAAAGCACGTCAAAGTGCAAGTAGATAAATAGGTACCGCTGCAGCGGGAAGGTAAGCGGCATTTCCGTGTGCTGCTCTGGTTTGCCAGAAGCGGCTTTGTCATGCTGGCCACATGACCTGGAAGCTGTACACCGGTTCCCTTGGCCAATAATGCGAGATGAGTGCCGCAACCCCAGAGTCGGTCACGACTGGACCTAATGGTCAGGGGTCCCTTTACCTTTTTACACTTAACACACTCGGTAATGGCTGAAAACCACACAGAGAAATCAAGTTGAGCTTCACAGCTAAGCAGTACTTTAAAACCAGGTTCTTCCTGGTTCCATCCTGACACTTTAACCACTATACCACACTGACTCACACAGCCTTATACTACTTTATACCAGCATATTGTATTAGCTTCGTGTGATTTGGTCTTAAATATATTGCTAAAACAGAATTCCAAACTACTTTGCAATCAGGTTTACATTTGCTCTTTAAATATATATATATATATATATATATATATATATATATATATATATATATATATATATAATATGACCCAGCTAGTGTTGACAAAAGCTGCTGTAAATTCACTGCTAAAACATCCCGGTTTCAGTCGCCTTTTATTAAAGCCATCCCATTTTACTTCTATAACCTCAGGAAAGGCATCTGGCTGCAGAAATAATCAAATCATTTTGCAGCAGAGGATACAAGCTTCTCCAGACTTCTTACCAGCTATTTAAATATTTTGTCTTTTGTTGCACTCCCTTTCCATTCTGCCCAGAACACCTGAGGTTCTTGCAGCTATTCACATTGTTTATTCAGCTAATTAACTTACAGAACTCTCTCGTCATCGCTTTCCCAGTGCACAGTCTATCAAGCCTAAAATATTCTCTAGTAAACATGACACAATTTCTGGAACATCTATCCAGATCTACTGCTGAACCTGCAGTCGGTATCGTCATATTGTGAAAGAAGCAACAACAGCAACAACACAGAGAAGTTAAAAGGCAGCATAAGGACTCCAAGCTTTCTAGTTCTGAAAATGCTTTTAGTCCTGCCAGGTGATGCTATACATGACTAATCTAGGGTTGCCATACGTCCAGAATTTCCCAGACATATCCAGAATACCGCAGCCGCAAGCAGTGTCCGGGCGGAAATCAGTGAGATGTCCAGGACAATCCAGACGTATGGTAGCCCATGTCGGCAGTGTCATACAATCCCCTATGGAACCCTTATGAAATGCCAAACTTCACATACATTATAAACCATTTGCAAACTGTTGTACAATCTATTTCTCTTAGATCAGCTCCCAGTATCTAATTACATGGCGAGCAGTCCATGTGTGAAACAGATTTTATGGGCAAAATGCCATCCTGTATGTGCCTGTAGGCATTTGGTCCCTTTAGCTTCACAGCACACCATTGCCAGTATAAAATATATACCAAGATGCTGTATACTCTGAAGGAGTTCATTAACCTATTAAAATGTGCCACTGAAGGAGACTGTATGGTTGAAATGTGTTCGGCAACTGAAACATAGGAAGCTGTCTCATCCTACATCAGACCAACAGTCCATCAAGCTCAGCACTGCCTTTGCTGATGGGCAGCAGTCTTCCAAGGTTCAGACAGGGAACTGTTTCTGGCTCTACCTGGAGATTTCTTTACATGCAAAGCAGATGCTCTACCTCTGAGCTATGGCCTTGGGTAACTTAAGTGATCTGGCATGTGTTATTGCATTTTTTAGGAAGTCAACCACTCCTGTCTGTCAAGTTTCTCAGTCCAGCAGCAGGATAGCTCTAAATGATATGGGAGAGAACATAGGAAACTGTCTTACATAAAGTCAGAACATAGGTCCTTCCAGAGCTGTATTGTGAATAAAGTTTTGTTTATCTGCTGCCATTTTCTGCCTTTCAACATTCATTGTAACTTACAAAGTTGCTTTTTATCTTACCGTTGTATCTTCGATTCATGTATAATTACATGCTGAGTAAATTTTTAAAAAGCATGTTTTTAATTGTCTTTCACTTCCTATATTTTTGTCAGTGCTGAGAAGTCGGGAATTATTCCTTAACATTCACTAAAATTGGTAACTATCAAAATGTGTCTGATCATATTTTTATCTCTCTGAAGATTCTCCTGCCCCCATGGGACAGTAGCTGTAGCATGAAGGAGGGGAGGGGAAGGTTTAAGAACTCAGCCTCTCTGTTGCTTAGCAACCAGTGATGTCTTAGAATAAAATAAAAGGGGAAAGTGCCTGGTATTCAAGCACAGCTCAAATCCTAGTGTTTTGCATTGTTCAGAGTTTTCGGTACAATTTACACTGAAGATGGTCATGTCAGAATGAACTGCAGTAACAAAGGCTACAGCTGCTGAAATTTCATCTCCTACAAACTATCAAAAGGAATGAATGCAAATCTAGTGAAGGGGAAATTAAGAGTTCCATAGGTACCTGAAGACTTTCATACATTCTATATACAACTATTAAATGTACAGTATGGTGATGTGTCCTATATTGCATCCAGTCACCTTAGGATCACCATCACTTGCCTTTTCTCTGAATACTACTAAGTCAGTTTGAAAACCAGCAACTAATTAGTTTCAGAGACATCAAGGTTCTTGTGTGTGCCAAAAAAGAGGAAAATCAAGAAAATGAGGGAGGTTGTTGCCCTTCATTCAAAACTGACTAATGCCTTTTGCAGCATTTTAGCGAGATGCCAGATCTTGAAAGCCTCCTGTGTAAAAAAGAAAAATCAATTAAACACAGGAATTCAATAGGAATTCCAAGCAATGAAGGGGCCCGTGGTAAATTAATCATTCTTCTTTGGGATCCAGCTGCAATGCAAGCTGTGTGGCTGCTGTGTGTTGAATGAAGATGGTGCATAAACGGTGGTGATTGTGTACGATAGCATGAAGAATGCGTACCAATTTACTGGAATTTCTAATGTCACTCGGTCATATGCATCATCTCTGACTGGAGACAATACATACTAATCAAGCAACGCACCCAAACCATTGTATGTATCACATTTGCCAACTTCACTTGGAGGCAATGTATACTGATTCATCAATATACACTGTCAGTTTGCAAGCTTTCAGTGTCTTAATGTAGGATGTGCACAAATGCTTTCTCCGCTCAATTCACATTAACTTCAGCATACTTGCAAAACCTGGAGACTGTCACCGCTAGTTAACTGCACCCAATTACTTTAATTATACTGTTTGTGTCACAGACAATTGTGGGGGGGGGGGGGGTTAAGCCTATTTACTTGACTTCCTCATTGTTTCCTGCTCTACAAATGCCAAAGGAAATCTACTTAAATAAAAGCAATACTGTTCTCATTCAACTTGTTAGTTCAAGTAAAAATCTTAACTACCGTATTTTTTGCTCTATAAGGCGCACCTGACCATAGGACGCACCTAGTTTTTAGAGGGGAAAAGTCCCATTTTTTTTTAGGATCAGCTCAAATTTCTGTAGCTTCTTTTGCAAAGGAGAAAAGCTCCATTTTTTGAGGATCAGCTCAAAGTTGTTGAGCTTAATTTGCAAAACCCTGTTTTATGGGGTTTAACTCACAGTTCTGCAGCTTCAGGAAGCCATTTCTACAGTTTCCAGACAGATAATCTGGAATCTCTCTCCCTTATCTCTCTCCCCGATCGTTTGCTGAGCAGCTGCTCAGCGGGCTTCCTTTCAACACCCCCTTCTCTCTCTTTTTTAAAAAGAGCACGATCTGCTTTTGCCCCTGGGCAGTTCAGCTCCAGGGACCACACATTCGCTCCATAAGACGCACAGACATTTCCCCTTACTTTTTAGGAGGAAAAAAGTGTGTCTTATGGAGCGAAAAATATGGTATATATAGCTTGCAGAGCCAGTGTCCTGATCAAGAATCATAGCCTAGCACTAAATAACATGCACAACAAACAATGCCAGCACTTTGAAGTATTTTATGGTGAAAAACATTTCAAAACTTCATTTTTAAGTGTTGTTCTGCGTTCAGAAATTCTACAACAGAAGCATTCTTCAGACAACAATGAATACGCCTGAGGGGAGACAGATCCTAGTCCTTAACAAGTACACTGCAACTTCTGAACAAAGCCTGATTATGGGATGCTGCAAGATGGAGCCAGTGGATACAACTCCAAAAGTTATGAACATGTGGAGGTCTGAAGCAGGGCCAGTAGATGGAACCGCACACCCAAGAATAGGTTGTCTGAACAAGGAATGTTCAGAGCAAGGAATGTTGCTACATGAACAGGCAAAGAAGTTTTTGTTAACTGGAAGAGAGTGCCTTGTCTTCCATGCCATCACATGATGACTAACGCATTTGTAGTTACACAGGTAAGTAAAAATGTTCATGATCTTGTTCCATTGGTGTGTCTGGGATTTAGAGGCAGAAGAGGGAACCTGTGTGTGCCGCACACTGCCCACCCCATTACCCAACAGCCTCTTTGCCTGGGCTGGTTTAGGTGTTCCTTAATGTAGAGCTGGAAGACCCCAAAACAATTTTAATGGGAGACTTAAACACACTGAATCTGGTCTCGGTGACAACCATGGGACTGCCTCAGTACATCCTTGGCCTGATACATAGCTGTTGCAGGGCACACAATCGATCTGGTTTTTGAATGGAGTGTTGTGGCAATGGGTCCATAGTTCCATAACAATGGTTGATCATTTTCCGGTGAGATTTTAAATGGGTGGCATTTCTCTTTGTAGGAATGTGGGGGCTATTGCAATAGTCTGCCCTGATGGATTTCTGAATGATCTGTGGTATTTTACAGATGGTATGGCTGCTATAGCGGCCCTGGTCTCCCTACAGCATGAGACTCTTAATCGCAGGCTCGTGGGTTCGAGCCCCACGTTGGGCAAAACATTCTGGCATTGTTAGGGGTTTGACTAGATGGCCCCTGTGGTCCCTTCCAATTCTACAATACTATGATTCTATGAAAAGGACATAAATAGGATTGTTCCTAAATTCTCTCTCCATTGCTATATAGAGACTAGAATTCACATTGGTTTCCCAGTGAGCTTCAAGCAATAAAAGAAGGTGGGTGATGACCGGAGCACAAATGGTGCAAAACTCTCAGTGAAGCTAGCTGAAGCAGGCTGGAGCACATGATCATGAATGTCATGTGCCAGTAATGGCCATGAAAAAATCCTACTTCACCACCATTGCATCATGAAGGCTCTAACTGTAGAGGAAGTTAGGAAAACTCTTTTCAAAATCCTGACAACACTGACATGAGACGCTGTACCTACTGAAATTTCCTGTTCTGCATTTATTAAAGGCACAGGTCTCTGAACATTGAAGGTTTGGCCATTGTTGGTCTGTAACAACTATAAAAAATATCATTCCCTACTTAAAGAAACAAAAAAAAAAGAAATCAAAGAAGCTTTCAGCCATGAAGCTAGCTAACACTAGTAATTTCCCCAAAGAAACATATAAAGATAACAATGCAAGGTATCTATTATTCATTTGTCAAGTGCAGTAGGAAAAAAATGTAAAGAGGGAATAGTACAGAGAAACCCAATTGTTTTCATTACACTTTATTGCCACATTGATCCATCTGAGACAAGGAAAGAAATATCCTGTTTTCAAAATTACATATACTGCAGGAAAGGATGATAGCGTATTTGTGGAAGGATTAACAGTGCTGCCAAATTCTTAAGGGGCAACTTGCTTATTAAAATTCATGAACAACCAAATAATGGTTTCCATCTCCAATGTAACAACCATCTTCATTGCATATTTTATTTACAAATTAGAGACCACATATACAAAGCTTAGTTAGAGATGCAATAAATTATTAAAAGTGTGCAAACAACAAGCTGAACTGCTTAGGACATCAGTATGGAAGGAGTAGAATTTGCATATATGGAGCACATTCAAGGGTGCTTTAAACCCCACCGATAGATATATGGGCAACGCTGGCTGACCAAGCAAAACACCACAGCTCTTCCAAAACATGTGCTTGCTTTTGCTGCTGCTAGCAGAAAACTCCTCCCTCCAGCCTGTGATCATTTTCCCACCTGCATGGAGCCTGGTCTAAAGGGTGGAGCTTAGTCATATTATTGGCAGTCGGCAGTCTCCCTGTTGGAAGCCTCAACAAATTCCATTACTTCCAACAGTCTACATGGTGATCACACAGAGTTCTACCTCTCTGCCTGTCTCCGTCAAAACCCACTTATCTTAAATGCCAGCCTTATATTTTCCTCTATCAATAGCTTATGTGAGGGGCTGTAAATTAAACCTCAGGTAGATTACCATCTTTAAAAGATGTGTCCATTCCAGTGACTACATAACGAGCATCATCCAATTTTCAGGCAACATAACTCTGAGTGGCCTTTTGAAGAGTCTGCTTTACAAAACTGTTTCTCTCCCCCCCCCACCTCCTTATATGCATATGTCTTTAGAAAAATAATCACATAAAATGTACATCTTACTCTGCAGATCTATTTACTATTGATACTGAATCCCATTTGCTGAACAGAATGATGGGCATAGGTTTACACTGACCTGTACCCATATTAGCACTGAGAAGTGAACTCATCACAAAGCACAAATTGGATTCTATTTCTCCCTGAGAACCAGTTGCAATCTCATTTACAGAGCTCTAAACATTTACAGTACTAATCCCTGCTAATCCTTCTCAGGGACCTTCAATGTCACTGATCATCGTCCTAGGGGTCAATAAGTATTTTTCAATAAGACCTGCTCCCCAACTGGCTACTGACTCTTTTTTTTCCCTTCCCTTTGCTTGTAGTGTACGGGATGTCACTCTGCAGGAGTCAGCACTACCGGTAGGAGCAACAGATGGAGGATATGGTACGTGGAGATTAGGACATCAAGATGACTCAAGTGGATGAATGTATGCCATGTTTATCATAATGAAGGATTCAGAAATCCAGGGCATACATTTCCTAGTTGGCTTGTTTGTCATTTTCTCCTGATACAGTATTGCTTTGCAGGAGTTGGGTGGGAAATATCTGCACATGCATTTACTAAATTTTCATAAGATTACCATTCAGGTGAAGTCCCCAACTGGTATATACAATATTTTTGCAATAAGCTTTTTAATATTATGTTTTTGTTCACTTTTGAACTCAATGCCTTATGTGGCAATTTCCTTTTGGGGGAAGATTCTACTTCTGCTACATTGGGAAATGTGCAAAAATCCCTTCTCACCCATCAGAAATGTTTTTCAGACCTCTGGGTTGATTACAATTTGCCTGCTCCTGACCCAAAGGGGCATATGTGACTATAGCAGCCTAGGAGCCAGAATAAATTAAGAAGTATTTCCCATCATAATGCGGCAGAAATTGAAGAAATATCTCATACACATCTTGCTGAAAACACAAGTATTCTCTTTGGGTAAGAAGTCAACAATACTAGGGTTGTTCAAGAGGCTTCATATTGCTAGGACCACATTTGAAATTACAATCCAAATACAAGAACTATAACATCTTGATATACTGGGACACACAAGTTCTTCCTTCTTCCCAAGCAGAACACCACTTCTTGCAAATTAAACTTCCTCTTCTTTAAGCACTTTAAGTCACCTCTTCCTTCTGTACTCCTCATACACACTTCTCAAAATTACGAGCCACCGTTTCAGCTGTTGGTGGGATTCCTCCTCTTTCAAACCTTTCTAAATGCTTACAGTTTTAGTACTAAGCTGTGCACTCTTCTCCAAACCCAGTGCTGGAGTGCACATAACTATTCTCTGTTAGAAGTGGCTCCCTCCTCCACAGCTCAGAACCCCAGCACTATTTCAGCACCATAGACAGCTCCCTACATTCCTTTAACTCTGCTCTGTGTCCCACTTGCGACCTGGTGCCTACCATTCAGAAAACTCTTATTCCTCCAGAGGAAGGGCAGTGTGGCCTCTGTAATCTGGGCCTAAGTGAACTTGGCCTCTGTGTTTCTTAAAGAAAAACAAATAAGGATGTTTTCTCATAAAAACTACTAGAAGAAGTGATTGGCTTATGGTTTTAATATGTGTTTAATTCATTTTTGTAATGAAAATATTATTTAATAAAAATCCAGGGTTCAGGTGTGTATAAGAAACTCATGCATGCATGCATGTTTAAATTACTAATTATAATTTTAAGCATGAATAATAACAATGTTTCTCCAAAAGCTTAGCATTTAATACTAATTAAAGAACAAACCTGTCTGCAACCTTACAATCTTGAGAAGAAAGGGGGGACATAAAAGGAAATGGGTGGAAGGAGAAGTGACAGAAGAGAGATAAGAAGCTGATACATTTTCAAATGACATTTAGTTTTCAAGGAAGAGGTGCAGATGTTTCAGGAAGCAGTGAGTTCCAGAGAACAGCAGTAACAAGACAAAAGGACAGATACATGAAATTAAAAGTATAACCTGAGCTTCAGCTGAGTTTATTTTTTACTAAACTTTCAGCTTTAAACATCTTGACAGATGGATTTATACACTAGACAAAGAATTTAAGCTATTTTTAATTCATTGCATTTCAGCTCCACTTAATCTCATCTACCAATATGGACTAGTCAGTCTACCATTAATTCTTTGCTGCATTCTTACAGCAAACTGCATAGTTTGCATCCCCTCTATAGGTTACTCTTATGGTCTTGCATATGTCTCTGTACTCCTCACGACCCACCTTTGGTCCACCTCTTTCCCTACAATTTTTTTATATATAGAAAGGACTCCGTTTAAATCCATTGGGCAATATAATCATGACTCATATAAATACCTATTTATCATTTCAAATATACACTACATTTACAATTGTTGCTTCAGAGCAGAGACAGGTTCACTGAGCTGTCAGAACAATGCTTAAATCTTTCTGTTGCACTTTAAAATTAAACTGAAGTATGCAGAAATTAGTCCTTCCATTGTAGGAAGGACCATTTGTTGGTCATTTCACTTCCTCTTCTAACAGCTTCCTGTGAAACTTTCAATTGTATAGCCCCAGTTAATTGCAAGCATTTAAAAGATCATGTAAGCAAGGGAGCTTTTCTGATTTCTCTCCCGTTTCACATTGCAGAAGCTTATTTTCCACTCCTGAATATAGGATACCCTCCAGAACAGGGTTCAATCCAACATGAATGGCTGCAACTGGAAAAAACAGGAATGTTTCCATCTTATAAGTAGTAGTGCTTTATTGTTTGTTTGTTTGTTTGTTTGTTTGTTTGTGGAATAATGCTCCCTATTTCAGCTCTATTCTTTGTTCCCCCTCCCCACAAAAACAACCATTCTTTAACCTCCTTTGTCTAGATAAATCTGTTATGCCTGGCAAATTCTATCTAATCATTAAGATACAGTCTATTTAGGTAAAGGTAAAGGGACCCCTGACCATTAGGTCCAGTCGCGTCCGACTCTGGGGTTGCGGTGCTCATCTCGCTTTATTGGCCGGGAGCCGGCGTACAGCTTCCAGGTCATGTGGCCAGCATGACAAAGCCGCTTCTGGCGAACCAGAGCAGCGCATGGAAAACGGCGTTTACCTTCCTGCCGGAGCGGTACCTATTTATCTACTTGCACTTTGACATGCTTTCGAACTGCTAGGTGGGAAGGAGCTGGAACCAAGCAACGGGAGCTCACCCTGTCGCAGGGATTCGAACCGCCGACCTTCTGATCAGCAAGCCCTAGGCTCTGTGGTTTAACCCACAGCGCCACCTGGGTCCCTACAGTCTATTTACCTTAGTACAAAAAAGCATTATATTTTCTATACCGTGAATTATTGCTTTCTCACGTTTACCATATCTGGCTCATAGATATGTAACTACCATGCAACCCTTGTAGAATTTATTATTAAGCAATGATAAATACAAAATCAAATAGAAAAAAAAACCTCAAGAGCCCTTAGTGACTCTTGTCCAGCTAATGAATGGCCACAAATGCTAACAAATTCATTCTTTTGGTATCATTTATGAGTATAATTGTTAGGGGGCAGCACGTATAAAGAGGTGCTGCTCTTATCTGAATATTTTTTTCTCAATCAAAGCTAATTTAATGGTAAGCTTTCTAATAAGAATACAGGTTTTTGAACCTCAGGGGTATATGTAAAGACACTGATTAATTATATTCTTCCATCCTTGTTACAGGCTAATTGTGAGTGGCTGCCTTCCATGATTGTGGCAGGTTAACTGGCAATCTTTTTATATCACTTCAAACACTTTGCTTAAAAGTGGAGAGATGTCTACATTTAATCTGTATCTGAGCCAAGTGTAAAGTGATGCATCTCAGGGCAAAACAATCTTAATTCCACATAACCGCCCATGTAGTCGTAATGGGAGGTGACTGACCAGGAACAAGACCTTGGGGCTTTAGTAGATAGCTCAGTAAATCTATTGACCCGGTGTGCCACTGCTGTGAAAAAGGCCAATTCCCTGCAAGGGATCATTTGGAAAGAAATTGAAAATAAAACTGCCGATACCATAGTTACACAAATCCATGACCAAGGGAATGGAGGTTGCGGTGTTTGGGACTCTTCAGTTGGAGAAAAGGTGAGGAAGAGAGGACATGATGTAAGCTTATAGAATTCTGCATGGCATTGAGAAAGGGGCTAAAGACACATTTTCTCTCTCTCATCCTACTAGAACAGCATGGATATCCAATGAAGCTAAATGTTCAAAGATTCAGGACGAATTTTTCAAAGTACTTCTTAACACAGCTCATAGTTAATCTGTGGAACAAGAGGCAGTGGTGGCCACCAATCTGGATGTCTTTAAAAGAGGATTAGACACATTCATGGAGAACAAAGCTATCAATGGCCACTAGCTATGATGACTATGCTTTGACTCTGCCAATGGATGCAGCAATGTTTCTGAATACCAGTTGCTGGAAACCACAGGTGGGTTGAGTGCTCTTGTGCTCAGCTGCTGCTTGCGGATTTCCCACAGGCATCTGCTTAGGCATTGTGGGAACAGGATGCTGGGCAAGTTGGGCCTTGGATTCAACAGGGTCTTCTTATGTTCTTCCCAGCAAAATTCAGTTTTGTTGTTGTTGTTTTAATATTTTTATTCAAAAGAGGGGGGGGGAATTTAAACAATACAAATTACCGATAATATAACCCACATCATTTTTCCCTTCCTTCCCCCCTCCCCCCACCCACCTAGGACTTCCCTCAGCTCCCTTCTCTGGTTTGTTTATACATGTTATTTTCTGCACGTTATAAAATTGTATATATCATTGTAATGTCCATCATATGTTCGACTAATAAATTTGTGGATGTTTATTCAAAACCTGCCAATGAGTCCAAGTCTCTTTGTTGTCCTTTTATATAGTTTGTAAAAAAAATTCCCATTCATCCTTAAAGTCACGGTTGTCCTTCTCACATAATTTATATGTTAGCTTCGCCATTTCTGCATAACTGATCAGTTTTTCTTGCCATTGTTCTTTCATTGGGGTTTCCTCGTTCTTCCAACCTCCAGCACAACTCAGTTTTGACTGGCAGGGCTGTAATAGGTTTGGAGCATTACATCCAAAAGACATTGCTTCTCACCCAAGCCGTGTTTTTGATCTCTAAAGCCAACTGAAGGTTTGTCCTCATACATACCATGTGTGCACATCCACTCAAATAAACTCAGTACATGAGGAAGAAGTGCTGCTGCTAGGGGAGGTGATCCTGATGGTTGTACCTCATTGCTGAAATTTCCTTCTCTTCACTACAGTTCATGCCCAATAATCCTTTGGGAGCATAATAAAATCAATCTGCTTTGACTTTTGGTACCCATGGTTCGGTTCAAAGAGTTTTTGGGAAATTTTAACACAGTTTGTGCGCTTAAAATAATGTGTTTTTAGAACCTATTTTTTTAAAACTCTTTGTTTCAAGTCTTGCAAGCTAGGTGGGGTAGGAATCTAAGCAAGTACATATTTGGGGTGCAACTTTCCTTTAGCTATTAACACACCTTGACAAAGGATGGAAACGGGAGGGAATGAAATCAACAGTGCTATCAGATGGTGATTTATTTAAACAAACAAGTTGTTACATTTGTCGCCTCTAAATGGTACATTTAAAATTTAATCAGGCACAGGGGGGAAATTCCATCTTTCAATGACAGAAAAGGTCTTCCTGAACTGAGACAACTATAAATAATGAGTAAGATAACAAATCTGAACAAAAATTGAATGAGTTTGAAGCAAATGCCACTGCTACAATTCACATAAATTAAATATTATCCAGAGATGAAAGGCAATACTAAAATATACGGTAACCATAGTTCCACAGGAATGGAAAGTCTCTACAGCAGCCTTCACCAACCTGATGCCTTCCAGATGTTTTGGACTATAACTCCCATCATCCCTAATTATTAGTCATAATGGCTGTGGTCGAAAACAACTGGAAGGCACCAGGTTGGGGAAATCTGCACTACAATATCTAAAGAACAGAGCTGACAGTTCCTACATACCTACCTGGGAGTAAGCCACATTGTGAACTTAATGGCACTGAGTAGATATAACTGCAGAGCAGGTAAAACTTTTGTCACCATCTTACTGCTCTGCTTTTGCTGCTGCTCCCCGCTGAAGAAGAAGAGTTTGGACTTGATATCCCGCCTTTCACTCCCCTTAAGGAGTCTCAAAGCAGCTAACAATCTCCTTTCCCTTCCTCCTCCACAACAAACACTCTGTGAGGTGAGTGGGGCTGAGAGACTTCAAAGACGTGTGACTAGCCCAAAGTCACCCAGCAGCTGCATGTGGAGGAGCGGGGAAGCGAACCCGGTTCCCCAGATTATGAGTCCACCGCTCTTAACCACTACATCACGCTGGCTCTGAAGGGACAAGAGAGATGTCAGAGCATCCCTGAAGGACCCTAGAACCACCACTCACCACTGATTTGCAGCAGCTGGTCTTGACACTGTACCTTTGGGTCAGGTGGGGACTTGTCAGGTCAATGTGAATGGTTTGAGTGCTAGGGACAGGTACTGCATTTTTGTTTATCTGCTAGTTAGTGGGTGGGAGAATTGTTGTGTTTGTTTTTATGTATTGCTAATGTTTTTCTTATTACTGTTTATGGAACTGGTGTGCTGTTTTTGTTTTCCCAATACATTGTATGGAACATTAACGTATTAGATGATTTCTTCCCCCTGGCTTCCACCCTCCCCCATGGTATAATGTATTTGCATATCTTTTTCTCTGATATAAGTTGCATGCAGACCTTTGGGTGACAAGCAACTAATAAGTTTAATAAACAACATGTAAACTAATAAATAAAACTAAGGGAGCTGAGTTTATGCTGGGCACACCTGATATAATGAGCTCCCAAGAGAAAAAAACAAAAGTGAATGTTACTTTAAAATTGTATTACATTTCTTTCAGAACAGTCACAACGTTTCTTCTTAAATCTAAGTTTGTCTGGAACTGGTAAATGTACTGTATCATTTTCAACCTAATTGTTAAGCCTGGCACCACTAGACAATGAGTGCTTTGGAAGCGTGTGATCAACTTACTGGTACAGTGTGACAAACCCAGTAGCTTTTCATCAAAATTGCAACCTGGCAGATCACAATCACAAATCATTATGATGGCACACAGGTCTAGAATTTCAGAGTACTTTATTTTAAGCATATCTCCTATCCATGTGTTACACAACACTTTGGATTTACTAATAATTGGGGGGGTGGAGCTATGTAAAGCACCACAATTTCAATGTGCCTTTTCCAAGCAAAAGATCATAGTTTTATACCTGTGCGCCTGAAGTTTTTAAGTTCAATTGTTTTAGCTCAATTGTTTTACAAGATTCAAATCTAGGTTGATGCCAATTTAAGCTCACTAGAAGTTGTGTAATCTAATCTAAATTCCTTAGACAATTTTTCTCTGTACTGGGATGTGTTTTGAATGCTATTCTGCATTTTGAAGCTGGTATCCACTCCATTTTCACACAGGCCTGGCTACAGTTCAATTTGGACCCTACTGGCTGGCTGGTAGTTCTGCTTGATTCACAAGAAAGCCACTGGATAAAAGCCATGAGGTTAAGGTTATGTTATTTTGGAAACTTGCTAAGAGGAAGGCACGCTTGGCAAACCCTCACTGTGATCAACTCCCGCCCGGAAACCTATGCCCCCATTGTGGTAGGATGTGTGGATCCAGAACTGGCCTCCAGTCACTTACGGGCTCATTGTTAAAACTGTGTTCATGGGAGACAATCTTACTTGGCTATGAGTGATCGCCATAGAAGAAGAAGAAGAAGAAGAAGAAGAAGAAGAAGAAGAAGAAGAAGAAGAAGAAGAAGAATTTTGGCTTTTCCCCGCTAAGTTTAGGTCTCAATAATGCAAAAGACCTAATGAGGAAATACCTGCTACTGAACAACAGAAGAGGTCCCATTTCAGCTCGAATAAATGTATGGTCTTTCAGCAGAGGAAGATAAAGTGAGAGTTAGGCCATCAAAGTTCAGGAATGTAGTCAAATTTCTTAAGCCATGCTTAAGATATGCAAAGTGGGGATTCTGACTCTTCCACCAGCAGCAGCTGTCTGTACTGAATTGAAAATTATTTTAAAAGCTGGTGCCATGGAGTTAAATGAGCAGCCTCCTAGATTACAGCCCAAGTCTGCCAATACAGGAAATTAAATCCTTCCTATTCTCAATTTCTAGGAGTGTGGTGTGTCCAACAATATATAGATAAGCATGAGTAATCCAAAAATACTCCCTCCCTCCCTCTCTCTCTCTCTCCCTCCCTCTCCCTCTCTCATAAGATTAAATTATTAGGGATTTTGAACATTAGTCTGCAGAAGTTTCTACATGAATAGCACAAGAGTGTAAATATTTGAATACAATCTGACCTTGAAGTACAAATAGAAATGAAGCCCATTATCATCCAAAAATTAAATTAGGGTTTATAATGAAAACAGTACTCCGCTATCAGAAATCATCTCTAGATGCAATACCAAACCATAGAAGGGGGAAAGTATGTGATGATTTATACAGTACTACTACTCCTTAAAAAAAACAAAACTATTTTTTAATTTAAAAAAAAAACCTAAACATTTTACATAAAATACTCTGCTCAAAGTGTAAAGATGACAGAAATTAGGAAAGTGTAACAAAGGGTACAGAAAAAGAGGAGGAGATAAGAGGGAAACATTGAGGGAAAAAAGAGTTGTGTCCTCAGTGTTCATTTAAACCAGGCATGTCCAAAGTCCATTTTGGAGGCCTAATCTGGTTTAATCTGGCCCCTGTGGCAGTTACTTCCTTACTTCCTGGGGTAAAAAACTTCAATCCTAAAAAAAGCTCAACAACTTCAATCCTAAAAAAAGGTCAACAGCTTTGGTTGGGCCTTTTGGTCGGCCCTCACGGCCCTTCACTTCATCAAATCTGGCCCTCTTTGAAAAAAGTTTGGACACTACTGATTTTAAACCAACACTTGAGGAACTTCTGGAAAATGATTTATAATGAGATGAAAAAGATGTTGAAATATACATTTATTTTTTAAAAAAGAAGCATTTTTACTTGGTATTGTAGGCACTGACATTAAAAGAC
Source organism: Darevskia mixta (assembly GCA_034641385.1). Lineage (NCBI taxonomy): Eukaryota > Metazoa > Chordata > Lepidosauria > Squamata > Lacertidae > Darevskia > Darevskia mixta. The sequence continues at coordinate 15,299,371 of JAWWNH010000030.1, forward strand.
AAGATAAAAAAAGCTGTTTTTATATGGGACAACTGCAGCAAGAGTATTATTGGCACAGAAATGGAAACAGGAAGAACTACCAACGAAAGAGGAATGGCAGATGAAATTGATGGACTACGCAGAATTGGATAAGATAACAGGGAGAATTCAAAACCAGCGGGACCAGAAATTCTTGAAAGATTGGAGTAAATATATGAGTTATTTGAAAGACAATTGTAACCAACTGACTACGCTTGTACGACTACAATAAGTTTTATAAGGAGAACTATATGAAATATTCTAGAAAAGATTTATGAGAATGGATTTTAAGTTATGGATTATTAAAAGTAATAGTTAGGATAACAAATGTAAGATTAAGAGATGAGGTTTGAAAATCATTAGACGCGGTTGATGGAAGTCTCAGGTTAAAATAGCCAAAATGTTGTATAAGATGAGATGAGATGAGATGTTCTGTTTGGAAAATATATGTAAATACTAATAAAAATGTATATTTAAAAAAAAAGAAAAGGTGGAACATGGAATAAAAAGGAAGTATTGATGGTCAAGGAGGGGAAGGGCCGTAGCTCAGTGGTAGACTGTCTACATTGTATGCAAAGGTCCCAGGTTCAATCCCTGGTATCTCCAGATAGTCCCCCTGTCTGAAACCCTGGGAAGCCACTGCTATTCAGGATAGACAACGCTGAGCTAGATGGACTTATGTTCCTATGAGGAAATGCAAGCACTTGAAAGCAGGAGTCAGATCAAAACCCAAAAGCAGCAGAACACATTATGGGTGGCAATGAGAATTAAACAAGCCTGAATTAAATATACAGCGCATTAAGTACATTGGGAGACATCAAGCATCGTCCAAGCAGACTTCCACAATGGGACTTCCCAATCTTCTCACAAATGTTTCTCCCAGGTGCACAGGGACCTGTGTGGGAGGGAAGGAAAGAAGATCCATACTGCCAACAGAAATGCATTCCATGGGAAGGCAACCATAGCCGAATACTAAGCACATTACTGACAACATGAGAGATAACCAATGTTTCAGTTCTAACAGGAGAAAGAATTTAAATTAGAACCTGGAGAAGAGTTTGGATTTGATATCCCGCTTTATCACTACCCGAAGGAGCCTCAAAGCGGCTAACAATCTCCTTTCCCTTCCTACCCCACAACAAACACTCTGTGAGGTGAGTGGGGCTGAGAGACTTCAAAGAAGTGTGACTAGCCCAAGGTCACCCAGCAGCTGCATGTGGAAGAGCGGAGACGCGAACCCGGTTCACCAGATTATGAGTCTACCACTCTTAACCACTACACCACACTGGCTCCCAGTGTACCGGGAGTACCGTGTTTTGGTTGAAATCTTGGCAAATGGTTGGCAAAGTAAAACTCTTTTTTTTAAAGTACATCTGTAGTATATGAGTCTTATTCACAAACAGCACAAGGCAGAACACACATTCTTCTACAAAGAAATGGCATACCATCTGTCAGTTGGACATGGCACATAGAAGTGAATTAAACAGGAAACAGGAAACAGTGGCTGCCACATTTTGCAGCAGGGGCATAAGAACGGTAATACATGGTAGTATTCAAATCCATTAACTTGAAATATTATTGCCAAGTTTCAGTGGCATGGAGTAAGTGGTTGGAGGACTGCAGCACTAAAGACAAGTGCTGGTGACACAGAAAGCCGTTCCAGGAATTCATTACTTCTGAAACAGAACAGGAGGCAAGTTCCTCAGTGTCTGTACCAGTGCCAAACCACAGAAGGCAGAGAGGGTTTAAGCATTCAGCAAAACAAAGCTGAAGATGTCCATTAATTGCACAGCCTATTTCTATGCATAAAATCAAAACACAACTGATAAATCAGCTACATGAAAATGAATCTGAAAGTTTCAGTGATGGGTTTGAAACGAACCGCAACAGAATGATTATTTTTTAAATCAAATTATTTCAAGAAATCAGAAATAGGAAAAAGCAACTCATTTTAATTTGGCAATAAACTACCATGATCACCCAACTTAACACATTAAGACTGCTGTCCTATACACCATGAGTTGGAAAGTCCGGTCTCAGGAAGGCTTCCATGCATAGTTGCCTGGCTGCTGTATATAATAATTGCTTTTTTAGATCATTTAGGGCCAATCCAAGCACAGCCTTTTCCCTCCAAGATACAGCCTTTACACTAAGGCTGCTCATCTCAACTGCACAGCAGCAGTTTTGTTAAAAAAGCATTCCTCCTGAGAGAAATACGTGTAAATAATTGCATTGGAGTTTAAACTTATACAGTGGTACCTTGGTTTAAGAACAGCCCGTTTTAAGAACAATTTGGTTTACAAACTCCGCAAAACCGGAAACAGTGTCCTGGCTTGAGAACTTTACCTTGGTCTAAGAACAGAATCCAAACGGTGGAAGGGCACTGGCGATGGGAGGCCTCATTAGGGAAAGTGCACCTCGGTTTAAGAACGGTTTCGGTTTAAGAATGGACTTCCGGAACGGATAAAGTTCGTAAACTGAGGTACCACTGTAATTTGATACAGCAGGAAATGGTGGCTTTGTTCCTCACACATGTCACCATGTAACACATATGTTTATGTTTATTTAATTATTCATTAAATTTCTATACTGCCCTTCATCCAAGGATCACAAGGCAGTTTACAACATAAAAATAAAAAAATGTATAACAGAGTAACAAACAAAAAGAATAACACACACACCCATGCAAAGTATAGATTACTGGATTTGTCCTGATGGCACACAACTAAAAAAGGATACACTACCTAATACATGTACCCCCAAAAATGATGCACAGCAACAAGTTGCATGGATTTTCTTCTGCTCTAGACAGACACCAGTTGCCACAGCAACTGATTGCTGGCAACTTTTTTTTAAAAGTCAGGCAAGATTGGCCATAGTGGTAGAAAAGAGCAGAATATTTTTAAATATTCTGAACACACTCTTAAAGTTAACATATACATGTCATTTTACTCTATTAAGATGTGGCCACTCTATTAAGAAAGCATCCTCGCCAATGTGCTGGAGAGGATGTAACACAGTTGGTATGACATTCCATAAGTGGTGGCTATGTGAACACGTGCAGCCATTCTGGGAGAGAGCATAGCAGGTACACTCTAATCCAAGTCTGGGTTTACCGACAATATTCAAAGAAGACCAGCTCAATTTACAGTACAAGGAACTTACTACTTTTCTTTCAGTGACAGCACGACTCCCAACAAAGCACATAGAATTGGAAAGGACATCACATCACATGATGGAGACAGACTGTATGGACAATTGCTATATCAGAAAAACTGACAAAAAGGGTGCACACCTTGAAAAGCACACATGATGCAGATGACTTTGTTGAAATATATGGTAGCCGTTCATAAGATTTTCTAACAAACATTCCAGCAACTGGCATCCGCAGAGTTCACAAACACGGTTGTGGAAGGACATAATAAATTTACCATCTGTCCCAGAAAGGAGTGGGGGGGGTGCAAAGAGGAACTTTGTGTTGTGATTATAATTTGTTGAAAACCAATAAAAATCTTTATTAAAAAAAATATTTTGAATGCATCTACTGTGCCATCGTTCTTGTTTCTCCTTCCAACAATGCTGTAAAATGCATCCGAATTTGCTAAAGTTAATACACTGTGGCTATTTTAACAATCCTGCTGCAGAGTGTTTTGCTTTAGCTACCAAATTTTTAGATGAAATTGCCTCTTACTCTGAACCCCAGTTCCCAAAAAGTAAACTGCAATCAAATACAATTCTTGTGATATTATTACAGATATTGGGGTGGACGAGAAAGATGTGCATTTAAGCATTCATCTGTCCTAGAGATGCCATCTAACTATTGCAATGTGATTGTAATTCCTATCTTGGAGCTTTTATCTTCTTCTAAATAAAAATTTGTCATTATTTCTGCTGTCCCATCAATACCTTCAAAAGTAAACTATCCTTATGACTGAATCATGGATTTACATCTTACTAGTTATGGACAGATCCTGAAGCTGAGGCTCCAATACTTTGGCCACCTCATGAGAAGAGAAGACTCCCTGGAAAAGACCCTGATGTTGGCAAATACTGAGGGCACAAGGAGAAGGGGACGACAGAGGACGAGATGGTTGGACAGTGTTCTCAAAGCTACCAACATGAGTCTGACCAAACTGCGGGAGGCAGTGGAAGACAGGAGTGTCTGGTGTGCTCTGGTCCACGGGGTCACGAAGAGTCAGAATACGACTAAACGACTAAACAACAACAAAGTTATAGACTTAGCCTAAGCAAACAAAAGCTGTCTGATATATTTCTAAATGTCTGCCTCAAGATAGATTGGGATACACACACACACACCCCTGACCAACTTATTGGACCCTATACAGCCAAAGTTAAAAGCATTTAAGAGAGATCCACAGGCAGAAGCATTACTTATGCTGTTGAAATAGGTGAGCATCTGAATACCATGTTCCATCTGCATGGTGATGTTTATCCAAGCCCTGCTGAACAGGCTACATGCATCTTTGGAAGCAAGTGGGGAAATACATCCATACCTACGGCCACCAACTGACTAGCTGCTGCAATCCATTGATTAGGGTCTTTGGTTTCAATGGGAAGATTCCAATCACTCGTGACTTTATTAACCAATTCTCTTGCAACCTGAAAATCCTTTCTGGCCCCTTACAGACATTCCTGAAAGCAATGCCTCTTTCTCCAGGCCAGGGACAGCCCACCCACAAGGCAAAGCGAGGGAATTGCAGGATCCACCGGGGCAACAGATCAGGCCTCCAAGAAATCAAGAAACGAATCACTCACTGCTACTGCCTCCGCAACAGGGCAAGGACAGCTACGGCACAATCCTTGGAGGCCAGATCTGCTTCCCCCTAGGCAGCTCCACAATGCTGCCTCTTCAGTGGCCTCTTGGCTAATAGGAAATGCTGCTTGTCTCCAGGGAGAGACCATCAGCAGTGCCTCCTATTTGCCAAGAGGCTGCTGTGCAATGAAATCTCTAGAGACCTCTTGGTGAATAGCAGGCACTGCTGGTCTTTTCCCAACACTAGAGTCTCCTGGACTCTGCACCCACCTGGCATGATTCAGAGCAGGCCCCTTTCCCGGCAGCGATGGCCTTTGATTCCCCACTTCAACTGTCGGGTAAAGTTGCTTTGATTCCCACCCCCTGTTCTCATTGTAGATCTTCACTCATCCCTTCTTCCTAGTTCACCTCCAGTGCCAAAATGTTTTGGGCCAGCCGTGCTCCAGGCCTTTGCAAATCAGCATTAGGCTGCTCTGGCATTTAGAAGAACAATTTATCTGTGTCACACATATTACAGTATATAGCCATCAGCAGGCAGCACCAACCACACTGGTCTCTCTCTCTCTCTACTAGCACACAAGACACCCTGTGAACAGTCAAACTCTTGTTAATGAGACTGCTAAGCTAGGTAAAAAAAATATTCCAGTTAATTCACTTAAATCTAATTGATTTGACACAATGTGGTGGACTTGCATGGCTGAAAGGAGGCAAGAAACACATACTGGTAACTTTCTTCCAGTCTCTCTCAAGAATTATTCCCTAATAAGTTCAATAAGCAATATCTGCGTCGCAGGGGGTTATTTGTTTTAAATCTCCAACGCTTTCGTCCTCCCTGCATCCACAGATGCTACAGCTTTGGTGCTGGTGTGTTTCTTTTAACAATATAAGGAGAAAGAGTAACATGGCAACTGACTCAGGATAATCCTTCATATATCAGATGAAGTGGAAGGTAGTTCACATAGAAGCGTGTAACATAATAAATTAGTTGGTTTTTATGGTGTCACAAGACACTCTTGATCTTTTTACTGCAACAGCTACCCCTCTGGAAAAAGAAAAGAAAGAAAGGTCACAGACCCTTCTGCTGTGCATCCTAAAATGAAAAAGAAAAAAATGCAGAAAAATTTACCCTCTCCATAATAGTCCAAGCATGTTTTAAACAAAGCTCAGTGGATCTTTCCAAGTAAGTATGAACAGGACTGAAGCTTCCACCGACCGATCGTATCCAATGAAATCAAACAAAACTGACATTTTCTTTTCTTTTTTCCCCCCATGGAAGGGATGCAAGTACACCATTTTTAAGTCAACAAAGTAATAATCTTCTTTCTTCGCCAAAGTGGAAAAGATTAAAAGCTCTATATTAAAAATAAAAAAATAAAAACCAGAGCAAATGGGGATTATTAGTAAAGCCTTTCAAAGCAGTTTTCAGCCTTCCTTGTATTCTTCATAAATAAGGAATTGATTTTAAAAAAACACACACACACAGCTGCTCAAGTTATATTTTACCAATCCATTACAATTCCACTAAACGGATAGTCAAACCACAAAACGACTTGAAGTCTAAGAACAAACCCTGATCTTGACAATAGTGGCAAAAAAACAACAACCCCACGGGTATATTAAGCACGGGGGCAGGATATGTAAATAAAAGTACCGAAATTGTTCTCCAAAAGAAGGGGGGCCCGAGAGAAAGCAACACTAAAATATTCAGATTTAACCTTGAGCATAGCAGAAACATCGCTCTGGTTTTAAGTCAACCAACAGTTAGCGGAATGCTTGAAAGGTTCACACAACAAAACCTACGATTCTGACAACCACAAAAACCCATCATCCCTGAAGGGGAGAGCCAAGTTCAGCTTCACCGAGCCTAATAACCTACACGCGAAAGCCATGGGGGGCGCACCTACTCAAGGTGCCCACCATGCCCTTCATCCTGAGCCCTCGAGCATTTGCCCTCGTTCCCGGCGCCGCCACCCGAATCCGCAGTGACGAACAGGCGCGCGGAGCCCCAGCCGTCTGGTCTGCCCGTGTGCGTGCAGACAAGATGCCCGAGGAGGACCCCTCTCTCCCTACTCGAGAGGGCTGGAGAGAAACGGCCCAGGGCATCGAGGCAGTTGTTTAACGCCAAATCGACATGGAAATTGGCGTGAGAGGGGAGGTCAGGGAGGAGATCTGCATAGAGGGGCTTAAGGCAACAAGACGTGACTGCACGAATCAGATGGGAGAGGGAGAGAGGGAGATCTCTCCTCCAGCGAGCGCCAAGAGGGGAAATTGCACAGAGATAAGAGCACAATCCCGGCCGTGAAAAGAGGGGAGGCGATGGAAGGAGGAGGGGATCCGGCGAATCCATAGGCAGATGGGAACCCAGGGAAACGGGTGGGAGAAGGGAGGGCGAGAGATGAGACGGGCGGAAAGAGCAGGCAAGATCGCGAGGGGGGTAAGGAGAAATGGCAGCTGGAGACTCGCCAGGGCGGGCGCTTCCGAAGGGCTCGGACGGGCGGCCCCCAAGGCGCAGGGGAGGGGAGGGGAGGCACGTCTCCGCGCCGGGCTTACCTGGCAGTCGGTGCCGGTGACCCCCGGCGGGCAGGCGCAGCTATAGGCAGGCTGAGGCGAGAGGAAAAGCAGCGGCAGGCGGTGAGGCACGGCGGGCAGCTTGGCCAGCGCCGAGGAGCAGGTGCCGTTGTTCCGGCAGGGCTGGCTGAGGCAGGGGTCGGCGGGGCTGTCGAGGGGCGCGGCGGCGGTCGGCCCGGCAAGACAGGCGCGGCGCTGGGCCAGGCTGAGGAGCAGCAGCAGGAGCGGGGCGGCGCGGGGCATGGTGGCGGGTCCCGGGGGCTCCCGGGGCGAAGGCGAGAAGAGAGCCCGGGTCTCGGTTCTGCGGCTCCCGGCGAGAAGAAGTCGAGGCGCAGGAGACGCCTCAGCTGCTACCCGGCTCTGGCAACGCGCGGGCGGAGACTGGGGAGGGAGTGGCCGGCATGGAGAAGCGGCGGCGCCGGCGCCGGCAGCCGGAAGAGGGCGCTCCCGCCGAGCGCAGCGCCGCCAAGAGCGCACTGGCGCTAAGGGGCGCAGGAGGCCGGGCAAGCGCAGGGTCCAGGGAGAAGGGCGGTGACGCGCACCCACGGGCAAGCTGGGTCCTTGGTGAGAGAGTTCACCTCCTGGGCGCCAATACGCCACTGAGGGGTACTAGGACGACAAGGGCCAGCTGGGCAGGACCTCATCCAGCTTGTTGGGTGACCTTGGAGGAGCCAGAGTCTACCTCACAGGGTGGTTGTGACGATGTGGTAGGGCGCGAACGGGGAAAACCCATGTAAGCTGTTTTGAGCTCTGTGGAGGGAGAGCAGAATAATGAATAATGAACAACTACAACTACTCTCCATGAGTACGAGAGTGTGATTTGCAAGCCTGCAAGGCAGCCTCCATTCCTCCTGGCTGTCCTTGGCTGCTGTGCCTCTTTCGTCGGAATTGCGAGGAACTCCGTGGGCCTCGTGGGCTTGAGGTTGGCGCACGAATGAAGCAGCTGGTGGGCCTAGAGAAGAAGCAGGAAAGGGGGCGCCCGGAGGCTTCTTCCTGAGGACATCCGGCACCTGCTTCTGAGTTGCAGCCCATCCTAAAGCTGCCGTAAAACACGCAAACACACACGCGTGGACGTTTCCCCTGTCCCTTAACAGCAGCGGGATTTATGCCTCACAGAATATGGCGTCCTTGTCCCCGGTGAATTTGAGAATGGGTAACTGGTTCTCATTCTTCATCAGTCAGGGTTTAAGAAACAAACATAAATCCTACGTACCTCCTGACGGTCCTGTAGCTAAAAAGTCGACACCATACCCCTTCGAAAGGAAAGTTGTTGCCGGATTTGGGGAACCTCAGCAGAAGTTCATAATAATCTCCCTCGGGGGGAGTCCAGAATCAGATGGAACCCCAAACAGATAGCAGAAGATTAGTTACGCTCAGTGAACAGAATGCCGACTGTTGGTGGGGATGAAGGATTAATGAAGTTAATCCGAGGAACGATTATTGCTGGTTGAAAACTGGAGTATCTTGAAAAAGCGTGTGGTGGCTGGAACCCCAACCAGAATGCATTCCGCACGCCATCGTTTTGACCCATTTGTTATTTGCGTAATCGCCAGTTGCCAATACTATGTCTCCTTGTCACTCTCGAAACAAGTCAAAATAAAACAAAGCTGGACACCAGTTGCACCAGTAGGGTAGCCAAACACAGGCAATGCATTGCTTCCTCTCCCCTCCCACCCCAGGAAAACATCCATCTTTGAATAGGGAGGGAATTGGGTAGCGATTGCAGTTTTCTGATGCATCCCGCCCTCTTCAGGAACTGGCTTCGGAAGTGGGTGCAATGGCAACTCCAAGGCTGTGGCAGCGAAGGCCATACACTTCTGCTGCCTCACAGGTAGAAGCGGTGGATCATCCTGCGATTGGTGGGGCAGTGCCCCATTAGCCCTAATGAGCCAGCAAAAGCACAAATGCACACATGTATAACCATCTTAAATGCTGTAACCAGATAATATGACCTTGGAGAGCTGTGATGGGTGTATGTGTGTGTATGTGTGGCTTTTTTGGTGTGTGTGTGTGTTTTGTGCTGTTTTTTGTTTTGTTTTTTCTTTCCTTCTGTTTTTTACGGGGTGGCATGCAATTTCGTTGCACTTGTATAGCGTTGTGCTTGTACTTGTGCAATTACAATAAATTATCTTATCTTATCTTATGTATCATTTTGCACTAAACCTGGCGCAAGAACAAGAGAGTTTGGATTTGATATCCCAGCAAACATTCTCCTTTCCCTTCTTCCCCCACAACAAACACTCTGTGAGGTGAGTGGGGCTGAGAGACTTCAAAGAAGTGTGACTAGCCCATGGTCACCCAGCAGCTGCATGTGGAGGAGTGGAGACACGAACCCGGTTCACCAGATTACGAGTCCACCGCTCTTAACCACTACGCCACAAGCCTACATAAACTAGCATGTACCCACAACTACTGCTTTGCTGGTAGAAACAACATCTGCTATGGTGATAGGGAGAGGAACTTAGGCAGGAGGAGAGTTGATGACCTCCCCAGCCAGCATTCATTCTGCCACTGTGAAAGGAGGAAACAGGAGGGCTGGTGCTGTTTCTCCAGATCAAATATTGGCCTCTGCTCACCAGGGTGGAGAAACTGGCGGTAAGTGGGTGATGGAAATAGATGACGAGAACTGGAGTAGTTGACATATGGTAGGTGGCATGGAAGAGAGGTCAGCCTTCTGCAAAATGAATAGAATAGAATAGAATAGAATAGAATAGAATAGAATAGAATAGAATATTTATTGTCATTGTCCCCTTTGGGACAATGTAATGGGCATTTAAGTATTTATAGAGAGGAGCTGTAGCTCAATGGTAGAGCACCTGCGGAAGGCCCCAGATTTAATCTGTAGCCTAAATAATTAGGTAGCAGGTGCTGGTCAAGACCTCTGCCTGAAATTTTGGTGAACCACTACTGGTTAGACAAGACTGAGTGCAGTGATCTAAGGCAGCTTCATATTGCCAGCTCTTATATAAAATAGCAACTTCCCGGTATTGTGTGTGACGGCAACTGAAAGTGTTGCCTGAATTAAGCCAAACTGATTGCTCAGATTGAATTTGTTACTAGACTAATCACAGTCTAGTCTAATCAAGTTGATGTGAAGGGCAATGCATTTTTCCATTACCGGTACAATACTTCTCAAAGTCTTCCACTCCTTGTATGCCGACTTTTCATGTTATACACTTGGTGCCACACTAACTCCCTCTACAGGCCTTACAGTTCATATTATTATTATCATTATTTATTGTGTTCTTTACCCGCCCTTCACCAGAAGGTCCCAGGGCAGCTTACAGAGCATAAAAAGCAATGCAATTAAACACTTAAAAAGTATCCTGCCCATAACTCCAAAATAATAATTCCATACAAAATATTACAGGGAGGCAGAAAAATCAAGTTACTCAGTTTTCAACTTTGTATCCACATGCCCATGAACCCCAAGCCTCTTCCTCTGTGCTATTGAGTACCATCACAACTTCTGGCAATGTTATGATGTCAATATGTACAGACACACAGGCTCCCAAAGCCACAGGCTCCCTACCGGACATGAAGTCTTAAATATAGAATGTTGAGGGTGAAATTCTATATGAAGATAGCCTCAAAATAGAACAATTTAAACAAACAGAGGTTCTCCATGGCAAAAGTGGAATCTGAATCTAGGTCTAGACTTCCTCAATCCAGGTCCTCTGTCCACTAAACCATGTTTGATGGGAAGGGGAATTGTTTTCTCCTGTCTTCCCAGGCTCTCGAAAACACATTTGTTTATGCCCAGGGGAACCCCAAGCAATCACAAACACCCAGTTGTGCTTTCACACACATACTTCTAATAAATTAATAATAATAATAATAATAATAATAATAATAATAATAATAATTTATTATTTCTACCCCGCCCATCTGGCCGGGTCTCCCAGCCACTCTGGGCGGCTTCCAGTAAACATTAAAATATTAATTTGTGGGTACGAATCAATATGAGCAATAGAAGATATATTGGGATATACTGGTAGATCTCGAAGTGATTTGCAGTAGATCTTGCCTCCCAATCCTTTGACAACAGCTACAAAAAAGGGGGATGAATTCCTCCCCATTCTAAATTTGTCTCTCTATTCATTGATTGATTAAATGTATATGCCACCCTTCTTCCCAAAGGAGCCCAGGGCTGCATGAGATTTAGGAGGAATTTAGGAGGAAAATCAGGACTGGATTTGTGTGCAACAGGACTATGAATTCAGTTCTGATGCTGAAAGCAAATTCCTGGGCTGTGCATATGCTCAGAGGCACCCTATTATTTAACTCTTAGAGCAGGTTCCCGCTCACATGCTAGCCACTATTTTGCAGCTCACTCTGCTTTTAGATTTCTGGTTCTAGTAACGTAAAAATAAAAATTAAGTCGATCCGTCCGGCCTTCCTCTGCAGCAGTGTCAGGCAGACTTCAGGCTTGCCTGATCTACTTTATTTTTAGTGGGAGATAAATGAACTCAACAAAACCCTCAGGGGAACAAATCCTCTATTTGTCACGAATTGCTATTATTGCACAGCCCTCAGCAGGCCAGGGTGATGCATTACAGACTAAGAGTCCACATGAAACTATGCCTTCACAACTATTACAGAGTTACTGGTTTAAAAAGGCATAGTGAGAACAGGACACCAGTCATCTTCTAAAACTTTTCTATATAGAGACTATTGAGTGTCCTTGAAAGCTATACGGCAGCCGTAACCTTGAAACATGGAACCGCGTCTCCCTGCAAGGAACGTGTGTATTGAATTTCTGCCTGCATTGTTTATCAAGAAGTAAATATGATCTGAACATACCGCCAACCTGTAATATTACAGGTGAGCATCCATGGGCCATTTTGAGATGTGAAGGAGCACTTCACAGAGAGCCCATGTGATGTAGTGGTTAAAGTGTTGGGCCTAGGACCTGGGTTCAAAACACTCCCAGGGTGACCTTGGACTATTGATCCATGAAACAAACATGACAGGGTCATTGTGAAGATAAATTGGGGAGAAGAACGCTGTATGACACATGACCTCCTAGGAGAAAAAATGGGATGTAATATAGCTGTAACTTCCAGTCCCATAAAACGATTTCAGCTGTGTCCCTTCACTTCCTATAATTGTTTCATCTTTCTTTGAAAGGCGGACACTAGAAGTTATCTAGTGAGTCTGGTTGTAGCTTGAATGCCTCAATTCTCTTAAGCAAAGGGGCTTGGAACAAAATGTTCTGCATCACTTGAACGGCAACCTTATGCCCACTTACTAGCATGTAAGCCCCATTGAACTTAGTGGAACTTACTTCTGAGTAAACATGAATATAACTGCAATGCATGAAGTCATCATTCCAGGAGGAAATTTGTTTTGCACCTGATAATCAAGGCTGTTTCACAAAGAAAACACACACACACACACGTAACATGAATTAACACCTACCCTGGCTAGAATGTACAGTCGGTTTGCAACTATCTGCTGCTTTCTGTCCCGCATTAACAGCATTCACAAACAATTCATATCAGGCTAAGGTCTGGATTCAAAAGTTTGCATGATGAGCCTCCGATCCCACAACCAACATAAATGTTTGAGGAGGGCTCCAGGGGCAGAGTGGGATGGGGTAACTAGAGAGAGAGGCACAGAAATGTGAGTACTGGCAGCCGTAACACCTTACTACTCTGCCTCACTGCCTCAGCATCTTGCCAGCTTGGGAAGGGCGAAAGAGTCTCACCTCCCCACCCTCAGTCAAGTCCAGCTGAGCAACAGCCTCTCCCACGCCATAGCTTTAAGAACAGCAAAAGCCTCTGGAAAGAGAGAAAAGAACTTGAGGAGGCGGAATCTTTTAATAATTTCGTAAGTTATGTGATGATCTTGCTCAATTCAATCTTTCCACATGTGTTTTTTTTTTTAAAAAATGTATTGTGGTATTTTATGTACTGTAACTTGCTATTTTTATTGATTATAATTTAGGAATGATTTGTTGTAATGGTTGAGAGTGAATTTCTGTTTAGTTATTATCTGCTGATATTCTGAGAGTTTATAGTCTAATGAATTATTGACTGTTATATTAACTTTCTTTTTTATTAGGACTTATAAAAAAAGGACTCAGTGGACCTTCTCCCCATTCATGTGGGTGGAAGTGCCATTGGCTTCAACAGATCTTACACACAGTGTAAAAAGATGCACAGGACAAAGCCACATAAAGCACTCTTGGAATTGCTTATAACAATCTGTCTCCTGGCAAGAAAGGTTATTGGGTTTCCAAGCTGCATCCCATCCCATCGACAATGCTGTTCTGATTGACAAGGTCACATGACAAAGAGGCAACGTACCTTTTCTGGATACTGAGATAAAATTATACACATATATCTTTACATTGAGTGCTTTGTTTTTATTTCCCAGAGTTCTCATTACTTGAGCAAAAGATGCATACACACACAAACACACATTAATATGTGGCTCCTCACCTCAGGGAACAATTTGGCTGCATTTTCTGCTGTTGTTTTTATAGACCCGCAAACATTTTAAAACAGCACATAAAGCGGAAATAAGGGACCAGATGCAAGTGAGTGGTTTTGCATTCTTTTGCTGTAATCAGTTAATTTGTTAGCAACATACACAGCCCAATACTGGCAGCTATTAAGGAAAATAAACACTGAGGAAAACATGGCTTAATTGTTCTGATTGTGCTGGAGCAGTCCCTTTAATGTATCTCGTGCCTGACCAATATTATTAATAATTTCGATTTAGAAATGGCACTAACTATAAAGCTGTCATATTTGCAGTGAGCACATTCTGCGCTTCCCCAGGAGCCCAGAGTTATGCTCTGCTGTGCATATTTGGAATCCATATTTAAATCACAGAGTTCTCTCAAAGGAGTTCTGTATGCCTTGCACCACTCTTTATATCCCAATGTGGAGTTATTATGGGAAGCAATCTGTGATTAGGTATGCGCATGTGCATGTTTCGTGAACAGGGAAATCCGGGGGATTTTAAAATATCTTTATTTGCTATTTATCCAAAACAGAATGATCTCCTCTAATTCTTTCAGCTACTCGGATATGGATAATCCTCAGATATAAGGTTGAGTAAGTGATTCAAGCTGCACTAATAAGCTATTAGGCTAACGATGCATTTCAAACCCAAGCAAGGGTAAATAAAGGGAAAAACTTGACTCCCTGTTGCATATAGGATGAATATGTTCACGGATAATTGGCTAAAATATCATTTATGTATTCCCACTATTAAAGAGATAGTCTACTTAAGACTCAATCTTGCAAGTGGAAATCCAGTTAAATACTGCTGAGGATACGAAGTAAAAGGAAGGGACACTAGGAGCTATTGACAAGTTGGCATGTAATACGTTTTACTTTCTTTGTCACCTTATAGCAGGGATGGGGAACCTAAAACCTCCCAGTTGTTGCTGGACTACAACTCCCATCATCCCTGACCTTGGGCCACGATGCCTGGGATTTATGGGAGCTGGAGTCCAACGACGTATGGATGGCCACAGGCTCTCCACCCCTCCCTGGCCTAGAATGGTCTCTGATAAATGTTGTCCTCCCTGCCCCAAACAGGTGCCTGTGCACATGTGGAACTGTTGACTTGGTAAGATTTGTTTCACAAATTTGTTCAGCAGCTTAAACATAGCTTCAATTGACTATAGGAAGACAGAAGATATCAACAGTTTCATGGTAATTTTTAATAAACCACATAAAAGTTCACTAGTATGCATGAACACGTACACATCACAGGATTTATTTTCTATCAAGTGCTTAAAGCCTTCTCTTTCCTCATTGCTTCCCCCCACTTTCTGTAGGGAAGATCCCCGATGTTCTCAGTTCACCGAAACAACAAAGCATTCTGTTCTGATAGACTTACAGTAATAATCTCAGACCTTATAGCCTCGTTTCCAGTAAAACACAGAATGACACATCCTTCACAAAAAATGAGTGGTACGCTCTATGTGTGTTGAATGACAAACAAGGGGTTATAA
This sequence comes from Darevskia mixta, assembly GCA_034641385.1. Taxonomy (NCBI): domain Eukaryota; kingdom Metazoa; phylum Chordata; class Lepidosauria; order Squamata; family Lacertidae; genus Darevskia; species Darevskia mixta. The sequence continues at coordinate 15,314,706 of JAWWNH010000030.1, forward strand.
ATTCAGGCCTATAGTATAGCGAAGTGGAACCATCTGCCAGTAAGATTTAACAAGCAGTCTGGGCCAAGTAGGAAACAATGGATTGCAGTCAATGTAGCACTTTGTGCAAATGGAACAACTTCCACTGCGCAACAGTGAAGTTCCACTGAACTCAATAGGATTTGCTTATGAGTAGACATGCAGAGGATTGCACTGTTCATCATGAACATGAAAGAGCGATAATCTTGTAAAGTGGGTTTCTTTGTTAAAAAATTGCTTTGCAACTTTGGGGCTGTATCTGGTGGTCTCTTCCAGCTAGAATAAGGGCTCTTGCAGTGTCAGGAGCAAGCCAGCAGTAAATCACACCGTGCAGTTGGAGTTAACACTTTATTAGCAAAAACATGAGATACCCAGCTCTACCTCTCTTTCAAATCAGAACCAGTGAAGGCAGTGAAGGTCCTGTGTCAGTGCCTGGAGGCGGTTGGAGGATGGATGGCGGCTAACAGATTGAGGTTGAATCCTGACAAGACAGAAGTACTGTTTTTGGGGGACAGGGTGCGAGCGGGTGTGGGGGACTCCCTGGTCCTGAATGGGGTGACTGTGCCCCTGAAGGACCAGGTGCGCAGCCTGGGAGTCATTTTGGACTCACAGCTGTCCATGGAGGCGCATGTTAATTCTGTGTCCAGGGCGGCTGTCTACCAGCTCCATCTGGTACGCAGGCTGAGACCCTACCTGCCCGCAGACTGTCTTGCCAGAGTGGTGCATGCTGTAATTATCTCCCGCTTGGACTACTGCAATGCGCTCTACGTGGGGCTACCTTTGAAGGTGACCCGGAAACTGCAATTAATCCAGAACGCGGCAGCTAGACTGGTGACTGGGAGTGGCCGCTGGGACCACATAACACCGGTCCTGAGAGATCTACACTGGCTCCCAGTACGTTTCCGAGCACAATTCAAAGTGTTGGTGCTGACCTTTAAAGCCCTAAACGGCCTCGGTCCTGTATACCTGAAGGAGCGTCTCCACCCCCACCATTCAGCCCAGACACTGAGATCCAGCGCCGAGGGCCTTCTGGCGGTTCCCTCACTCCGAGAAGCGAAGCTACAGGGAACCAGGCAGAGGGCCTTCTCGGTGGTGGCACCCGCCCTGTGGAACGCCCTCCCATCAGAGGTCAAAGCAATAAACAACCACATGACCTTTAGAAAACACCTGAAGGCAGCCCTGTTCAGGGAAGCTTTTAATCTGTGATATTTTAATGTTTTGTTTTTTAATATTTGCTGGAAGCCGCCCAGGGTGGCTGGGGAGACCCAGCCAGATGGGCGGGGTACAAATAATAAATTATTATTATTATTATTATTATTATTATTATTATTATTATTATTATAAACATGATCAGCACAGGGGTGTCAGGCCTAAATGAGCGCAGCAACTAATCTCCACTCAGTCTTGCCCCCATGAAGCAGTTGCTGAGACTGAAGGTTCCTGCCTCCACACAGCTGCCTAAGTCCCTTCCTCTCTGGGGGGATTCCCAAGCAATCAACTTCAACTGTGTGGTGCCCATCTCTCCTCTGCCCTCTTCATAGCTCTTCTTGTTCTGGGAGACCAGAAGGAAGGGGAGCTTGTCACAACAGGAGGGGGCGAGTGGACACCCGTGCCTCTTCACCAGCCTGACTCATCTCTGCCTCCCTGCTTCAGCTTCTGCCTCTCATTCTGGACTTCTCTCTGCCACATCCCTGTTACCTCTTCAGCTACAGACACCTCCTCCTTTCAGTCTTCTCTCTCTATGTTGTCTCACCACCATTCCCTTGGCTTTGAGCCTTCTTCTCCTGGGGGTTCCCCAACTGGTTCCTCCCACCATTCCTCTGCGTCCAACCAGTCCATGACATGTACTAGCAGACGGATGAATTTTTATGTTGCACAATGGAGGAATCCACTGAAACATTTGTGCTCGTTGTGCAACGGATTGCACAAATCTGGTGTGCAAGAGTTACCAGAAACCTGCAATCTCTTACACAATAAGGTTCTGCTGCTGTAAAGTATTTTGCCAGTGAAACAAGATTACCACTGAGTGTCTCTAATTTAGCACTATATTAGATACAACTGAGATTCCTGCATTGCAGGGGGTTGGACTAGATGACCCTTGGGTCCCTTCCGACTCTAAGATTCTATGAACTTTTAAAATTTAAAAAATAGTGCTTTCCCTTCTGTTCTGCTATCATTCCATTTCAGAATTATTTTACAAACTAAGTGTCTCTCATGTTTCTGTCATGTAAGTTAGACAAGACAGTACACTCTAAAATTAAAGGATTCGCGGAGAAGAAAGAGGCCTTAGAAATGTGGATCGTTGATTGAAGGAACACACAGCAGCTGTTCAGAAAGCCCATTGGCAATTAATAAAAGAACATGGACATATTATATAAAGCACCATTTCTCAATGTGTCCTCAAGGTCACCTCGATTCCAAAGCATTAGGGAAGAAAGGAAGTATTATGAGAAAGGCTGCAATAATTAAAACCTCAAAAAAGTTTGAACACAAGAAGTAATGTTTTGCAGCTTGTAAAATAAACAAATCTTCAATGGAAAAACAGGACAACAAAAAGCTGTTTCTCTTACCTATGAGGCCCATTTTCCTGGCTGTTACTGAGCACTGCTAGACGATAAGAAGTCACTTTTATTAGGATATGGGCAGCATCAAGATTTCCAAATCCTCTTCTTCAAACCACATGGGCACTGACTGACCCTAATACTTTCAGCTGCAGGTGGTTCTTAACGGTCTAACCCAGGGGTAGGCAACCTAAGGCCCGGGGGCCGGATGCGGCCCAATCGCCTTCTCAATCCAGCCCACGGACGGTCCGGGAATCAGCGTGTTTTTACATGAGGAGAATGTGTCCTTTTATTTAAAATGCATCTCTGGGTTATTTGTGGGGCATAGGAATTCATTCATTTCCCCCCCAAAAATATAGTCCGGCCCACCACATGGTCTGAGGGACGGTGGACCGGCCCATGGCTGAAAAAGGTTGCTGACCCCTGGTCTAACCCATGGGTAGGCAAACTAAGGCCCGGGGGCCGGATCCGGCCCAATCACCTTCTAAATCCAGCCCGCAAATGTGTCATTTCATTTAAAATGCATCTCTGGGTTATTTGTGGGGCATAGCAATTCGTTCTTTCTTTTTTTTTCAAAATATAGTCCGGCCCCCCACAAGGTCTGAGGGACCCCTGCTTTAAAAGTTTGCTGACCCCTGGTCTAATCTGTGGGCCATGGGCTGCATATGCCCTAGATTTTTTTCAAGACTCCAAAATATTAAAAATAAATGAAGCAAAACATTTTGCTCCATGTTGGGCAAGATTCCTGCATTGCAGGAAGTTGGACTTAGATGACCCTTGTGGTCCCTTCCAACTCTATGATTCTATGCTTATTAAAAATGATGACTGCTGCAATTCTGTGATGTCAAGAGGTTTATGTGACCCACTCCAAATGTGTCCTCAAAAACAAAATGGATGGTAACACCCACTTTAAACAATTCATCCATACTCATGTTGACATATGGACCCCTGGTGGTTGACCATGGATCAGTGCAGCCCTTCCTTGGCTGGAAAAAGGTTTGCCACCCCTGGAGTAATCAAAAGTGGGTAGCCTACTTAGGAGATTTTAATGGATTTGTCCACTTTGATATTTGAAAGGTGGTACAATGTAAACTACTTATGTTGCTGAATTATACCTTTAGAAGACAAAAAAAATACATCTAGATGCATAACCAGAATGAGAATTCTTCCCTCTGCATGAACAAATGGTTGCTTTTCCTTTGATAGCTTTTAACATTATCTTGAAATGCCCCAGTTCTCAAAACAGGACCACACATTTAGGAACACCAACTCATGAATCTGGTCAAAACAAAATAAAATAAAAAAAATTCCTTCCAGTAGCACCTAAGAGACCAACTAAGTTTGTTCTTGGTATGAGCTTTCGTGTGCATGCACACGTGCATGCACACGAAAGCTCATACCAAGAACAAACTTAGTTGGTCTCTTAGGTGCTACTGGAAGGAATTTTTTTTATTTTATTTTGTTTTGACTATGACAGACCAACACGGCTATCTACCTTTCATGAATCTGGGATTCTTTTGGGGAAATACCCAAGGAAGGAGAGGTCACAAATTACTAGAACAGTAGCTTAGATAAGTGTTGACACTTTTCATGGTTAATGCTAAGGGACAAACGGACAAGGATTATGTATAGAAGCTTAGTTTCAAGTACTTATTCCACACTGTTCACATGTGTTTGACAAAAAGGGAATGAGGAAATACTTATTGCTGCCAAAACTCAAAGGGCAGAAGCAACAGCTATTTGTTCAGTAAAAATGGATGAATGATTGCAGATACAAAGTATACCCATACAGGAATGTTTATTTCAGCATAAGAACCCTGCTATCTGATCAGACTAAAAGGTTGGTACAGCCAAACTCTATAGTTTTCAAAAGTTGGAAATGAGCTGTGTCTGGAAAACCTACAAACATGGCATCGTGGAAGTTAATTTCCACGCCAGCCAAGATGTATTAATGAAGCTGCATCACATGAAGTAGGGATGATTTTCAGCTGTAGAAGTAGCATGAATCATGCAGCTGTGTTATACAGAAAGATACTGGACATAGTTCAGCTTTTGTATAGAGCCAGCTTTTTAAAAAAGTAACAAACCTCGGTTCCTACCACTGCAGTTTCACAGATATGCTTTAAAGTGTACTGTCAAAGTCTGAAACTTCAAAACCAATGGGGTTGTCAAAATGTTTTCAGAAGGAGCATAAAGTTTCCGACGTTGTATCCTTTGGTCATTATTAGCAGCAACCAAATTTAGCAATGCCAATATGAAGTATTTTGCATTCAGCAGACTTACAGGATTTGTCTTATAGAATCAGTTACGCAAACTTAAAAAAAATGTTCTCACAGGTGTAGCCCTGCTAAATCAGGCAAAAGGCCCAATTCTGTTCTCAAGGTGGCCAACTGGTATCTGCTATTGCTATTAAACCAACAGGTCCTGGGGTAGGCTACAATTATTTAAAGTTCAGAATTAAAAAGTTAGATTTAAGTCACAGGAATAGGGCTGCTCCTGAAAGCACACATCTCAAGTGTCAAGAGGCCAGGGTGAAGAGATTTGTCTTCAGCAGACCCAGAAACCTGTATAGTGAAGTTGCATCTGGCAACTTCAGGGAGGGAATTCCACAAGTTGGAGGCTGCTACAGATAAAGCCCTCTTCCAGGTTGCTGCCCCCAAAATCCTGAGAACAGTAAAACTACAAAGCCCTTCCCTTCCATAATTATCATCATCATTGAATTTCTATACTACCCTTCATCCAAAGATCACAAGGCAGTTTACAATATAACACGAGATGTAGTGATAGGCACTACCAAACCCCATTCTGGGTGCAGATCCAGGACAGACAAAAATAAGTACTTCTCAACATACATGGTCAGTTTCATTGGATGGCTTCCGGTTCAAGTATTATGTGGGAAGAAGACTCTGTCTTCTTTTAGTACTGTGTGTAATTTTATGAATTTCTATCCTATCTACCCTTATTTCCCTTTCCCCCTCCAAACTATAGTCATCTCAAATGTTGCATGCTATCTGCAAAAGGCAGCTGGTTGCCCTGTTCTGTACCTTTTGCCCAAGATACTCTTTGGAGGTACCATGCCCAGAACTGTGCACAATATTCCAAGTGGAGTGACACCAGACTTCTATAAAGGTATAATGGGGAGCTATTATTGGCCATTTTATTTTTGACCTCTCCCAATGTTCCAACATTGTGTTGTCACTTTTATTGAGCATCACAACCCCAAGTTCCCTTTCCTGCTCACTAACTGCCAGCTCAGGCCCCATTTGAGTCTAAAAGTTAGGAATCTTGCCACATTGTACATCATTTTACACTTGCTTCCATTAAATTGCATTTGCCATTATACTGCCTATTTGCCTAGTTTGGAAATATCCTTTTGGAGCTCTTCATCAGTTATTTTTGTTTTTACTACTCTAAATAACTTGGTATTATCATCAAACATTACTACTCCCTGCTCACCAGATCATTGACGAGCAAGTCACAGACCCAATACAGAACGTTGGGGGACACAACTTCTTACGTTATTCCATTGTGAGAACTGGCCATTCACTGCTTCCTCTTCTTTAACCCAAACTGTGTATTGCATCATTAGTGCATCAACTGCAGTGTCGTGCAAACACTACCCACACTCCTCCCGGGGTTGGAAAGGGGTTACCGTATATACTCGAGTATAAGCCGACCCGAATATAAGCTGAGGCACCCAATTTTACCACAAAAAACCTGGGAAAGCTTCATAGGAGCCACTGCCCGCCTCACTCGAGTATAAGCCGAAGGCGGCTTTTTCAGCACAAAAAATGTGCTGAAAAACTAGGCTTATACTCGAGTATATAGGGTACTTTAACCCAGGCATCCCCGAACTGCGGCCCTCCAGATGTTTTGGCCTACAACTCCCATGATCCCTAGCTAACAGAACCAGTGGTCAGGGATGATGGGAATTGTAGTCCAAAACATCTGGAGGGCTGCAGTTTGGGGATGCCTGGTCTAACCTCTGGTTTGCTGGCAAAACTGAATTATTGTGTCACGAAATGATGCCTGTCTAAAGAGTGTGTCACCAACATGAAGAGTTTGGAAAGCTCTGCTTTCACCAGTTACCAATTCATAAATCTGCTCGATTTGCATAGTAAATTCTTGCTAAATTCATTTTGCTTAGGCAGAATTTCAGTTGTTTCTTTAGATTACACACAGCTTTGCACAAGAGAACGCTGAAGTAGGAGTCAAGGAATCCATCTTCACTGAACTTCAGTAGTTGCTTTCAAGCACTACAGTTCATCAATTAGTCTAGTTTGAGATGAGTATTTTATTCCTGGTAACAGTGATAACCTACAGAAAACTGGTAATATAGCAACCCATAAAAGACTGTTTCTGTAGCATTACTGATCTCTTCAAAGCGGTTATTGTCAATCCTTTTATTAACTGCAGAGATATGTCATTCAGGACACCAATCAGTGCCCCACATTATACTCTGGGAAACCAGAGTTTGCAAGCATTTTCTACAAACATCCAGAATGCCAGAGTTAGGCTTCATCACAAGCCCTTCTGTTAGATACATGTGTTTGTTGCATCTAATACAATCTTTAGCTGCCACCAGCCCCACATCTAAGTGTACAGACATGCTTTTCTCAAATGGCAGCCCCCAAGCCGCATGGACTTTCAGGCACTGGATCACTAGTATAAACTATTTAAATTTAAGAACTACAAGTCAATGAAAGCCAGGTTCTGTAGGGAGACAACATGGGTAAAAAAATATCAATACAGATGATATTTTAATACAAAATATTTTTACATAAGTCAGTCTTTTTAAAATATAGAACCTTAAAAAAAAGAACAAGTTGCTATCAACACGCTATAAACACGAGTCTTTTGTGCCAAGTTTTGATAGCGTTATCAGAACAGTTTTTAAATACCAGTCCATACTTTTTAACACTGCCTTTCGGTTTCTATGAAATGCTAGCCATGTTCTGCATGACCATTTTTTATGTCCACTGTGACGCACTTCCATTCAGTTCTAATCTGACAGACTATTCAGAGTCTTTGCACAAGGATTTCACATTCAGCTTCCCATCACAGTTCAGTGGTGCACAGTATGGCCAGTCCCATTTAATTCTGTGAACATTAACTTAAAAGAGAATGTCAGTTACATGTACTGAAGTACATTGTGTGGTTACAGGTTCTTCGTCTGAAAAGGAAACTTGCTGATGTTTCATAGATATTCTACCCTGATCATCCAACCAAATTAACAGCACTCAAGTGTTTTATTTTGATTTCTCAAAGTTGAATAAAGTAATCTGTCAGATTTTCATTTAAGAGATGAACTATACAGGATGTACATCTCGGGAATGTTTTGGAATAGTCTTGTTTTTGAACTCATATAAAAATAAAAGAATACCAGATCTTGCAAACTCTTGTTTTAATGGTAAATCATCCATGACAAGGTGGCTAGCTAGCCAAGGAGAATTAAGATGATTTACTTGCATTGGAATAATTTACACAATTGAACTTATGCATACAGTACAGAACTATGAACAAAAAGGTGAAGCAAACTTTATTTATATTCAGGTAAAAACATTAACCTGATGAAGTAAATTATTGCAGATTTGAGAAATCAGCACAGAAAACAATCGGACAGAGCATTGCTTACATGTGTTTTATCTGTGTCAAAAGAAATGCTGAACTGTTTAGATCCACACCAGTGCTGGGGGGCAAGGTGCTAGGGGAGGGCTTAGGGAACGGAGGAGGACATACAGGAGAAAAAAACTTAAATCAAGGGGAAAGGATTGAACAGGGAAGGAAAATACTAATTCGACTTTATAAAAAACTTTACATCAATTCAAAATGCTCTGGCCACACCATAAATATTGGCCAGACCAATCGGTTGTTGAGTTTTTTAACTACACAAGAAAAATCAATTTCATCCTAGCCCACCAGTAAGAGGCTGTTGCCTAAATCACTGTGTGAATGGTTCTAGAGTATTTTCTGGTAAAGATTGTAGCCAATATATCCTACTACTACATTAAACTAAGCTATAAGAAAGATTCTACCTACTTACAAAGGCGGAATTATTGACAATATATTTAATAAAATTAAATTATTTCTTAATTTGAGAAAACATGGACCAGTAAATGCCCATGTCCAAAATGTAACAATTGTTGCGAGTGGAGTACACAGAGAGCCATGTGGATTGCACATCAGACAATACATGAGGGAGGGAAATCAGGGGCAAGTGATGGTACACAGAACTAGTCTACTTAACTAGATGTGCCAATACATGTTTTTCAATTTCTGTACTTATGTACAAAGTTGTCTTTGGGAGGAAAAAACTGCAGACTTGGCTAGATGGATACACACAGCCCAGTATTAAACTGCACAGCAACATTTATTGTTCCAGCCTGAAAAAACATCCCTTTTTAAATTTCACACAGCAAAGCAAGTTAAACTTCACTCATCGATAAATGATAATTTAAAACAAGAACTTGCTAAAGAAACCTTGTCACAACAACTTTAGGGCCTGATCACTTTTAAGTCCATGGGGCCTTTAATGAGTATCAACCTAGTGTCTTTGTTTATAATCTGCAAGCCGTTTTCTACAAGGAGGCGTTACGTTTCCTCGACTCAGATGATACATTTAGAAAAGAATCATGATTCTCTTTTTGCTGTAACAGGCAGACATTGCATTTTTCATTGTGATCAGGAAAGATGGAATGACTGCTGCCCTTCTCTTGCAGCTATCAAGAGTTTTTCACGCATTATCTCAATACTTGAATAGTCTGGCAACTTGAGATAGTTTACACAAGTCATTACTGAGGGTAAGAAGTCATCTGGATTTTCTGTAGACTCAAATGTCTTGCGTACAATTGTAAGTGGAGGATTCAAACTCCGAAAGCCTAAGAAGAAAAAAACAACGAAGTTCACGACAGATTTAATATTAATAAAGTTTAAGAGCATTAAGCTATTGGTCTCAGAAAAAGACTGCATTCTTCGTGCTGCTTTCTGTATTACTTAGGTGGATTAACTCAGCCATGTGAAAGCGGAATCCCTCGCCCCTGCAAAATCACCTGCTCACTCACTCTTCTAGCATTAAAAGGCTTATGGACTCCAATGTGTGAAAAGGTTCTTATGTAGCCTGCCTCTGTAGCACTGCAATGTCAGTTGTGTATGTGGTACGCTCAGATATTATAAAGAATCCTAACTCTAGAAGAGGAATGACTGTGGTCTTCATAGCTTTTCTTTCACAGAGCAATTATATGGAAGCTGCACACAGATGGCCTCTAACATTAAAGAGGAAGCAGATGTTTTAACAACAGAAAGGGACAGGCAGCAACCATGGTGGGGATCCAACCAAGTTTGCATATGCATCATTTCTGCTCCTCTCCCAGCAGCCAAGAACTTTAGGCTCTAACGAAGCAAATGCCACAATTAGTCATATATCATACTGGTACAGTCATTCCATATGAAGTTCTACCAGTGTGACAAATTGAGTCTTTGCCTAGAGACATTAGCAACTCATCCTACACAAGTAGAACATAATGTTAACACTTCAAGTAGCAAAACACAGGGTTGCTCAGCTTTGGTCCCGAAGGGGACAATGACAATAAAATATATTCTATTCTATTCTATTTTATTATAGGTTCTTATGCACTGGGCTAAGTAAGGCTGCAACCCAATGCACACTTAACGGGGAGTTAAGTCCTATTGAACTCAGGAGGCTTTGTGTACATGTGCAAATTGACTGTCAATGACTTTATTTTGAAAGCAGGGAAGGGAAACCAGTGGCCCCTCTAAATGTTTTTGGACTCCAACTACCATCAGCTCTGGCCAGCACAACCCACAGACAGAATGGTAGGAGTTGGAAGGTCACAGATTCCCCATCCCTCTTTTATATCAAAGCCATTGTATTTGTACACAGTTCAAAAGGATAGACTTTTACTAGCTTATAGCACAACAGAGTTTTAACTTTGGAGGATTCAACATAGTAAATACGGTTTTCAACATATGAATATAGCTATTGCATTTGCACTTGCTTTTAGCCAATATTATAAAAACACTCACCTCCTACTGGCAGTCTAGGGCTACCAGTCACAAATTGGAGAAATAATCTTTGCTGCTCACTATCAAAACTACTGAGAATTTCAAACAGGAACTTCACAGCACGACTAGAATAAAAAAAAGGGAAGGGAATAGAGATTGTTAAACAGAACATCCACTGAGGAATCAACAAGTGGCTATCTTAATAAAGCTACAACACAAAAAGCTGTTTAAGACATTTTGCACATTAGATCACTGCCAACTAGCAACAAATTATATTACTTTGTGATTACCTGTCATGTGTATAACCATGATCTGGCCTGCAACATTCCATCAATGTCTTTGCATCCCAAGTATCTGTTTTGCTACCACACAGAAGCTGATCCAGCTATAACAACACAGAATGCCAGAGTGGAACCAAGGGGGGGGGGGAGAGAGAAGAGAGAACATCAATTTGTTGTTGAATTATCACATGGTTAATACAATTCCCTGCACAGAGGCTAAAAGTACTACCACCTAACCAAACTTCAGAGATGAAGCTTCATGCCAACTCTGATTCTCTAACTCAGAATCCTAATTTTTGAAGGCTTCCTTCCTCTCCACTCCTTTTAGTTCTTCCAAAACTTAAAATCAACTTTGTTTCAAACACAGTAATCTAAGCCAGATCTCTTTGGATAATTATTGAATTTTTAATATAAAATATTCATGACCGAACTATGATATATAGAATTAAGTATTTTGTGAGAGTTACAGTCCTTTTATGCACTTCTTTTCTACATGCATTTGAATATTTAAGTACAACATGCTAGAAAAGTTAGAAATGATTTGAATTTCATGACTACCACAGTAAGTCTGGAAACACTATACAGTCATACCCTGGTTTTCGAACAGCTTAGTTCTTGAACATTTTGGCTCCTGAACGCCGCAAACCCAGATGTGACTGTTCCGGTTTGCGAACTATTTTTGGAAGCCGAACGTCCGATGGGGCTTCAGAGGCTTCCGATTGGCTGCAGGAGCTTGCTGCAGCCAATCAGAAGCAGCGCTTTGGTTTCCGAATGTTTTAGAAGTTGAACAGGCTTCCGGAACAGATTCCGTTCGAATTCAAAGGTATGACTGTATTTATGAGGGTGCTCAAAAATTTGTATTAAGAGACTCCTGGACGCTCCTACAGAACTCCAGCTCCTCACATGCACACCTTCAAAAGCAGAGCAAGCACGTCAGATGAACCAAGTTATTGCACCTGGCATAAGGGTACTAACCTCCTCAGGATAGAAGTACTGAAGGTGACTGAGGGGGAAGACCGATTCAAATCCATCTCTGAAGGAATCAAATTGTCTGGAAACGCCTTCATTTAGTGCCCAGAAGATAACCAGCTGCAAAAACACACAAAGAGAAACACACAACTGTAAAATTACAGCAATTTTAAATAATGTATTAGTATTAAGTAAGATGATGACCCGGGAAGAGGAAACAAATGTACAGCCATGTACTTAAACTGTAGCACGGAAAAAGAAAGCAAGGTTAAGAACTGTCCTTCAAGTCAACAACACCCTTTATTTTCCAGTTACTGAAAATAGTAAAAGTAAGAGGCCAGCAATGTTTTCAGGACTGACTAGTCACCAAGAGAGCAAAGCTGGTCTAGTGAAGAACAACAACAATAATTCTAATTGCAGCTAAGTTGGTACATTTGTCTTACTGGGTGTCAAATTAAAATTAAGCCAGTACTAGAGAGCTAGGTAGACAACACTTCAACTATAGATAGCTCTCTCGAAAAATGTATTAACTCATTGTACTAGCACACATATCTACACAGTTACTAGTTAGGAAAAAACTGCTAATTATTTGGTCTGCATTTACACTGTTCAAATAGTCACATCTCTTGGGGAGCCCTGACCTGTTCAGAGCTATGGGACTTTGGTTACCAACTTCAACACAACGTGAATCAATACCTTTGGGTAGTGCATATAGACCAGTCATTGTTGTTTGCAGTTAATACTCTAGTAAAAAGTGGGGGGGGGGACTTCTGGACCCAGCAGACCCTTCCAATATTCTTGTTACTTACTCTGAGATATTCTTCTAAATTGTGGATGGTGACAGGTATATCTTTCCCTCCTTTTTTCAGCTCTATGTTTGGAAAGCCTGGGAGGGTGAAGTCCAACCCTAGATCTTCTACTGAGCAGCCATTCATGGTCAGCGTTTCCAACGCATACTGTAGACTTTCTTTGGTCTAAAGATAAAATTTAAGTGACAACTTAGAAATTTTAGGTATAGCCATCTATAGTGTAATATTCATAAAGTGGCTAACATTCATTTAATTCCACATGATCATGGAAGCCAGCAGAAGGGCTCCCGCTGGCACAAAAGACCTGCATCTCCCCAAAATCTGCTGGGGGAGGGGTGTCAGAAGAACCCCCAGAACAGTGCATGGGGGAAGGAGAGGGGGGAGAATTTCATCAAGTAAGCAAAAATGTGTGTTCTGATGGAACGACTGGATAAGCACAACACTGAATTATTTGCATCTTTATTAAAAGTTGTTTACGTGGTATCAGCGGGCCCAAGTGCTTCAAACAATGTAAAGTAAAAATCCAAGAAAATAAGATGCCATTAACGTTCAACTTAGCCTTAGCTATGCATATATGTCACAAGATTACCAGGAAACTGACCAACAGCATTCACAGAGTATAAGTATGGCCAAGTACAGTAAAACATGCTGCACCCAAGGCCATTTGAAACTTTGCACAGTTCTCCAAGACATTAAAGCTTGGGAATTGTGGTTTGTTAAAACCATATTTTCAAGTAGAGTTTTAACTCTGCTTGTTCTCAACCAGTTCCTGAGGTCACATGTCAGAGGTAACTATGGCTGGATATTTGAAAGCACTCTATTCATTACTTGAAAGCACTTCTTTGCTTTTAAATATTCACACAAAAGAGAGGGGCAGGGAATGAATGCAAGATTTGTGCAGGCATGTTTTTGTAAAGCATTGATTGTGTTGGATAAAATGTTAAATGCTAAACCACAATTTGATCTTATAAAACAAGCTGCAGAGAGCCTCAGGTTTACATGCTCTTTGCTGCAGCCACAAGGAGAAGCTTGGAAATGTCATCCAAACCCTGAACACGCCGTGGTTAATCTTAACTATGGTTAGCAAGTCAACTTCAAATGATAGCTTATGAAACAGGTTTGATTCAACTAACTGTAGTTTAGATTTGTAACCAGGTTACAATTTTGAATACAGAAGTAAACTATGAAAATACAGTACGGAATCACTTCTTGCCAGTCTGCAATCTGTCTAACGCTTAAGCCATGGGCCAAGTCATCCATCAAACGGACTACTATTTGCCACAGTTCTAACTACCAAGTAAGAAAGACAGATGAATAAATTTGGCATCTTCTGTTCTATAATTATACCTACCTGCGATTTATCCTGTTCAAGTCTTTTCTTTTGCCGCACAATTTCTTCAAGATGGTATACTGATCTGGCTATTACAGGATCAATGTTAAACAAGTCATGAGATGTTAGCGACGTCTCCTGTCGCAGCATCCATTTGTAAAAAGGAAGGCCAAGGGGAAGGTCCACCTAGAAGGGAAAAAAAGTTTCCCTTTATCTGAAAACAAAACTTAAAGAGACATGTAAACCTCTACGTACCCGCACACCACCAAGTAACAACTGGAAAAGGCTAAATTGCACTTTGCCTGCTATTAATCTAGTAAATGCCATTTGTATAAATGCCATGGATGATGTTTAAGTATTAAGTTTCCAATTACTCTATTACTGCACTACTTAACATACTTAAGCTGAAGACCACTTTAATGCACAGGAGAGCCATTGCTGTATGTAGCTAATCATTTGGGGATCATTAATATGTATTAGCCATCTAAATTCAGAAGCTGCTACTTCCAACAGTATGTTTTTCAAAACTAGAACCTTGAAGCCAGGCTTTTAGAATTGCAATTTCAGTTTGAAGGCTATATTGTATAGCAGAGGCTACTTTAAATTTAAAACCAGTTCCACTCTTACCAATCTAAAATCCATGATTGCTTTTGCCATCAGTTTTCCCAGAAAACGGAACTTCATTTTAACTTTAGCAATATGAGCAGGTTTAGCTGTTCTGCCAAAGGGAAGTGCAAACAGACCTTGAAGATTATGAATATATTTGGTCCCTTCTTGGCTTCCTGTTTAAAGAAAGAAACACAAACAGTAGAATTATACACAGGTCAAAATTATAAAAATGTTGCTCAAACTTAATGGTCTAGTTTTAAAACACTAACTCAAGCAGATGAACTGCATTTAGATATATAGTCAGCTTTCAACATAGGGTTACAACAGCAACTGCATTATCTTGCTCCAAAATAGAGCAAAAGGTTAGTAGTATGTCAAAACAAGTATAATCCACGTACAATATTTATGTTTCTGTTTAAAGTACGGTTTATGGAGCTCCTTTCAATACTTTAAAGTTACACCTAAAGGATACAATTTTATCTCCTGCAACAGTGCAGTATAAGCTTTGAAAATTCCACCCTCTGAAAATATCAAGATGATCATTATAGTTACCTTTAGGATTAGCAAGAGTAACTTCTTCACCCCTCCACAAGCCCAAGTCTGCTCTCTGTAGTTCCTGAGATACAAGTGCATAAAACTCCAGTGTAGGTCCAAGACCAGTGCCAACCTTTTGAGAAAAGAATGGTAATTTAGAGATGTCTGTAAAAAGTCCAAACATGTTTTCTGCAACAAAAAATGCTAATTGCAGGAATGAAGGTAGAGGAGGAATTGTTGGCAGAAATGTGCAACAGAAGCTGCTTAATTATGTTAAACTCAGGTGTTTTTTTAGACAAATTGTTTAACTCAGAACTTAAAACATTTGCACATCGATATTGCTTCAGGGGACTCTGAATGGTGCTTTGAAAGATGAAGCAGGGATAGAAAATAGTTGTGTAAGCACTGTACTGGAAAAAGCATTATTGTATCACAACTGGACACCTGATTTTGGTTTCAGAGTTGCATGCTACAACTATAGTATGATAGTACCAAGATGGTGCTGGGAGATCTTGATTTGCTTCAAAAGAATGAAGGGCAAACTGCAAGCAATCCTTTCAGAAACATTTTGGCACCATATTCTAGCCTATCAGAGGGCATCAGTCCTATTTGTAGACAGAAAACCTCATGCTTCTAACACTCTGAACAGAACCCTTTAAGGGTTTGGAGAACCCTTACACACAAGCCATATAACTCTAAACCAAACAAATAAACCACAACTTGTTTCTCCAAAGCTTGGTTTGCTTTTTAGCTGCTATGTAGCTTGACAAACATCTGAGGTGGCCTAATAAAATGTTGAGCTCGCATGTTACACCAAACCATAATTAAAACAAGCTATGGTTCAACAACCTGGAAAAAATGTGACTCTCAAGACCACTGATTACCAAGCCTGCACTGCAAGGGATTGGAGCAGATGATCTTCAGGGTCTCTTTCAACTCTACAATTCTATGGCACCATCTTCAGGCCGGTCTGCAGCAAAAACCAGGTTGAGGAAATGATCTGCAGCATGTGTCAGGCCCACAATGTACTGAGACAGCCCCATAGTTGTCAAGGTGGCTATGGTGTTGTGAGCTTGCCATATTAGCAGAAAGCAAAATGTGATCTATTAGCTGACTTCAGATGTTCAAAAAACCATGGCAAGCTATGCAAACCATGAATTAGACTGATGTGCCAACGGGGTCACTCTGACTACTGCTGAACTTCCTTGTAACTGGAAAATAAACAATTACCAGTGCATGCGGGGACAGGCAGCTATAGTCATTACTTACTTCATTCTCATACTGGATTTCCAACATTGCTCTTGAACTGCCCAGATCCTGCATCACCGATTCAGCTTGTTTCAACAGTTCCTCTCTGTTCACAGTGCGCTGTGTGTCAACGAAAGGCAGGTATTATTTTTAGTCTTCACAAGCCAATTGTAGTATTGAAAGCAAAGATCACAGATAACAGCCCGAGTCAAAATGCCCTCTAAATTATATATTTAGAGGGCATTTTATGTAGCGTAGTACTTACATGAGATACTGAAGTATTTCCCTAAGTATTTCCCTAAAACTAGTAAAAATCCCTTTATCGTTGCATTAGTTACAGGAAGCCTTGATTTTTAGAGTTGGTTTGCATTAAATTGTGTTCTTCCGTTGATGGAAGACTTTTTGATCCAGTGGAGAGAGGTGTGTAGGGGTTTTTTCTCATTTGTTTGTTAGTTTGTATTTATTTGTTGTTACTATTATTATTAATTTCATTTCTATACTACCGTACTTTATATTTTTAAGGGGGGGAAATCTCAAAGCAGTTTACAACCTACATTAAAACATCAAATAAAACAATCCAGAATAAGGTCAAATATAAAGTATAAATTCAAACCAACATAAATTCAAACCAACAGGAAACTAAAATGTTATCTTAAAGATTTCAAAATAAAACATTACAAAAGGAGATCAAGTACAGGATGCACATTTAACAAAAAAAGTTAACTTAAACATTTCAAAAGGAAACATTACGGGAGGAAGCCCAATATACAATGGACATTTAAAGCTGCCAATTCTGCCAATGGTGATTTGTGGTGAGTGGTGGCTGCAGAAGCTCAGGCTTAATTACCTGGGTCTGCACTAAGAGGCAACCCAAATACAGTCTGACCACCACCACCACCTCTCACATTGTTCCAAAGGGTCCTGGAGCGTATTTGGGTAGGGGGAGCTACAGAGGGAATGGGGAATCAGTAAAAGTCCCACTCCCATCGTCATTGTCCTCACCTGACCAATTACACATTCATCCCACTCACAAACCACCAAACTTCCTAACAGTAAAACAAACCCACAAGAGCACAAGCAAGACATAAGCTCTCTTCAAGCAAGGCAGCAAAATGAACTTTCACTTCAGGGGAAGGGTGAGTCAAATATTCCTTTGGAAAGCTGACGTTTTCCTGCCTTCAAGCAACAGGATTGCTTGTTATTGTCCTAGTGCCCACTTGCCCAAGCAAAATGCACCCTCCATAACTATTCTGCTGTATATTGGATCTCCCCACACCTTGCATTTGCAATTGTATTGGAAGAAAAAAATAATCATTCTTGAAGAAATAATTCGTCAGAGGATTTAGGTGTTCTAGAATACATAAAAATTAGTAAGCGAGCATCATTTATAAACCATGACAACAATCATATTTATTGCCTCACAGTAGCTTTGAAAAGGCCTCACTGTGATCATTTGGAATTGTGATCATTTGGAAGAACGGCAGACTTCCCCAACTTCTTCCTATAACTAATGTAATTCAATTACAGAAAAGAAGCTTATTCTAAACCTCTGAGGAGTTCGATGAGATCATCTTTCCTGCCATGCCCCCACCCCCAATAATAAAGTTACCTTCTTCCTGTCCAGTCGTGGTGCCACTCTGCTATCCTGAGAATCGGACTGGTTGATTTCTGGATTGGTGTCCAGCAGTCTCTGCATGGCTCGATCTCGGTCAAAGGCAGTTACATAAAATAGCATTTGCCGTGTGTCAAACGGAAAGAAAAAAGGACTGTAAAAAGAGAGATGAGTTTTACACTGCAACTTTATTATTTGGAAGTTAAGCAAGGCTATATATGACAACAGTTGAAAATGTTTTATTTAAAACATTTATTTAAAAATATTTTATTTAAAATATTTTTATCTATATATAAATTCAAGGCAGCTTACAATACCAATTAAAACAATGCATTATTTTTAAAAACCTTGCGAAAAAGCCTTCAAAAAAGACTATTGATAACAAGTTAGTCTATGTTTCCATGCTGGATGCAGATGAAGAAGCCTCTTAAGAGAGAGAAAAAAAGACCTGCCATGTGGGCAGTACCTGGATCTTGTTAGCATTCTTTACTTAGTCCTTGAAGTTTGTGAATATTATTTTTGGAACAAAGAAAAAGGCCTTAAAGTTGGTTTCAACTAAGCCTTCCTCAAGCTTGAATAAACCATTGCACAGGGAAAAAGCGTATGGCAACCTGACTCCACTCCAGAAATTTAGATATCATGAAATATATATTCATGTTTGAAACTTGATGCCTCTTCTTAAGTCACTTATCCTGTTTAAATGGTTGTTTTGTTGCAGGCCTATAAACTTCAGAATTCCTCCTGACCTGCTCAATATGAAATTTCAAAGTTCTGCATCATCTCCCTCACTCCTTCATTCCTTTATAAACACTCTAGTGTTAGGAAGAGTCTGCTCAAAATCTCCACAGTACAATAATAGTTTACAGTCAAATTCCATACCATGATTTCCCAAGCTCTGTCAGCCATGTTGGTATGTTTCCTGTCATTATCACCAAAGGATCTTGAAGCTGTCTGTTTGCCTTTGCTGTGAGTTTACTGTTGTTAAATTCTGATGTTGGAATAATCTCTTTACAGCTTGCATTCTACAATATCAAAAATAAAGTTGCTTCTATTTAGAAAAACTCATTCACTACCAAGACTGTTCATTTTTACAAAACACGGGAACACAGAGACTGTGCTTTTAGCCTAACATGGGCTCCCTGCAAACCACATCTTCCAAGTCAGAAACTAGCCAAATGAACACATGCTCCTTCACTTTCTCCTCAACTTTGGATTACATTTCCCCGCTTTTCAGCATTAACCATGATGCACATGTAATCTGGTGTTGCCACATACCATGGTCAACCCAAACAATGGTCTCTGCTAAAGCCAGGCACTGAAACTGTGGCTTGAAGTGTGTTTGCACACTAGGGTTACAAGAGAGGCATAGCTTGCTTTGTACTATTATGGAGGCAGGTGACATTAACAGGACTATTGCTGGCTGTGTGGTGGGTGATAGTTTTAGCCTTGTGAGCCCTTTTCTGCTGAACCTGAACCTGGAGAATTGCAATCTGTTGGAAAAGCCAGAATGCTTGGCCAGCTAGCCTCACCTATCAAGAGCAATAACTCTATTTCATTTATATAAACAATTCATATACTGCTTACTACAAGAGTCTCTAAGCTGTTTACAAAGATACAATACAGTCAGAAGTTCCTAAGCAGACAAATCTAACCAAAGATCAGAAAAAAAATTCAAACACAACAGCAACATGTGTACTCACATCATACAGGTAATACCAATAACGACTGATAGCATGTAAAACTCTCAGAAGAATAACAACATCTAATGAAGGATCTTCAAAAGTTATATTTTCAGGTGGCGACGATATAAGATAAACTTCCAAAGGATTTGAGACCAAAGGACATACCCCATCTGAAAAAGGGACAGATTCTATTAATCAGTGGAGAAATGTTTTCATATATTTTTACTTTCTTTATGTAATATTCAGCAACAGGATCTTAATTAAACTGTGCTTCAAATAAAACATTATGCAACCTTCCCTCTATGCTTGCAGGTGATCCAAATGCTTACCATGCCACAATTCATCGTGCTTCTTTGCATTTCTAGGGGATGTTTTCGTAGGAGCAGTTTGTGCCCTTCCTCTTTTACCACCAACACAGTCTTTATTACTATCATCATCTTCTCGCACTGGCTTGTACCTAAAAAGAAGCATCATGTTATTGACTAACTGACCCGATAATGAAATCTAGTACAGGAACGGTAATTTCCTGTGCGAAAGAGCATGCCAATCCAAGACTATATACCTATAAAATTAGAATTATTAAAAGTCTACCTTTAGTGCCAGACTGAGGACCAATCTACTCATTACACAAGAGATTCATAATTGCTCTCCCAATATTTCCCCACATGGAAGTGCAGCTATGGAGGACTGTCAATTTATTTGGAGCAGCAGCAGCAGGGTTAACCATATCCCCCTTCAAAACTGCTCCAAGCCCTATGGAAGTGGAGTATAAGTTCCTATATTCTCCACTGCCATGGGTGACCAGCAGCGGGAGATAACAATTTTCATTAGCAAGCTGGCAAAGCGGGGAATGGGCAGGGCAGCTACCAGGCCATAACAGGTACAAATAATAAATAATAATAATAATAATAATAATACCCTGAAGATCAATCGTAGATCTCCTAAATATTGGGCTGCTTACCAGTAAATCATTGAGTGCTATGTGGACAAGCCTCAGAGTGCATGAGCAAAACACTGGGCTCACACACTCCACACTCCTACTCCCACACATAAGGATGGCCAACTTCTGCAAATATTACTTTCCATTTCAAAATAATCCTGGTTTAGCATTACATAGAAACCAGGAATCCTGGTTTAAAATAGTGGTTAATTAAAAATGGGTTATAATCTGGTTTATGTTGGCCTTCTTAGCAGCTAGCCTTTGTTTGAAACTAGGAATCCTGGTTTGTACCCAACACTAAGTCAATATTCTTTTAAACTTGATGTAAACTCAGAAGAAGACCTCCTCCTCACCACAGAGGAAGAAGAAGGGGAAGAAGAAAAGCCTAACATTGTGGTTCAGGCTCGTCTGCATAGTGCTTCCATGGGTTAGCACTATGTGCAAACCATTGCTAAGTAAGTCTGGTTCACGCAATGCTTTGGGCCGCGGGAATTTACCTCCCCTGCTCCCTCAACCCATGGAGAAAATCAGGAAGACCCTAT
This sequence comes from Darevskia mixta, assembly GCA_034641385.1. NCBI lineage: Eukaryota > Metazoa > Chordata > Lepidosauria > Squamata > Lacertidae > Darevskia > Darevskia mixta. The sequence goes on from JAWWNH010000030.1 coordinate 15,335,863, forward strand.
ATTTACTTGAATACAAGCACTCTGCAACCAGATATCAGCACATGTAAAAAGAAAAAGGGAAATAGCAAAAATGGAACCTCTTTGGAATCTGCTGCTTGAACAGGATGTTTTACTTCACTTCACAGTAAAAGCAATCCAGATTAATTGTGCTGTCCATAATCTTACTGTCCTAACAGATTCTTACTTCATATTAATATAATGAAGAGTGAAAATGATATTTTACACAATTCTTCAATAAGCTTAACACATGAGGACTACAAACACCAATATGCATCTGTAACTCAGTGACAATTCCCCTTCTTCTGATTGACTTACCAAATGGTATGAGTCTTTGTCCATATGCCAGCTCTTCCTAAAGGGTTGCTTTCATCATCTGTTGATTCTCTTTCCTCTTCAGCTTGCAAACTGAACTGTCTAACTGCTTGATACACTGTCATGTTATATGGCAGGAGATGATCTCCAATGTAGAACTGAAGCCTGTGTCTCACATTCCCTGAATTTAAGAATTGAGCAGCCTGTGTGAAGGAAAGGATAGAAGTTAAAAAATCAACCTTCCAACTGTGAACAAAGGAGATCAAAACTGAACAAAGCCTTACCAGAGATTCATCTATTTCCTCATCTGATCCATCATCATCACTATCTTCATCATCTTCTCTCACTCTGCCATAACCTAAAAACAGACAACAGCAGTGCAACTTGTAAAGTATTTTACAGAGGCTGCAAAAAACACCTCTCATATTATTCTATTTCCAGACACAAATAAGTCACTATCTAAGAAACATTAAAAATGGATCACAACAGACAGCTTGCCAATATGCAGCTTTAGCAGCATCCTATGTGCAGAACTGCAGAGTAACCAGGCCTCTGCACTGAGGACATAAACTATGGAATTTGCTACCACAAGACACAATGGTCACCAACTCTCGACAGTTTTAAAAGGGGATTTAGAAGAATACATGGATAATTAGACTGGCAATAGCTTAGTCATGATGGCAGCATACTACCTCTAGCATCAGAGGCAGAATTCCTATGGACACAACTATTGCTCTCATTCCTGTTTGTGGGCTTCCCAAAAGACATCTTGCTGGCTGCTGTGGAGTAGACTTCAGATGTCAACTAGATTAGTCTGGGCTAGATTAGAGAAGTGAAGACCCTCCCTCTTTTATTCAAATAGAATTTGTTTTTGGAAAACACTTTCAAAAAATTAACTTTGAGGGGAAAATATACAGAAAGTTCCATTGCTGCTTGGTCTGCTAATGACCTTTGGCTTAATTTGGAGATACGAGAAGCAATCTACTGTCCTTTTGACCTAGCACTTCAAACAACAAAGATACCCTGCTTCAAAATTTACAATAATTATGTTATGTAGCTCTATAAACTAGGGTAAAAGTCCACTTTTGAACAATCCACACCTATGTGCCATCCGTTTCTCCCTATTCTTGCCCCAGGGGAAATAACATAGATGTCTAGCATCTGTGGAAACATGTTTGAGCAGTCCATGGTGACAGAGTGAAGCATTTTGGTATTAGCTCTCCAAAATACTATCTTGTAAAGATCTCCCACTAGCAACAATAGTTTTTAGCTAGTGGTATGAAACTTTTAACATGTGGGATCTTGAAGTTTCCCCAGGTTATTTGGTGATAAGTATCTGCTATTTTCATACAAGCAAACATAGCAATTCTGATGCAACAAGCGATAAAGTGAACCAGAGAGACCATTTGGGCTGGGCAGATTGCTTTTTTGAATACACCAATGGGAGGGGGGAAGCATTTTAATTGGAGATTGACAGGCAGTCTCAATCAACCTGAAAATCTATACAATGATTATTGAACTATAATCAGGCAAAAAAAAAGGTTCAGATTTTCTTGTCAATTTACAAGCTGTACAATGAGACCCTTTATTACACACTAGTAAATTAAGCCTGTTAAGCAAAACAGGCGCTAGAAAGCTCTCGCAGGAGCCGCAGCGGCAAGGCAGCAGGAGCCGCCGGCACCCCCACCCACCGCGGTAGCGGGGATTGGCGGCCGCAGTCGGCCCCGGAGGAGGCTCTGTGGCCCCGGGGGGGGGGAGGTGGCCTCTCTTCTCCTTCTCCCTTTTCCCCCCCCACGGCTCTCTGGCGGGGGGGGGAGGTGGCCTCTCTCCTTCTCCCTTTCCACACACACACACACGGCTCTCTGGCCGGGGGGGGGGGAGGCGGCCTCCTCCTTCTCCCTTTGCACACACACACATACACACACACACACGGCTCTCTGGCCCCCGGGGGGGGGAGGCGTCGAGCGAGGCGGGGAGGCAAAGCCTGCCTGGGCAAGCGGAGGGTGGCACGCAGCCTGGAGCTGCTCGACCAGCGGAGGCAGTAGCAGAGCCCGGCATGAGGCGGTTGCGGCGCCGCGGCAGGCAGCGGCAGCAGCAAGAGGGGAAGCGCGGGTGGAAGGCCGTGAGAGCGAGCGCGTGAGTGCGGGGAGCTGAGCGCTGCGTCCCTGAGGGGGAAAAGGAGAGAGACGGAGACAGAGACGGAGCCCCCTTTCCGGGACGCAGCACTCAGCTCCCCGCACTCACGCGCTCGCTCTCACGGGCTTCCACCCGCGCGTCCCCTCTTGCTGCTGCCGCCGCCGGCAGCAGCACCTCGGAGCTCCGGGAGGCACCTGCAGGCGACCATCGCGACCTCCGGGCGCTTCCACTTCCTCTTCCTGTTGGTGCTCTGTCGGCGGCGGCAGCAGCCAAGTCCCCTCCCAGCCGAGGAGACTCGCCCTCCTGCGGAAGGAGCCCTCGGCACACCTGGCGGGAAGGGGCTGAGGGAGGCTCCGCTAGGCCCGAAGATAAGGGGCCGGAGCCGCAGGCAGAGCCTGCCGAGCGGGGGCAGCCTCGGAGGCGGCGGCAGCGGGTGAGCGCAGGCGGACAGCGCGCTCAGCTCCATGCGGACCCCGGCAGCGCGCTCAGCTCCATGCGAGGCGGCGGCAGTGAGGCAACTGACGACGCGCATGCGCCGCCGCCTCTCGGACACGCCCCCCTCTCCAATCCCTGCGTCCGTCTCCGACATGCGCAGTTAAAATTTCCACTGACACACGGACGGACGCAGGGACATTAGGGAATTATTATATAGGATACAGCAATAACTGACACACAAGGCAACCACCATACTTTTACAGTGTATCATAAGGAAAAGAGGTACCTCTAACTACAAGATATCTTTCAATGGCTTGTACCAACGCCAGGGGATCTATCTTCACAGGTCCACCTTTCCACTGTTTCACATTAGCACAGTCTGGATGTCTTTGCAACTGGCATTTTAACTGATGGGTGTTGAAAAATTTTAAAGCTTGCGATCCTCTGTTAAGAGAAAAACTCAAGATAATTTATGAAAAACGTTGCTACAGTTATTCTATTTCACTTGTGGACATTTAATACATTACAGCAATTAAAATAGTTTCTGCCTTTGGCTTTACAATTAAATTATTAAAACTGCATGCATTTTTATTTGCCATCACTTAATGTCATAGACTGAAACCTAATCAAAACAAAATAAAAAAATTCCTTCCAGTAGCACCTTAGAGACCAACCAAGTTTGTTATTGGTATGAGCTTTCGTGTGCATGCACACGAAAGCTCATACCAATAACAAACTTAGTTGGTCTCTAAGGTGCTACTGGAAGGAATTTTTTTATTTTGTTTTGACTACGGCAGACCAACACGGCTACCTACCTGTAACTAATCAAAACTATTACAGAAGATGTGCCTCGGGCCAGTTTAAGCTAAGCAAGGTGGCAATCCTATGCACACTTACCTGGGATAAGCCCCACTGAACACAGTGGGACTTACGTCTGAGTAAACATGCAGAGGATTGCACTTCAGGTGTTGATAAGAAAACAGTAATTAGATATTGGACTGCTATTTCAGTGTATCTTGCTGCTTTAGATATTCGTGTATATCATTTGTAAGAGATTTAGATTCATTTTTGTTTGCTTGTTTGGGTTATAGAACAGTTCTAGTTCTGCAGATATTATATTCACAAATTTTTCTGTCACTATAGTGTGGAAACAGTCATCAAATATCTCCCAGTTCAACAAATCCAATAAGAAACAGAAAAAACAGGGTGATATCCAACTAAGTCATACTCAGAACAGACCTATGGAAATCAATTTACTTGTCCACTAATTTCAGTGGGTATTATACTAACTAATATCACCCACAGGATCTAACATTTTAATGAAACTGAGACCCACAAACTTATTTAAAAATTAGCAGTTCTTGTAGTTCTTGCTGTACATTTTTACTTGCTAAACTACTGATAAAAACAGAAATGCATACAATAGCAAATATTACAACCACACATGCACAGACAAAAAGTGTTGGCTGCATTGCTTAGACTAAAAATACTTAATTCGTTTAAGACACGGACAGCAAAAAGTGGTTATAAGGAACAAAAAGACAGACTTGCTTGACTTACACATGGATTTTGGAATACGGCTTCAACTATTCTCTCATTCTAGAGTTTTGGTCAAATATCTGAAAGAGGCACTTCAATGTGTTTTCCTTATATCCAATATGGAATTTCATAGGCTGAGCAAAAAGACTCATTTGGAAAACCAACCAAGGAAACCAGAAAAATCTCGAGTCTCTTTTAACTACTGGTACTTCTAAATCTGAACTCCCTATTCACAAAGTATCCAACAGGAATACTGTTTCAATTATGGCTTTTGAATGGTGTGTAGGGAGCGATGAATTTAGCTACAGTATTCCACTAAAATTGATCAATATAGTTTTGGTCTTACTAGTTGTATGTCATGTCCCCACTGCCACTATTCAAGAAAGATGTGAGTCATACTGTCCTTCTAGTTCCAAACAACATTTGGAAGCTGGAATTTTATATTAAAATGATAAGTAAGAACAACCTTTACGGAAGTCCATTAAAGATGCTTATGGTAATGTTGTTGAAGCTGCAAATACGGTTTAGGAGTTTGAAAATACCTACTCATTACTGTATTTTGAATTTAGCACTATCATTAGAAGCAAAGCACTGTTTTTTCTACAGGTTTTTGAACTGCTATGACCATAAATGGTAAAATGGACAGCAAACACAACACAACGGGCCACTTAGCCATGCAGAATTCATGGTTCCAGGAATACTGGAAATGTGACAGGTTTACCTGAGAATTAATCCTTACCTGCTCCCTGTTCCATTTCCGCTTGGAAAGTCATGGACTTTAACTGGAAATTGCTCCATCTGACTAAGACAGTTGTTCATTTTGTGGACCAAAGCCAACAAAGGTGCATTTTCTAATGGCTCTAATCTTCCAAGGGGTTCTTCTCCAGGAAGCTGAAATTAAAGTTAATTAATTAATTTTATTTAATTTAACAGTTTTTGCCAAGTGGTCACTGAGTAACTCTATGACCACTTGGTCATAGAGAGCTTATATTCTACATACTATGGGCAACCCAAACCCAATGATTATATTTCACCAGGAACATAGGCAAGCATTTGACTTCCACAAAACAAAATGTGCCTGTTTATCCAAAACTACAGTTTAACCCAATTAAGAAAAGAAGTACATAAAAACACATGGCAGTCAATTTTTTGTTTGTGAGATAAAATGTTATCTTCAAAGCATGTTTTAGTCATTTGCCTATCAAGTTCTCTCTGGGGCAAGAGGAAAGCCATATATGGTCAGTTATGTCTTTTAATACCACCTCCCCTAGATTCTTGACAGAGTAAATAATGAACACAAAAATGAAGCGACCCCTTTAATACTGGAGCTGTAAGTACTTACTGGAGAAGAGAAAAACACATGAAGGAACCTTTTCAATCTCACATCCCTGCTTACAGCATCTTTTTCACTCTTAGACGTCAAGTAAAGCAGCAGCTGTTTCATAAACCCACTATGCTGGATCTCAAATGAAGATACATCAGACTCAGAGACTATACTACGGATTTCTACAAGGCACTCAACTCCACCATCCACCTGAAATAAACAGTCTCTGTATGAGAATGAGGCTTAGTAGTTCAGGAACTATTCCACAAACGGAACAAGAACCAGCATATTTAAAAATAAAAACTCAAATCCAGAGGAATACATATCCCAGATTTTTTACATATACTCTGCACTGCCTTACTTACTTTACACAACTTAAGTGAGCATGCGCAGAAAAGTTCATGCCAATACACCACTAAAAGGCAGCACATATGTGGCGGCCTTATGAGAACATAACTATTCAGCACATTACACTGAAACTGGGTGCCTAAGTAATGTCATCCAGGATGTTTTCCCCTCACAAAGCACTCCTGGAGAGGCTTGAACGGAAAATCTATTCAGAAATATTTTCTACAAGTTGGTTCAAGGTTTACTGAGCTAAGAATAAATGTGTGCACATGTTCCCTCGTCCCTTCGTGTGCCAGCTTCAGCATTTCTCTCATGGTTTATGTCACAATTTCCCCAATACTTCTAATTCACGAAACTCTGGCTTGATATCTGCTTACCAAACAGGATATGATCATCACTAAATGAGCGCCAAATAACTTTTAAAACTAGTTGATGTTTGAAAATACTAGCTGTATGCCAATACCACCATGCAGGAACACTATGTGTGAGAAAATTATGAAAGGAGGGCCTTTTAAAACAGTTAAATACTGACTGTACATAATGCTAAGCCAGGATTCCCCAAAAAAACTTGAACCATGATATGATCAACCAGTGAGCTACTGCATGAAGCCCACTCCGTCTTCTGTTCACATAAGCAGCCAGAACAAAAATCAGGTTGTGATAGCTTAGCATAATGTCTAAATGCAGGATTCTGATCTGTTGCTCCTAAACTTGTTGGACAACAAATCATGGCTTGTTTGGGAGTCAAACCAACCAACCAGAATTCCGCATTTGGGCATCACGCTGAACTATTCCTTCTTCTTTTGTTGTACCTGCTGTACCTGAAGGGAGGAGTGAGCAAGCTGCATGCACTAGCACACTGCTTGATCATATTGTACAACTTGCTGGCTGCACATTAATCACCTTTTAAAATTCCAGCAATCTAAGATTTAGGACATGATCCATCCTAAAAGCAGAGCTGGGCACACTTTTAAGAGTCCCCTTGCTCACTGACATTCTACACATGCACATGGCAGCATGCTAGATGGCCATCAGGAATTTACCATGGGGTAGCCAAAGTGGTGCCCTTCAGATGTTGCCCAACTCCCATCAGCCCCAGACAGCGTGGCTATACAGGATAATGGGAGTTGCAATCCACCATATTAGATGTCCCAATCTATTATATCCTCTCCCCTCCCCACCACTTGGCCAAGTTACATACACCAGTGTGGTGTAGTGGTTAAGAGCGGTAGACTCGTAATCTGGTGAACCGGGTTCGCGTCTCCGCTCCTCCACATGCAGCTGCTGGGTGACCTTGGGCTAGTCACACTTCTTTGAAGTCTCTCAGCCCCACTCACCTCACAGAGTGTTTGTTGTGGGGGAGGAAGGGAAAGGAGAATGTTAGCCGCTTTGAGACTCCTTCATGTAGTGATAAAGCGGGATATCAAATCCAAACTCTTCTACTCTTCTTCATCTATTGAGTCCTCTGTGTGTAAAACTGCATCCATCACCCACTCTAAGTATTGTGTCCCAATTTTCATATAGTTACAATGCTCAGGGAGCATTATTTGAAGATTACTGGCTTACTTCAGTTATGAAATTGTTTTTGTAACAAAAATGTAGTGGTTCTTATTGTATAAGGAACTGGACATCCATAAATTGGCAGTGTCAACATACCAATATACCCTCCAACATAGAAGAACTGCAAAATGGAAAAATTAGTGACCCCAATGGCTTTTGAACAGACAACTTCTGAAGCTTAGAAGCTGGATGCAATAAGCACTGATGACCTCACTATTTTAATAATAAATAAAGGCAGAAAAGGCTTGGGGCTTATCCATGTGTACATTCTAAGTAGTATTAAACTATTTGTTCTTCCTGTGAAAAGTTTGTCCTCTCATTCCAATATAGATTAAAAAGATATTCTAACCTGAAGGTTGAGTTGTTCAGTTGCAGTGCAAAGTCTCTGTAACACATTTAGTGCAGGGTTGCTTCCATCCATGTTCTCAGAGCTAAAATAACGCTCCACAAATTTGTGGGCTTGCTCTTTAATCCAACCCTTAATTTTCTCTCTACAAGAAATGTACAGTTTAATATATTGAACACTTAACATTGGCATACTAAGCACAACTGCCCTGCACAATTTGAGTACATTTTTGCAGTGCAAAGAAGTCTCTGAGGTAGGAAAAGCTGCAAGGCCAAGAATTTTCTTCCCACCACAAAGAACTCCCATTGCATTTCAGTCCAGGTTTGTTAAATATAGACAGTTACTTTATCCAGATCGCTCAGGAGTATAACTTCATTGTCCCTGCAAACTCATCTCCCTCTACCCTGCTTGTCCTATGATTTTAAGAATTTATCCTCTGCCTTCCATACATATACTTTTGCTTCCCATTATGGCTTGAAGTTCTTCATCATCCTCTCCTGCCAAAATTTTCTATTAAAACCAAAACTAAGCTGCCACAGACAACATGGGTAATCTATATTAAACTTTTTTGCACGTCATAGTAAACTATAGTTAACAGTTTACTGTGAACATGCTGATCTGGGTCACTTTGCTCCTCCCCACCAGCAAGCTGGAAAAACAAGTCATGATCCCTGGGTTTACTGCAGTTTGATTAAAAACAAACATTGGTTTGAACACAATGCTAAGCCAGGAATCATGGTCTGTTCTGCAGGAGAATGTGACCAAGATCAATGTTCATAGTAAACCATTAACTCTGGTTTACCATGGCATGTGAACTGGGCCAATATAGGCTTCACTGAATGGAGTTTTGTGTAGTGAAGTATGATTATACCTGTTATTGGATATTGTGTCCTTTGAGGCAGCTCTTGCCAGACCACTCACACCTGCTGTACGTGCTGGTTCAATGTTGTTGCTATTGGACTGTGTGCTTAATCTTCCCCAGGTTTTAGGATTCAAACTTGCCAAGAAGGAAGATTTAGGCGATTGAGTAGCTGTAGGGCTTTTAGCTTTTGGAAAAAGAGAATGGGAGAGTAAGTTTCAAGTTTAAGCTTTAAAAAGTCTTAAGCTTTACCAACTGGCATTCAAAGTCATCAACATTCAGAGTTCTGCCCCCTTTTAATGCATGTCATGTTTTCCTCCTAAGCAAAGCTATGAGATAAGCAATTACAGCTCCCAATTGTGGAATAAAATATTATCAGGTGCATCTTCAAAGTGATGTAAAGACACTTAAATGTTTACAGATCAAATGTGAACACATACATACATCAATTCTAAAGCTGCTATGTGCATCTATTTTATTATGTGTCCACACACTGCTAAAAGGTCACCAGCACTGTGTACAATGGATTCATCTCAAATTTTAAATAAGCTTAATACTCTCCACCTTTCTTTTTACAGAAAGAATGGTCACAGCAGTAGCAGAAAAAGAACATTACACACAAAGACACAGCTAAAGGAAGCAAGTAAAATCAAGTAACTGAATTTCAGTGACAGCCAGGAGGTATCATCACCTACCTATAAAGGGGGGGGGAGTTTGCTAGGGGGTGGGAATCAGCAGCAGCCTTCACTCTAAGCTCTGTATGGAGCAGATAGCTTCTTATACATTTAATGAACACTTTGATTTCCAGAAGCAACAAAAATTTACTTCCATTTGCATATTCTAATAATCTAATCCAAAGCCACTTCAAACATTTGTGCCAAACAAGAAGTTTCCGGTAAAAATATATATCAGTTCATTCAGTTGCTCAAAATGCACTGTCATTGCTTTGATTTGGAAATATTTATTTTACAGGTCTGCCAACATCTAGACAGTTAGGGCATATTCAGAACTAGAAAACTTTCTTTTCTGAGGACCGTACAAGCACTGCTTCTTAAGTAGCCACAATATTTGATTTACTATACCCGTTATGCAATTTCAACAGAAGCTTACCTTGATTGTCTACTTTGTCATCATCTCTGGGAGGTGAATACTTTGGCCGCCGGGGCCCACGTTTTGGCAATCTTTTTCTCTTCAGAACATCACTTAATCGGCTATCAAATGTTAAAAAATGCACATGTCATACATACATCAGGCCTGATACATTACATTTGAACCAAACTGTAATATATTTGAACCAACCTGGATTTTAAATTATAGCTAATAATCTCAACTAATAAACTGGTATGTTAGCGTTTTTCTTCCGATTTAGCAGGCAGCTCAGATTATTTTAATGTCTGTCCAACCTTAACCTATTTCTCAGCAATGCCATTAGTAGCGCTTTGTTCACAGACCAAGTCAAACACACTCACCCCTGTGGACTCAGGTCCAGAGAGTCTTCCCTGCTGTGCTGTAAGCTTGGAGAGCCTAAGTCTGCGGCTGCATTGGTAGCAGCAGTGGCTGTTCCAGTGCTTATTGTTGTAGTAGCACCCAGCGTTCCTGAGCCATTAGTGCATGCTTTGGGGGGACTTGTCAGCAAAGCCTCCGATTCTGCAAGATTTTTCACCTGGTGCATCACACCTTTTTTAAAAAAGAGAGATAAATCTTCAGTGACAAAGAGACACATATTTCAATGTGGTTTGCCTGTTCAAAACACATGATCAGGGGTGCCAACTTGAATGAAATGGGGGGGGGGGTTTAGCCCGGCCTTGCATAATCTATCACAAGACCTTACACACGCACACCATTTGAATAGCAACGCTCATTAACTTTGGGGGGGGGCTGCCCACTCCAATATTTTATTGGGGAGGGGCGAAGGGTCCTCAGTCCCTAGGAGGTGCCTTCTATGCACATATTTTTAACAATACAACATGATCCAGCCCATGTCTACACAAACTGCAAGGCACATGAAGAGCTACACGTGAATCTAACTTCTGCCATTACCTTCTCTTCTGAAGTAAACACTGAAAATATCAGGTAACTTTTGCATTAAGATCTCTGCCATTTGAAGGGCTCCAACTACTATCTTAAGGTCTTGACTTGACAGCATAGAGGCTATATGACTGCAAGAGAAAATTAAGACAAACAAAATTCAGCAAGATGAAAGCAGCTTCATTTACATTTTGAATACACAAATGAGGATATTTTCAGTACTGGGCAGGTTGTTGAAAGTGGGAAGGAATGTTATATTCCTGGTACCGTGAGATCCATTTCACACATTGCATGGCAACATGCCTGACTTGTTGCTTTCACACAGGCAACAATGATGTGCAACCAATCCTAGGGTTTAACGTTTGTGTTTACGAATAGGTTTTTATAATTATTTTGTCTGGTATCTACATTTTCTCCTTGGTCAACAAGCAATCCAGTCAATAGGCCATTTGAAGACCAACTGCCATATAATGAGCATTTTGGGATTTTGTCACCATAAAAAAAAGCACATCCATTGCATATACACAATTTAGAAAGCAGTTACAGTTAATGAACAATGGATATTCATTAATTAAAAAGGCTGTGCCTTTCATTTCTAAGAGAACACAATGGCAATCATAGCTAAACGCAGAAGCCTCAAGTGGTAACCAGATATCTAAAGTGGCAGTTTGCATTTTGAGACTTTCGTTTTAGTCAAATGAACTGCTAGATTAAGAATCTGACTCATCACAATATCATTCAGAATAGGTTTTGCTTCAAAGTGCGCATAACAATTACCTTGATACTGCATGATTTTTCAGCACGTCCTTCAGAAGTTCAGCATCAGCAAAATAAATTATCCTAAGAATTGCTCTAAGGCACTTGTGTCTTACTGCAGGTCCAGCTGAAGAACTGTACACTTCATAGAGAACACCAAATAAGGTTTTAATGAAAGATTTAGCCAGTTCTGGGTCTTCTTTCATTAACTGTGCTCGAGCATCATCCTTCTTTGATTCTGGATGTCCACCTACAGGAGAATAATTTGACCATTAAATATCAAGGAATGGTACGTTCTTTAAAGCAAATTTTATCCTGCCTAAACCCCTCAAGGTAACATACTAACATAAAATTTGCAAAAGAAATATGTACCAGGAAGTACTATTTATTTATTTCATAAAATTTATACACACCACTTGGTTGTAAAGAAACCTCAAAGTGGTTTACAAAAAGATGAAACAATACAATCAAGGGAAAAATCACTACCATGTTTTAAAACAGCTGGGTAGGCTTGTCTAAACAAGAAAGTTTTTAGCAGGCACTGAAAAGAGTACAGTGAAGGAGCCTGCTTTGATCTCAATAGGCAAAGAGTTCTGAAGTGCACATGCTGCCACACCAAATGATCAAGTTCTTACAAATGCAGAACAGATATTATTTGGCACCTGTAGTAGTGCCAATTCCACAGATTGAAATGGTTGAGTGAGCACATGTAGGGCAAGGCCTTTATTATGATAACAATAACAGCTTGAACTTGGCCCAACAAGCAAATTGACAACCAGTACAGATCTCTGAGCAGAGGTGCTATATGTTGACAAGGACTCACTCCTGTCAGCAGTCATGCATTCTGCGCTAACTGCAGCTTCCGGATCAAGCGCAAGGGAAACCGCACAAGGAGTGCATTGTGTCAATCCAGTCTTGAAGAAACCAATGCATGAACACCAACCTACTGTGGGCTCCATTTTATTAGCATTCAAATTTCAGTTTATTGACCTTTATCCAGCACCAGTTCAGCACTGGCATAGCTTCTCCTGATTCAGATGCTATGGTGGGAGAAAGCTGGGTGTCATCCTCAAAATCCCCTGGTGAGTTCCCTGCAGCTTCATATAGCAGGAGGGACAGTATAGATCCCACAGGGTGCAACAAAAATTGCCCACTGCTACTGTCTGGTAGCAGGCTTGTGGGGAGAAGTGGAACCACTGCAAAACAATACCTCCCACCAACAACCCACAAAGTCACTTCAAAGGAATACCATTATCGATGGTACTGAAAGGTGCAGAGAAATCAACGAGAATCTGAATTTAAATTCATTTACCTAATTTTCACACTCTAAAAGGGGCAGAGTGGAAATTGGGCACGCATTAAATTCTCATCATTACATATTAGAAAGCATGTGGCCCTAAATAGGATCTCTATATAGGAGGCATGCCTTAATTACAAAAGCAAAATGTGGGAACTATTTTTAAAATAGTACTTACTAGTGTTGGTATTGGCTAGAGGGTTAGGTTTTCTCTGAATGGCACGTGCTGTTCCAGTATCCTCATTGATCTGCTGCATAGAATTAAAGTCAATTGTATAAACACGCCCCAGCGTAGACAGACTTATTTCATCTTCACCAACCTGATGAGCTGCCTGAAGACAAATATGTAAGTTTAAACTCTGTATGAGTTTTGAGTTTACATAAATGAAGATATCGTGTTCCCCACTGCTGAGGGATATAATGGGCACAAAATGAAAGCGTTGGTAACAGCCTCATATATGGGCCATGCCACAAATAAGGTTTTAAAAATTGTTATTAAATAAGGTTTTAAAAATTGTTTTTTGCCTGCTTTATGGTTTAATTGTCCTGATTTCATATTGAGAGCTACCCTAAGCACTTACTTAAATTTATTTTTGTGGACTACAAGTTTAAAATTAACATTCCAAAGTTTTCACCCAGTACTACACAGTATCAGCAAAGAAACTATTTTAATGGCTATATTCAGCTAAGTCAGACAAAAATATCCACCATTTCATGAAACTGACTATACATAAGCTTCAAAATTAACCTTGCCTGAGGAGATGATTTCCACTTCATAGCTGAAATTTGATTAATAATTGTTAACCAATGTACACATTTACAAGAGTGAACAGTAAGCAATATGGGTATATGTGGGTTACTACCTCAATTATCCGGCTATCAATTCTGTTATAGGGATGCCAAAGACCTCTGTCATCTCGCCATTGCCATATTGCACCATCTGTGTTCTGTGCGTTTCCTTTCTTTAGCATAGTGTCAACAGCAAAAATTCCTTCTTTCGGTAAGCAAGGCATCAATTCACTGAAAAGAGCAGAAACAAACAAACAAAATTAACAGCAGATTTTTGTGTAATGCTAGACTTCATGACAGTGTATTACGAAATGGGATCTCAAGTAAAACCTGAAAGGAAAACTCACACACACAAAAGAACCTTACCAGATAAGTGATGTAAGCTCGTACAGTTCTTGAGGGCTTCTTGGAACAAGGTCAATTTGTTCCTGACAACTTCCATTGGAGGCTCCACAAAGAAGAAAGTGAAGAGTTTCTGCAATATCTTTAAGCATAAACAATCAATCACAATGTTACTCTGCCATGTCTGTAGTAAGCATTAAAGAATGCTCTCAGAATGGAGCAATTCCAAGAACGGTGCACTTAGTGTGTGTTTCTACTGCAAGAATTAAGTGTACACAGTAACAGTAACTGAAAGCAACCCAAAACCATACTGCACACATGATCCTCTCTAAAGCATAAGCCTTCAAGTGTGTGCGCCTGGGGAGGTATATTTCACTCTGGGGAAAAATGGAAAAATCTTTTGACTCTTCTGTACTATATGCTGATTCTGGCAACTTTACATGAAATAAAACTGATACTGGGTGCTTATCAACTACTTTGGGGGTCACCAGGAGGTCAGGGTTCCTAGTGAACATTATAGGTATTTGTTAGGGCGAGGGAAAGAGAAACCAGTGCATTAATTAGCACAAAGGAATTGATTGGCTGTAATTGGAGCCTACAGCTCATTCCCTCTCCCCACCCCACTGTTGACTAGGATTGCAAATAGTATAGAAAATATAGTTCTGTGCAGTGTGAAATCTGTCAGATCTACTGTCAAGATAGAGTTGCATCTAAATCAGTATGAGATTATTTTTTTTGGGGGGGGGGGGACCGCATCTTTGGGCAGGAGAGTTACTGCTGCTTACCATGAAGGAGGTTGGCATTGTGCAAATGCACCAACAGAAGCAGCTCTACCAGAGTGTGTTCTCACAGCAGCAACCTCCCTCCTGCTTTGCCCCTCCCATTCTCCATTCAGGTAAGCAACCACAACTCTGCTGCTAGGAAGTCATATAAGTGCCACCTCCTGACCACGCCATCTGCTGCTAATCTGCGCCAGAGCTCCACATTTCTCTAAGCATGCTTCTATGTGCTCATTTTGCCCTTTTTATATGGTGGGGACACACACACGCACACACACCTAAGTGATGCATCTCAGTTTACTGTATCAAGAGTATGGCAAGGATAGTCACAAGCACCAGGTTTGGAAAGAAACATGTAATTTAACTAAATGACAAGATAAGAGACATTTTTCTCATTAGAAACAACATGTGCACCGAAATTCTGGTTCAGCTATCTTGTTTAAGCCTTCAACTACAAATGTATGTTGTCACGTTGCAGACTTGAAAACATGTTTTGTTACTAAAATCTGAGAAATATTTGCTGCACAAACAGAACAGAAGCTGCTCATTGCAGTATCCCACTATCACTATTTATCTATTTTTTAAAAATCTAGTGGCGTGCTATCTTTTGAGTTTTGTAGAATTTCTAGAAAAATATATACCCATTTGATAATATACACTATTTGCTATCATTTCACTTGCCAGTCCTACAGACACTATAACATCTGGTAAACTGAACACCAAAAGAGCATACAAATGCACTTACTTTGCTTCATAAGTTGAACTGCTAGTGTAGGACAGTTGGAGCACATAAGGGAAAACATGCGCACCACCATGATGAACATCCCTGAGCTCAGAATTGGAGGAGTCACTACTAGGAGCTGCTGAATATTTGTGAGCAAATCCTTAGAGGCAACTTGCTGGAGGAGATTCTTTGAAGGAAAGAAAGAGTGTTTTAAGTATCATTTAAGGAAAGAAAGAGTGTTTTAAGTATCATTTGGTCAAAACCTGAAGACAGAAAATAGATGCTACCTCCTCATGTTGGAAGTTGTCCACTAGGCGTGCAAAACAGAGGCAAGTGCTTTCTACTGACTTTTTGTCCTAAGAAATTGAAAACAAGTATTACATTTCAATATACAAGATTTGGCATGCAGGTACATCAAGAACTGCAATCCTGGAAGTGTTCGGCAGAGTTAACTGAGAAAGCATAAAAAGGACCTAATCAAGCTAATACACAACCAAGAATCACAACCCAAGAACTGGGACAAACTACTTAATTTTGGCTATGGAAATATATTGATATTAACTCCTTTAGGGGACTGCACTACCATTAAGGTCTGGTGAAATTTCTCCACAGCACATGTAGATCAATGTAAGAGTCACATATCAGAACACTTAGAAGATAGCTGACCCAGACAGTTTCTGACCTGGTGGGTTAGTCTTTGTGTAAGCAATGGCAGAGAATCTGCAACAAAGTGAAACTCATCAGGAGTGATGCTCTGGCAGCAGTTGGCAGCAATAGCTAGTGCATTCCTCTGGGCATTTATGCTGAAAAATTCCAGATACAGCAGACAGTCTGCTAAGCCTCCCTATAATACAAAACACACAAAATCCAGTTCAAGCAAAGAGAGGACTTTAGATCATCAGGAGAGATACAGAAGTTTCTTGGAGCAAGTGCTCTTTGAGAAAGAAAACTCTGGTAACAATCAAGATTAAAAGTAGCCCCCTTTTTAAAAAAATCAGAAGAAATACTTACTGCCTGCAGAATAGCTTTACTATGTCTGCGTGATAACATCTCCAAGGCAGTGAGTGCCTGCTCTGCCACATCAATACACTGAATAACTTGCAGCTAGAACAAATAAAAGCAATTTATTTAGTTTTTAAAGTGATATGGAACAAGATTAGAAATTGATCTATGCTGTCAATCATTTTCCAATGTTCAAATTTTGAACTGCATTTTAACAGTTTCCATTACCTTTAAACATGCACACTTTATAATATAACTTTATATTCACTCAAAAGCTTAAGTATTATATAACAGTAATTAAATCGCTCTTCAGTTATGTACCCTATACTATATATTTATTTTATACAACATTAGTGTGCTTCATTCTGCTTCCTTACTTAATCACATGGAAAGAAAATGGGATTGTCCAGTATTTCTGTACAGTATTATACAAACCATTTCCAAATTGTAACATTTTACCCCATACTACTACTACTACCTATCATTATCGTTATCATTATCATTATCATCATCATTAAACCTGATTTAACTCAACAGAAGCAACATCCTAAACAGTGAGGTGCTTCTGGCCCAGGCCCCCTAGAAGTGTGTGTGTGTGTGTGTGTGTGTGTGTGTGTGTGTGTGTGTGTGTGTGTGTGTGTGTGTGTGTGAAGACTTTGTTTTAAGTGACAATGTACCACACTACATTACATGCTCTGTCAAGAACTACAAGTCCCAGTTCTTTTAGTTTCTGCTGGCAAATTTTATGCAAAGGCAAGAGCTGCCAGCAGGGTGTGACAGCCAACCAGCAACTGGGACAGGGGAGAGAACAAGTCCCATAATCTTGGATTTTTGAGACCCCAAGCACAGGAGACACCAGTGCTGCCAATAGGATTTACAGGCCCCAGAACACGCATAAACATTATAAAGCTAGGCCTCTCATCTCTAGAATGGTTTTAGAACTGGCACTAGATTCCAGGGACAGGGAACGATATCTGAAGGTTATGCATCACTCATGTGTAACATATATACGTACATACCTGCTATGCTACCATGTTTGTTCATAAATACAATCAGACAGCTAGAAATGTAAGGGAACTAAAAGCAGCTAAAAAGAAACAAGTAAATCCTCAATTTTTTTCAGGTGTTGGAGGGTCCATCTTAAAACTTTATACCAGTTTGAGAAAAATTACTCTTTGTACTGCTTCATAAGACATTATGTGACAACAAATGTTAAGTTGATAAAGTTAGTTAACAGTATTACCTTTTCCAAAAAAACAGGAATTGCATCTACTACAACAGCAGATGATCTGGGAAGTGCTTCCATCATATAGGTTAAGGCTCGACAAGCATGATTCATCTATTAAAAGATATAAGAACATAAGAGCCCTGCTAGAGCAGTCCAAAACCTATCTAGTCTAGAATTTTGTTTCCCACCATGACCAACCAGATGCGTATAAGAAGCCTACAAAAGTAGAGCATAAAGGTAATAGGTCTTCCCTACTGTTGTTCCCTAGGAAGTGGTTATCACGAGGCATTCTGCCTCTTGTACTGGACATAGCATATAGCCACCATGACCAGCAGCCATTGATAATGATAGGGTACCAGTCTAACAATGCTATCTAGAATGTGCAAACTAACAAAGCCTGCTTTGAGGTTTACCTGAAGCTGCATTTAACAAAGTGTGCATGAAATACTTACAATGTCAAAATTGTGCTCCATCTGCAGCAATGTTATCTGCAAACAATACGAAAGGATGAGTCAGCTTGCAAGAACAATTTCTCTAAATTCTAGTAATTTATAAGTGTGCTGAATCTTGTGTTTTTAACTTTATTGTTTTTTTAGCTTCTTTTTAACTTTTTATGCTTTTATTGTATGGTTTTATTTTTACTGCTGTAAACCCACTTTGATTCATTTTTGCTATATTGTGGAAAATAAATATTTGTATAAATAAACTGTTAAAACAATTAGCTGCTGGGTTTTGAGATGTCATTTTGAGAATTCATGTTGGAAGTTTTCTACTAGGTGTGTATAACAGAGGCAAGTTTATGCAGCAAATAAATTCTAAGTTATGTTGATGGCTCACTGCATCAATTTGGTGTTGCGTATCTTTCTAAAAAATTAATAAAGTGTCACTGCTAATTTTTATTCTCAACCCTAGATTAATACAGTATTCCTCTACATTAGGTTAATGCTACAAGAGGTCAAGGAATGGAAGTGTCTGTGAAAGCATGACATATGAACGTGTATTATGATATTGCTCTGACAAAATGTTTCAGCTTCTAGTGCCCATACAATGGTCTATCCCAATTTGCACTTACAATCCACCTTATGACAGGGATAGGCAAACCCCGGCCCTCCAGATGTTTGGGACTACAATTCCCATCATCCCTAGCTAACAGGACCAGTGGTCAGGGATAATGGGAATTGTAGTCCCAAACATCTGGAGGGCCGGAGTTTGCCTATGCCTGCCTTATGAGATAGGTTAGGCTGAGAGAGACTTGCCCAAGGCCACCCACTCAGCTTCATGCCTGAGCAAAAATTTGAACCCATGTCTATCCAGTTCAAAGCCAAACCCCTACCCACTACACTGGATCTCAAAATGGTTAGACAAGATGCACATTTATTCCCTAAAGATAGATAGCCGTGTTGGTCTGTCATAGTCAAAACAAAATAAAATAAAAAAAATCCTTCCAGTAGCACCTTAGAGACCAACTAAGTTAGTTCTTGGTATGAGCTTTCGTGTGCATGCACACTTCTTCAGATACACTGAAACAGAAGTCACCAGACCCTTATATATAGTGAGAGGGTGGGGAGGGGTATTACTCAGAGGGGTGGTGGAAATGGGTGAAAGGTGAAACTATTCCCTAGTGGGTGAAAACTATTCCCTAGTTGTCTGAAACACAATCAGTAATTTGCTGTTTCTTTAAAAATGTCACTTTTTGGCAAGGCCATTGGTGAAACATACTGCTCTAAAACATTTAGAGAGAGAGAATGCAATTATTGAAGCATTTACTTCGTCACGAAAACACAGTGGATAATGCACATTACATGTTCAAATGAATGAGTGAAGACTGGTCCTTACCAGAGCTGGCACAACACTCTTGACTGGAAATCCTCCCAGAGTTTCTTCATTCCCCATGACCAACAACTGACACATTTCAATCACAGACTGTAATTGCTGGCTTTCATCAGTAGCCTGGAGCCCCTGTAGAAGTTGCTGAGCTTTAGAACCTAGAAAAATTTGGGATTTTAAAAGCTTAAATCTTCCACTTCCACAATATATTATCATAGTTGATTAAGAGAGAGAGAAGGCATTTTCATTAGCTGCCTAACATAAATATGAATGCAGGGAGCCAGTAATTCTGCATTTGTATGCATCTTTGTTGATATTTAAATGTTATTAGGTTACAGCTACCAAATAAACCAACAGTATGTGCTTTAAGCTACCGAAATGCACTATAATAGTCAACAGATATTGCAAACTCAATCCATCCTGATAAGACAGGAACAGAAATAGAAAGACAATTTAAGATCAATTTTTTAGCTAGCAGAGTTCTCAACCTGATCAAACCCTGATCAAACTATGGGCACATAGTTCTGAATCACTATTCAAAATTAAGTTCCTAATTCACATGCAATTAAGACACACACAGTTAAGCCTCTTCTCACTCCTGCTAATATTGCACTTGTAGCTATCTGTACTTCAGGCTTTCTAGTGATGAACTGGTGCCAAATGACAGATGCCTCCCTGGAAGACATTAAGCTGAATTGTATATTGTCTTCCTATGCCAAGTATGGTTGCCTAACTGTAGAGAATTAGGCTGTTATGCTGTAGTTGTGTCATTATACTGGAATAATTACACTGGCAAAACTTTGAGAGGATCCTGATTCTGTTTTAAACATTCAAAAACTTTTCTTCTTCATGGTACACCGTCCACAGTGAAGTACCAACAACAAAAAACCTTTAGTCAAAATATGCAGTTTTAATCAGTCATGAGAGATTAAAGACCAATGTTTTTCTGAACAGCATCTCACCAGTCAAGGTTTCACAATGTCAAGAGACTGGGTGTACATCTAAGTCTGGATAGGTCATAGGCTAGTGCTTCTGTTAATATATGCATCATTTACTTAAAATACAGAGCTACTGATGAAACTTCTAAGAGCAAGGTAAGTAGATACATCTTCCTAATTTAGGAAAGCTTAGAAAATTTAAACCACGTTGGTCACTGGACTGAATCACTGTAGGAATATTTGATTACCTATGCAGAGGCTGTGTTTGGACAATGTTGATTTATTAAATGGAGATTTAACTGTGCACCACTGCACTGTGAACCACTATTAAATCAAAAAGTCTCTAATTAGCCATCAAGTACAATAAAAATAGTGAAAAATACATTTAAGCTTTAGGATTCCTGCAAAAGCAATTATTTGAGAGAACAACCAGATAAGCATAAAAAACAACATACTAAAGGTTGAAGATGGGTACTTTTCATTCCCAGCTGTCAGGCTGACCTTACTACAGGACAGATGGGGACAACTGTTCCTAGCATTGCAGGCCCTCCTGTGGGTCCACGTGGTTGTTCAGACTTCCTGCACTTCTCAGAAGGGGCCATGGTCCAACCAAATAGGAAGTGACTCTTGGACACTGTCAAACATGGCACCCCCTAGTCAACAATAGCCAGTGTATATAGAAAAGAAACTGGGAATGTGCATCCATGTCTCCAATCACCCACCCACAACTCCAGGAGAGAGTTTGCTAGAAGACAGTACTGAATTAGGTACATCCAATGATTCTTTCTGGCACAAGAAAGTGTCAAGCATGGCACTCCAATGCCAATAATAGCCAAAGTGTTTAGAAATGAAGAACTGGGGGTGTACCAGCTCTGAGCCACCACAAATCATATACCTAAAAAAAGTCTTGTACAATCAAAGACAAGCTTCCATATAAGATGGCACAGAACTGGCATCCAATCCAGATAAATAATTGTGTGCAATACACCATCCCATGCCAATTATACCCAATGTATGCAGAATGAACAAAGTATCAGGTGTGTGCGTCTGTGTGTCACAAATCACAATAGGTTTTCAGCCACTCTAAATCATACAACGACATCACAGCATTGTGTCCACCTCAGTGCTTAGTTTGAGCACAAGACATGGTCAAGCATGGTGCCCCCATGCCAATAGCAGCCAAAAGCTAATTTGGAGATGGGGCAGGTTGCTTTAAATATGTTTCCCATCTGCTGCAATAAATATAATTTAAGTGATTATGAAGAAATCCACAAATGTGGAGGTTTGACAAAAGCTAATTAATAGGAGGTGGTTGTTGTTTTTTACTTGTTAATAAAATTTGCAGTACAAGATCTAATTATTCTGAGAATTTAGTCTTAGAAGTAGTCCTTCAAGAAGCTATGAGGCTGAGGTGGTACAAACTTCCCAAGAGTAGTAATTCCAGAAACTTCCTGGATGAAGCAGCTTACTTACTAGCTCCACTTCCAATTGTCCGATGAAAAAGTTGCGACATTCGAGGACCAAGAGGACCAAACAGATGTGGAGGAAGACCTCTAGCTTCCAACAGAGCTAGAGACAAAAATATGCATATAACTTATTTGTATGAAACTCATGCACAGCACCAGAATATATAATTCACATCACAGACTTTCAATGTTGCAGCACAGATTATTAATATGATTAAATCCTATACCATTACAATAGTGAGCCAATTCTAATCAAGATCTGAGTATAGTGGTGTGTGGGTGTGTGTGGGTGTGTGTGTGTGTGTGTGTTTTGTTTACTTTTGCAGAACCCAAATCTTACAGCAATTTTCATTTGAATGTCTCAACCATTTTAACTCATTTTCTCTGTGAAGAATTTTAATGTTATGGGCCGAGCTAGAACTGCTAACTTAAAAGCAATATTTTACATGCATTTATCTAGTCACCGGCCCCAAGCCTTGAAAGCAGTACGAGTTTAAAATAATTACTAGCATACATCCCACTTGAACACCTACTTAAAACAAGGAAAACTTAGAAAACCTATTCTTCATTCTGACTAAAAATGAAAGTTCCAATACCTATTAATGGTACTACTTAGGACAGCTAAAGGTATCTATTAAGGACAAAAAGCAGTTGAATCCTTTTTGCTCTTCTAAAAAGAAAAAAAAATTAAGAGCAAGGACTGCCAACTACCACCGAGAAGATAATGAAGTCAGCCTTTAAAGAACGCAACGCTAGACCAAACAAAAAGATAACAATTTTCCAATCACCATAAAAGCTGTTCCTTCCAATAATGAAACTTTGACTTTACAGTGTATGATGGCAAATGCAGTTCCAGAAATCAGAATGGGCAATATCAAGTGATAAGAAGACCCACTGTAATCTATGTACCTTTATTTCAATCAATCTACAGTGGTACCTCGGGTTAAGAACTTAATTTGTTCCAGAGGTCCGTTCTTAACCTGAAACAGTTCTTAACCTGAGGCGTGCTTTTGCTAATGGGGTTTCCCGCTGCGCCGCTGGCGCACGATTTCCGTTCTTATCCTGGGGCAAAGTTCTTAACCTGGAGCAACCACTTCCTGGTTAGCGGAGTTTGTAACCCGAAGCGTCTGTAACCTGAGGTGCCACTGTATTCTAAGTTAGTTCTGTCTACTCAAAAGAACAATTTAGCTGGATATCACCCAATGCCATTACCAACCTTCTCACCTCAAAAAGTTTTATTTTTTATTTTAACCATGAAGATTTCACTTAAGTGATATGCCATCAATAATCAGAGTAACTGGAGTAGAAAGAGTGAAAAGACATTACAAGTCCTAGAAAATTAATGCTGACTGATCTACATTTCCTTCCCAAAGAATATCAAAGCGCAGCATTAAAAATCCTTAACATTTTAGAACAAATCTAAAAGCTGTGTTAATATTTATTTACTGTAGTCATGAGTGTAACATAAGCCTCTTAAGTTTGTACCTTGCAATCTCCCCATCTCAGAATCATCCGATTCACTTTCACCAGAGGTAGTCATGCCCACAGCCCCAGCAACAGAACTAGAAGCTACAAGAGGGGGGAAAATTAGTGGCACTATATTAATAAGTCACACAGTATACATACTTGTTAACTCTTCCTGAAATCCTCCTTCCAAAGTAGTCAAAGAAAACCTTTAATGACTCCAGTAGGAATAGGAATGGGCATACAAAAAAAGCAGGTTTATTTTTAGTCTTGACCCACATAGTATGGAATGACTGCACTTGAACACACAAGGTCAGTTTAAACTTTCAGCCATGCAATATGGTTGAAACTTTGGGGCTTCTTTTTCTTTAGTAAATAAGCAACTTAAAACAGAGGGCAATGACATTATACCATATAAAATAACAGTTCAATCATTTTTGCTTAAACAGAAAATTGACAGGAATATTCAGAATTAGGAGTTATAATCAGAACTTGGTGTGCTTTGCACCCTGCAACAAGGCTGCCAAGCAGATATGCACTAATACAGTTTGTAGGATTAGACTAATGTAGCAGCTTTGTAGCTTTCACAAAACCACAGAGGTGAAAGAGGCAGAGGAAACACTTCCCACAGACTTGTGGAACAGACAAACATTTGTTCAGGGTACTACTAGTTTGCTTGCTTGCAAGGTAAGTTGCTAACAGCAAAAATCTATGCATGTTTACTCAGAACGAAATTCCATAGATTTCAGTGGGATTTACTCCCTAGAAAGGGTGCATATGTCTGCAGCCATAACAATGAAAAGTGCAGGGTGTTAAGATGCTTCTATTACCTGTTAATAGAAGTATAAGTAAAACTAAGCAAATTAAAACTAACGTGCAAAAACAGCCAGTGAGCAAATGGCTTTATTTATATTCAGCAACACTTCTTACCAAAATGAAGTCAGGAGATCTATGATCCTATCAAGCACATGGTATATTGGACAGGAGCCAAGGCAAATGAATGCTCACTCCTTTTTAACCACAGTAGAGTTATCAGGAGTCACATACACACACCCTGCCCTCACTGCCCCTTGACAAATATATTTAAAGGAAAACATCAACATTAACATTAAACCACAGTTAATACTAGCTAGGATTCCTGTTTTAACAAGAATCTCAGCCAAACTTGAAACCTCAGTAAGAGACTACATATTTTTAGAAGGCGAGATCTAAATTTATCTTCAACTGGCTTGAATAGAAACATAGGTATCACCAAGTGTAGTTGGTGCAAGAAAAAACAGAAATGCAGTCCCATCCACAGGGTCTTAAGAGGAAACTGTTGGCAGAGTATGCTTAGAAGCTAAAGAACTACTTTAGGTACATGGTTTGGGAATGCTAAATGGGTCCTCTTTGAACAAGCCTCTATGCTATATTAAAAACTGTCTTTCAAAGTCTCAAACGGAGTATAACAGATCACAAAGCGGAAACATTTCAAGTAACTCAAGTCCAAAGACCCTTTGAGCATTTTCTCCTTTTTTAAATGTGGCCAAAACAGAGCACTGAATAAAGCATGTAACCTCAGATACTTAAGGGTACTAGTTTTGACATTTCTAGGCAGAGCAAATACAAACTATTTCTGGACAATAACTGCTTTTGCTGTGCCAGTGACACTAGTTAACCATACCTGCTGCTCCTTGTGGAGCCTCATCAGCTCGTGCAGCTGAAGAATTAACTCCATCCTGGTTGTTATCAGGATCAGCCATTTTCTCCTGTCGGCGAGCTTCAGCTGCTCCTCTTTTGCCCAGGCCAGAGCCTCGCCGACTGAAAACAGAGTTATCATCAGAAGCCATCCAGATTACGCTATGTGGTCTACAGTACTGGTACTATCAGCACTCAAAATTAAACCATGCAGACATGAAGTCATAACAGAACAGTTAAACTATATGCAAAATGTTTTTAAAAGAGAAGTTCAAACAGTCACATCTGCAGATGAAGCAGAGAGGCATGTTGAGAAAGAGAGATGCATTATCAACATTATCACATCCGTGCTTCGCTGACTTCAATAACTACTTGTACAGATATGCCTACAAAGAAATTTCCTTCTATTTTCCTAATTTCTATAGAAAAACATGATTTCTGTATTGTTCAAAACAGCTGATGAGTAACAACACATCTTCAAGACCTCACACTAGGCTAGTTAACAGCACTGTAATTAGATTATCTGAACTGGGCCGCAGTTCTCTTGTAACAAGTTACCGGTAGATTATTTTGTAGTGTCTATCTCAGCGCTGAGAAATTGGGCCCCTGTATTAAATTATCCTGTCTCTTGGGTGGTTTATTGCATATTATCCTGTAGTCATCACAACACAAATATAGGTTGTCAATAAGAATGTGCTTTCTAAACTCTTCGGGGAGATTCCCTCAAACACAAATTTATCTTCACAATCTTAACATACATGTAATTTTTAAAGTTCAAAAATACCTGGTACTAGCACAGGAGCCCGTGGTCTTTTGCCGTGTGCTCCGCCTTAAACTGGGGAGCTCCGCAGGTGGTGATTCACTGCGCTTTTTTGTTGATTTTCTTAAGCCTAAAGAGAGAAAAAGACAGCTGAAACAAAGACAATTCTAGTTTCTTTACAAAGACTGTGCTTCAGAGAATGAAATGAAGCTGCACATTCTTCCTCCTCTTGACCGAATGATTGATTCAAGGGAAAACACAAATTGTATTTATTCTCTATCAAATACAATACCTCCTGTGTTGCATGTATTTATGTGGTTAACAACATCACATTATGCAATAACCTTCCTATGACCCTCTTTAATAAAAAGATGGGGGAAAGATCCACATTGTACGGTGGTGGACTTGTAGTCCAATACTTGAACAGGGACCATAAAATACATGACAAATTTCAAGATTTTCTTCCACCCTGAATTGCAAAACCTTTTTAAAGAAATAAAACTTATCAAAGAATGCATCAGAATCCATCTGAAGTCTCTGGGCTAATTTGCATATCACAGTAAACCATGGCTTACCACAAACAGTTTGTTGAAGCATACTGATGGAATTTTCTACCTTTACTGTATTTGGCTTAGTGTTACATGTGAACCAGTCTTTGCTGCCTGAGTCTCCCCAAAATCAATCACAAGTAGTAAGACAAGGTTACCACAACTAATCCAAGTCAGAACTTGTTTGTATTATTAGCTGAAGGACAGGTGTTCAAAGTGTATGCATGGATGCAAGAATCTCAAATGTGGATTTCTATCCAGTCAAGCTCAGCAACTGCAGCTGAACAAGTTCGTTTCTCCTTAAAGCTAGGGTAGTCTTAACAGGGCAGTCATTTAAAAAAAAAAATCATATATAAAATAATGGTAAATGTAAGACAAAATCCTTGCTAGTCCTGTGAAGGAAGTATAAGCAACATTGTGAAAGATCCATATGTAGAAGGCCAAAGTCCTAGATTTCATTATATTAATTTCATTAATTATATTGGCACTGTGGATCACACACATATTACTTCTTGGGGAAGTTTGGCTGAGCTAGTGTTCACCAGGGCTTTTATCCCAATTCTACACTCAAGCTCAGTCTTATGCAATGAGGGTAACTGTACAAAGGACTTGCCCTTCTCTGTGAGCAATCACAACCAGAAATCACACAGATGGAAGAAAGATTTCAGCCTTTCAGAATGACATACGTATACGTATCTGCTCTCATTTTATGGAATTCTTGTGTTGATTTCTGTTTAACATTGGTTTAGCCACTCTGGGCAGATCCCCCCCCCCAAAAAAATAGTAAGAACACAATACAACATCAAACACTAAAAACTTCCCTGCTGCCTTCAGGGCTGCCCTGAGATTGCTTGTGAGGAAGGGGCAAGCTAGAAATATTTTAAATAAATTTTAAAATTAAAAGGGCACCATGACCTCTTTATTTAAGAAATTAAGTACTATGTGCGAATTTTTGTATTGCTTTCCTCTGAATCAAATAACAGAGTGATGTCCTTGGTCTACATCTCAAGAGGACGTCAAGGCCTCACACGGCACAATCTGAACTAAAGCTAGAAATACAGGCATTGCCACTGGGGTCATTTCAAGTGCTATGCATTTTTCCTTAAGCTTCTTTTGAAGGAAACTAGCACTTGCATATTTCAAAGTTGTATTTAGGAGTACCAGTTTGTGATATAACTTTGAACACAGATTTCAAGCAGTACTCTGGGGTGAATTTCCATTTTAGAGGAAAGTTGAACCTACCGAAGAGCTATGAAATGTGACTGACCAGCAATTTTTTATTTTTAAATATACAAGAGTTTGAAATTATGTTCTAACATTAAGAATGCAAAAGATATCCAAAACGATAGCATTGTTTAAACAAAGGAAGGTTATTCCTTTTCAGAAGTTTAGAACAAAGGCTATGGGATATGACTGCATGGAAAACTACTGAAGTCACATACAGTCATACCTCATGTTGCGTCTGCTTCAGGTTACGTGTTTTCGTGTGGCTTCCTGCGGCAACCCAGAAGTACTGGAACGGGTTACTTCCGGGTTTCGTCACTCGCGCATGCGCAGAAGCTTCGGCTTGCGTCAGTTCCGTGTTACGGATGGGCCTCCAGAACAGATCCCGTCCGTAACACGAGGTTCCACTGTATTTTGGTGATAATAGCTACCGGTAGCATACATGATAAAACCAAGAGAGGTTAGAGGCTGTGAAAGGTTGTGTCTACAATATGCATTCAGAAGTGGACTCTCCTTCCAAGGAGTGAGGCACTATGTAGAAAATGAAATGTATTCCGATCATCTTAGAGACTTAACACCAATTTTTAAATAAAAGTTAGGAACTGTTCTTGATCTGGGAGCTGGAGCAACTTAGCTGAACAATGTTTAGACTAGTAGCTTCTGTCCCACACCACATTATGTGGTTTAATCTACCATCAGACCAGGGTATACGCCTAAGAGCATCCAAGCAACCTGTTGCAAAGTTGACTTGAAAATGCTTTAGCTGCTCAGTTATCAGAAGTAGCTGAGTCATTAACTACTTGAGAGATAAATTTCATTGTATCACTC
Source organism: Darevskia mixta (assembly GCA_034641385.1). Lineage (NCBI taxonomy): Eukaryota > Metazoa > Chordata > Lepidosauria > Squamata > Lacertidae > Darevskia > Darevskia mixta. Next base: position 15,364,399 of record JAWWNH010000030.1, read on the forward strand.
CTATCCATCTCAAGGCTCAGAAGGATTCTGAAACCTTGCATATGCCTGAATTCAGGCCACAGGTTGCAAAAACAACAATTTTCCATCATCGGATAGCAAGCTGCAAATTTATTTTACCAGCATAAGCCTTCCTAAGATCATTTATGTATCATAACCTTAAGGTTCTCTCTCAGCCCACCACTACCCAAGCCTCTGATGATGGAGGAACTACCAAGAATGACCCTTCTGCCACTCTTGGCACCCCTCCACTTATGAAACCACATTGTGGCCAATTCTGACTAGTAGCAGCTGTGTAAGGCCTAAATTAGAGGTTTTTCTTAGCCTTACTACAAGATACCCATTGTTGAAGTGTCAGGGATCAAACCCAGACCCTTTTGCATGCAAGGGACAGCTGAGTTACACAATTGGCTCTTTCCATATTTTTACTTGATAATAGCTTGGAACTAACCTTTAGGATTAACTGGTGAATATTAGTCAGTTGTACCAGTGCTTGCTTTCTTCCTTATTATTTCAACCTATGAAATCTAAACTATGTGGACAATGTAAAACAAAAACAAAACCCTATTCTCTACTGTTAAGCATTTGGTCTTCTGATTGTACTGATTTACAGTAACCAGAACTTGGTCCTGTACTAGCCAGCCTGCTCATGAAGTTAAGTGTGAGGCTCTTCTGTGTTTCAACTATGGTGGAAGCACAACTGGTGGGGTCAAGAGATAGGGCTCTCTCAATGGTCATAACATCTCAACTGTCTTCTCTTAGTTTGTGAAGACTTTTCCTGTCAGCAGACTAAATCTCCTTTTTTTACTGGAAGATTGTGTTTTATCTGCTATGCCTTGGTTAGATTTTATTTATTAAATTTGTATTCCACCCTTCAGCCTAAAGGTACACCGGCTGAGACCCTACCTGCCCGTGGACTGTCTTGTCAGAGTGGTTGCATGCTCTGGTTATCTCCTGCTTGGACTACTGCAATGCGCTGTACGTGAGGCTACCTTTGAAGGTAACTCGGAAACTACAACTAATCCAGAATGTGGCAGCTAGACTGGTGACTGGGAGTGGCTGCCAAAACCATGTAACACTGGTCCTAAAGGATCTTCATTGGCTCCCAGTGCGTTTCTAAGCACAATTCAAAGTGTTGCTGCTGACCTTTAAAGCCCTAAACGGCCTCAGCCCAGTATACCTGAAGGAGCATCTCCATCCCCATTGCTCAGCACGGACACTGAGGCCCTCCTCTGAGGGTCTTCTGCTATTTCCCTCACTGTGAGAAGAAAAATTACAAGGAACCAGGCAGAGGGCCTTCTCGGTAGTGGCATCCTTCCTGTGGAACACCCTCCCTTCAGATGTCAAGGAGATAAAGAACTCCATAACTTTTAGAAGACATCTGAAGGCAGCCCTGTATCAGGAAGTTTTTAATGTTTGATGTTTATTATGTTTTGATATATGCTGGGTGGAGTAGTATAAATAAATAAATAAATAAATGTGTCACTAATGTATGAAACAGACATCAAAAAAGCAACACATCTGAACAACCTCCCTCTCCCCAAAATATCAAACCAATTCAACAGCAGTCTGGGTCGCACAAAAGTTTCCATAGGCTGAAAAAATAGATTTGGTGCTGCAAAACATCTCTGGGCTACTTAATCGGAGGTTATGGAATGTGCTCCTGGGTAGTATTACTAAACACACATAGTTCTAAGGCATAGCAGAGAAAGACTATAAAACCTTAGAAAATGATATATAAACAAGGTGATGTCAGGGGATGAAAATATTTAAGGGTCCATATTAAAAAGCATACCCAATGTTAAGTTACTGTACAATAAGACAAGCAACTTGGAATAGAGACTAAGGACCAGTTCATATTTTGGATTAACTCTTTGCATCCAGAAAACTAGCATGCTAAATAGATTAGGTCGAACCCTCTCTTCTTCAACATGGAGTTGTCCGCCTATGGGGAAGTATTCAAATATACACCTCTGCATCTATAGCTGAAGTATTACAGCTTCTCCTTGGCTATAACAGTTGTACGGACTTCCCCTCCCCATGATTCTCACCTGCTATTTAATGCAAATCCTGTACAATAAGCATGTTACATAAGGTGGTCAAATTTCAAGCCTCACATAAGTAAAAACATTTTCAACTCACTTGCTAGTTTAGCCTGCAATCCTGAAGGCCCGGGTTTTGATGCCTCTGGCTTAGAAGAGCCTGGCAGAGTCAGTTTTGTTTTAGGCAGGCTAACCTTGGGGCTGAAACGAGCAGCCCAATCAAACTTTGAAGAGCCACTTATTTTATTCTGTTCTTTATCACGGCTACTTCTCCGTGGGCTGGGGCTGGATGCAGATCTGGAACGCCTGGCCTTACTCTGGTCTTTCCCCTGTTTCACTCTGGCACCCTGAGGAACAGCAGAAGAGGCAGAAGCAACAACAGAAGAGGAGGAAGATGTGGAGGCTGAAGAGGAGGAATCTGTGATGGTGCTACACCCAGCTTTGGCTGAGCTCGCTGATTTTGAAGCCAGCTTGGTGGGTTTTGCTGGTCTCTCTTCACTGCCAGTCGATTCAGCTGGTGGACGACTCTTTACAATGGATGAGGTCTCTGTCCTTTTCCGTTTCTGGCTTCGGGAGCCACTGGCAGCTCCACCCTTTCTGGTATGAGCCTTGCTTGTTGATGGCAATTGTGAAGACTTTGACTCCTGCTCTTGATGCAAGTGTCTTTTCTTAGACTTAGTCTGTGGCTTGTTAGTTTCCAAATCTGAGGAAGAATCAGCGTGCTGAAGTGCTTTGGTTTTTTTGGCAGGGCTAGGAGAATTTGTCTGGTTGTAATCTGGGCTAGCACTGCGTTTCACTCCTCGAGGACTGTCCTTTTTAGGCACCTGCCCTGGTTTTTGCCGCTCCAAAGTATTGTCTGTGTCCAGAGCCTCTTGTTGTGGAATTATAATAGCAGATGAGGTACAGCCTCTGTTGGGGGGGAAGCAGTATCAGTATCAGTATCATCATCATCATCATCATCATCTACAGAGTCACCCAGCTATTTAATTTGTGGTATTCCAAGGAAAGGAAATTATAATTACTTTTTTTACTATCTAAAAAGCAAAAATCTACATTAAACTTTTAATTCTGATTTTAGTAAGCAACTTTGAGTGAAGCATTAGTGCTGAAAGTTTTACAGAAACTTGTATTGTCAACATGTGTGTCTCCAACATACTAAACAATTAATACTGAAAAGTGACCACTTCAGTATTGCATTCTTTTTTTTCCATTTTAGAATTTTCACCAAAAAGGTAATGAATATTCAAAAATGCAGTATAGCTGGGGAAAGTTTCCAGGCTGCAGTTCAAGAAATAAGAGATATAACAGAAACTATTATAACATCAAATGAAGTGGTGGCAGTTCAGGGTAGACAAAAGGAAGTACCTCTTTACATAGCACATATAACTATATAGCATCCATAAATAAATTTGTTATTGCTTACAACTGGAACAGATATGACAATTACAATGCTACATATCAATCAAGTAAACAAAGTTAATTTTGCTGAAAAACCAGTTAGATCACGGACTTCCGTCACTGAACACTAATGCTTCTAGTCTGAGTGCCTAAGGCATAATACCATAGTTTTTTCACGAAGATGTTGGCTTAGCCAGACTGGGATAAATATTTAGATGTTTTCTAGTAACAAGCAATGAAGATTACAATATATACTGCTGAAGTTATATTTGTAAATTCAGAAAAATAAAAGTTACCTTTTAGAAACTTGTCCCTTGGACTGTTCAGAAGTAGTATTGGACTGCACTTTGGGTGCCTTTGATACTGATTTTTTACTTTCAGAAGGGCTATGTGCCTTATGTTTTGCCTGCCCTAAATGTGACCTGTCAGCAAATAATTAAGAACAGAAAGCTATCAGGAAAACTGACATACAAACACAAATGTATACATGGAGTATATTTGCAATATAGTTTTCCATTAAGCCTATACAAAGATGTTCTGGGGAGAAAAGTTAGTTATATCAAGACATCAATTCTCTCCAATGAAATTATATCTCAAATTGTTATTCTTTGATATTTCCTGGCCTTCTCAGTCTTTCAATCATTGTCACCAAGCAGAGATTTGGAATCATGAACCTATTTGGAAGTTTGTAGTTTCCTATATTCCTTTGCATTTCCTCTTACTAACAATATGCATTCGGGCAACTAAGAAATGCTCCAAACTTCTCACTTTCAGTCTACACAAATGATAAACATTTGCACAATGATTCTGTAGTTTATAAATCCTGCAGCTCCATAAAATTATTTGTAACTTGAGCAATTATTCACCAAATATACATTTAGCATTTTTATTTACCAAAATAAATCAGATGTCAATGGAATAAACAACTATCTGACGTTTAGAAGACATCTGAAGGCAGCCCTGTTTAGGGAAGTTTTTTAATGACTGATGTATTAATGTATTTTTAATCTCCTGTTGGAAGCCGCCCAGAGTGTCTGGGGAAACCCAGCCAGATGGGCAGGGTACAAATATTTATTTATTTATTTATTTATTTATTTATTTATTTATTTATTTATTTATTATTATTATTATTCATTTAGCATATAGTGCTATAATTGGAAAAGGACTACAAACACCTCCACTTCCTTATTGTTAACACTCGTAACTCACTATCATTCAACAGTATTAGGCACTACTGGACTTTTACTTCCAGGTAGAAAGTTATCTTTTACAAAAAGCTTTTAAAAAAGCAAAGAAGTAGCTATGGGTGTGTGTGTTTTGGAGGGGGGGATTACTATCTTAGAATTGACACAGAATAATCAGAAGGAAGAGTCAGCACTAGGCAATTCAATCTATGAATAAAGAAATGCTAGTGGTTGGCAACCGTTTACCATTACTCTTTGAAATGGGGGGGGGGAAGAGAAGGGAAAGAAGAATTACTGTTCCTGTGTTATACAGAAATTAGAAATAAGTGAAGAGAAGGTGAAGCACAAGCTGCCACATGCACTACTGACGAAATGCTGAGGGAGATGTGCCCAGGCACGGTTAAGTAATATGATCAGCCACCAGAGTCCATCTCCTTCTTAATTATGCAGACCAATTGCTTGATATATCCTGGCCACTTGAGAGTTCAGTTACTCAATATTTCTAAAGTTAATAGCATTTGAATTAAATATCTGAAAATTAAGCTGCATCTGTTTAAACATAAATCTAGTCAGTCATACCACATCCTGTCAAGTCAGATTCACCAACTTTTGTGTGGAGAATACAGGGCATAATGTAATTATTAAAAAGATGCTGTTGTATCTCTGGATTTAGAGTAATTTATTTAAAATTTATTATGCATCCCTGAATGTCAAAATATGTTTCTAAATGGTTTACAAAGCATCAAAAACCAGTTAAACAAACTATTAAAAGATAAATATCCAGGTCAAAAATCCAAGGGCATACCCGCGTAAACAAGTGCTTCAAAATCCAGCAGAAAGCTAATATAGATGCCACTGCCCCCAGTATTTTGGTTGGAAGTACATTCCATAAAACCAGTGCTACCACTGAGAAAGCCCATATCCATGTTACTACAAAGCAACAATGATTAGGCCATGGAACCAGGTTCCATTTTTTTATCTTAATGATGTTACTGGGCAGTGGAGGGGTATTTGGTGTTTCAAGACATTAAGGACTCCAATTTACTTAGTTTAAAAAACCGTCAACTTCAGAACCCATTGTCTGAAATCGGCTTGTTTTGAAGCTGGCCATATTTATTGTCCAACCATGACCCCTGGCTTCAGACATGAGAGGAAGCCATCATCAGCTTAAACTGAAATTAAAACTTCCAAAGTCCTGCTCCTAGACACATAGAAGGAAAGGAGAGGTCACTACGGTGCTGCTAATGCAGTAGTTTGACTTTACCCCTAGAGGCGCACTTCATTGTCCTTGAAGACAGATGGATGCCAACAACAAATAACTATGTGCATATGTTATGTCTGCTGCGTCAAGGTAAAGCCATGCTGAGAGGCTGGTGCATAAATCAACACTCAGCTGTAAAATTGTTTTTACACTCTTGCTGCAAGATAAAGCCAAATGTACAATAGGCCATTTTAGTCTCTGGCCCAAAGAAATCTATACTAAAAACCTGAACCAAATGATTGCATGTGAGCTTCAGTCCATAGAACAAGACTTTAAACCTAAATCTGCTTAAGCCCTGTGAACTAGGCATTCTAGTTCAACAATGCTTAGAAGGAGGTTGTGCATTTTATATTTATATTCACAATTTTAGCTCTTAAGACCAAAGGAGACATTTCAGAGATACTAATAAATGCAAGGGAAGTACAGTTATCTGGCCTAAATAAAGAAAAAGATTTATTGGGTTCCCCCCCCCCTCAAGTGTTAAAACCTCTGATGATCAGAAGCTTGTATATAACGAGTCATACCTTCCTCCTACTGCGTCGTCTTGTGGTTGGGCCCCGACAGTGTTCCTTTGTGAACGTCGCAGTGAGCCCCCTGGACTGTTACTAGGCCGGTTGGACATTGGCACCTCTCTCCTGAAGGGACATACCCTTTCTAGACACTACCATTCACTGAAAGACAAAAAAAGAGCCCCAATGAGAATATCTGACCTCTGTTGCAATGTTTACATCTTATGATAAAGGTTACCGTACTTAATACTCACAATATTTTAGAGAAAACAGAATTATATACCAATAAACATTTCAAACAATGACCAAATATCATATCAAGCTTCTAAAGCATTGCTTGCTATGATACATTAGCAGATAGAAAGAGAAAGAGAAAGAGAAAGAACACATTCAGTGATTTAAAAAAACCACAGATTTTTACCAAATCAGAAAGGGCTTTTGTACACAATATCCCCTTGGCTATCACCAGGTTGCAGAAGCACAGTATTCTCTCAGAAAAAACCCCAGCTTCAACCACCATTGATGCCAACTAGAGTCTTTACTAGACAGTTGGAACTAGCTTCAAATCCTGGCTAAAACCCTAGTTACTGCCAAGAATGGTTTAAGTCGGTTCCAATATAAGCCTTAATCAGTAATAGGCTGATTAATTCATGCAGAAATATGAGAGTTGAGTAATCCCTCATAGTTAAGGGAATGGGAGAACTGTGAGAGCATCACATATATCAGTTCTTACATGTGTTGCTCTCTGATGCACAAACATCACTACTTTATTTTGTGACAGTCCCTTCAACAAGATTCCTCAACAAATGCTTGTATAAACCAGCACAGATTGCTGCTTCTTTTTAAAGACACCTCAGACTGAAATACTAGTTTATTGGTTTATTAAATTTCTATACCACCTTCATCCCAGAATCACAGGGCGGTTTACATTATAAAAACTCAAAAATACATAACATAGAAGCAAACAAAAATAATATCACTAGCCCCCCCCCCGCATTTAAAAGACAATAGATGAATATGCCACTCTCTAGCCAGGCAGAAGCTCAAAAATGGCTAATATGCAAGGAAGACCTTACCAAAGGCATGATTTCTGCATACGCTGTCAATAAATAGCATTTAAAATTGTCCAAAGTTTAAAGATAAATAATGACTTTGGAAATGTTATAGCAACTACATTGTGGCACTGCATTTTAAGGGTTTATGAAGAGCAAAAATGCATACGATGGCTGTGAGGCTTGAAAACATGTATTACTTTGCTACCGGTAATGACCTCAGAAGTAAAGCTCCACACTGCTATGCCAATGTCCTTGGTGATAAAAACCTAACGTTTGCACCATTTCCAAGTACAGCAGCTATTCCCATAACTGTGTTGACCATGACATTTTATACTTAAAACCATTCACAGTATTTCACCCTCCACCCGTTCTTTAGACTTAGCATGGAAACAATTCTCTAGTACACAGGTAGGAAAATACAACCTTTTGCTTATGCTGCAGTCGTTTACACACTCAGAAGTAGCCCCAATTGAATTCATTGGAAATTACTTCCAGGTAAGCAATCTTGTTGAGAATATACCTTCCATCAGCCCCAGCTGACATGGTCAATTGCCAGGAATGGCCTTCTTTGTAATCCAACATTTGGAGAGCCACAGATTAGCCACCCCGAAGTACAATATCATAGTGGTTTACAATAAACACAGAAGCACAGAGACAGAGCAGAGGATCCTGCCAGCTTGGCTTCAACAGTACAGGAGAGGGCAGATGAATAAGATGAATGGGGGCAAATGCTATTCTACATATACAGGCTTTGTTTCAGTTGCTAATGAGAGTGTTAAATGTGAGGTGATTTTTGAAAGACAAGGGATTGTCAAAAGTTCTGGGAGAGAAGACAAAATTATCAATTCAGTGTTGCAGGCCCAAGTCTGTGAATTCACTCCCAACTGAGATTACAGGCACCATCCTTGCTGAACTTCAGGTGCATGACAAGGACTTCCTTATTCCAGTACACATTTTATGGTAGTGTAGCTTATGCTCAGTTTTATATAAAACCATGCTTTATTTACTGATTTCAAAAATATTTTTACCGTACTTATAAAAACACAAACTTCCACAGACATGATACAGTAAGACGAACTATGGCTTACTGGGAACATGCAAATGTGTGGGCTCTCAGAAAAAGGCTTAAGAGCACTTTGATCCTTACTCATCCTTTTTGCTCTGGCAGCAAGCTGAGCTAAGCCAACGCTTGACTTAGCGCATCATCCAAACCCAGGCTCATGATTAAGGTATCGCCTCACTAACCACAAGCTGTAGCCAAAAACAAGCCTTGGCACTAACTGTGGTTAGTGAAAAGAGACCTTAATTGCAAGTGTGATTTTAGACATGTTAAGCCAAACTTAACTGAAGAGCCATAGTTTGGCCTATCATGCTATGCAAGCAATACCAATATATTGGTTTGTAATATGGAATACCACAATTCTTACTTAAGCCTTTATTGCGGTTTCATGTAATTTTACCTTTCAGTTCACAACTACAAGGTTAGCTTTAAGATTTATTCATATATTCCTCTAAACTCACCTTTTAGTATTTTTCTAATGTTTAGTACAGTAATTGCCAGTTTTGCTGATGAATCAGATTGTGTAATTTCTTTACAGTCAGTTATATACAGACTGTGCAAACACAAAACTATTTCAGCTCTGAAGTTTAAAGAATAGGGAGGAAGCTGTAACCGTGTGTGTGTGTGTGTGTAAAAGAGACCTCGTGACTAGGTGTTACAACTCATCAATATTTAGCATCATTATTACAAATATAGGAGCATTCTGGAGCATTCAGTATTAGTCCTCAGTAACAGATTTAAGTATTGTGAGATAGAACAGCAAATTATACGGTGTAACAAGTTTGAACAGAAGTTAGTGCCTTATCTTAAGAATGTTCTGTCCACAACACTCCAACAGTTATCTGAATGATTTGTGCTTATTTATCCTCTCTTGCAGGAGCAAGATGCCATCTGAACAAGATTCTTCTTCCTTTCTTCCAGTTTCTTTCAAGTTTCCTCAGTTCTACCCTATTGTGAGTACACCTTAACCATGTCCGTTTGGTCACATTTTATTAAGTGTAGCAGTAATGCAGTTCAAGTATTTAACATGCACACAAAAGGTTTTGTTTCATTTGTTCATAAGCTTGCCAAAATGTTATAAAACATGTTGTATGGATTTGGGGTGGTTTGACACAGAAGCTTCATTGTACTAAATAGGTTCTGCTTAAGCCTTCTTTTGTAGAGCTCTTAATATTTTTGGATAGGACAGGACTAGAGGATTCATCAGTCACCTGGCATGAATGCTTAAGGCATTAAAATGTATACAAATCCATTCACAATTGTCCCAAATTTTCAGTATAATGGCAAGAGAACCAACCTAAAATGAATTTTTAAAATTCATAATTAAATGTGGTGGATCTAAATCCAGATTTGTCTGTTCAGTTGAACAGACACATGGAATCTATGCAACTGACCTTACTATTCCACATTACAAGTACCCAACTGGCAACCAATACCACCCGCACAGAATGACGGAGTTGGGTGGGACCTTAGAAGTCATCTAGTCAAACCCCTTACACAATATTTTCAGTTGCATGAACTCCATGTGTCTGTTCCAGTGAACAAATGCATTTGGGATTTTGCTCCACTTCTTCGTCACCAACATACATCCTGCTCCAAGTTAGCGATGAAGCTTGAACCAACCAGAATATAGCACATCACAATACACCATATGTATATTGCCTAAATAAAGTTTCCTGGCATTTTTGGAGTTTCCATTAACATGGAAAGCCCTTAACAAAACATGTTAAACTCACAGTGGAGGTTTTTTGTTAATTTATACTTGCTTTATAATCTGAACTTTCTAGGTTCTGAACCATTCTTAAAAAGAGAGCCATGTTTAGGCCACAAGCTATTTAATTATAATGTGAGCACCTATTATTATCTTAGCTAGGTTAACTGACTTCAGTTTTAAAAGTTACTGCCAGTCCTGCAGAATCGCTATCTGAAACTCAAGCTAGATTTCTACTCTTATATCCTTAGGTGGATTAAACTACATTGTCTACCTGTTTAATTTATTGTGTTTGCATGGTTTGTGCATATGCAACTCATTAGTTACACAATGCTAGTTCAAATGTTTTTTGTCAGTGCCAAGAACACAGTCATCTTTTAGTCCCCTGCAGTACAGAGGCCTTTTGCAAACACTACTATTTATTTAATGTCTCTATGGAATAACAGCCAGAAACTTGATTTTTAGAAGAATCTGAAATGCTAGTTACTAGATTCTGCAACTGTTACTGGATTCCATGCATGCTGAAACAAACAAAAAATGTAGATGAGTACATATCTTAACATAAGGAAAGGAGGAATTTCAATAATTTTGGGTACTGTACTTTTATACTCTACTGCAAGGGAGAAATTGTGACTATTTCTCTAACCAATAATTTTCTTTTTTCATAGCTTTATTAATGATTTATGTCCCATCAAAACTAACAATTAGTTCATAACCTGGGAATTCACAAACTTCTCACCATCAATTTCTAGTACAGCTCCTGCAGAAGGTGGATCTAAGTCACTTCTGCAAAGTAGGAAACATTATCAAGCCTTCTTTCGTTCATGCATAAGTATGATATTGCAATTAAAGCACAACAGTGCAATACTTATGAACATATGCACATGTCTGATATCTCAACTAAGGTTTTTTAAGGCAGAAGGCAGAAATGACAAGGTCTATTTTTGGACAAGAACTGCTTGTCAAGATTAAGGCGGGTTCCCACATGACCAACCTGTCAAGATCACATGTTACACCCTTTAATAAAATATATATTTCTAGGTAAGTATACCTAAGGTCAGGCTACACAACACAGTTTGACTAGAAACATTTTTTGGTCTTTGGGAGGAAGGAAAGGTACCTATTTATTCGAAGTTACTTCAAGATTGAAATACTAGTAACTCCCCCCACTTCATTATCTTCCATCTATTCATGATCCTTTATAAACACAGAACAGCAGTCCTTATTCTATTGCTTCTAAACAATCCATGTACCACATCAACCTTAGAGGGCAATTTAAAAAAATTAAGGGTTTGAGAATAATTTCATTTTTAAATGGCTAAAAAATAATGCATGTTAAAAAAATAGAGTTAGAAAAAAGTGGGCTATTAGACTTTGTGGAATTATTTGCAAGGCTACATTGCCACCCTGTAATTCCACATTCTATGTTACCATTTGCCTACTTAATTCTTATCTCATTTAAAGTGTTCAAACTGTTTCCTATATTCTATTTCAGCTATTTTTAATAATATTTACAACTACAAAGTTCTGCTCATACAGGACACTAAACTAAACTACTGTATGGCTTACCATGAATGAGCAAGCATACTGGGGGCACATTTAGAAAACGGCAGCCACTTTGCTCCCCCACACAGTTCAGCTGCTATTGTGCTACTGGGAGCTAAGCCATGTTTGGCTTAGAGTTATAAAGCAAAGCAAACATGATTGCTTGTTCATAGTTTGGGCTTAGCATTACATATGAACCAAGACAACAGGTCAGATAGGCAGACTGAAAGAATTATGACTTGCCTAAGGCACCCACTGAATTTGCGGGAAAAGTTTGCAGCAGAAGATATTTGCATAAGGGATGCTACAGTTGATCAATCCTATGCTTCGTTACTATGCTAAGCAAGTTGTAGTTTTTGTTTTAATTCTGATCTCAGTTACAGAAATTACAACAGAGGCCAGAGTCACCAAAACATGAGGCAAGAGAAGAAAAGGGAGGGGGGAAACTGGACACTGTAGTAAACCAATGATCAACTGCTGAGATCAGAAGTAAAAATTAAAATTCCCTTAGAAATGTCTATATACTTTGGAGATAATGTAAGTTAGCACTATGGGCAATTAAATGTAGGCCTCTCTCTATTTTAGTAGAAAGGCCACCTCAGAGTGCCCCTTCCACAGAGCCTAGGGCTTGCCGATCAGAAGGTAGGTGGTTTGAATCCCCGCAACGGGGTGAGCTCCCATTGCTCGGTCCCAGCTTCTGCCAACCTAGCAGTTCAAAAGCACGTCAAAGTGCAAGTAGATAAATAGGTACCGCTCCAGCGGGAAGGTAAACGGCGTTTCTGTGCGCTTCTCTGGTTCACCAGAAGCGTCTTAGTCATGCTTGCCACGGCCCGGAAGCTGTACGCCGGCTCCCTCGGCCAGTAAAGCGAGATGAGCGCCACAACCCCAGAGTCTTCTGCGACTGGACCTAACGGTCAGGGGTCCCTTTACCTTTACCTATCTAAAAGGCACTACCTGCCATGTTGAAGGTAAATCAGCTACCCATATTAAAACAGCAATTCAATTACATACTTTAGGTGTCAGTTCCATTGAGCTCAGTTTGACTCCCTTCTGAGTCAATTGTGCATGAAAGCACAAGATAGAACCAGGATCCAAATTATTAAGACAGGACACTGATTAATTTATTTCAATTAAGAAATATGAATCAAGGGAAGATTGTACGAAGAGTTGAAAAAAAGAATAATGTTGCTAAAATCCATTTTTATCTTATAGTTTCATTTTCACATCAGGTAGCTCCAGAGGAAGAAAGATTTTGGGTCAGATTCAACTGAACAGTTGCTCTGGCAGGGCCAGCTCAACAAGTCCCGCTAACACAATGGGGCTTTCCACCACTTTCCTCTGCACCTCCTTCCGCCAAAACTGTTCGTTCTGTGTTTTAGTTAGATGAAAATTACTGCAGCTTTCAGTTAATTGAACAGAGAAACTCAGAGTAAAATCTCTAGGGATTTAATCTCTAAAAAATTAAGGAATAAAATGCTTCTTTTATTAGTAAAATAACATATGTGCTCAGAACAAAATATTTCTTTCTAAATTGTGTTATTCTGTTACTATATCCAATATGTCACTTCTTCTGAGACATATGTAACTACCCCACTTTTTTATTTTTGACTACTTGAATTACACTATGCAAAATGTTAACATTTATGCATTTATCCACAGCTATCAACCTTTCACCCATTTCCACCACCCCTCTGAGTAATACCCCTCCCCACCCTCTCACTATATATCAGGGTCTGGTGACTTCTGTTTCAGTGTATCTGAAGAAGTGTGCATGCACACGAAAGCTCATACCAAGAACAAACTTAGTTGGTCTCTAAGGTGCTACTAGAAGGAATTTTTTTTATTTTATTTTGTTTTGACTATGACAGACCAACACGGCTATCTACCTTTAAATGCATTTTTGAGGCAGCCAAGATTTAATCAGCTGGCCAGTTGTTTTTAAAAAGCAAACAAACCAAAAAATGCCCCAGTTAATGAGTCAGATTAAATTTTTGCCCTTACTGTCGACAGCAGCGTTCATAACACCATGCCAGTGCTGGGGATTCTCATGGATCCTATTCAGACACCAATAGCTCAGTTGGTAAGGCATGAGACTTAATCTCAGGGGCATGGGTTCAAGTCCCATGTTGGACAAAAGATTCCTGTGTTGCTGGGGGTTGGACCAGATAATCTTTGTGGTCCCTTCCAACTCTACATTTCTATGATTCAATCTATGTGCACTTTATAACAGTGCTAACCCTTTCTCCCTATTCTATAAGCCACCACTCAGCTCACCACTGAAGGATAAGAAAAAGGGCTGCCTTTGTTCACTACAGATCACATAAACAATGAGATTATTCAGGATTTGGAGATAAAGCATGCCCAAGCTCACTGAAGGCAATATTCAAATGTATATAAATACTTGCTTCTACATCTCAATTCAGTCTGGACACACCCATCAATTGTGGCTTCAATATATAATCAACTCTGATAAGTCACATTAACATGTTTATTGTACAATAAAATAAATAATAAAAAAATTCCTTCCAGTAGCACCTTAGAGACCAACTGAGTTTGTTTTTGGTATGAGCTTTCGTGTGCATGCACACTTCTTCAGATACAATATTTACTCTCATATTCTTTTTGGAATTAGGTGTTCATGGTAGTATATATATAGGATTATTTGTGATGAGTGTTTATCTGCTTTTGAGGTTTTTTTCCTGTTTAAAAGGGTTGGGGGGGGGGGTAGCCTAGTTGGCATCTTCTGGTACTCTCAAAGCCTAAGGTCTATGCAAGACAGGATTCTGTAGAAAGACAAACTGCTAAAGTGGTCAAACAAGTTTCTTTGTTAAATTAATAGTTCTAGCTATGTGTTAAGTATTTCTCTGCATGACTTAAGAATTCAGCTGACTGGTTGCCACAGAAACTACTAGCTGGAGATGCTTTCAGAAGCAGAATAAAGGGGGGGGCTTCTTTCCTGTCTGGAGGGAATGCAATGGGGCAAGTGTAAGAGGAAAACGGGGCTGGAAAGAGACTCAGATGCTTGACTTGCTCTGTGTGCTGAATCCAAAGTTATGGCTTGCAGGGCAGGGGGACAATGAGAGATCCAATAGTGTAGCAATATCATTTGTGTGTAAATAAAAACACCTATCACACAAAAACCACACAGAATGTCCTTCATCTAAGCCCGAGTTGTATGCTGGCACTCTTGAAATCTCTCACTACTTAGAGAGACTGGCATGTGCACAACATACCAGTACCTATCTCATTATTTATACCCCAGTCCATAACTACATTTGGTTAAACATTCCCTTATTAAAAGGAAACATCAGGCATTAATCAATAGCTGCTTAAATAGACAGAGACTGAACAGTCCATCTACTAAGTGTCGTGTCCATACATGTGTTCATATACATTCATCCCCTTCCCGTTAGTAAATTGGAGTAGCATGGGAACTACTGTAAAGCCAAAAGACATGATCCAAAGGAAATTTTTCATTTGCTAAACTGAAGTTTTATGAAACAAAACATGCTCAGAAAAAATAGTTTCAAAAGAATGAACCAACAAGGGTAATTTTTTCACTTGTTATGTAGTGAACTGCCCTTCACTTCCCAATCACTGCTCCTGGCTGAGTTGGGTTATGAGAAGAGACACAATGGGAAGATATTTAGTCTGCCACAGCCATACAGGGAAGAAACATGGTCAGTTACTAAAGCAGCAACCTGCCCCTACTGACTCCTTTTTTTTTCTAGAAAAAAGGTTTAGGGGTACTCTCATATTCCTACTCATATTGAAATACTGACCCTCAATGAGGCCAAACTTAGATTCACAAAACGTTTAGGAGTATGCGTACCCCCGCATCCCCCCAGAAAAAAAAACTGACTTTGCCACATAAAACTTACTGACAACAGCAGCCAGTGCTGTCTCCATAGTCTCTAAGTACTGTTGATAATTAATTTTCTTAAAACACATGACTAACAAACTGCCTGCCATTATAACAGGAAGGATGTGTTGAAGGACAGCCTGTATATTGCAGAAACATCATAGGAAGGGAAGTTGCAAAGCTTCTGTTCCCAACAGTGACTTCCTACCTTCCATGGATGGCAGCCAACCCCATTGACAGGTATATGGGCTGGCCAATTAACCCATTTGAGCACATCTATTTGTCCTACAGAATTCTGTAGCAGATACCATGGCACCCTATCTGCATTACCCTTCATGGGCTCCACTTCTTGGAGAGAAGCTGGTGCTGTGAAAAGTTAATCTTATTTTTTTTATTTGTCTTATTAGTTTATAAGCCTGCCCTGTTCCTACTGTTGCCATACTGCAGTAGGCAGCAATGTTAATGTTAAACTGACATTTATGGTTTAAATTTTACATGCATACTTGACCATTTTCAACGGGAAGTCTGGATGGCACACCACCTCTTTCTTCCTCTAACCTGTTGTTATGTCATTATTGAAATGGAGACTGTAAGTGGTTGGATTGTTTCAGCCCCTGTGACACCACTCAATTTATTGGTCAAATAATAAATTTAGGGTTTAAAAAAAATAAAATCCTTTTCTAAGTGGTAGTCTACTGTATTATATCTTATCTTCCAGTATCAATAGCAGGAATGAGGGCCTATCCTGCTGTTAGACACACAGTCCCAAACTAATATAAGCACATGCTCCCTCTACCCCAGGCATCCTCAAACTTTGGCCCTCCAGATGTTTTGGACTACAATTCCCATCATCCCTGACCACTGGTCCTGTTAGCTAGGGATCATGGGAGTTGTAGGCCAAAACATCTGGAGGGCCGCAGTTTGGGGATGCCTGCTCTACCCCATAACTCTCAAGAAAACAGCTGCCCTCCATTATGTCACACACTTATCCAACTGTTATCTCTGTTCACAAGCACTCAATTGCAAGCAGGATGCACCTGCACTTTTCACAATGACACAGGCCTAGAATTGGCAGCTGGTTAGGATTTTACATTAGGTTGGTCATTCCATTGGTAGAATGAACATGGGTGCACCATGAAGACTTTATACTAAGAAAGTGAAAGCGCCAAGTCTGTGCATGTCCATACAGCTCTGCCCTTTAAAGATATTATATCACAATACTTGGAGAAGGGGGGAAAGTGATGGATTGCTCAGTTCTGATGCAGACAATAGTCAATGTTTCAGGTCACTTTGCACAGGAATTCACAAAGATCTAATTCCTAAAGGATTCCATGCTAATATTGACCTTCTGCTCATGAAAGCCGTCAAAGTGAGACAATGAAGCTAAGTTGGATATATTTGCTCTTCTACATATATACACCAAGGTTGATCTGCCAACATTCTAAGACTGAAATCACAAAAACTTGTCTTAGTAACCAGCCTCAAAGAGTAATATCTATCTATCTATCTATCTATCTATCTATCTATCTATCTATCTATACACACACACACACACTTACACTTTAGGCCAAGACTGGGCATATGTGATCAAACATTAGCTTTTGCTACCTTTATAAAGCAGTAAGGTTCATCAATTGATAATATTCCTAAAGTCAACATGACTTTAAGGATACATGTCATAGCGTTGCATTTGTTTTTAACTATGTAATTGAGATTCCAGGACCACTGACTATTAGAAGCAGCTTCAATTTTTGCAGCCTGATGATGCTAGCAAGGTGTTTGTGAACATGCATTCAACTATTTCTCCCTCTCAACCCTTGTCCGTCATGGCTAATTAAAGCCTGTGTGGGTTCAGGGTGTGGTGAATGTGCCTTTGTATGAGAGGGGTGTGCCTGGCACCTTGAAGGAGGCAGCTGTGTGGCCACTCTTAAACCTCACCTTGGACCTGATGGCATTTAACAGTTGAAAATACCCACTTTAAAGGCAAGGTACTGAGAAGGTCATGGCAGCGCAATTTTAGACATTCTTGTAGGAAGCAAATTATCTAGACATATTCTAATCTGGGTTATGATCTGGGCTCAGGACTGGATCAGCCTTTAGAGGGAGAGGGGAGTAAACCCTTGCTCAATCTCTTATGAACTTTTGATATAATTGACCATGGTATCCTATGAGTCAGTCTATGAGATGGGGAATCTATCCTGCAATGGTTCTGGTTTAACCTTAAGGCAGTGTTTCTCAAACCTGGGTCCCCAGCTGCTGTTCAACTACAACTCCCATCATCCCTAACTAGCAGGACCAGTGGTCAGGGATGATGGGAGTTATAGTCCGACACCAGCTGGGTTGCAAGTTTGAGAAACACTGCCTTAAGGGATGGTTCTAGATCAGGGGTAGCCAACCTTTTTATACCTACCGCCCACTAATGCATCTTTCTTGATGGTAAAATTTCCTTAACACCCACCAGTGCTCGATGGAAGGATTCAGCTTGTGCCGTAGAACCACCTACCACCCAACTAGAATCCTGAAATGCTCACTAATGGGCAGTAGGGGCCATGTTGACAACCCCTGATCTAGATTATTATTATTAAAAAGTTTAAAAGCCCATAGATTGGTTAATTAAACTAAGGCCTGGGAGAAGAGGAATGTTTTTGCCTGATGCCTAAAGATATGTAATGAAGGCACCAGGAGACACTCTCTGGGGAGAGCATTCCACAAGTGGGAAGCCACAGCAGAAAGGCCTGTTCTCGTGTTTCTGCTCTCCAGACCTCTCACTGAGGAGGCACACGGAGAAGGGCCTAAGATTATGATCACAGGGTCTGGGGCGGTTCATACAGGAGACAAGAGTCCTTGTTATTACAGTCCTGAGCCATTTAAGGCTTTATAGGTTAAAACCAGCACTTTAAATTGGGCCCAGAAACTAATTGGCAGACCGTGCAGTTTGATCAAGATTGGCATTATATGCTCAAACCATCTTGAACTAGATGATTGTTTCTTGGCTCTTGAACTCTGGGGTGCCACAGAGCACCATGTAATCTCTACTGCTATTTAATATCCATGCTAAGCCTTTGGTTGCCACAATTAGGAAATATGGAGCAAGGTATCAACAATACACTGATAATACCCATCTCTATGTCTCTGTAGCAAATGAATCTGGAATGGTTAAGAAGGCCCTGGATTGGTGTCTATATGCAGTGTTAGCTTGGATGAAACCTAATAAACTGAGTCTCAATCCTGGCAAGATGGAGGCTCCATTGGTGAGTGGTTCCCAGGTCTGGGAAGTCAATATGTTGCCCATCTGGGTGGGGTTGAATACTCCCTGATGGAGGAGGTGCAAGTGTCCTCAGTGCCTAGGACTGCTTTTTATCAGTTTCAGCAGGTAAGACCTGGATTGGGATAACGTGAGCCCTATTAACCTCAAGGCTGGATTACTGTAATATGCTCTATATCAGGGCTACCCTTGAGGTTGGTCCAGAAAACTGCTGCTAGTTGCAGAACATGGTGACTAGGATTCTTGTGGTGGCAAACAACCACCAGCATCATGCTTGGGAGATTATTTTTTTTAACAGGCTGTCAATCTGCTAGTGGTCCAAATTCCATGTTTTGGTACTAACAATAAGGTCACATAAAGTTCAGGACCAGGTTACTTGAGAAGACTGACTTTTATATGTACCCAGTAGGTTACACTGCATTCTGTAGGACTGTTTCTCATCCAAGTCCCAAATACTGTATATCAGAAGACCACTTCATAGTGGCCACAGCAGGGCTTTCAGTGTGGCTGCCCCTGTTCTGTGGAACAACATTCCTGTTAGGATAAGACAGACGCCCACTATCAGTACTCTCCAGAATCAACTGAATACCTTCTTGTTTTGACAAGCTTTTCTAACTGGATGAAAAGTTCTCTGCCTTAGGTTTAAAAACAAGACAAAATAATCATCCCTCTTCAGTTATTTCTGTACAGTTTTAAAAACTATTTCAGCTGTGTTTATGATATTTCTGAATCACACTAACACATATGTAAGAGGTGATTCACAAATTAAAAAATAATAATAGGCAACAAATCTCACATGTTTAATGGATAAGCAGCACATCTAACTAAAATAATCTTGTTAGAGAAATTCCTTTGGCATGGCTTGGTTTGCACATAATGCTAAGATATACTTTGGGCAGTTTACACTGGTGTGCAGGCTCCCAGAGAGGAGATTACCAGTATATTGTTCCTCCTCTAGTCCTACTGTACCCACTGGGAACCAAGTCACCCAAAATTAACCTACCGTACCGGTATGTCTCACCCCTGACAACCCACAAACTGTAATCCAAGGTTTCTTCAAATACACAGTCAGTGTTTTCAGTCCTATACTCCTAGACTGAAACACACATTTATTTCTCTACCTCAAGGGTTCTCAAACTGTGGTCCCTGGACCACTAGTTGTACACATGTTTCATGAAGGTGGTCTGTGGTGTGTACACATTAAATATTCAAATTGATTTTAATTGTGGCTTATTGTTCTTGATTGTATTAGAATTCAAATTGGAATGTAATCAAATACAATCAAATGGGGGAAAAGAACCACAAAAATACAATTAAAAATCATACAGCACAGTGCATTACAACTTCTACAATGGACAGAAAAATCATAAGGTGGTCCACTAACACCCTGAGCAATTTTGAAGTGGCCATGAGAAAAAAGTTTGGGCATCACTGCTCTACTTTATTTCCCAACTTCTTAATACTTAACATCTGCAGCTCTCAGAGGGCATTGTACCACAGTTCTACTTTGCAGATACTGAAGCAAATATGCTAAAGTTGAACAAGCCAACCTATTCCAGTATTTACCTCACGTCTGTACTAAATTTACTTCCTTCCAATTAAGTCCCCTTCTCCTCAGCAAAGCTGCTTAATCTAGATTCAGCAGTGATAAGATAGATGATTGGCAGATACACCATGTCTCAAGATTGGATGGGAAAAAGAGAAACCTTGGAATTTGTAAGCACAGATAGAGCACCAAACTTCATCTGACACCAATGTTACAGAGTATATGGTAACCATGCCGTATATAGCCTTTCAAATATTTGAAGCTAAAGTCATTTAGGGCTAGAAACACTAACATAAGTACTTTGAATGGGACCCAGAAACAAACTGGCAACCAGCACAGTTGTATTAAAGCAAGCATTAGATGAGCTGCACATTTGCTGCCATTTAAATTTCCAAATAGTCTTCAAGGGCAATCTCATGAAGAGCACATGGCAATACAGTACAGTGATCCCTCAACTTACGAATGACCCGACTTACGAGTTTTTCGAGTTACGAGGGATCAAAGCGGCCGCCGCTTCCAAATTTTTTCGACTTCTGATCAGAAGCCGCGGCCGTTTTAAATGCGGTTTCCTCGACCTACGAAGCTTTTTTCGACCTACGAATGCGTTCTCCAACACATTCCTATGGGGACTCGACTTACGATTTTTTCGACTTCTGACGGTCCCGTCGGAACAGATTACATTCGTAAGTCGAGGGTCCACTGTAGTTCAATCTGGATGTTACCACAGCATGGAATACAGTGACCAAGTCATCCCTGCCCAAGAAGGGCCACAGCTAGTGAACCAGCCAGAGCTAGAAAAAGACACTCCTAGCCACTGAAGCTACCTGAGCCTCCAGTGATAGCACTGGATCCATGAACATTCCCAAGCTAAAGGACAGCAACCCTGTTCAGAACATGCTATCTCCCCAGCTCCCAGACTGAACCACATGTGAAAAGCTCGATATTATTTAATACAAAAGTAAATGCAATGGAGGCCCAAGGATTCACACCAGTCCCAAGAAGCTAGACTTGCTGTACTGATAGAAATAGTCAAGAATAAGCCTGGGTCATCTCAACATAATGTCCAAAAATAATATCATCCAGAAAGCCAGCAGTTGGGTGGACAGTGCACTTTTAGAGCCTTTAGCTGATCTCTGGTCTTGGTCTAACACATGAGACAAGTTAAGCAAGATACACCTTTCAAGAACCAAGATATCTGTACATCACCACCAGTCTCCTAATCATTTACTAGAATCCTATCAATAGCTCATCTGAATCTATCTGTGCTCCTCATATCTCATCCAGAATTATATATAATTGAAGTTGTATTACCACTAACTGTTGTATCCCATTTCAGGTTGCTTGGCTTCAGAGGCCCAGCTACCTTGGTTTGTGTCCATAGCTTTATTTGTTTTTCCACTACATTTTCTCCTGACCATCACAACTGCAAGCTTCCCACTGCTCCTTACCCAGCTTCCACTCCCACCCTAGCTTCTAGCACAGGGGTTGTCAACCTGGTCCCTACCGCCCACTAGTGGGCGTTTCAGGATTCTAGGTGGGCGGTAGGGGGTTCTACGGCACAAGTTGAATCCTTCCATCGAGCATTGGTGGACGGTAAGGAAATTTTACCATCAAGAAAGATGCATTAGTGGGCGGTAGGTATAAAAAGGTTGACTACCCCTGCTCTAGCACATCCCTTTGAACCAATAACTACCAGGTGATTGAGCAAGCAAACAGAAAGATGGACAAAATCTACAGCCATTAGGGCATAAGCTTAACAAAGTTCTTATCCTAGATACACCCCTATGTTTAATGTTTGGAGTGCCACTTCATATCCCAAGGATGTTTGCTACTTTGTAGCTGGAGGTGCTTGGAGTTCAAGTAACTCCACACACCAGAAAAGCTGAAGACCAAATATTAGTTAAACTTGATTTATACTTTGTTTTATTCACCAAGACAGTACGCTAGGTTAATTGAAAACTAGCTATGAGCCCAGCAGATGAAGAAATAATATTGATTAGAAATGCACACTTCCCCCCCCCCAACTATATACACAACAGCTCCAGTAAACAACCTAGGGCCTCAATGTATTGGTATTATCAAGTCTAAATGGGTTCTAAAACTTCAGCAAGTGCAAAATTCAATGGCCAAATTGCTCACCAGTTTGAGAATATAATGCCAATCCTGGCCCGACTGCACTGGCTACCAATTAGTTTCCGGACCCAATTCAAAATGCCCAACATGGCTCAGGACCTCAATACCCTAAGAACCACTATATGACACCTGGATACTGCTTGTCATCCAAGACTCTTCCCTATGTTCCCCCCTCTCTGAAAGGTTCAGAGGGTGACAACAAGAGGACAGGCCTGTTCTGTAGTGGCCCCCCATCTGTGGATTCTCTCCCCAGAGAGGCTCACCTGGCACTATCATTACATATCTTTAGGCACCAGGCAAAAACATTCCTCTTTACCCAGGCCTTCAGCCATTAAATAATCTATGGCTTGTTCAAGGTGGGGGGAATGTAATGATGATTATTTTTATTACTGTGCTGTCTATGACTATATTTGTTTTTTGTTTTTATTATTATGCTCCATAAAATATGTTTTTAATGTTGTCCATCAACCTTTGATCTTTTGATAAAGGGCAGTATATAAACTGAATAAATTATTATTATTACTAAAGTAAACATTCCTAGGCAGACCAAACAGTAGATCTAGCAGTACTGTTGGAGTAGAAAAGGCCAACTACCCTATATACTCGAGTATAAGCCTAGTTTTTCAGCACATTTTTTGTGCTGAAAAAGCCGCCCTCAGCTTATACTCGAGTGAGACAGGCAGTGGCTCCTATGAAGCTTTCCCAGGTTTTTTGTGGTAAAATTGGGTGCCTCGGCTTATATTCAGGTCGGCTTATACTCGAGTATATACGGTAGGTAATTTAAGGAAGCTCAGGGAAACTCACTTTCAGCCAAATGGAAGACTAGCTCCAAATACCTCTACCAAGCAGTTTGCCTTTTGCAGCAAAAAGAAAAGTCTTATGGCAACTTAAAACAAGAACAAAAATTATTAAACCTTGATTATTGGAATTGAATTCATAAGAAGTGCTTTTAGTAGAACTCCCAGCAACAGAAATTCTGCAAGTGAAGAACTCACTGAGCCCCAATTAAAATATATGCCAGATGGTTTATTTTCAGGAGTTATTCTATTCTCCAGGTCCTTGCTCAGGGGCTGAAACAATCCAACCACTTACAGATGATCAGAATAAGTGGCATTAAGACAGGCATGCAAGTTCTGAAACAGGTTAACTGACTGTCTATTTACTTATTGTCAAATATTCCAAGCATGCCACTGGGTAGATGCCAGCCTACCATTTTTATTTAATTACAGAATCATTTATCAGCAAGAGGAAAAACAGGTTATCCCTTCCTCTGCAGTAGCCAGGGGGCTAAATCTAGTACTAGTTACCCATTTATAGTATAGCTGCAGTCATCTCCGAATAAAAGTAGGCAGTGGCAAAGGCCTTTGCCTTGTTATGTAGAGTGTTGCACTAGATAAGGAAAACTCTGGTTCTAATTCCCATTCATTCATGATCACTTCAATATTAGGCCACTCCTACTCAGCGGGTGGCACTGTGGGTTAAACCACAGAGCCTAGGGCTCAGCCGTTCCCGTTGCTCGGTCCCTGCTCCTGCCAACCTAGCAGTTTGAAAGCACAAAGTGCAAGTAGATAATTAGGTACGGCTCCAGCAGGAAGGTAAATGGCGTTTCTGTGCGCTGCTCAGGTCCATCAGAAGCGGATTAGTCATGACCTGGAAGCTGTACTCGGCCAGTAAAGCAAGATTAGCGCCGCAACCCCAGAGTCCTCCGTGACTGGACCTAACGGTCAGGGGTCCTTTTACCTTACTCAGCCTAACCTACTTCCCAGGTACAGGTAGGTAGCCGTGTTGGTCTGCCATAGTCAAAACAAAATAAAAAATAAAAAAATTCCTTCCAGTAGCACCTTAGAGACCAACCTTAGTTCTTGGTATGAGCTTTCGGGTAATAGAGGAGATACTGTACACCACCCTGAGGTCATTGGGAAAGAGGTGCATAAACATGGAATAAAAACGATGGGGATTTTTGAAAGCTAGTCACAGGGTCACAAAACAACTTTATTCTTACTCTATTGAACCTGCTGATTATCTTTTTTGTTGTTATAATATTAAAGGATCGACAATATTGACAGTATTTTTGATTGGACAGGTATTGAATCCTAATTGGCATCATTTTGTATTAATGGCTTCACAGGTATGCAGCATATACCAGTAACTCAATTGGCAGGAAGTCAGTGATTAAGCGACTGAGGAATTAAATAGCAGCTAATTGTCCAGCAGCAGTTCTTCACTATTTCTTGCCTACTATGGAAAGGCAATCTTAACATATATAAGTAATTCTCATTCAAGTGGAAAGCTCAGAAAAAATTCTTACTGAGCCTTGATTAGAAGTTGGTAGGGCTAACTAGGGACTAGATAATGCTGCTTTGGAATTCAGATCCAACTCACAGGCACGAGCCTGTTATCCTTTGCACAGAGCATTAATGAAGGCCCAGATTCTAAGCCAGGTTAACTTCTTCTAGAAATGTGGCGTTTGAAGTTTACACTTTATTCACATTTAGTTAGAGGTCCTTGCATCCAGGCTTATCTGAGTCTATTGAATTATTAACTCCACAACACTTGCAGGCAACTCAGCTACTCACTTAAATGTCAATAGTGACCAATATGTAAAATAAGTCCAAATTATGTTCACTAGAGACATTGATTTTTATAGCAATTTTAAGTGCCATGCCTTTCTCCAATGAATTCTTTAGCATGGAAAGGGCATAAAGAATTCTGTGTGATATCCCAACCCCCCACAAACAGAATCACTGTACCAGGGTTTTGTAGGAAGAGGAAATAGTTAAAAGCTAAAGAAACAAAATTATTTATGAAAAATGTCTTTTTAAAAATGTCTTTGATATTTAACAGCCTTATCGGAATCTATCAATTTCAGGGTGTCTTTTTATAACAATTACAGGTGCATGCAAGTCATTTGGGCCTTTTTACAACCTCCTCCTGGCTCCATGTTACAATCTGGTTTTTGTTAGATGTAGCTCCCAACCAGTCCAAAGCATAGGGTAGATAAATATTCATTCTGAATTGAACTACAGTATTGTTTAGTTTCTGGGTGCCAGCATCACTTACACACCAAGGTAACAAGACCCTCAGGAGCTGCTAAACTATAGCAGATAACATTGACCCCATTGATTAGATTCCACAATATTAAAATTGTTTACTGTAAATCAACAACATAACTTTGGTACACTTCCCATGTTTTTCAAGCCACCCCATATCTACCTAACTTATTTCATATTATCTTTTTCTTGTATTATCTTGTACTGTAATACAACCCCAGGGCCTTGATCTTCTACAGCTTCCTTCACAGCCTTTCATATCTCTTACAGAAGAGAGGATGTAACTCCTAGCAATCAATCTACCTGTAAAGTGGCATCAAACACAGCCTTTATCTGGTGGCCACTCTTATTTTGTATGGTATTTAACTGTATGCATGTGTGCAACACAAAGATAGAGGAAAGTCAGGGGTACCTGAAAGAAAGGCATAAAAAAACTATCAAAACACAGAAACAGCAGCAACACAACACCTGCTGATACATAAGTGATGGTACTGGAGATTAGTTTCTATTCATGCATCACCGTTTATCTTATAGACCACTTGCAATGCATCAGGTTTCATAAATTTTAGAGAAAGGCAAGCAGTAATTTAAAAGCTGCACTTAAATAATGCAAGGTAATAATCTTTACCTTTTTAAAAGGTAAAGTTAGTTAAAAGTTCTGATGGACTGAATGTTTAACTGTGGACAAATCTTTAAATTTAAAAGAGCTTTATTTTATATCAGTATTTTTAAACAGTCTCAAAGTTATTGGTTGGCTTTCTTCAGAATAAGTTGAATGCAATAAAAGCAATAAAAACTATCCCACCCACCCCCAAAAGGGCAACATTTCTGTTAACATTTATGTATACACGTTTTGAATAAAACTTCATTTTGGGTTGCTATGGAAGGTTTCTCCTTTTCACTGCAAAGAATCTTTCCCCATTTTCCTTGAATCATCATCATTATTATTATTATCATCATTATTATTATTATTATTATTATTATTATTTTGGACAGGCCTAACAGTACCAAGGGAGTCGATATTTCCATTAAGTTACAGTTAGGGAAATACTTTTTTAAAAATTGGATCTTTCCTTAAATCTGTATCAAATCAATCCTCCTGCTTATGAAAAGGGTTATAAGAACTACTACTTACATTAAGAAAATCCACAGAACTATTAGATCTTTGTTGCAGTATGAAAACAATCCTGAAATCCAGCTAAACGAATTCTAGAAACGTTTCTCAAATGCATGGCAGGCACTGAATCCATTTAGACCAATGCCAAGATCTCATTTCTTTCCTCTGTGTAAATGCGACATAGTCAGGCCTAGTATGTAGGCCTCTGATACAGGCAGGACCTTTGTTCCATACATCGTTGTTTTTCCCTAAAGCCTCCGATAAAACTTTCCACTCACCCCGCTTTCCACTCACCCCTGTTTCCTTGTTCCTAATCTAAACTTTTTCGAATTCCTGATGCCTTTAAAAACCCTACTGCGAAGAACACCCCACCCCGACAGGACTGGCCATTAGGAGGAACAATAAAAGTTGTACAGCAGGCAGCTGGGCCTGTACGGCTGGCAAAAGCCCCGGCATCAGTTTGAATGCTAGCCCGGTAGTAGTCGGCAGATACGCAAAAGCGAGGCGTGGAAGAGAGACGGGGGGGGGGGGGAGAATGTAAATAGCCAAATACGACGCGTTATGCAAACAAGCCTCACGCTAGTTTCTTCTCGAAGGCGTCAGGAACACAAACCAACTCTAAAATTATATGGGTGAAAGGAATCTGCTCCGGTAATGGGACCAAGTGCCGAAAGGGACTGGATAAACAAACACCCTTTTCCGCTTAGCCGAGTACGATTTCCCCCTTCCCCAGCCCCCAAAGCCAGGCCAATATGGAGTCAGCAGATCATTTAGCATTTCTCTCTTTTTTATTGTCGACGCCGACGCCGCCGTTGGGCTAAAAGGGGGCTGCTTTCCACCCTCCCCTACGACTAATTCAGTGTGACTGAGTAGCTCACTTCAAGAAAACAAAATAAAAAGGGGCCCCTGGGGAGGACAGGAGCTAGCCAAGAGGTTTGGGGGGAGTTTGTGAAGCAGGGCCGAATACAAACCGGGCGCAGTGTCAACACTGACATTGTCCTTTTGTATTTAATCACACACAAGCCAGAACACCAATCTTAACCGTGGCGGGGGGGGGGGGGAGGTTTAAAGGTAGGCCCGCAAAGGGAACGGCTGCGATATGGGGCATCCTGCGCTTCTGTGAACCCAGGCATAAAAGGTGGGGTCCAGATTCATCCCATTAACAGAGAGCCGCTTACACGGGAGCGTGGAAGGCGAAGAAAAGAAGGGAAGGGCTGAATCACGATAAAAGCTTCAGGCAGCCGTTTGGCCATTTTGTCAGCTCCCATTTCTGCCACCCTGGCTTCTTCTCCTCTTCCTTTCCTTAGGAACGGAGCGAGGGGGTGGGGGAGAAAGAAGCCAACCTTTTACGTTTAGTATTTCCTCCTCCTCCGCCCCCCCAAAACACCTTGTATATTAGGTACATATTAGGAGACCTCTTTATGGCGAGGACTTCCTGAAACCCTATTCAAGGCCTCAAGCCGCCGCCACCACCACACACACACACATACCACCAACCTTCCCCTTTCTCTCCCACCCGCCCCCGTCGGGCCCGGGACTACCTCACCACCAACCTCCCCCTGTCATGTTCTAACCCAACGCCGCCTCCCTCCCACCCCACATTCCCCGACTCCGGCCCCCCGGCGAAGAACGGGCGGAGGGGAGGGGGGGAAGCCTAAGAGTCGCTTTCCCTCCCACAGAAACCCCGGCGTTGAAAAACAGGCCTCGTCCGCCTCGACTCACAGTACCTAGTTTATCCCGACGCGGCCTCTGCAAAAGCGCTCTGTGGCTCCGGCTCCTTTTCTGTCCTGCCCGGCGCCTCTTCCCTTCAATTATCAGCTGAAGCCGCAGCACCGATCAGTGCGCCGTCTGCCTCCGCACCGTACCCCCTCCAGCGGCGTAGGGGGAGGCCGGGGACTACTTTACCCCCAAAGGGGCCCGGGGGCCCCCGTTCTCCCCCCCCCCCACTCGCCAGCAGCGGGTGTTCTCCTCCTGCCCGCCTTGGCGCTCCCTGCCGCGGAGCCGGCAGCCCCCCCCTCTCCTCCCACACGTCAAGGATCGGCGGCGGTTCTATCCTTGCCGTCCCCCTCCGCTCGTCTCAGACGTTCCTTGGCTGAAAAAGAGGTATCCCTCCGCTGGGGTCGTCACCCCCGGGGTGCGCGCAAGCGTTGATCCCCCACAGGGTCAGCGAAGCCGCTGGCGGCGGCGGCGGCGGCCTCCCCGTTGGCGGTTTCTCCTCGATTTAGAGCCCCCCCCCTTTCTTTCCCGTACGTTCGCAGGTAGTGTAAGACCCGCCGACTTCCAGCACGGAGGAGCTGGCCCGTCTCCTTTAAGAGGGGAGGCTGGGCTTCCCGTGACCTCTCCGTGCGCCCGCCCCTTCCTGGTTGCCATAGCGATTGGCCGCTGGCGTCCTAAAATGGCGTCGCTCCTCACAGAGACTTTGTTCGAGGCGCGAGGGCAGGCCCCGGCGCCCAGCAAAGACTTCTACCAGCTCCTTGTCACCAAGTCGGAGGTGAGTCAATTACCGCCCATCTCAGGGGGTCCTCCACAGATTTCTCCTCCTCCTCCTTCCTCGCTGTTGTTACGGGGTGTGCGGCGACGGCCTGACTTGATAGTGAAAAAAGTGGTGGAAGTTGCCTCAGTTGAATTTAGGGCTAGTCATGACTTCTTCCTAGGACTGAACAGGTGCATCCTAGAAAAGTGTAGGGAAAATTCTCCGTGCGCTCGACTTGCTTCTCATTCAGGAAAGGAAATGGGGTCCATTAGAATTTAAGCAAAACATTTCACTGATACTGTAATTAAATTGCCATGCCAAACATCCTTACTAGAACATTCCTGGGTTTATTCTCTAAAACTCCGATTTGGTAGTCCTGTCCCCTAATCCTAGATGCTGCCTTTATTTAAGGCACATTGTACCTGGTTAAATGCACACCTTTCTGTGTGCATGTCCCCATTTTGAGCTTTCTCATCTACAGGGGATCCTAGAGTCCCAGGCATCTCCCATGGAGGTGGGTTTTCCAACAGGAGTTATATTGGGTGAATTCTAAATAGACGAAAATTATTATTTCTATGTTACACATCCTGCTCCATCAATGACAGGGATGGGGAGCCTCGGGCCCAAGGGCCAAATGCAGCCCTCCAGGACTCTGTTTGGCCCTCAGTGCTCTCCACAGGCCACACACCCTTCTCAGCCCCTCATTAGACCACTTTGCACCATCTTTGAGTCTTTCATTTCTGCTTGGATGGAGAGGAATGCAATTGTGAAAAAACCTACCCTATAAGATACAGTGACAAAATTCACATTTATTGCTTACTCTTGCCTCTGACCATGATTTTGACTGTGTGTGTCCTCAGTTGTTTCACCTGAAAAATATGAGGCAATTGGAATCCAACATGTTGCAGGGCTGTATACTTGGCAAGTTCCCAGATTGCATTTCTGCACCAAATACCCGAAGGTGCTCTGCATTCTGCAACATTTGCGAATACTTTTTCCAACATCAAATCCTAATAGTGTTACTTACTCAGTAATTTAGTAAAATGTTGTCACGATGCTATTATAGCTAACAATATTGTCTTTGAAATTCGGATCCTTTCTCTTCTTAGAACTTTGCATGCACACTCCAAGCATCTTTTGCTCATTCCCAGGTGGGTTTGACCCACAGTTGGAGAAGTAAGGTTTAATCTCTAGTAAAAGTAATATCTCTCCTCCAGAGAGAGTGTTATGGCAAGTTACAGTATTTTGTTTTTAGGCTCTCAGCATTTGTGAGAGAGCCATATGCAGAAATCCTATACCTGGTACTGCAATATTATTTTTAGTGAGTGTATTTGTAAATCAAAGTGACTGTCTGTTCAGGGGGAGACAGTATCCCATATACAGAGCCTGAAGGATAATGTTTCTCATTGCCCTTCTTTGACCTGATACTGCTGTGACATCACTCTAGAATCCAAAGAATTGAGAATACTGTCAGTATACTTTTAACATAGTGGTTTACCTACTAGTGCTGTTGTTTTTTCTGTTGTTTTTCCCCCCCTGTAGTATAACTGACACATCTCCTAACTGCTTTGATTCCATGGGATCCAGAATCATGAAGGTTCTCTAGTTGGTGACCTGTTCTGGCAGCTCAGAAGGGGAAATTGAGCTTTATTTTGCTTTTCTCCTTTATCCCTTAAGTTGCTTTTCTGCCATGTTGATCTCTCTGGCACAGTGACAGTTACGGCTGCATCAAAGCAACTGCTTCTGCGGAAGCATTAAGTGAGCAAAACTTTCAGTGTTAAGAAGCCATGTGAATTCCTGGAACAACTTCCTCAAAAATGAAAAGTTTCTGGAAGTGCGGAAGGGGAAGCAAAGAACAACATTTTGGTTTTTCTTACTGTAAACTCCCAACAATTTCAGAGGAGAAGAAATACATTTCCACTCTGTGTATGTGAGACACAGTATATTCCCAAACTAATGAATATACGTAATATACAGGGATTGAGATTCTCTTTCAGTCACACCAAATCTGGTGCCTGCAAACAATTTGCCAC
Source organism: Darevskia mixta (assembly GCA_034641385.1). NCBI lineage: Eukaryota > Metazoa > Chordata > Lepidosauria > Squamata > Lacertidae > Darevskia > Darevskia mixta. Next base: position 15,395,640 of record JAWWNH010000030.1, read on the forward strand.
CTTTCTGTTTAGGAAAGAACTTTCCTGAAGGTGCACAGAAATAGAAGATTACCCAGTTAACATTCCAGCTGCATGTTATTTTAATGTAATAAAAAGATTCTAAATGTAGAATACAGTATAACTTCTTTGTTTAGATTATGAAAAGAAGTGGAAATTAGTAAGCCCAATATTCTAGTCATAAATATACAACCTAAATAACTGTAAAATAAAAGTTTTTCAGTTAGTTGTGAGGGAAATAATCTTTTAGGAGTTGCTCTCCCCCTATAACAGCAGCATGAAATAAAGCATGATGATAATCTTGATGTTGATGTTGATAAATATATCGTTATCTATGTGTATTGCACTTTGCAAAGTATCACAGAACAGATCCTCATCCCAGGAGATTTACAATCTATAAAGCAATGCAAGCAAGACAACAAACGGAGGAGAGATTTTCATTTGAGAATTAATCTTCATGTGAGGGGGATATTCTCTGGATTTTATCTCTATAGTCAAATAATTGCCAAACCCTGGTTGCATGTTGGCATTTCTTTTTAAAATTTATTGGAGATGGGGTGGTGAAGGGAGACTTAACAGCAGATCATACGAGGGTACACAGAAGGACATAATGACCAGCAATCCAGAAACACTACTGTAATAAAAGCAAGGTAACAGTTGAACTTCTAAGATTTTGGTTTTTTTAAAAAAAGTTTAATGAGCAGTAGTGAGTCATGAATCAGAGAGACTAGGTGGGTAAAAGATGGAAGTCTGTTAATGCAAGGAAGTTGTTCCAGATGGTAAAGTTAAAAGAGTAGGATCATTATGGGTTAGACAAGAAAGAGACAAAGAAATCTGACACTTAAGCTTCTTAAGCAGTGGGTTGATAACAATAGAAATGTAACTAGTGAATATTCTGAATGTGTAATTAATATTACATCTGTCATCAATTTGATTTGACCAGGCTGCTTAATTAATGTATGAAATAATTATCTAAGTAAGGCAAATGCATTGATTTCTATGGAACACCTTATTTCTTTCCATAAAGGTCCAAGTTGTATTTTCCTATATATTTTAACCAGTCTATTTTTCTAGAAAAATAAGTGTCAGAGCTCAACATGAACTCCTCATTTGTTCCCTTAGAATGGCAGTTGTGCCTACCTGAGAGGTGCCAGAACTGAGCTCCAGTGAGCTCTGGCTGAAAAAAAGCCCTGATTATGACATAAATACTTGTGTATAAGATTTCATTAACTCATTACTCTTACAGAAAAAAGCACTTCATAAGTTCCACTGATAAAAACAGCTAGTTTTAACAGTTTGGTTGCAAATAAGTGAATTTGTTCACCTGCTGCTTCCTTTTATTGTTCCTTTGTCTTCCCTTCAGACTAGATTTCACTGTGGTTGTACATGGACAAGCTAGAGATAAAATGGTGGGAGGGGCATAATAGATTAATGATCTTTGAGAGATCTACAGGACTACTTCTGAGGGAAATTTTTCATCTGGAGAATAGATGAGCTTATACTTTGTAGCAAAATTCTGAAGTGCTAAAAAACCTGGTTGACTACAACGTTAATTTTGTTCAGAACTTTTTTCCCCATTTGCAAAATAATCGTTTTTATGATAGCTCAAGCATTCAGACCTAGTTAACCAAAGTGTTTCTCAACCACCCACTTCTTCCAACAGAAAACTATACCATTGAGGCTATTTCTTTTAATCTATCCAGACTCAAATGTCCTTGAAAAGTACAGGCAGATGAGTGATTCATGGACGTTTCCCAAAACATTCTTAAGAAAGACTCTAAATGGAGATACAACTTTGAGAATAACAGTGTAGTTTAGTATTATATCAAGAGGTGTACGAAGAGTAAGTATTTTATAAGGATGCAGACAGCTGGAAAGATTAGATTAAACCAGAAATGGGTAAGATAAAATTGCAGGAAAAGGCACTGCTGTTAATGTGGGAGGTGTGGACATGAAACCATTTCAGAGAGGATTGATGATATGACAGGAATGTAGTCATCTGTGTCTCCTTCCCCCCACCCTCCAGGGATTTTTTTTCCTTTACAGCAAGGATGAGAGTTACAGCTGATTTTAAGTATATTAACAACATTGAAATCCACAAGTTCTATTATCTGAACACCTTATTCTAATATTTGTGTACCCAAATATTTTACTTAAATTCAATTGCAATAAAATAATCAAAGAAAAAAACAAAAATGGGGGTGGGCAATACAAGAAGAAGGAAAAAAACATTGTCAGCTCACATTAACAATACATTTATACATCAATACATCCATCTTAGTTTACACGTAGAGATCAATATAGGCTTTCCAAATGTCAGCTATTTACCGGTATTTTAGTGAAGTTGGTGTTTATAGAAAGTATACTTCTATAGTTTCTCTAGATTGAAGATGGTATTGGTCCTTTTTTTATTCAGCTATCCAGAAAGCTACTAGGTAAGCAATTTTTAAAATTGCCCATGCTGGGGTATTCATAGAAAATGAGACTTGCCAATCTTTCATATGTGTTAACAGATATGCCTCGTAGTACAGACTACATTTTAAAATTAATAATCTATGTGGCCATCTGCTGCTATTCAGGTCCTTCAGAATGTATAATTGTACAGAAAGGAAGACATTAAATCAGGCATCCCCAAAGTTGGCCCTCCAGCTGTTTTGGGACTACAACTCCTAGCTAAAAGGACCAGTGACCAGGGATGATGGGAATTGTAGTCCCAAAACAGCTGGAGGGCCAAGTTTGGGGGTGCCTGCATTAAATTATAATAATGTTACTATGCTACTGTTCTTTACTGTTATGATTAATGCTCATCGAAGTATTTTCTAACCCTTTATGTCATGGTACTAATTCTCAGCTTTCATCAAGCAGGCCACACGCTGGATTTGATCTTTGGTGCTGGCATAGATGTGATCATGCTCCCATCTGTGGAAGTGCCATGGTCTGATCACTATGCCCTGAGAGCCGAGATTGACTTTCAGCTCCTCCCCTGCTTGGGTGGCGAGCCTATTTTGGCTCGCCCGCGAAGGCTGATGGATCCTGACAGATTCCGTCAGGCTTTGCGGGACCCTGCTCCCCCTGGCGACTCATTAGATGACCTTGTTGAAGACTGGAATAACCGACTTTTGACGGCCATCAATGAGATCGCACCTAAGCGCCCTCTGCGACCCCGCCGAAACCGGACTCCCTGGTTTACCGAGGAGCTCCGGAAAATGAAGCGGGACCTCAGACGGCTAGAACGAGTATGGCGGCGTGCTCGCGACGGAGCCTCAAGAACATCTTATAGGATGTTTATGAAAATCTATGAGATGGCAGTGAAAGCTGCAAAGAAGTCCTACTTCTCAGCTTCCATTGCATCCGCTAGCTCTCGCCCAGCACAACTCTTTAGAATAATCAGGTCTTTAACAACCCTAGAGGAACAGCCAAATTTAAATACGAATTTGACCCATAGCTGTGAGGCATTTGCGAGCTTTTTTGCGGAGAAAGTCTTGCTGCTCCGCCGTGACCTCCCTGCCAATTTGGATACAATAACAGAACTGGAGGCCCCTCGACTGTCCTCGGGTCCTGTATTGGACCACTTTGATCGGATTCTCCCTGCCGATGTTGACAGATTCCTCCGAGTTGGAAGGCCCACCACTTGCCCCCTTGACCCGTGCCCGTCCAGGCTGATTAGAGCGTGTCCAGACGAGGTGCGGGCCCCCCTGGGTGAGATTATCAACTTGTCCCTTGGCACGGGGACCTTCCCACGGGAGTTGAAGGAGGCAGTGGTGCGTCCGCTCTTAAAGAAAACATCTCTAGATCCTTTAGATCTATCCAATTACCGCCCGGTTTCGAATCTTCCGTACCTGGGTAAGGTAATTGAGAGAGCGGTTGCTGAACAGCTTGGTGGATTTCTGGAGGAAACATCGGCTTTGGATCCATTTCAGTCCGGTTTTCGCCCTGGTTATGGGACTGAGACGGCTTTGGTCGCGCTAACAGATGATCTCCGTAGACAGCTGGATCGAGGCGGGTCGGGACTGCTGATTCTCTTAGATCTGTCAGCAGCCTTCGACATGGTCGATCATGAACTTTTGGACCACCGCCTTGCCGACGTGGGGATTCAGGGCACAGTCCGACAATGGCTGCGCTCCTTTATCTCAGGTCGGGGACAGAGAGTGGCGCTAGGGAAGGAGTTGTCGCCGCGGCACTCCTTGGTGTGTGGAGTTCCGCAGGGCGCAATCCTTTCCCCGATGCTTTTTAACATCTTTATGCGCCCTCTTGCCCAGATTGTCCGGAGTTTGGGGCTGGGTTGTCATCAATATGCTGATGACACCCAGCTTTATCTGTTGATGGACGGCCGCCCTGACTCGGTCCCAGACACACTGACCAGGTGTTTGGAAGCTGTGGCTGGATGGATGCGTGGGAGCCGGTTGAAGCTAAATCCTTCGAAGACAGAGGTCCTCTGGCTGGGTCGGGGCGACATGGGGCTGGGGGGCCAACTCCCATCTCTTGCGGGGGCCCAATTAGTGCCAGCGCCTTCTGTCAAGAGTTTGGGTGTAACCTTCGACGCCTCCCTTTCCATGGAGGCGCAGGTTGCAGCCACAGCAAAGGTGGCATTTTTCCATCTTCGACGTATCAAGCAGTTGGTCCCTTACCTTTCTCGCCCGGACCTGGCCACAGTGATCCATGCGACGGTCACCTCCAGGCTTGATTATTGTAACTCGCTCTACGCGGGGCTGCCCTCGAAGCTGACCCAGAAACTCCAGCGGGTGCAGAATGCCGCGGCGAGGCTCCTTACGGGGTCCTTGCCGCGGGACCACATTCATCCAGTGCTTTACCAGCTTCACTGGCTCCCGGTGGAGTACAGGATCAGGTTCAAGGTGCTGGTTTTGACCTTTAAAGCCTTATGCGGCCTAGGACCCTCGTACCTACAGGACCGCCTCTCCCAGTATGCCCCGCAAAGGACCTTAAGGTCCACAAACAACAACTTGTTGGAGGTCCCGAGCCACAAGGCTGTCAGACTGGTGTCAACCAGGGCCAGGGCCTTTTCAGTTCTGGCCCCAACCTGGTGGAACACTCTGTCACAAGAGACTAGGGCCCTGCGGGATTTGTCATCTTTCCGCAGGGCCTGCAAGACAGAGTTGTTCCGCCTGGCTTTCGGATCGGACACAGTCTGATGGTTTCCTCCCCTGGTTTTGTCTTGGGCGACATATGAAGTGGCATTTTTAAATTGGTTTTTTAATCTGTATTTTAATTAATGGTTTTCTGTATATTTTATTGTAATTTTTATTTGATGTTAGCCGCCCTGAGCCCGGTTTTGGCTGGGGAGGGCGGGGTATAAATAAAAATTTATTATTATTATTATTATTAAAGATTCTAGTAGAAGACTGCTTAGAGTTCCAGGTTTTTAGTACCTGCTATAACCAACCTCCACCTCAGGGCAACCTAAGGATTCTGGATGCTGAATATAAATTATTATTCTTCAGATTGTGTGCCAAATCAGCCTATCCCAGCCTGTGGTTTTGCCACACCTATTACTGTTTTCCTTTAGCAAAGCTGTTCTGAATTCTCTGCTAATATGCATTCACTAGGACATACTGTTCAGGATTACATATGCACATTTAATGACAGACAGATTTACCCAATAGTTCCATTAGGGAACACAGGAATGGCACATTATTTTTCTGAGCAGTCACAGGTAAGCAGTGCTTTCAGATTTGTTCACACATGCACATACATGCATACCTCCCCCCCCAAAAAAAAATAACTTCCGGGATCCTGGCTGACTCTCTTCCACTGAACCCTTTCCCCTCACTAGGGAAGCTGTATGCCATGAACTGGCAAGATGACAGCAAGAAGGGAGAGGTGAAAGAGGATCCCTGTGAGGAGTGTAGCCAGGACACACTGGGGCATGCAGGGGATGGGGAAGGAAGTACTCAAAGGGTACAGAGGATGGTGAGGGAATGAGGGTCAGTGCGCAGGAACCAGAGCAGCAAGACCCATCACCAGAGATGGGGGGGGCTGTCTCCATGAACATGGTGGGCTCTGAGAGGGTAGGGAGCAGTGGAAGGGGCACTCAAGGCTGAGGCATGCAAGGGCCCACAGCCCAGCTCCCTAGCTAGCCAGGTGGGGCTCACTAGCTCTGGGAGAAGGTGTGTGATTTCTCAGCTAGAGTAGGCTTGGAACAGGTGAGGGGTCATATGCCTAATAAGCCCAGATGCTGCAATCAGCATGCAACGTTCCAAAGGGTAGCAGAACTGAAGTGCTGTGTCTGCTCAACTTCCCATGTTGATGGACCATGGCTTGAACGCTCCTGGACCTCTACGGGACTGCACTTCAGGTTTGACTCTGAACTATATATATCCTGATTGCTGGACTTGAGACTACAGTACTGCATGCATAGGCAAACTCTGGCCCTCCAGATGTTTTGGAACTACAATGCCCATCATCCCTAGCTAACAGGACCAGTGGTCAGGGTTGATGGGAATTGTAGTCTCAAAACATCTGAGGGCCAGAGTTTGCCTATGCCTGGACTACTGCAACCCTGCCCAGCTACAGCTGTGGCTGTGCCATGAGCTTAAGATGATGGAAGGCACTCCGTGCAACAAGACCACCCATGCCTCAAGTGACAGCATTGAATCCAGAACCCCCAAACAACAAGCCCAGTAATTCAGAGGAAGTATAATTCAATTTAGAAATGACCCCGCAGGAATTCATACTGGAGAATCCATGGAGCAGTCAGGTCCCACCTGGAGCTAGCCATCCAAATAGGAACAGCACCACTGCAATGCTGTTCCCCCAAACCTGACTCAGAACAATACCATGATTGATGATATCAAAATCCACTGAGAGATCTAATAAGAATCAACAGTCACACCTGTCCCATTTCTTTCCCCTGGCACAGGATCATACATTATGAGCAAGGCATTTTCCACACTGAAACCAGGCCTGAATTTCAATTGAAATGGATCTAGAAAATCTTTCTCCTCCAAAACAACCTGGATCTAGTTGGTACCCAACCACTCAAGTAGCAAATGTCCCCTTTCTGGGCAAGGTTCTTATCTAAAGTTATTAAGAACTTCAAGGTCTAGGGAAGGCTTCTTCAGCAGTAGTCTTGCAACCACCTCCTTCAGGCAGACTGGTGTGGTGTGGTGTATGGGAAATCCATCCGGAAGACAAAATGTATATCGAGGAGTATTCTATTCTATTCTATTCTATTCTATTCTATTCTATTCTATTCTATTCTATTCTATGTTATTTTATTTTATTTTTTTATTTTATTTTATTTTATTTTATTTATATACAGCCCTATATAAAGGTCTCATGATTCTAACATGGTTACCCTTCCTGCCTCTGTTCCTTCCCCCTCCCTCCCAGCTGTTAGTTTTTGAAGGCGTGAGAACAGTCTTTGGTGTCCTAATCAGTTGGGAGGAGGTGAAGCCCCCCACACAGCTGCCTTAATCAGTCTGGGAGGATAGTGCTAGAAACCTTCTTTGATGTTGGAAATTATTAAAGTAAGGCATTGGGAGGAGGTGGCTATCTATAAAATCAGTTGGTTTGGGCAGAGTCTTTCAGAAGCTCATGCACAGACTGGGCCATGCAAACTGAGGCTACCTGGGGGAGTCACTTGGTCGCTTCTTGAGGGCTTCCAAGTGGCAGAGGAAAGGGCATGCTTGGTATGTATATATTGCTTGCTGTTTAGAAATAAAATCTTCTCACTGACTTGTGTTTTGTATTGCTTCTGAATCTCTTTTAAAAGAACCATCTTGCATTTGGGCAAGACACCTGGGACCACTCCTTCTTGAAGCATTAATCACCTTCCTGGCCCATTCAGCTGCCCCTTTTCTAGCAGATTTTATAAGCCATGAGGTGCAAGGGTCCAAAACACAAGTGGTTGCACAAACCTAGCCAAATACCTTGTCCATATCCTCAGGCTGCAGCAACTGAAACTCATCCAATGGCATTGGACAAGAAAGCACGAAAGCACTTTTCTTCAGCAGGATCATCAGCTGAGCCCAAATCCTAGAGAATGGAAGTAGTTTTTTTCTCAAAATGCTTAGCAAGCATGTCACAGCAAATTCACCTTCCTAGGGCCAGTAGGCAATAATAAGTCTTCATGAAATTCATATAGTTCCTCTCAGTGCTTTTTTTTCTTTTAAAAAAAGTTTAGTCTCATTTTCATACTCATATTGAAATACTGGCCCTCAATGAGGCCAAACATAGATTCACAAAATGCTTAGGGGTATGCGTACCCCCAGGGGGAAAAAGCACTGGTTCCACTAGTGTGAGAGTGATATATCTGCTCCCTGGCATAATTAATGTAAAGGTTTGTTTTGACCAAGTTTCCACCATATTCAATATTTTAATATTTTGTGTGTGTATGCTAATTTAAAATTTGTCAGACAAATGAGTCAAGGTTCATGAATTGCAATCTGTTCTCTAGTTAGCTCCTTTGTGCTCATTTTTCTTGTGCGTAGTGAGTCACCTAATAAATGAACAATTTAAACACACTGCATATTAGCAGATTTCACATACCGGTATATGGGGTATTCTATGTCTGATTTAACCAAATGCTTGTATCATTTCCTTTATATATCTGAAGAAGTGTGCATGCACACGAAAGCTCATACCAATAACAAACTTAGTTGGCCTCTAAGGTGCTACTGGAAGGAATGTTTTTATTTTGTTTATATATGCGGTTATAGAACTAATAATTCACTCAGTGTGCTGATAATAGTGAATGCTCTTTTTTATAACATAACTGATCCCCTTTAATAGTGAATTTTAACTAAACTGGTATATTTCCTATTATTTAGAATCATAGAAATGTAGAATTGGAAGGGCCCCTAAGGATCATACAGACCACCACACCAGAAGGAAAGAGAGACAAAAAGTGAAACCCAAGCTCCTTCTGGCCTGTTATTATAGGACACTATGACCTTGAGAGAAAGAGATAACAGAACCAGTTTAAACCAGCTGTTCAGCTTCTCTGAAGGAATAACCCAAACATCAGGAACCTTCTGCTTGTTTCCAGGCAGAATAGAAGCTTTCTTGTCAGCTAAAAACTTCTAGCTCGCACCAGCTTGTATCACACAGAGGAGCCTCTAGAACCTTCTTGAATAAATTAGAATAGGAAAGATCTCTACACTTTAAACCAATATTTTCTGTACTAAAAATGCAAACTTGACAAACTGGCACCTTATTCCAAAGTATTATTCTGTCTACACTGCTACTTATTTTTTGAACTTAATGGACACTGCTAACAAGTTTTGCTAAGGTAATGTAGGATGGCACCAGTAGCTGCAAATGACCAGAGATAAACATTTTTGAAAAACAGGTATGGACAAAGCTTCCTTCTCTGTAGATGTATCTAATCTACCCTACACTAATAATACTGGGGGAACATCACAATTCTGTAGGAAGCTGCCCCATACTATTCTAAGCATCTTGTTTCAGGTTGATACAAAGTACTTTTGTTTTTATTGTAATTATTTGTAAGTTTTAAACAGATTTTATAAACACATAAAATTTTAATTCTCTTAATGTTTAATTGTTTATAATTATTATTTTTCCTATGTTTTAAGCGATTGTTTTTATCTGTAAGCCACCTTGAGCCCCATCAGGGGGAAATGTGGGATATAAATATATACTAATAATACTTCACAATTTCCCTTCTTTCTCAGTTTTCTAGGGCATGGTTATCTAAGTGACTTCTGTTGTTGTTGTTTTCTTCTTGAATATGTACTGGTAGTTGTTCCTCATGACAAGGCAGCAGTAGTAGTTGTTGGGCCATCTTGTGGGTGGGCAGGGGGACTGAGCACAACAGAGAAGGCATCATTGCCTCTGCTGCATATGAATTAGCATATTTAACAGTGCAACAATTCCTGTCCGCTTCATGTGCATATACAGCAGTTGTTTGTTTATTGCAATATTTACACACAGATTTATTTATTTTTTGCAAAATGTAGTGTGTTTATTTTTATTTATTTCATAAAATGTATATACAGTACTGCTTTATTGCAGAAAAAACCTCAAAGCAGTGTTAAGATTCAGTTTTATGTTGCAAATTGTCACAGTGCTCCAAGGACCACTTTTGTTCTGTATTTTCCATACTCTCTGGTACACATTTTCATGAGAGTGAAGCACAGCATTACAAAGTCATTTTTGTACTACGAAGCTGTATGTGTTAACAAGCAGTGTGCTAATCCTTTACTCTGGAATGGGGATCAGAACAAAAAACTTGGTAGAAAATAGTTGCAAACTGCTCTAGAAATGTGTGAGGTGATGTTGATGTCATTGGCATTAGCCAATAGTAGCCCCAAACAGCTGTTTGCATATATACTGAAAGTTCCTTTCTAAGAAGAGGAACTGGGGCTTTCCAGCTTCACCTTGAGGCAAGGTGAAAATCTGAAAAACCAGTTTAACCAAAGCATACAGTGGGACAGAAGAATGTACATTTGTATTGCAGATAACAATGGCAGCATAAAACCACCCCATCATTTTGATGGAAATGCTGTCTGCCTTTATCCCAAGATCATTAGAATCTTTATTGGAGACTTTAGTCCAGATAGCCCTGCTCCCAAAGACTGGGTGAGGGGCAATTGGAAATATGGCCTTTTCTGTTGTGATGTCTAATTTATAGAATACTTGAAAGAGGGATGCTTTTGGAATAAGCATATCTAGATGGCAAGTTGGAACAGTTTTGCTTTTACTGCTGTGCTGTTGCTTTTTTTTTATTCAGCATGTGATATTTGCTTTTATTGTAATTATTTCTTCTTTCCTTGTAAGTAGTTGTGAGGGCCATTAAGATGCAAAGAATGTAAATAAGTTGTAACTTGATTTGTCATGAGAAACCCCTTCATAGAAGATACATGGAAATTCTTTCAGTTCTCTAAACAGGAATGTGATTTTAAATGGCATTATTTCTAACAACAATCTGAGCATAGTATCCAAAAAAGTATTGTAGGAATATATACTTTCCCTTATTATTGTGTTAATCTGCTCTTAATATTAATTTTCTTGCAAATCAAAATGATGTGGCTCATTTCAATATCTAGGCTTCCAAACAGCCTGTTATTTTTCTGCTAATGAGTTAGTAACTGTATAAAAAGATTATTGCATGTTCTTGATTTCAGTTTTTGGTATAATTGCTTCATTTATCATGTGCTCCTTAGACAGTTCCTTGTAACTAATTAAATGCAAACATTTGACCATATGACATGCCAACTTCTGGTGTTAACTGATGGCGTTCTACTGTAGTTAAATATGCAAATAAATTATTTTTAACATGTCAGTCAAGCTTTTTCGTATTCTATCTGCACTGAAATAACACTTTTTAATAAACTTTTCTTTTGCTTGAAAAAGCCTGAATGTTACACAGTGCAATCCAATGCATGCTTACGGAGAAGTAAGTCTTTAGCATCCTTACAAGTACAATCTTAATTGCCCTAATAAAATCAGTCCTAGTTATAGGATGTACATAATTCTCACAATCCGAAGGCCATACAATCACTCTTGGAAGCATCATGCTGCTTATGTTGTCTACCAGCGTGACTTCTAGATCCAAAAAGAGTAATAGTCACTAGAACAAGAAATGATTAGAGACAGACTAAAAAAAGTATTTGTCCTAAAAAGTGTATGCTTTCCATAGAACATGTTCAGGATTGAACAGCTATAGATAACAAATACATTTCCATTTTCCATTTTGGTTTTCCCATTCCCTTGGAGATTTTCCCCAGTATAAGGAAAAACAAAACAAAACAAAGAACACTACAAATGATATGCCCCTGGGTAAGCTCCAAACACCTATTATGGCTCCTTGAGGGAAGACAGATTGTTGCTTTGAATAAAGATGGAAGCCTTTACACACTTTAATGGTGATTTCATTTTCTGAACAATTGTTTTTCCTCATAGACCTGAAATGTGAGCCATCTCTTTGATTACTCACATTAAACTGTAATTGGATCGTGTTTCTCAAGAATACACTTTGTCTCACAGAAAGTCACTGAGAAGACAAAACTAGGTAGATTTTAAAAGATTAATTCCGAAGAAAAAGCTGAATGCTGGAGATTCAAATATTATAAAACAGATATGCTGCATATATGGTGGAGTTATCCGAGCATAGAGAAATTTTGGGCATGGATATTAACAAAAACTAAAGATGTAATGAATGCGGAAATACTATTATACCCTGTTAGAGGGTTGCATGGAAGGAAAAAGTTCAGAAGAAGAAATGGAATTAATTTATTATTTATTGACAACAGCAAAGGTTTTGTGGCATTCAGTATTTGAAGAGAAATGAAGTACCTGCAATAATGGATAGGGAAATAAAGTGCTGGATATTGATTAAATCTGTGAAACTAATTTACTGGATAAAAAAAACTAGGGAGGAATGAAAACAGTCCAAAATGAATTGTTCTGAGATTAAAAAAAATATATGGTAAGGAAAATCATGTTTAAGAGAAGATATGGATTTGATAGCACTAGGAGTTATCTTTTAAGAAGGACCAAAAGAAAAGAAAACCGTATAAAGAGTTACGGAAGAACTACGGTATTAGAAAGAATGCTATTTTGAATATTGCATCTGCAAAAAAAAGGTTGTGTTATGATTAATCTTTTCCTTTGATTATATTTGTAAGTTTTGATATTAATAGTAAGGTTAATAAAATTCAGCAAAAATCAAAACAATGCATTTAATTTTTATATGAGTGGAATGCTCTGACCATATTTTGTATGACGTGTTTCAAACTGATATTCTGCTTTTGTGCCAGCATGTTCAGCATTCCTCAGACCAGGCCAGCAAGGCCAGTAGCTGTTGCTGGCACCTGCCAACAACCTGATCAGTTTAACCCCTTATTCATTCTCAATTAGAAATTGTCCATTCTTCCTGACAGCTGTATACACTGATAGTAATCCCTCCAACCTGCTGTTGGAGGTGGCAGGTTTCCCAGCCTATGAGTCATAAAGATGTGTCCCTGCAACTCCTGTTTCTATCAGAAACCTGTGCTGTCACTTTCCAACATCAGACTCCACTTCCACATATCAAGGGAAACCTGAGCAGAAGTGGAGAATGTTGAGGTTTGTGAGAAACTGCAGCTTTGTACAACTTGTACAAAGCTGTATATAATAAAAGTTACTACAAAGCAAGTTACTATTCAGCGAATTCTGTTCCTGAGTCCTGGACTACACCATCACGCTGTATGCTGTGCACGAAGATTATGTTGAGCTGCTAAATACTCTGCTACATCAACAGGTTATGGTGTCCAGGTTATAGTAGCCAGGCTGTGGTGTCCAGGACTGGAATCCAGTTTCTGTGAGTCCAGGTTGTTGGTGCAGGTTGCATGGACGCAAGGGTCAGAAGTCTCCTAGATTCCTAGTGAAGGAGTTGGTGAGGACCTGCCAGTGGTGATCGGTGGCAGAGTGTCTTGGTATCGATGCTAAGAGCTGATCGGCGGTAGACCCATGTCTAGTGGATGACTGGACGCTGACTGACACAGACATGGCTCAACCGTTCCAGTTACCTTTCGAGCGGCTGAACAATCACAACTACTTGCTGTGGTCCCAGCAGATGCAAGCTATGTTGCAGAGAGACTCTCTCTGGAATACTGTGGCTAAACCTCCTTTGAAACCTGATGCCGAGGATTTGGAGCTGGACTAGAGGGCAATGTTTTGGCATTGGATGATTTGCAGTTACCCCATGTGTGAGTGCAGTTCTGCTAAAGCTGTGTGGGTTGCTCTGTGAAATCTCCATGTGTGGGAGACGGCTGGTTCGAAGCTGTCTATCCGTAAGGCCCTGTATAAGTCGCTACTTCAACCGGGAGTGTCAATGCAGAACCATCTCCACGAGTTGCAGATGAAGTTTGTTGCTCTCCAGGAGAGAGGTTGCAATTTACCAGAGGAAGAGAAGGTCTGCATTATTTTAAGTTCACTTCCTGACAGTTGGGACAATCTTGTTCTTTTCGCTGGAGTCGATGCAAGAACGGGATTTAACTCTGGACTATGTCAGTGGCAGGTTGCTTGAGGAATGGCAGAAGCGGGAATGCAGGCAACCAGCATCTCCTAGGACCTAGGGCTTCGCCAGGGAGTCGGTTTGTCAAGAACGCCGGTAGTTCCGAAGAAAAGTAGCTGTCTCAGCGTTCTCTGGAAGCTATCAGCGAGGAGTCTGCGTTTGCTGTGCATCGCTGCTACCGTTGTGGGTCTACAAAACATCTATGAAATGCGTATCCACAGGCGGCAGGTTCCGAGGGTCAGAGACCTCGTCAGTGGAAGAAACATCAGACTCCACTTCCACATATCAAGGAAAACCTGAGCAGAAGTGGAGAATGTTGAGGTTTGTGAGAAACTGCAGCTTTGAAATGGACAATTAGTGCGTTGGCAAGAAGCCAAGTTAAATAAGGGTATATGGAGAAAGTTTGCCTGGAGACAGGGAAGCATAGTAACAGGCTACTGATTGGTTGAAAGTTTCCTTATAAGCAGCATGACACAGCAGTTCTTTGTTGGAGTGAGTTGGAAGTAGTTAGAGTGAGTTGGAGTTAGTTGGAGTTGTGATGAGAGTCTGTATATATAGTAACTTGTACAAAGCTGTATATAATAAAAGCTACTACAAAGCAAGTTACTATTCAGCGAATTCTGTTCCTGAGTCCTGGAGTACATCATCACGCTGTACGCTGTGCACGAAGATTATGTTGAGCTGCTAAATACTCTGCTACATCAACAAAGAATGCATGTTATTGAAACACAAACTGTTCTAGAGTTACAGCTTCCTACCATATGGCAAGCAAGACTGCTACCACTGATGTGGCTAGAGGTGCTGGTGTTTCCTTTTCCACCAACCAATCAAGGGCCTGGGTACCAGGACACATGACAACATGCCGCTGCTTGACCGCTAGACCCTGCACTACAGTCCCCACGTGGCATTACACAGACCTATGCCAAAACATCACAAGCCAATTTAGTAATCCAGAGGGGAGGGGGTCTTTTTCAGTAAGTCCCATAATAAGCATCTAATTAGTCATCTCTATCTACCACCTGAGAGTAACAATTTACAAATCTTATCAAGTGGACTTTGGCGTGTAAAAGCATATGGTGAGCCATAAAGTTGTTGGCTCTTAAGGTACCACCCGACCCCTCAGTATTTTTCATTATGGATATTGAGAAGGAAATAAAGAATGCCCTTTGGGGTTTATTCCTAGCTTATCCTTTAGGAAAATTAATTGATGCATAAGTGCTGGTATCCCAGAAACTAATTTTGTTGCATTAATGAGTGAGCCATTCCATCCCAAAAAGTACAATTTAACTGAAAAAGTAAACATGCCAGTGTTTACATATTGTGGAAGGTATGAAATTTATTATTATAGGTTTGTCTCTGCAGTGAAAGTTCCTTTAATAATAACAATAGATAGAAAGCTTGATAACCTTTTTCCACAATAAGGATGTTCTAAATATGGAGACAGTACCACAATTTTTGGCATTGGAACTGATGGTGTCCTGTTTTGAGGATGCTTTCCCCTAGATTACGGTACTCAGTCTGCACAAACTTCATTGTTAGCAGTAGCTGAAGATATCTTTAGTCCCCTCGGTTTGTAATAATTTTTTCCTGCTTCTTTCTGGTTCTGGTGTTAGCTGCTGTCTTTTTTTACTTTTATCGTCACTGGAGTAAATTTCGATTTCTTTCTTCTTTTTTGTTCATTTTTTTAGTTGTTTGCTAGAAGTTCCAGTTCAAGCAAACTTTTCCAGGCAGACAATACACTAAAAATAGAAAAATTATAGTAGAAAACATAAAATATATCCAAGAAAGCAGCAATGAGATCTGAAACAGCAGATGGCAGAGCAGCATAAAAATCACCACAGAAGATTAATGTTAAAATGCCTGAGAAAATATTTGGATGCATTTGGTTCATCTGGAACCAAAATAGGTGTTAGATTAGCCTCTCTATCACTAAAATGGTAATTTACCTCATTGCCATTCACTATAACTGGCAGCTAGCAGACCAGGAAGAGGCACCTGAAGATGATTTCAGCACACAGGTAGGCTCATATACAGGAAAGTGATTTGTCAAGTACCCTTGTCCTAAATGGTGAAGAGCTTCAAGGTAAACACTAGCAATTTGAATTAGGTTCTGAAACATACTGGGAGCCAATACAGGCATTTTAGCACTGGCATGATGTGTCCCCAATACTTTGTTCCCATTAGTGCAAAAGACTAATGTGAGCATGTTTACTGCAATTTCTGAACCATTTTCAAAGGCAACCTTGTGGCATTAAAATGATCTCATCTAGAGGTTAGCAGAGCATTGATGAATTGAGGCTATGGCATCTCTGTCCAGCAAGATTCATCATTGGTGCCAGATTTTTTTGCCACAGAGGCCACTTATTTTATTTATTATAATACCATTATATACTGTGATTTCACACACAAAAATCAAAGCAATTGTACAACAACAAAAACCAAAAGAAACACTGGCTAAGACTTCTCAAAATTCTCCTTTATAGGTAGTTTTCAGGTGGTGGAAAATTTCTCTTCGGAGTGAATTTCGTGAAGCAAGACCTGGAGAACTTAGAGAAACTCATGAGGACTTCCTGGATGACCCTTCTCTCCAAAGTAAGATACTAAAAGTATAGCTTTAGTCTGATGGATGTTCCAATCCATCATCTGTATTCATGTTTGCATGAGACCTAGATTAATAACATATTTAAAGGTGATCTGTGACGGCAACATTTCAGATGATGGAAACTGCACTAGTTTCCTTATAAAAGATTACAACAACAGTGCTACCGGTATTGATTTGGCTTTCTTATATCAAGAATTGTTTGTTTGTTTTTACTTTTGAGGTTTTGAGAAGAAATACTAATTTGGGGATGGAATCGATACCATCTTTTAACTTCATATGAAGTGATTTTGAACCACACATATACTGGTTTTGGTGGAAACCCTATGAAAAATTGCCCTCAACTTGTGCAGGTGCATATCCCTAGTTTTTTTTTAAAGTTCAGTTTCCCCTTGGGTGTCCCTTCTAACCCTACAGTTAGATTCCTGCAGAGTACAATGTTCAGTTGGGTATATATGTGATGAGATATTCTTTTAGGTATTACTATTCATTTCATTTCTATACCAGTTTATATTTTAAAGAAAAAATCTCAAAGTGGTTTACAACACCTTCCTTCCTTTCTTTCTTTCTGTCTGTCTGTCTGTCTGTCTGTCTGTCTGTCTGTCTTTCTGTCTTTCTTTCGCACTGGATTCAGTCAGGATATGACTAAATTCAGACAGACTTTCTCCTCAAGCCCTGAAGAATTAAGCACACAAACTAAGGAAGCTTGCATGCTGCTATTTAAACCATACAACTCGCAGAGTTTATTGATTTAGTTACATCCATCATCTGGTTGAGTTATTAGTGACCTGTCACCTTGTTTAACACCTTTAGAATACTGAAAGCTTCCACCACAGTTAGTATCTTTAAAATACTGAACATGATGCTGCGAACAATAAAACAACATAATAAAAAAAGATATATGGAAAATATTTGGTCATTTGAACATCCTCCCCTGATCTATCAGGAACATTCATGCAAGTTCTACTGAAATTAAGAAAAGGAAGCATACCAGAAAAAGCCATAATTGTGCTTCAACAAAGCTTGTGTAACATGTCGGTTTTCCCTGTTCAATCAAAACAAGACTCCCCCCCCCCTTAAGGCAGCATCTTAATCCCAAGAAATATTAAATATTTGTCTTCTTATGAGTGTGGGGCGCAATTCTCCAAAATCTTCCAGGCCGGCACAATCCTTACTCCTGAACACGGCATGGCAATAAGGATTTGATGAGTTGTGCTCCAGTACTGGAAACAGCCAGAAACTTATCAAACAAGGTAGCTATGCTTGACAGAGACACTTTTTTCTTCTATCATAGCTTTCCATTGCCTTTTCTTGCATATAAGCCCAGGCAGGCACATAATCCAATGCAACTGAGAAACAGAATCAGGATACATCGCCCATATCCATAGCTACCACAACAGGGAGCCCAATCAGGAGTGATAAAAACACCAAGAAGAGCTGGGAAACATTTCCTGTCGCACCCATGTTCCCCATCATTGTTGATCCGATGATCCTGAACCAAAGGCTTAGCGGGGTAACAGCCTGTGTATTTAGGGTATTTCCTGGAGTGGTTTGCGCTGGGATCTTAGGAAGCTGACAGTCGTCTGCAACAACACCTACTTCCTGGAAGCGGCCATTAAAAGGAGAAAGAGGAAGAGCATGTGATTGGTTTGTGCCCATCGGAACTGCCAGCGACTACAACTCCCCATTCAACATATCAAAAACACCAAATAAAACAATCCAGAATAAAACATTACTAAAGAAAGTCAAATATAAAGTATACAATCAAAGCAACATAATTAACAGGAAACAAAAATATTATCTTAAACATTTCAAAAGAAGAAAGTACTAAAAGAAGTCAAATATAAAATGCACATTTAAAACTGCATAATTAACAAGAAAATAGCATATTATCATAAGCATAGAATAAACCTGCTGTTGCTGCCACCAATAGTGGATGGCAGTTCATGGTGGACGGCAGTTGTGGAAGCTCAGGCTCAATGACCTCGGCCTGCACTAAGAGACAGCCATGATGGTAGCTGCTCTCTTCAGCAGCCTCAGCTTTTGTAGCTGGAGTCAGTGAGGGCCCCACCCTCTCAGACCAGGTGGAAAAAGGCTTTCAAGGCAGGGAGCAGGTCTTCCAGGACTCACAGCCAAGATGGTCTCCTTGTCCCAAGCCGAATAGGAATTGCACGCCAAAACCAACACCTTGAATGGGACGCGGGTGGCACTGTGGTCTAAACCACTGAGCCTAGGGCTTGCCGATCGGAAGGTCGGCAGTTCGAATCCCCGCGACGGGGTGAGCTCTCGTTGCTCGGTCCCAGCTCCTGCCCACCTAGCAGTTCGAAAGCACGTTAAAGTGCAAGTAGATAAATAGGTACCGCTCCGGCGGGAAGGTAAATGGCGTTTCCGTGCGCTGCTCTGGTTTCGCCAGAAGCGGCTTAGTCATGCTGGCCACATGACCCAGAAGCTGTATGCCGGCTCCCTCGGCCAGTGAAGTGAGATGAGCGCCGCAACCCCAGAGTCGTCCGCAACTGGACCTAATGGTCAGGGGTCTCTATCTTACCAACACCTTTAATGGGCAGCCAGTACAATTCTGTCAATAGTAGCATACCATGATGGCAATATTCTGCCCCCGTGAGCAGATGAGCTGCCACATTCTGCACTAGTAGCTTCCAGATTAAGCTCACATAGAGCACTTTGCAGTCATCCAATCCGGTTGTTACAAGTTTGTGGATGGCAGTGATCAAGCTATCCCCATCCAGAAACAGCCATTGATTACCTTACCAGCTGAAGCTGGTAAAAAGCAATCCTAGCAACTGATGTCACCCAGACCTCTAGTGACAGAGATAGATCCAGTAACACACCTGTGCTACAAGCTTGTTCTTTCATATGCGAAGGAGGGTGGGGCAGCAAACTAAAAACCACACAAGACAAGCTGTCGTTTGAACATATGTGAGCCAAATCCTGACTTGTGCAGCAAATGATGGCTTAGTGTTACTTAGGAACTAGACCAGTTTGTATACTGCATTTTAACGTTATGTGTGTTCAAATTAGCACTATACTTTTGGTTTAGGAAAGTCAGTTTAGTGTTGTTTTTAATTTTACATTTTTAATGAAATTACTGATAAAACCGGTAATCGCTACGAAGGGAGTTAACTGTGTATTGCAACCCAGCATTATATTCAAAATCATATCAGATTTACCCTTCCACTGTAATGAATAATTTTGGAATAGTTCTACCATATGTATGGTGAGTCTTCACATACCGGTAGAACTTCACCTGTTTTTGCACTAAGGTCATCAGACAGTGACCACCCGAATACCACCTTCATTAGAAGTGAGGCTTACATCTACAAGGGAGAGGGTATTTTTGGTAGTTATAGACTGCCCTCCCTGGGGAGATATACCTGGCACCAACTTGTTTATTCTTTCAGTACCAGGAAAACAATTATTATTTCAGGCATTTTAAAACATTTTTATTGACTTTAAATTTTTTCGCTATTAATTGCGCTTTATTCCTGCCATTTGCTTTTCATTTTTGTAAACTGTGTTGCAGTCATTGGTAAAGGCAAGCATACAAATGTTTTAGATAACTAAATATCTGACAGCCATTCAAGTAATCGGGATAGATAGATCATTATGGACCAAACTTTGGGGCATTTGTGCCATACAGAATAATTATTCGGGTAGACTAGAGAGTGTCCTTTGCATGCAAAAGATTCCCGGTTTAAATCCTGGCATCTTCAGCTGAAAGGATCAGGTAGCAGGGCTAAAACAGGCTTCTTATGTGAGCCCTTGGCTTTCTGCTGCTGATTGGAATAGACAGTGCTGTGTTGAAGACAGTCTGGTTCAGTGTAAGGCAGCTTCATAATCCACTCCCCTGTGTCCTGTGCTTTAGGGTAGTCTTGCTTGATGTGTATTAAGTCATGAGCAGGAAACAGAAACTCACTGGTGGGGGAGGAAGGAGTATTTTAGAGCCTAATGGGGTAAGACCCCACTCCCAAAGCAATCGGCTTTCAGGCTCTGTGGAAGTATTGGTTACCAATTGAGGAAGCTAAAGGCAGTAGAGCAGTCCAAGGCAGGGACAGGTCACCAGCCAGAAGTAGGAAGTGTAGGCCAGGGCAGGTTCCAAAGGCAGCAATAACAGCTCCAAAAAGACAGAGGCTGGTGGCCTCATCCTGTACAGCAAGGCAGGAGTTTGGGTTCTGGAAGGCAGCAGAAGAGAGCATGGACTTGGTTTGGTTTCAGGAATCTGTAGCACCACTATCCTGTGACAAATCAGGCCTTAGCTTGAAAATATATACTGTATCTTGCAACCGCAAATAATTAGGCATGTTTTTTGCAGTAATGAACTACAGGCAGAAAATCTAACAGAAATTCAGTCCGGACAAAGTTTAGGGAGAAATGATCATAGTCGGCATGATCAATCCACACAGCTTGACAGAGAGGCTTCTATGGGGATCGATCTGGAGTCAACTGCCAAAAGATTTCTCCAGCAGAACTGAGACATGTATGATGACTTCAGAAAATGGATTGGGATATGGATATATAGCCAGCAGGAGTAGTAGTCCAGGAAATAGACTAGACTGGAAAGAGCAGAAGGCACAAGGCAACAGGGAGTAGTGAGGTCCAAAGGTTTTTCTGGAGCCAGTCTGGCAGGAGGCTTCTTCAGAAAATACCGTTCCTTGCAAGCAGTTCCTTAGGGAGCAATCATATGCTCAGGAAGCTGGCATAAATCAATCTGGTGTAAATTTAAACCGGAACCAAGCTCCTTTCAGGAGCAAGACTATGGCCAGGTGAGCCAGCTGTAGCCTGTCAGAAGGAAAATAAGATTACAGAATAGAGTTTGACTTAAACTACCCTTTTTGTCAAGTCACATGACTGAGCTGACAGGATCCAGCTTAAGCCTCCCACCCAGTCCTGCCACTGCCACTCCTTGGAACACACCTTCTTGGGGACTTACACTGGCCTTGGCTCAGCTGGCTGAGCCCCAGCTGATCCAGGATGGGCAAGTCATACTGGCATATTTTTGGCTGAACCCAACTGTGGTGGGAAGCTCCCAGCTCAGCCAGAAATCCACTGCATCCCATCAGATCCTGCCATAGAACTACCTCTTTATCCATGTTGTACAGTTGACAGAAGGCCAAGGCCATGAATTAAGGTTCTGAATAAAAAATTAACCAACCCTGCTTTTTTCTATTTTTGAATCTCTCCCAGCTTAGGAAGCTTTATGTCTAAATATCTGCGGAAACTGAGAAGGGAATTTATGGATTTGTGAACAAGTTTATGACAGGGTTAATAAATGGAGTTAGAGATAGTATTTACATGAGCTGTTGATAGATGAAGATTTTATTCCTACTCTGTGGCACAAAGTACTGAAAATGCAGCATTCCATAACCATTTAGCTAATTTTATCTCTAGTTTTAAAAGTTATTAATTAACATTTGACTTGCCTCTCAGTAGTTGGTATACATGATATAGTTTTTATGTGTCTTATAATGCAAGAAGACATTCCCAAATACGCTGTTGTAAAATGTTTGTTCCTCAAGGAAAGATAAAATAAAATAAATTAATTTTGTCAGTAAAACATTAAACCAGTCATTATCCTACGTAGGTACTTCCAGCTGTTAGTAGAAAGCTTATGATACAAACCATTTTAAATAATCAGGAACTGATAATGGTTTTTAAATGCTCATAATAGCATTTAAACATCACACAGAGAGAAGCAACCAAGTTCAGCAGCAGTCATGCACTTGCCAATTTATGCCTGGTTTCAGGGCATTGTAATGCTATTTAATTTGATTTTGCATTTGATAATCTGCCTACAAGCCTTGGGAAATTCGTGATTCTCTACACGTCAGCATTCTAGTAACATTTAGGCAGCTGTGTGTTTTGTTTGTGGTTTAAATTTGATATACTGGTGTGTTTTCAGTAAGTTAGTGCAAAATATATTTTAAAAGGGGTGTATCCTTCTTCCTCAGCAGAAGGAGTCCTTACATCAGAAGAAGGGAACCTTTAAATTCAATACTTAAAAAAAAGGAACACAGCAGCCTGACAAATTGCTATTCACCCAGGTATCTTATGATGTCAGCTTTAAGATAGCAACCAGATGATTAAACTATTTATAATAAAGATAACCTTGGAAAGATTGATCATACGAACAAATTTTGTACCATAGAGTGCAATCCTATGCATAAGAAAGATATGCTATTGGTGGATTAAACACTGTGAGTTGCACTGTATCCTTGAAACCCAAACTGGGCTGGATCTCTGAATGGATGTTACCGGTATCTTAGCTGGATTCAACCCATGGGCATTTCCATCCAATGGGAGTCTTTTGGCTCCATGGGAAGCTTTTTTTAAAAAAAATAATTGCTGCACTGAGGAGGGAGGAGCTTAATGGTGTGACTGTGAGGGTGTGGGTAAATTGTGGGTATATGTGTGTACATGTGAATTTGTGTGCATGACATGGCAGGTTGGCCCATCCATGAGGCAGACTGAGGCAGCCACCTTGGGTGGTGGAATGTCAAGAGGATGCACCCCCAGAGGCCCACCCTGCTGCCTCTGCCAGCAACAGAGAAGTGCCAGCAGCAGCTTTTGGCGAGATCTCACACACTCTGCGAGTTCTCTGCAAGATCTCATGAGATCTCACCACAACCCACTGCTGCCACTTTTCAGGTGCTGCCAGAAATCCAGGTAAAGGAGACTTCATTGGGGCAGCAGCTTCCTGCTTCACCTCTAGCAGCGAAAAAGGGTGCACCAATCATGTTTTATGGTACCTCTGTACCAATGTTGGCAATGAGAAAATTGGCCTTCAGTCTAAAAAAGATTCCGTTTCTGTGTATAATAATAATGCCCCCCCCCTTGCTGGCAAGGACAGTAAGGGTAAAGGGACCCCTGACCGTTAGGTCCACTCGCGGACGACTCTGGGGTTGCGGCACTCATCTCGCTTTACTGGCCGAGGGAGCCAGCGTACATCTTCCAGGTCATGTGGCCAGCATGACTAAGCTGCTTCTGGCGAACCAGAGCAGCACACGGAAACGCCGTTTACCTTCCCACTGCAGCGGTACCTATTTATCTACTTGCACTTTTTGGGGGGCGTGCTTTCGAACTGCTAGGTTCGCAGGAGCTGGGACCGAACAACAGGAACTCACCCCGTCGCGGGGATTCAAACTGCCGACCTTCTGATCGGCAAGCCCTAGGCTCTGTGGCCTAGGGCCACAGCACCACCCTAGGGCCACAGCACCACCCGCATCCCTGGCAAGGACAGTACAAAACAGGAAAAGTTGGTGGGTAAGAGAGAAAGAGGGACGCCGCACCCATTTTTTATTTTAGTCCTGCCCAATATGGACTTTGATTCTGCTCTGCCCCTAATTCTTGCCAGCATGCTGCTCCCAACAGATTACCCAAAGAAAGGTGGCTCTGACAAAAAAGGGTCCCTCACCTTTGATCTAATTGATCACTAGTTCTTGACAAAGACAACCAGATACCCCTGTAAAGCCCACTATATGGTGATCAGTTTATCATGATTATCAAAAAATCTGATTAACTGAGCATGATGTTTCATGGCTAATAGCTGTTTGTAGTATTTGTCTACCTGTTTTTACAGTTGCCTATGCAGGTAGCTGTCCTGTGAGAGTCCTGAATTTGTTGCCAGTAATTGCACTGGTAACTATGACTTGAGAACAGAGGTCAGCAACTAAAGATTTCATTTATTAGTTAGTGCCAACAAATGAAATTCAGAGCCCTTCCATCTCTTTGTCCTTGCTGCCACCTATTATTGAGGGGAAATATCGCTGTATCAAAAAAGCAAGCAAGCTATCATTTTTGCACAATTGTAGCCGTACCCAGTGGCAAGTATAATTTGGTTCCAGTTTATTAGATTCCAGGACACAATGGAAAACTTGCCTTTCATGTACAAAGATGAACATAGATTGTCTATGTGAGATAATGTTTGTGAAGCACTTGGAGACTATACAGTGGAATGAAAATGCCAAGTAGTATTTTAATTGTTTTATAAATTTTACAGTAATAATTCTTATACATTATAGGTTTACAGTGTCATCGAGTTATCCAAAACTAGTGTTGAATATGAATACAGTTGCATACTCATCTGGTAACCACTTGCAGAATCTGTTCTGTAATACAGCCAGTCAGGATTTCAATGCACTTGCCCTGAAATACAGTCTTTCACTCTCGGAATTTACAGGAAGCATATTGCCAGTCTAACTAAGGAGGAAGACCAGAATGTGTGGGTAATGGATATTAAACTGTCTTATCCATTCTTTTCAGCTGTAAAATTGATGCCTGGTTGAGTTGTGCAGCTTCACTTATTAGTAAACTTGAACTGTGAGATTTAAGTGAATAAAATACACTAATATGTGTATTTTAATTCTCATGTAAGTTCAGCAGCTCAAATCATTCCAGTGGCCTACCATGCAACGATGATTTGAAGGGTTGCACCACACTGAAACATTCCCATTTGGTGTTTACTATTAATCTCAGATAGTAGTTTAATTCAGTTTTTCAAGGTTGGAACTAACAACTTCAAATGTATTATTTCCATACTGAAAATTGGTGGGTTTTATGATGTGTGGTTTAATACATACTTCCTAACCTTTACGGTTTCTAGCATGGTAAAACATATTATATTTAGCATTACATTTAGAAGAATGGCTAATCCTTTGGAACATAGTATAAATCTTTGTTTTTGTTTTTTAACACAGTTCAAATAGCCATCGTGTTTGGAGCAGATACTCTGGATCATATCTTCAACATGTGCCGGGGGAATTATGATTTCCTAGTGCGACTTCCTGATCCATTGCTTTTGTACATCATGTCCTATTTGGATCTTGAAGATATTGCCAGACTTGCTCAAGTGTCTCACAGATTTGAAACGGTAAAGAAAGAAGAAAAAGCAGTATTTGAAATGTGTTCACTTGCAGTTTAGCTTCAACAAAGACGAGTGCCTTCAGTTAGTGTCTGTCTAATGATTGTCCAGTCATGTAAATCTATACCTGATGAATTACCAAAAAGTACCAAGGAGTGCTAGTTATTGCATGAGCATGGAAAGAACATTTTGAGGGACGGGATATTATTTTATAATATGCATCAATAGATTCTCTGGGCTCCTAGGGTAAAAAAGCTAACTCATGATGTGGTCAGCTTTATTAAACTGAGTTCATCCAGTAAAGTGCTTTGCTAAATTCTTTATCTTAATATTTATGCTTGCCCCTTTTCTATACTGTACACCTGTTCCTGTACCCTTCCTGCATTAGACCTCTGTGCCTTAAACATCCATCTCTTGAAGACAAACTTCATTGTATCTCTAGCTGTCATAAGATTTTGTTATCCTGATAGATGAGTTATTTTTCACAGCATGTGCCAATTTCATCAAAACGATTGCACTCTGGTTTTAAATGCTTGCACATGACTGACTTAAACAAAACACCACCAGAGGGAGCTAATGCCTAATGCAGAAGAGAAATTCAAGCAAGGGCATAGTTTTCTTAAAGGAACTTGCATCATTTGGCAGCCATATAATCTTTCAACAGATTAATTACCTGATGTATGCATGTTTAAATAAGAAAACATTGGGCAGCCCCAAGTATCTGGGATTCTGTATATCATTCTGCAATCTGAAAGCATTACAGCAGATTCATGGTGGGGAACATGATGGCAGAGTAGTTCTTTCTGTATATTATTTTAATATCAATAACAATCAAATTATTTTAATATATCGTATTTCATTTACAAAGTGCAATTCCAATCCATAATTTGGTTAAATGAAAATGTGAGATTTACTCTGTAATTCTGTATATGTCAGGAAGTGGCAAATGCTAGCACTGAAGCATAGACAAAGGTGATTCAATCCATCTGTGGTGGCAGCACAGCAAAGAAAAAAAATATGCATTGAGTAAAGTAGCAGAATATTCCCATGCAATAATTATGTGTTTTAAAATGCATTGTAGTTTGAACGAATCTGTAGGTTGTTTAATCCAAAGTAGGAAATACTACATACTGTAATTAACAACACTATAGAAAGTTAAGGTAATGCAATATCCAGTCATTCGTTTATTTGGAAAAGCTCCCATTATTACTGTAAATCAAACAGCCAGCAGTAATTCAAATATTTGTTATCCTTCAAATAACTGTATTTTTAAAATGACACTTGGCTAATGTTTAAGGCTGATACCTTTTTGTTTCTTTTTCAAATAGTTATGCAACTCTGATAAACTATGGGAAATGATTGTACAAAATTTATCGGGCAGAATTACCTCAGAAATGAGATCGCTGGCACAAGAGGTGGGCTGGAAGCAGTTCTTCTTCACTAACAAGATTCAACTGCAGCTCCAACTCAGAAGAAGAAGACAGATGAAAACTGAATCATCAGATAGCCTGTCAGATTAAAGGAGTGCTTTTCCTAGCTGGTGGTAACAACTCTAATGTGTGTACTTGTTCCAAAAATGTCTTGCTTTGTATTCTGGAAAAAAGAAATTCAGTTGCAGGTATAAAATTAATGTGGGTCCTGCCTTGATGAACACTCATTATGAAGGTGTGCAAGAACAACTTTTTTGTTTCATTATTTCATTTATTTTCATTGGGTAAAAAACTTTGTAAGGTTCATTCATTTACAGTACATTTGTTTTTATTACTCCCGTTTTTGCATTGTCTTTATTTTGCTTTTTCTTAGGGGTTGGTTATGGAAACCACTTCTTTGTAGCCTACAATTTCTTTTTCCAGAAAGACCTAGGCATAGTGTTAACCCAGGGAACTTGATGGTGGTAAGGGTAGGCCTAATATTAGCTGCCACAAAAATGATGGAAACCCCCCACCCCGGCCTGGGTGCAATTTTCCTTTAATAATGCATTGAAATGGCACAACATCCAGGGTATTCTGGGGAAATAAAATTGCAGCTGCCAGGAGGAAGCTGCTGAAAGCAAATGTTTCCTGTAACCGCAGCTTAATTCACAAAGAAACAATTCCCTTTCATTTTGTAAAATACGAAACATCTATACATAGTTTGAGGGACCTCATTAACTACAATATAATGACCTTTTAAAAAAAAAAAAAAGGTTGAATACTGTGTAAATATTTCTGAAGGCTATTATATTTTTAATAGCCAAATGTTAAGCCCACTTTTTAACAAACAAAAGCATAAAGAACTGCATGGTCTGGAACAATGGCGCTGCTCTCCCAATTTCCACCCTAAAACAGGAATATCAACATGCAAGACCAGAAAAGTATTATTTGCTCTAACCATGGCTACAGCTTTCAAGCTATCACTAATGTTTACAAAGGACATGCAATGTTGTTACTTGGTGTTGTAATACTTTTAAGATTATCCTAATATTCAACTGAAAACAAGATTAATATGATTTGGTGACTTTCTTCATCTGAAACACTGTTCCAGTGTTTATGATACAGTTCAAAATGATATATAGTACATTTTCTGTTTTGACATTTTATAAAATGTGCCACTCAAAATTTAGGCCCTGCAAGTATTTCACCTTGTTTGGCAGAGAAATAATTAACTTTTTTTCAATAATGTTCAGGTTTGCTTATGTCCTGAAACATAATTTGCTTAGGGTATACCTAATGACTTGAGTTCCTTGATTTTAGAAAAAGTTGAACATTAAGTATTAGAGTTTAAATCTTGTCTTAAATCATCAATAAGGGTTTTTTACAGTACATTTTAAAACACTGTGAAAATATTATTATTATAGAACACTTACAGTCCAAATTGTCTTGAATGAACAATAGTATTTTTAAATAAATTTATAAATAATGTGAAAACATTTTCCTTTGCTTCGTGCTATTCTGAAACTACTGATTTTTTTCTGAACTGTGTTTTAATTTGGACTCTGCTAATGTTACATCACAGATTTTCATTATTGCTTGACGTAAATTAAAGGGTTCTTATGTAATTCAAGTATTATCATAAGTATGTATGCATAAACCTTTGGGACTGAAGCCTAAAGTGTGCAACTCTCCCCTAGCGCCAGCGCAGGAAGCCAAGCTCTGGCAAATGCCATTTACCTAAGAGCCCACGCCCCTGCCCCATCGCCTAGTAGTTGTGCTGGTACCACTGAAACTACTGCAGCCAGTCTGGCCAGTCACAACACTTCCAGCACCCTTTCCCTCTGAAAATGAGGGACAAGCCTTGCTAACAACTGCTGTGACTGCTGCAACCAGTGGCTAATGAATGATGCAACTGACTTTCATTTCTACACATGTCTGAGATTTGCTAATATTCTGCTGTTGGTGTCAGAGATTAAAAAAATGGCTAGTTACAGACCACCATGATCCTTCTTCAGTCCTTAATCACACTTCTGGTCTAAAGTTGAACCAGTTGTCCATTCTTGTTTCTAATGCAAACTGGATTATCTCTATAGTTGTCCCTAGTAGGGTGATCGTGCCACTGCACGATTGGGAGCCAGCGTGGTGTAGTGGTTAAGAGCGGTGGACTTGTAATCTGGTGAACCGGGTTCGCTTCCCCACTACTCCACATGCAGCTGCTGGGTGACCTTGGGCTAGTCACACTACTCTGAAGTCTCTCAGCCTCACTCACCTCACAGAGTGTTTGTTGTGGGGGAGGAAGGGAGATTGTTAGCCGCTTTGAGACTCCTTAAGGGGAGTAAAAGACGAGATATCAAGTCCAAACTTCTTCTTCTTCTTTTGCAGCGCTGTGGGGTTGAGGATTGTGCTGCAAGTTACTAAGAAGTTTCATTATCATATAAATGTGTCATATAAATGTATATGACACAGAAGATATAACATTTTAGTAAGTATGGTAAAATGCTACTAACAATAATGTAAACAAATAGAAAAATGAATTACAGTTTAAAGCAATAAACATCCGCATTTCATATAATCAAATTTGTGAGAAGTATACATAAAATTACCGGTAGCATTCCAACAAGAGCTGTCATTGGAGTACATATTATCATTTTCCCTTTACTGCATTTTCTTAAGATCCCAGCGTTGCAGTTACATACTTAAACAAGAATTTGATTTACACAAAAAAAGAAGCACCCTTAATAAACTAGTTGAAAGATAGGAGCTCTCAAAACAATGACTGCAAAGTCACCCAACATTAGGCTGCTTCATATACTTCCCTGGCCAGAAATAACCTTTTGTGCCAGAAATCATCCCTCTTCACCACATCCAAAGGAACATGTTCTGCAGGAGTTTAATGTAGAGACCCATAAACATGTATCCTGATGGTGCAATCCTAAATCCCACAACATTGATGGCTTGGGTTAGGATGCACCAGTCTCCCACCAGTGGAGAGTGTCCCTAATGGGGGTGGATCTGCTGCACTGGAATACCCACCTCCAGTCTAGTAGGCAGTAAGTTACCATCAGCAATGGCCAGCAGAAAGCTCCAAAAGTAGGGCATTATGGTGCCAGATCCACTCCCCCCCCCCCAAAAGGCTGGATCCAAAAGCCAATGGAGAATTAACTGCTCAGTTCCTCCAACCCCCCGTTATGTCAGCTCTGTGGTTTGTGTTCTCTTTCCTCTTTTTGAAAGGGAAGAATAGTGCAAATTCCATCTCCATGTGGAGTGCCCATGCTATACTTTACCTTAAGTCAGTGGTTCTCAGTGTAGCACAGACTTCCTTTGGCTCATGAAAGGCCTGGTAAAGCAGGAGGGCAATGTTCCAAAGAGGGGCTGAATTCTGAAGCAATGGGCAGCTTCTGCTCTCACCAGTCAGGACCTGGGTGAATTAAATGCCCCCTGGCAGAAGATGATGACTGGTGCATCATCGTCTGGGTACGATTTGGAAAGAAGAGTTCAGAACGCTGTTTTCTTCCAATGTAGTTTTGCTGTGCATGGCTTTATGAGGAAAACAGACGTTCTGTTCCTCTTCTAATGCCAGGTTTTCAGTACATATAGCAAGATCCCTATATAGGGAAAGGTATACATGTGTACAAGGATCTCTATTGTTTACATATGGAACAGCCAGAGAGTGACTGGCGCAGGGATGTGAACAGCAGAGGGTAGAGTAAATTCTGGAGAAATGACGAGTTCAAAAAGTTGGAGAAACACTGCTTTAGATAAAAGCACTTACTCTGCTACCACATGGAGGGGATCACTAACTGGGTAAATGTGTGAACCAGCCATTTCTATACTGCCCCACCATGTTCTCAGAATTTTTAAAAATGTAATGCACTTAAAGGTTTTGTGCTCCCTACCAAAAACAAAAACCCATACGACAGTTTGGAAAAGCCATATTCAGGTTTACAGTGTATATATTTTGTTCTCTCTCTATATAATCGAACATTCTGTATTATATTCTAAGGAGTTGCTTCTCAGACAAAATATATACCCTTGATAAATTTCATCCCTGAGAAAGTGGCTCCTTGAGGTTACACAATAAAATTAAAAACAGTACAGTAAATTACACAATAAGGCAGCCAGAGATTTCTGTATGCATTTGGAAACATTTTTTTCCAGACTAAAACCCTTGGAGGGAATGTTAAACTGCAACATTTTGGGAGGCAGTAAAGTGAACACTAAAGATTCTTTCTAGCTGACGTACAACCGAGAGATTGTCTTTGGCAAAAATCACAGGGAGATAAGATGGTTCTAATCTCCACAGTAGTGGAAGGCAGTATACCAAAGGCTAAATGTTTTCTAAGCCTCTTCAGAAGGGAACAACTTGCAGTGGAGAAGCAGCAGAGATTTGGGATGTTTAACCCCTTTTCCTTTTTTCATTTTGCTGCAACAGGTCCCTGCAACTCTAAAGTCATGTACTGCATGCAAGATAAACACCATCTGGAATCCTAGAAAAGTATCTTAGGGAAAGAAGTTCCAGCTCTACAGCAGTCAGCCTGAAGAGAATTAATCATCCACTTCTCCACACAACCCGCCCCCCCCAAAAAATACCCTGCACTAAAGCTGCTGAGCCTAGAATTTTTTTGGCATGCTTGCATTTTGATGTGC
Organism: Darevskia mixta; assembly: GCA_034641385.1. Taxonomy (NCBI): domain Eukaryota; kingdom Metazoa; phylum Chordata; class Lepidosauria; order Squamata; family Lacertidae; genus Darevskia; species Darevskia mixta. Next base: position 15,427,148 of record JAWWNH010000030.1, read on the forward strand.
AACATAGTCCTTACTGTAAGACAGAAATTATTTCGTTATTACAATCCAATCCTGCTTTTGAGACATAATGCAGCAGGGAAAAGAATCGTACAATGGACTTCCAAGAGCTAGGACAATGGTAGACCTTAACTCCTTTGCGCTAATTTTGGGAACTAGCTTTGTCCCTTACCTGTAGTTGCAGAGCTTCAGAAGCTGTTCCCCATGCACAAACAGGGGCAGCTTGCTGTATGGCAGGGGGGCACTACACAAGAAGCTATTTAATCTTAGGGAGGGAGATCGAGATGGTGAAGAGTGCCACAATCCTTAGTGCTGCATTTGCAGAGGCCATGATTGGTGCCCCTTAACATCAGCTGGCTGTATGTTCCAGCCTTGCTTGTTTAGCAGAGGCATGTGACATAGCAATTACATGGGGGGAGGAGATCTGACATATGAGGTATGGCATGCTCTGGCTGTGCTAATTTCACCAAAGCCAGTGAAGGCGATTCTGAGCTGCTCCTATCAACTCTTGTGAAATTAAATAAACGATCTTTATTTCCCACCTATTCTGTTATCCTAACTGATAATACTGCTGCAAGAAAAATTGGAATTGTACTCTGCAGAGGAGGAGGCACTACTGTACCTCTGCAACTAGGACTAATAGTAACTGCTACAGTTGAACTAGGATCCACAGACACTGTCAGGTCAATCCGACTGACAGCTACCTTTTGGCTAAATATGTAAACAAGAAATCAGCAGCAGTGAATCTTCAGCCTCACTACTGATCCTTTAATCTTAAGAACCATGATGTAGCTCCCCACTAGTAACCACTTAAAGCTTTGGGCTTTTGTTGCCATTGTTCCTTCTTTCCCATGTTGCTGTCTCAAGGTTATTTAAGCTAGCGCAAATAGAATAAATTGCTCCGTGGTCTGCAGACACGAATCATTTATCCTATAATAATAAAAAACACAACGTTTTCATTATCTTGAGTCCTTAAAACAAGAGTTGGGAACATACTGCCCTTCAAATGTTGCTGAACTACAACTTCCATCATCCCTGACCACTGGCCAAGCCGGCTGGGGTTCATGGTCAGTGGAGTCTAACAGCATCCAGAGGGCCAAAGGTTCCACAACCCTGCCTTAAAAGAAACTGTCATTAATTTGTGTAGTAACGTGTCACAGGTTGGCGTCTGGCTGATGTTCAACTAATTTATCAACAATTGGAATAACCAAAAGAGATGATTCTCATATGTGTGATTCCTAATGGGGCTAATTATTTTTTCCCTCTTTTTCCTGTTAGTGTAAATAAGGAGTAACTGCATTCTGGTCTGCTTAATTGTGCTTGTGTCAAACCTCTGTGAATAACAAAAGAGAGAACTTATTTTCAACTACTGATCAAGCTGCACCATTGTGTCAGTAGGATGTTCAGCTTTTGAAAAGGTGCCAATAAAACTACCACCTGTAGTCTTGTTTCCACTAGTCCGTTGATAGTGGCAGTGTGAACTTTATTTACTGTCCAAAGATGGTGACTTTCAGTCCAGTTGGTCCCATTAGATGTACTGTTTGGTACCATTTCCGGAAAACCGAATGATGAAATAATGTTCTGTTTTAAAAAGCACTCAGTACATTGTGCTATACTTTTCCACCTTCTGTGTTTTTTGCCGGTGATGGCTTTATCTTTCCAATACAAGGCTGTATGAGCAAAGTGAGGATTCCCACCATGTAAAGCAAGCCACATATGTAGAAAGAAAAGTCATATTTTTGTGTCAGGTCATAAATCCAGCCTGGAAAACAAGAGCAAGGCAATTATCTATAGGCTATGATCAATAAATCAGTGAAGAATAGAAAACATTATTTATTCTAATCATAGCATAGTTGTTGGTATCATACTATGCTCAGTCTCTTTCCCCACTTCCATTGGTCTTTCATCCATCTTAACTTTCATAGAAACCATTCTGCAATGCATTGTATGGCTTTGTGGTTGCTATGCCTTACACTAACTGGTATCTGATTTACTCTAGTGTGCATCTGCACAAAACTCCCCCAAGAAAAAAAATATGCTATAAGCCAGAGGGTCTGGTAGAGTCAGCCAACAAAGGGTCAGAGGTAGTGGCTGGTAGCCAATGAGATTAGACATCTGTGAGAAAGCAGATGTTGGTGAAGTTCCATCTTCAAATTTGCCCTGTGATCATTGTGTTATCTTGTCAAACAACTTCTACCACACTAGGAGCTCCTTTCTTTAAAATCAAGAATGTACCAAGGTATATTTGTTGACTAGGAATGTGACCCATGAAGGGCGTAGAGTGGGTGAGAATGAATGGTAATTGTACATGCAATGATTCACTAATTATTTTATTTATTGTGTTTATATCCCACCTTTTCCTCCAAGGGACTCGAGGGGGCACACATGGTTCTCCCCCCCCCCCATTTAATACCCACAACAAGCCTGTGAAGTAGGTTAGGCTGAGAGGCAGTGACTGGCCAAAGGTCACCCAGCAAGCTTCATGGCCAAGGGAGGATTTGAACTCATGTCTCCCAGGTCCTAGTCCAACACTCTCAACTACACCACTGCCCTAGCTCTCACTATGAACTCTAGGGGCTATAAAGCACGCATGGGCTATAAAGTTGGACAAACAAAACTTTGCATTTACCTGCAAAAGGTGGTCCCAGGAGTGCTGAAATCCCATTAGCACAAATGATGATTCCATAGGCATTTGCGAGGTGCTTAATGCCAACTAAATCTTCAGTAACAACAGGCATGAGTGAAAAATATCCACTGGAAAATCCTATTAGGGCACAGACCACAGCGAGCCCAGCATATGTGTGCATTAGTGGTAAAATGAAAATGCAGAAGACAAGAGTGAAGTTGGCTGCCATGAAGACATTCCAAGCACTGACGCAGGGTGAATCAGAAATGATGCCAAGGATGACCTTACCAAAAATGTGGACAATGGCAATAATTGAGGTCAAAGGGAATACATCGTTCTGTGTAGATAGGCCATATTGCTTCACTATTTCTGGAAGATGGATAAAAGGGATAACAAAAGTGCTGTATGCAAATAAGGCCCAAAACACGAAGGCTGCGAACTTTCTGTTGGTGAAGAGGGATGCAGCACCAAAGTAACTAGAATACCAGGTCCGAAAGCCTTTCTGGATTGTAAGAGTCAGCTGACTCACTGTCTTCAGCACGCAAAGAGCGTAGATATTCTTCCAGTGTCTGGTTACACCATTGTTTTCCAAGTCTGAAAAAATGTCAGACATTTCCACCTTACCTTGCCCTTCTTTTGCCTCTTTTCCCTCTTCCTGTAAGATGCCATTAGATGCCAGTGTTTCTGCAGAGCAAGAGAGAGCTTTTGCATGGCTCTTGCTGACATTTCCCTCTCCGCTTTTTTCAGCAGCTTCCTCTTTGTAATAAACTGGTCTCATGAGCGCTCCACATACACACAGGTTCAGACAGACCGCGCCCTGGATGAACACTGCGTTCCTCCAGCCAAACTCCATGCAAAGGTATTTTAACAGAACTGTCATCAGGAAAGCCCCGAACCCCGTCCCAGTTGTACTGAGTCCCTGGGCAAGTGCTCTTCTCTTCTCAAAGTATTCTCCTACCATGACCACAGCAGGCAGGTATACCATCCCACTCCCAACACCTGAAAAAAAGAGATTTCTGAATCAGCTGGAGAACTTTCACTGCAGTCATAACACATGCAGGCAAATTGACACAAGGCCCAAACATTATCCAGTATGGCTTCAGCTAAGGGTTAAGGATAGGCTTCCACAAGCATCCTAGTGGTGCAGCACTAAAACTGCTAGCACATTTGCAAAGCTAAGCAGCTTCCAGTATGGCTTCAAATGCTGAGAAATGATGACAAGGTGTGACTGTATGCTGCTACAGGAATCAGACACGGCCATATGCTGTGGCAGTATTTTGTAAAGCTTTTATGTGTTGTAGAAATGTGTCGTGATAAAGACTGGGAATAACAGATCACAGCCAGCTGATTCTGAGCACCACAAATCAAAGTTTAAATCAGCCTACTGAGGCTTAGCTGTGTATCCCAGAGCTGATACTGTAGTAGTATAAGCCATGAATTCCTGAGACCTGTAAGATCAGACCTAAATATAGTCACCTGGGCTTAATAAACGAATTATCTCCATCACTAGAAAGACCGTGCATAATCTAAAACTGAAGTCGTATCAACCTCCAAAGCCAGAATGACTCTTCAACTAACACCAAAGCCTGATTCCAGAAATAGTATTATGCATGCTGGAATGGGATCTATCATCAGTGTTTCAGGTAAAAGCCACAGATTTATTAGGCACATGGTTTCCCCTAAAGGTAGAAGCTACCTCACATGCAGGACTAATAACTAGGGGTTGAGTTTGTGGCTTCCATTCCACAACCACCACAGCCATATACTTTAAAGGTTTATTTACTGTATTTAAAATTGTTCCTTTTCTGAGATAAGAGCTGAAACTGCTCTGAGTTCCACTTTCGCTGATGCTCAAACAATTCTTAGTAAGTTAATTGGTTTAAGTGGGTGTCCCAGAAAAGACAATCTGCTCTTATGTCAACACTGTGGCATCATCTGTGAAAAGAAGAAAATATTTGCAGACTAATGGACCATATACTTTCTGCCTGAAGATGTTTTCGCTGTCTCTAAGCACCTAATGTGCTTATGTTGTCAGTTTACAAGAAGTTTATTCATAAGGTTTCCTCTCCACCTGCCACCGGCCCCTCATTCCAGGCTGAAAATGAATGTGGAATTTCTCTTATTCTAATGGGGTCTGCTATGGCCTTAGAAAGAGAGAAGACTAATATTTATTCTACTGAACAGGATAGCCCTACCAGGAGACAGAAGAGAAGTCCAACTCAGCTTCCGTATGCCATTAAATGGGGTCATAATGTTTTGTTTTCTCTTATCATTGTATTTTAATACTGCAGGGGGTGTCATCTGGATTTTTCCACTTCAGATACCCAAATCTCTTGGGATGATTAACAGCCTTGTGGTGTTTCAAGCTCAAAATCAATTTTCTCATCTATACACAACAAAGTTTACTGTTCCCTTTTTTGCACTTCTATTTATACTCTCACGCTCATAGTCAAGACAGCTGAGTGCAGAAGGCTGCCTGCCCACTTCCATAAAGGGATAGCAAACATCTACAATTTTATCTGTCTTAACACAATGAGCATAGGCCAGTTCAAGGCCTATCTAAATTAATTTAATGTAAAGCTTTGCCAAATGCCGCATGTGATAATTATAAACCTCTACCATGTATCATATTGTTCATTTTCCTTCTGAATTAAAAAACCCCAAAGTCAGAACCTTTCCTTGTAGGGCAGTTGTTCCAACCTGCTGATCAATTTGGTTGCCCATTTTTACACCTTCTTCAGCTCTAAAATGTCCTCTCTTTTTTGGTTGTAGCAGCCAGAACAGTACACAGTATTCCATGTCTGGTAGCTTACTCGGTAGTAAGCCTCATCGAGATCATAAGCTTTCTACCTATGGCACACACTCAAATATATTGCTTTAAGCAACTTTGTATGAGTTTCTGCCAAGTGAGTTTATCACTTGGGGTCCCTTCCAACTCTAACATCCTATGAAACTTTTGAATTGGCCCAAGCCACTCTGTTTAACCAGCTGTCACGCCACCTTCAGAGCAAAGGTTTTTTAAAGATTATCAATACCAAAACCATAAATCCACTCTGAGAAAGAGCAAGTGAATATTGCTCATAAGGATCAGCAATGTGAAAGAGGAAGACGTTGTCCTGAAATGACAGAATACTTTAGGTGACCCCAATATCTATCTAGTTCCTTTACACCAGGGACTCCCGGACTCCCCCCCCCCCATGGACCACTTGGAAATTGCCAAGGGTCTTGACACTTAATGATTTTTCTGCCTGTTGTAGCAATTGTAACGTGCTGTGCTAGGTACTATATCTTATCACATCACTAGCCACCTTCTATCCTGGTCCATCCTACTCACCCTGTAGGCAGATCGCTGGGATCTTAAGAGCAATGGAGCAACAACTAGGATCTTTGGGTGAAGGGAGGTATACAAATTTAATAAGTAATAATAACAGTAATAATTATGCCTGCCATTCACAGCCGCTGCTTCCACCATTCTTCCCAGACGTGCCATGGACCACCTGAGTAAAGTTTGCGGACCAGTGGTAGTCTGCAGACCAGTTTGGGAACCCCTGCTTTAGAGCGATGCACTAAGCTTTGTACATTCATTCCAATGCTTCTGAAAGGAACAAGTGTTTTATGTTCCACAGTGATGTATTCTTCATATGGGATTCTGTACACAAAATATCTGGTATATGTTTCCAGTAAAGGGATTCTGTCAAATGCTCAACACATTTGCACATCATGGCAAACCGTAATCCATGACTTACTGTGCATGAGCAATCATGCTCTTAGTGTACAAAGAAAACAAACCATGATCCCCGGCCTAGTATTATGTCCAAACCAGCACTCAAGCAAACCACAATTGGTAAGCCAAGAAGAAATCTTAGCTGATCTTTGTGGCTGGGGTGAAACAAATCATGATCCCTGTTTCAGACACAATGCTCAGCTAGGGATTGTCGTTTTTCCCCTCTGCGCACTAGCAGGAAGTAGTAGAGAGGATAGAAGTGGGAGTGATTTGCTCATGCACAATAACAGATGGTTTATAGCTTACTGTGACATGCAAATGCAGCCATTCAGTTATACTTGTCTTATTTAACTATTACTCTTAGTGCTGTCTTGCCTGCATTGTTGAAAAAAGGACATTGGAGGGGGGGGGGGAGAACGTGTTTGCATCACACCTTCAAATTACCATTGTACTTTTAGTTTGGAATGACAATGGGGAACATTGGAATCTTAAAGCATGTCCAAGAGCTATGGGTAAACTGCATGTTTTACTGTTATGTGTTATTGTAATTGCGTCTTCTGCTTTTAAATATTTTGCAAACCACCCTGGAAATGTTTTCTATGGGAGGCACATACATACATACATACATACATACATACACCAACCAACTTGCCATTTCACATCAGCAGCAACAAGTGCAACTTGGGCATCTGCCCAAGAAGTGTGAGATTTGCTGTGAAACAAAATATAGACATTAAATATTTTCGTTGGTTGTGGCTTTCTAGCTAATCTGAAACACCATGCATCACCTGAATTAAGGTATCTATGCAGGTGATCTGAAGTGCTTATGTAGATGCTGCATACATGTCACCTCCAACATGCGAGGTATTTTCTCATGTGCACTGTTTTGTGTGCACAAACCTCCATTGACATGCATGAAGAAACTCTTACAGGCTGAGGAACTTCATGTTTGTGGTGGAGTTACTGTGCTCAGAAGGAATTGTAGGTCAGGATGACTGCCTCTTTGCAAACTCAGGCTTGCTTATTTTAGCATTCTGTGTTCTTACAGATCAGTTACTACAATGAAAATCCGAATGCATATTCAGAAAATAAAGCATGCTTACCAGCTGTAACCCCAAACGTTATAAAGAGGTAATGTACATTTGAGGCATAGGAACTCAGAATCCAACCTACAGCAGTCAAGATCCCTCCAGCTATTGCTGTCTTCCGGCAACCGCAGGTGTTAATGAACAAACCAATAAAAGGACCTGTGCCAAAACATGAAGAATGGATTGTTTTCCTAACGCTTTGTTTATTCTCTTCACGGGTATAACCACACTGAAACCACTTGATTATTACCAGCAATAAGATCAGTAAATATTAGGCCACCTGTTCAAAACTGTTAAGTGCTAAACATCGGTTCTCAAAGATCTCTAGGCACTTATTTCTAATCAATATATGAAACTGAGACAATATGACTCATGACAGGCAGAGATTACAGAAAACTGGAAACAGGCAAACAGTTATCATATTTTATAAGGGACTGTTGCTAAATATTTTGATCCATAAATGTATCTATCTCTGCGGGAACTGATCTTGGGCATATCCATTTCTTCTAGAATGGCTTATGAACCTACCTACAATCAGGGTTATACCCATACTGAGGGAGCTGACCCACGCTGTCAGGCCTCGACTTTGCCTGAATTCATCAAGCCATTCCATGTTGAGAACACCAAGGGCCATTTGTGATCCCATGATGAGTATGTGCACCAGGAAAGAAGAAAGGACAATCATCCAAGCCCATCCACCATCAATATCTGGATTTGCCATAAGCTTCTTCTCCCTGTCTTTGGAATCCTCTTCAAAATCATAGCCAACATCTTCGCAACTGGCGTACATTTTCCACCGAGTATCCTGAAACAAACAGAAAATGTTTTCACAGGATCAGGGTTGTCTTTTATTTTAGTTTTTTGGTGCTTTATTCATCAACTCAAATAAAACTGGTTTGTTGGCAGCTTGGTCGCCATTTTGCATCCTCCACAACACCCTGGAACTTCATGAGGGTGGAAACGGCAGCCGCCGCCACCACCACACACAAAAAATGGCCTCCATTTTTCTAGAGGAAGGGTGAGAAAAAGAAAAATCTTGGGAAAATGTACTCTGAGAAATTCCAGCTCCACTCCAAGTCACCTGTAGGCAGCCAAAGTGGCATGAATTCGAAGCAGATTTTCAACACCCAGCCACAGCTGTAGGATTTGAAATACTTAACCGTGCCCTTGTAGGGACAGATACTTTGGCCACAAAATGTTTTCACACTGTTACCCGCAATGTATTTTTATCTTTAGATATCTGCAACTGAAAACACACTCAGAAAAAGGAAAGCTTGTTTGTCAAAACTGTGCACACGCTATCAGCTGCCCAGAACTAGGATAGGACACTGGCCCTCACCTCACTGCTGACTCAGAGCAGCCTTGACCCAGCACTGTCTCTTCCATTCACTCACAGATTACTCCACACAACTAAGTGTCATGCAGCAAGCTGGCTGCCAGAAAAGCCGCAGACCATCCTTAGAGCAGCAAGGCCAAACATCAGTGACTGCTGTTTGCTCTTAATCAAACAAGGCCAGCAAGTCCCAAATGCTACACTGACATAATAACTGGGATTCCAGAATACATTTAGCATTTGCTCTTCTAGTGTAAAAAGTTCTTTCCATAATTGATATTGTCTTTCTAATAACCCTGCTATGTCGTCTTTGCTCTGGGAACGACATTATTTCCTCCCATAAATTTTGTTCAAAATACCTTTTTCCTAGTGGGGTTAAGAGCAGTTCGGAGGCTTGCAATTTTCAGTAGAAAAACAGCACGAGGAAAAAAAGGTTCTATCCCTCTCCCCACACACTTCTTCCTTCCTTATTGGTGTTCCACTTCAAATTGAAGCACCTGCAGCTTCGTTGTATAAAGGAATAACACAACTACACATAATGTGTGGTTCATTCCTTACTAAAATCACAACAGGAACATGCCAGTTTCGCAGATGGGGAGATTGAAGTAAAGTGATGATAAGCCCAACATTTTATTCGCTGCAACTCTGTTTAGATCATTTACATTTTAGGGCCCAACTCGCTAACAGTGTGATTTAATGCATGTTTATTGAGAAGTCCCATACAGTTCAGTTAGACCAGGGCAGCCCAACTTTTCGTATCAAGTGGGTGGCAAGAACATTTTGACATGGAATCTGTGGGCCACACACTTGGTTGCAGAGGGCCACCAAAAAAAGAACCTGAGGGCTGCATGGGGCCCTCGGGCCATGTGTAGGCCCCCCCGGAGTTAGACCTACTCTTGGACTTACTGCATAAGAAGGTCTCCTACTGCCATTTAAAAATTTGCTATGTCCCTGCTTAGATATGAGGTTCATGCACTGGGTCATCTTGGTCAAATCCTTATGTTGCATCCTAATCTGATTCACAGGACTGTTGTGAGGATAAGATGGAGGAGGGTATGTTTGGCATCCTGAGCTCCTGGGAGGAAGGGTGAGATAAAAATGTATTTAACCAGCAAATAAACAAACAGCAGTTCTTGATTTGGCTAGATACCCATTGAGCATAAAATGCTTAGAATGTCTGTAAATCTGGGCCCTTTGAAAGCTGTATTAAGTTCCACATATTCAATACACCGTGCTTTGAAGAAAAAAGAAGAAGCAGTTTAAAGGATTTTCCTAAGGCTGCACAAGAGAGATGTGTCAGAGGCAAACTGGCCAGAGCTCGACAGGCCACTACCATCCTCTTGTTTGTCACATGAATGATATTAATTATTCCAGTTCCCCACCCCTCCCAGATGATCCTCCATCCAGTATTCTATCTTGTTCTTGATGGTTTAGGCCAAATATCAAATCTGAGAATATTCAATATCAATGAGTATCAAATCAATATCAAATATCAAATCTGCCCATTTCTAAAAGTCTGCAATCGCAACCCTTACATAAAAACGTGAGAATTTTCATTTCTGTTTTTGAACGCATAAGACACGTCTTGAGATACTTTTTAAAAAAGGAGCAAAGATTAAATCATAATTGCAGTGTGTGACCAGCACACTTTTTAAACAGCACAACAAAACAAAATATACAGAGAGAGAGAGAGAGAGAATCCGATGCTATTTTGGGTTTTACCAATGGTTACCTCTGGAGTCTTAAGTAACAAAGACATAATTTATGTGGTAGTTCCTAGTTACTGCCAAATCAGTGGCAAAAGATAGAAGTGTTTCCATCAACTCTGGCCCGCTAAATATTGGTACGTGTGTAACTCAGAACTCAGGGACATTGTGTTCCGCGATTTTTCCTATCTCTTAAAACATAACTAATTTCCTGTGCCAAAGGCATTTCTGGTATGGACAGAAATGAGCAATCTACTCATATGCTGTTAATATTTTGCAGACCTGCTTTGCTGTACAGTATGTTTATGCACGGGTAGGCACAGTAGAAGCCCCACTCCTACCATCTTCCCCATGAGTGTTATATTAATCCCTACAAAATTGCCTTCCGCATAGGAATAAGTCATTTTGAGCCGTTATCCTCAGGAGAATGCTGAAATATGTGGGTCATAGATCATGTATAAAATGGTCCCGCTGAACAACCTTCCTACTAAATCCAATGTATCATGATCGCCATGGGGTTTGTTTCATTTAAACTACTATGATCAAACTTCATTTTATAAAATCTGGTGACAGGTCATCATGAATGAAGACTGGACTGTGGTCTCAAGCATGCTTTCTTGGAAGTAAGTTGTTGCTTTATACTGTACAGGTAAATTATTTAGGAACAGGCAGGATTGTCTCTCCATCCCACCTACAAAAGTCCTGCTTAACAGATAGCTTGGTTCTCAACCCATCTATTTTTGCCTTGCCCAAGCACCAGAAGGAAATCCCACTGATTTCAAGGGGTTTTGCTCTCCAGTCATGCAATCCTATGCATGTCTACTAATTGCGTTCAAGTGGACTGACTCCCAGGTATATGTGTATGTGCTAAACACATTTATTAAGTAAAAAACTGCATTGAACCCTCTGGGATGTTTTGTGTAAATGTGCCACCTGAATTAGCTGCCTTAAATGAAAAAGTATGGCATGTCCTCCAGCATTCAGAGGTAGAAATAGGGTTACTTATGCCAAGTTACTTTTAAAGTTGCAGTTTTATATTGCAGTGCCGTTGATGTTATGACTTATATAAATCTTCTCCAGAGCACTTAGCCCCGAAAAGAGGCATATAAGATTTCAAAATAAATACTTGGCAAGTGCCTCTTCACTCCAAGGCTACGCACTGCTTAAGTCTCTTGTCTGCAAGAGGTACTCTTGTGTTCATTTACTTGGCAACAGCTGGTCTCGTAACAGATTATTTTGCTTAATATCTCAAAATAAACCACAGGCTGAAATGGCAGGCTGTGTCCTGCATGGTGCCTTAAGGCACCTACACCTGCTTACCTGGGAGAAAGTCCCACGCAACTCGATGGATCTTACATCTGAGTAGCCAGGTTTAGGAACTGCAAAGTTAATGATCAGGTTGTACACTTCCGTGGCATGCAGCCCCCTCAGCCTAATTTCGAAAGCTCTTTGCAAGTTAAGGCTACCTGGCGGAACCAGGCATGGAGGGAGAGGGAGAGAGAGAAATGGGGTGTCACAAACAGAGGGGGAAATGGTGGGACTGAGATGCAAGGGGTGGCCCCTCCCACTTTTTGCCCTAGCCACGCCCACAGTCCGCTGCCCTCCAAAAAACATGCGCCCCCGAGCCCGAGGATTGTGGCCCTCGACAGAAAAAAAGTTCCGCACCCAGGCGGAGAAGGGCAGTGCTAAATGATGAAAAAAGGAGATGTGAAAATCCTCCCCTGGTTTCCGCCTCAGACACAATAGGAACACGTTTTGGGGGACAGTATTTTACTAAGAAGCGTAAGGCGAGGGGTAGTAAATGGTTTCATGGTAGTCAGTGGCTCGTTCAGGTTGCGGCTCCCGCTTCTGGTGCCTTCCTCAGTGGCTCCCCGCGAGCAGAAACCTGACAGGAGTTGTAGAGCGCGGGGCGCGTAAAAAGCGCGAGAGAAGGAGCCCCGAGGAGCCCCGCGCAGAGCAGGGAAGGACAGCGGCGGAGGAACCGCGCGCGGCGGGGCCAAAAGGCGACTGGCCGCGAGTTACCTCACGGCGGCTGCGGGAGCAGCGGGAAACCTTCCTGCCAGGAGCAGACAAAAGCTTCGCGGCCGCTGCGTGCAGCGCCTGCCCGCCTGCCTGGTGCGGAGGACGGCATGCATGCCTCCCCGCTTGCCCGAGGCCGCCCAGGCTCCGGTGCCCAGCCTCGAGGGCAGGCCTGGCTGGCACACCCGCCCACTCACCCCGGAGGGAGCCGCTCTTACTCCCGGGCGCCTCTCGAACGCGGCGGATCCGCTGCTGCTTCCCGCGGAGTCCCCGGGACTGCTGCAATCTGGAGTGGCATCTTCAGCAATGCGCCCGCCCGGAGCTCTCCTCGCCCGTGCCGGGGGAGGGACGGAGGGAAGCGGGGTCGGGATTGGGTGGGGGCTTAATTCCCCCGCCGGTCTCGACCCCCGACCGTTGCCCTTTTGTCCCCAGGACACCTCGCCTCGGCGTGATCCTCCTGCTCTTCTTCCTCCACCAACTCCCTGCACCGCCGGCCCATCTCTGGCAGCTTGCAAGTCGGCGCGCTCTTCGCATGTGTGCGAGGCACCGGCTAATTCTGGTTTTGCGCAAGGGAGGTTTGGAAGCCCTTGGCGGGCTGCCGGGGCCTCTGGCGATCGCTGGGTGAAGTTTGGCGGGCGGCTGGAGCCAGGCAGCAACTGCTGCGCAGCCCGGCTTAGGGCAGGGAAAGCCCCCTTCCAGCCCAGCGAGCCATCGGGGAGAAGAGCGCGGAAGAAGGAGCGAGCGGTGCATTGTTGTTGTTCGTAGAAAGGCCTCTTCCGCGTGTGGAAACCCTGAGGACAAAAAACAGCCCCAGGGAAGATTAAGAGATTTACACTCCTGTTTACCAAAGGCTTTTGGCTTCCAGTTCCAGAAATGTTCTCACCACTTACCCCTGGCCTTTCCCCAACCCCACGTAGCAGCTCATACCCCTGGCGTCTTTCCTAAGTAACACACCAGGGACTAGTTTCTTAGTTCTGAGATGAGGACAGCCTTGAAATCGTGAAACGCTGCCGAGTTTTGTCTTGTATCGTAGAATCGTAGTGGTGGTGGGCGGGACCTCGTGGGTCATCTAGTCCAACCCCCTGCAATGCAGGAATCTAAAGTGTCCAAGGCAGATGGCCATCCAACCTCTGCTTACAAACCTCCAAGGATGGAGTCCACCACCTTCTGAAGGAGTAAGGCCGCACTAGTATGCATGCTTACCTGGGAGTAAGCCCCTTGGAACTCATTGGGACTTAACCGCTGAATGCCCATGCATAGGATAGCCTCAAACTCATTCCTTGGCCCTTCAGACTGGCATGAAATGATTGGCGCTGGTGCATCAGGATGCTGTGAAGGGAAGGCAGGTGCCAACTCTGCCCACATGACTAACAGTTTCTGCTTCTCTTGTGCCAGCTGCAAAGCTAATTTGTTCACCAATTCTTCTTGCACAAGCCACTCTCTGCGCATTCTGCACATGACTCTTTCCTCATGGCTGTGAAAGCAAGGGGTGTTGTCCATAGGTGTTCTTTTGCCAGGGGACCTCTCTCTGGGATGGGGTGCAGGAGGGGCTGGGAACTGAGCCAAGTCCCATTTCTCAGTGTTGTTCCTGTGGGGTGGGGCAGGGCCTGAACTTGCTGAATGGGCTCCCTGGGGTAGTAATGACCCAGAAAGCGGCAGGAAGACAAGGGGCAGTTCACTGCCATCCGTGTGAGTGACCTTGTGGTTTGGCAGTTCGTGGTTCTGTTTGTCCCAGGAGGTTATGGCCCTATGTTGGCTTGGCATCAACAGCGCGTGTACTTCTTGCTTGGATGGTGCAGCACAAGTCAACACTGTTGGCCGGATCTGGGCACCTCTTCTTGGACTGGGCTGTGGTAGAGTACGGGGAGGTGGACTGGAGGATGGCTTGGAGCCAGGCATCAGGAATGAGGAACGCCTCTAATTTCACCCTGCCACCCGGCCGCTAACGGCACTGACGTCCTGCCGAGCAAGGGAATAGCCGAGCATGTCTAAAAGTCCGCCTGAGGCCGAGTGGCCAAGAGCCTCGGCCGTCCTGCAGCCACCTTCAGTTTCCCGCGCTTTGGTGGTCATAGAGTAGAGTCCTCCAAGGCCATAGGATAGCCTGTTAACAGATCAGTTGTGGCAGCATACCCTTTCATGGACTAGATCAGGCATGAGGAAACCTCGGCCGCTCTGGGCCTAATGTGGCCCACCAGTTCCATGAGCCAGGCCCTGACAATCTCCCCACCAAGAATAATAATAATAATAAAAAATTTTATTTGTACCCCGCCCTCCCCGGCAAAGCCGGGCTCAGGGCGGCTCACACCACCAAAATCACAATAAAACATGAAACATAAAAGAAAAACAATTAATTAAAATACAGATTAAAAGATTTAAAAGATTAAAAAGCCGCCTTAATGCAACAGCCCATGAATTTATAACATATAGGGGAGAATCTTATAATACAATGTTATATTATAGACACAAGGGTCAGGCTGAATTGGACACAAAAGCTAGGCGGAACAGCTCCGTCTTGCAGGCCCTGCGGAAAGCTGTCAAATCCCAAGAAGCTGGGATGGACCAATTTTCACCCCCATCCTAGTGCAATAGGCTGGGATATTTAACTCTCCCTACCCAGCATAACACAAACAGGAAGAAAAGCAGCACTTCCCTGCTCCCCAGCTGACCCACATGGATCCAGTATGGTGAGTTAGACCCACCCCCCTCTGCCCAATATGTCAAGATGAGGATGAAAGCTGAGTTTACAGACAGATCTATGCTTCTGTCTGTGTTCAGTGTATCTCCCTGTATGTGTGTGTTAATTTTTTGTGTGTGGTTTTATAATGATGTGTGATGTGTTTTAAGTGTGAATGTGTTAAATTTTTCCACTTCTATAGCAGCTGTTTGAGGGAGGAGAGTGTTTTTTTTTTTGTAGTATTGTGCTGCTTGAGTAAAAGGCTTTAAAAAAACACCAAAAAAACACCTCCCACTCTCCAGATTCTGATTACCAGTAGCTCCTTCCCCTATTTAAAATAGACTCTCAATGGTGCTAAGCTTCAGACACTGCAGGTGTTGTGTATGACAGCTTTTCCCAAACCTGGGTCTCCAGCTGTTTTTCAGACTACAATTCCCATCATCCCTAACCATTGGTCTTGCTAGCTAGGGATGGTGGGATTCGTAGTCCAAAAACAGCTGGAGACCCAGGTTTCGGAAACACTGGTGTATGAGAACTTCTCCGTGTGTGTGTGTGTGTGTGTGTGTGTGTGTGTGTGTGTGTGTTAAAAACACACTGAAATTAGTAAGTTGAAAAGTTACATTTATTGTATTTATTTAATATATTTCTTTCCTGCCCTTTACCATAAGGTCCCAAAGCAGGTTGCATACAATAAAGTATGCAATCATAAAACAAAACAGTGTAAACCATAAAGCAAGAAAACTATAAACTATTTTAAATAACAGTTCGTTATATAAAACAATTAAAAATTCCACATTTAGAAACAGCACAAACATTAAAAAATAATTCCAAATATAAGAACAGTTTAAAAAAAAATGTTACAGTACAGATTCAGACTATTGTCTTGAGATAATTTCCTGTACCATCCCAATTTTTCTATCTGGTCAAAGGGGACCATGTCCTCCCCCCACTCATCTTGTCACCCCAAAGAGGACCCAGAGCTACAGAACAAAAGCACACATCAGTATGTGAATTTTCCAAATTCTTCATTTATAGAATTAAGAATCAAATTCCTGTCCTAAGAAAAGGTCCAGTTACAACAATGACAAAAGGTTCCCGTGTAAATGTCAAGTGAAGGAATATGGTTAGGTTATTTGAACATCAAAAGCAAGGAAATACAAGGTAGAACATTAGGACGAATATCTTGAATACCAAAAGCAAAGGAAGCACAAAACGGAGTGTTTCCTGCCTTCTGTGGTCAGTTTGGTACTTTTCACTGGAACATGAGACAGTAAAAGGATAGTGATCTCTTTCGGCAGGACATATGAATCACTTCCTATGAAGTATGTTGACATGGTTTTACAAGGCAATTCCAAGTATAAAAAGAATTTATAATAAATTCAGATACCAAGTAGTTGTTTTTTTAAAAAATAATAATAATCCAACTACATCTTCATTGAACGTGTTTAGGGTTTTACCTACCCTGTTTCCCCCTTTTTAATACGTAGTCATAAAGTAAGCCATGGCAGGGTTTTTTTACCTTTGTGAGAAGTAAGACGTACCCCAAAAGTAAGCCGTGGTGCCGCCACAGGGGGAGGCTGTACCGTACCATACTGACGTAATAAAAATAAGACATCCCCCCGAAAATAAGCCACCCTGTGTTTTTTTGAGGGGAAAAAATTATAAGACGGTGTCTTAAAAAGGGGGAAAGACGGTAACCCACACATGCCTCCCAAGCCTCCGCGGGAGGAGAGCGATCCCCGCAGAGGCTTAGGATGGAAGCTGCGCCCCACCAACTATATGGCTGGCAGACGCGCAGCTTCTCTCCCAAGCCTTTGCGGGGATTGCTCTCCCGCAGCGGCATGGGGGAGAGTTGCGCCCCCCCCATGGCTGGCAGTGCGCAGCTTCGCCCCCCTATCTGTGGTAATTTGGGGGCGCTGGGTGGATATTTGCACCCCGGCGCCGCATCTGCTAAAGACGGCCCTGCTGGAAAGACTTGGAGGAGGAGCACAGAGAAGACTGATGCAGCAAGGGATGGCATTTGCACTTAATGGCATCACTGTTCCAGCAGACATTGGGCAAATGTGCAACGTGTTAATTGTACATATCAATGCATTTTACCTTTTGTAGCGTTTTCTATTGTAAAAGATTGAAAGGAAGTCAACAGGAAAGGCTGCGTTTTCCTCTATTCTTGATTAGCATGAATACAGAATCCCAGAGGGGGCGGTACTGCTGTCTCTTCTTAATTTCCCTGGTCTCCCAGAGCATCAGTACTACTTGAGAGAGGCAGAACAGGCCAGCTGTTAAGAATGGGTGCAGTAAAGATACTCCGTTTGCCCAAGGATTAATCTTTTTGATAAAGAAATGGAGAGAGGGAAGATCTTCTAATGCAGGTGGAAAGCAGAGCTGTCTTCTCCCTTCCTACGGTGAGTTCCTTCTACCAGTGCAGGTAGTCGGATGAAGTGCAGATGGTAAGTAGGAAAATCCACTTATTGCTCAAGCAGTTATGAACTCGTGCCTAAATATTTCTAGGTCTGTTGAGGAAACTGAAGAGGTGGTACAGGTTATGCCTGAAACAGCCGCTTCTGCATGTTTGAGCAAGGTGTAAATAGTTTTCTTAAAAACTTAAAACATTTTAATCTTGGTGTGGGTTTTTTAAAAAAACAAAATACACACACAAAAAACGGAAAAGGTTGTGTTAGGTCTATTTTCACTAGGAAACAGGAAAAATATCAGTGCAAAAGAAACCCAGTAGGGCCCAGCCTATTTCTGAGTAGTTATGCGTAGGATTGTGCTGTCTTGTGCCAGTGTGGTGTAGTGGTTAAGAGCGGTAGACTTGTAATCTGGGGAACCGGGTTCGCGTCTCCACTCCTCCACATGCAGCTGCTGGGTGACCTTGGGCTAGTCACACTTCTCTGAAGTCTCTCAGCCCCACTCACCTCACAGAGTGTTTGTTGTGGGGGAGGAAGGGAAAGGAGAATGTTAGCCGCTTTGACACTCCTTCGGGTAGTGATAAAGCCGGATATCAAATCCAAAATACAAGAAAAATATTGAAAGAGTTTTAAATTCCATGTCATGTACAGAACACCCTAACCCCCCCAGTGCATGGTGTATTGCTTCTCCAATTTGCTAAGTTATGTGTGTAATTGCTCATTTATTCCAGTAACGTAAAACGTTTTCATGTATGCCAAGTAAGAAGTCATAAGATATTTTTCATTTGAAGGTATTTTGTATGCAAATGGACATGTTTTAGTTAGGTTTTTAATTGTCAGTGGCATCTTTGCCCAGGTACCAGTATACATGCAAATATAAGTTTATTATTTCTATTTTTATTGTCCTTTCTGTTAGAATAATTCAAATTTTTGCAGCCTGATAAATGTGACAGTTTAGGACTTTTCTCTGCAATCATGCGGTGGGAAATTATATTTTTCATTCAGCTCAAATCTTGTTCATGTCTAATCTTTATTCATGGGCAATCACATAACTTATCCATGAATTTGTTGGCTGAACTGATCTTAAACCATAGCTGTTCCTTAGAGCAACCGAAGCCATTCCTAAGAGCAGTCTAGGGCCTTCTTTCAGGGCTATATATATATATATATATATATATATATATATATTGTTCATATGTCTGTTTTTAATTTTCCATTTCTTTCTGTAGATAAGTGATAAGTCAGAAAACTGTCGTGCTGAACCCGCTTTAAAGCAGGGGTGACCACAGACCACACCCAGCTTGCTAACCTACAGGAAGTGGTCCACCAACCCTGCAGCTTCCAATCTGATCAGGAGCTAAAGTGCTCTGCCGACTCTTTAGAGTTTGCAATCAGCAGTTGCTTTTAAAAAAATATAAATATATATTCGTTTTATAAGAAACAACAAACAAAAGCAACTACAACTACAAAAACAGACAATACAAAAATGGATCTTAGGCTATCTTAACATTTTCCCCTATCGTCTTGGGGTGACTTCCCCCAATCCCTCCTTCTGAATTTCATTTCCAAGCTTCATTGGCAGTTTCATATATTAGCAAATCAATCATTATTATCACTTAACTAATTATCAACTCATCCATTATTACTTACCGGTACTTAAAACATTACAATTTAAATTTCACCTACACCTAATTATAAGGGACGCGGGTGGCTCTGTGGGTTAAACCACAGAGCCTAGGGCTTGACGATCAGAAGGTCGGCGGTTCGAATCCCCGTGACGGGGTGAGCTCCCATTGCTCGGTCCCAGCTCCTGCTTACCTAGCAGTTCGAAAGCATGTCAAAGTGCAAGTAGATAAATAGGAACCGCTCTGGTGGGAAGGTAAACGGCATTTCCGTGCGCTGCTCTGGTTCGCCAGAAGCGGCTTTGTCATGCTGGCCACATGTCCCGGTAGCTGTACGCCGGCTCCCTCGGCCAATAAAGCGAGATGAGCGCCGCAACCCCAGAGTCGGACACGACTGGACCTAATGGTCAGGGGTCCCCTTACCTTTACTAAGATAAATGCCCACAGATTCCAGTTTTGGTGGCATTTTGTAGTGAACTCCATTTTGCAATAGATCTCCAAATTTACAGTGTGGTTTCCCCAACCCACCCTCTTTAATACAAACTAAACCCATATTTCATCTCTATAGTTGTTTGAATTTGTGTTATTCAGATTTGATTTTTGTAATGTCAAATAAACGCAAGATTCAGCTTTTATTTTTAAAATCCCTGGTGGTGGTGTGTGTTTTTCCACATCCATGTTACTACTGCATTGCACACACACCGGTTATGTTAATTTTAAAAAGGACCCGTAACTGAGATGTCATCTTTACCAGAAGCATACCGTTCTTCAGGAAGTTCTCAGAGTCAGACATTGCAACCTCTTTTAATGTACTGAAGTTGATGCGAGTTGATATTTTTGCAAATCCCCAGAAAAACAGCAACTGGACTGAAGCTGACCTCTATATCATCTATAGAAAAGAAGAAGAAAAAGTTTACATGGACTGATCTAAAACTCTGACCCTGTGCGTACTTACTTGAGAAAATAATCTTTCAACAGAGAAGTTTGTAAAAAAAAAATCACAGCAATCATGGCTGGAAATAGAAGGTTGAGTTAAGATTCCAGGACAAACACAGCTCTCAATTCTAAACACGCAGAAGCAGATGATCCTACTTATTACTTGAAAGTAAATCCCACCATGACTGAATCCAAATTAAGCATGCAGAGGATTGTAGTCACCGCCTGATTCTTAGCAGACAGAATTGCTGGCAGAAAAAGCCAAGTTAGGCCACAGGCTTTAAGCTGATGCTTTCTCCCTCTAGGGCAAGGGTTAAGGGCTAGGACAGGCAGGGCTTAAGACACCAGAAATTCCTTATGTTCAGTATTGTCATAAAGTGGACTTTGCGCTGCATCGAGGGCTTGCAGTCCAAGGCAGCGCACTACCAGCGACCCACAATCTTGCCCTTTGCCTCAGTCAGTGATTTGTCTTGGTCTGGTGCTTATTAAGGTTCTGGGACATGTTCTCAAATTCACAGGGCAGGCCAGCCATTCCAGAAACAATATAGGTTTACATGCTGCTTCCAGCACTGCAGGGGCGCTTTAATTTCTGCTGTCTAGCCTGCCTTTGTGGGTGAGCTGGCTCTGCATATATTTTTGTCTCCAGGAACACCCGGCAGTCTGGCTAGCAGAACTGCTGTCTTGCAAGCTAGGGCCTGCTTTTGCCAAGATTAAGTGCCCGATAGGAAACAGGAAATGTACATTCAATGGAGGAGGTCTTGGCTTCCGCTATATTAAGCTTTCAAGCAGAGTAATCAGTAGTTACATCCCACTGACCTCCTCCAGTCAATTGCCCTCCATCTAATCATATGAAAGGTGGAGCAGGACCTCTGAATTGCGGATCCTGGCTCTGCATCCAAGGACTCCCAACCCTGCACAATCAGGATTCAAGATTGTTCGGGGAAGCTATGCCCATACAGCCAGGCTTCCTGCCTCAGACCTGCTTTATCCCCAGGGTGGTGTGGGTGGCAGGGACATTTATGCAGCCCCCTCACTTGCCTTCCCCTTGCATCTCATAGAAGCACAACCCCTGCCCTTGCATCCTCATGAGACTTGGGCCCTGTGGCTGAAGCCTCATCTATATGCATGCAATAGGTATGAGGTGTGCTATTTTGGACTGCAGCTGAAGTGTGCCATTTTGAATGCTCCACAGCAGGGGTAGGCAACCTAAGGCCCGGGGGCTGGATGTGGCCCAATCAACTTCTCAATCCGGCCCATGGATGGTCCAGGAATCAGCGTGTTTTTACATGAGGAGAATGTGTCCTTTAATTTAAAATGCATCTCTGGGTTATTTGTGGGGCATAGGAATTCGTTCATTTCCCCCCCCCCCAAAAAAAAATATAGTCTGGCCCACCACATGGTCTGAGGGACGGTGGACCGGCCCATGGCTGAAAAAGGTTGCTGACCCCTGCTCCACAGTGTGTTGTTCTTGTGGTTGGTTGTGGGGTTTTTTAAAGGCCTCCCTGCAAACAGAAAAGTAGCACACCAGGGAGAAAGTTTCTGATCCCCACCTCTTTGCCAGTTGTGCTGCTTTTCTACTTTCGGGGAGTCTTGTAACATAAGTAAGCATTCAAAAAGGGGATTGCCACCTGCAGTCTGTGGCATGTGTGAATCAGCTCTGGTGACCACAGCTATCTTTTGTCTGAAATCTGAGCAGATGCTCGTTGCAACCAAAATAAAGTGCATAACAAATGAACTTATTTTTTTTAAAAAAAAGAATAGTATAAAGTGAGAAATATTGGGCATGTTAACCACCTTTTTAAACCACTTCAGCCTGGTTAGTGATGTAATTTGCCTAGCAACAAGTTGCCCTCTGCTGCCCCCTAGTGGATGACAAAAATCAGGACATGTGCTGTCAAAACATGTTTGTAGGTTTTTATTGGAAAGAGGAGGGCTCAGCTAGGGTGCAAATTCCATTTACGAATTAACATTCATAGAATTGTCGGGGATGGGGAATCCTTAGCATAAGCCATTGCATCTTTCTGCCATAATGAGAAGAATAATGGAACTTCTTATTCATCACTACCTGTCGTATTACTAGTGGCTGTTCCTACAACAAAAGCTTGGTTCTCTTTTGACCAGGCAAGAGCTTGACAGATGTTGGGAGAAACTTAATTGCATGGTGCTGAGACAATGCTCTTCAGTGCCCTCCAGCCTTTGACATTGATAGGTGGAAAGCTACTAATTGCAAATCTTACTCCTTATCAACGGGAACAGCAGGTTGCTGCAGAATTCATTGAAAATTGCTTTGAAGCGTGAAGGAGTAATTTCTTTAACTCCTTCAGACCAAGAGTAGGTTAAATGTAAAGATGCTGCAAGTATATAGGCCAAAACTATAATGTGAATAAGGGCTGTCTTCTTCGGTGAGCCTGAGCCTTTAAAAGCTTTTTGTGATGGGCAGAAATTCAATAGGGTAAGGATTCTCTCTGCCCACCACCTAGCAGATTCCCAATAATGAAAATGCAAACAGGATGAAAGTGTCACCTGTTGAACTGCTGCCTTGTTTTTCTTTAATTCTGCTGGTAAAATCATAGCAGAACACATTTCAGATGTGGATTCATCATCATCATTAATTGCCCTTAATTAATGGGCACAAAGATCACAGGGTAGTTTACAATATAAAAATACGTACCATAATAACAAACAAAAACAATAGTTTCCCTTCCCCCCCCCCTCCAGTTTAAAAGGCCGTAGATTGTATAATTAGCCAAAGGCCTGGGAGAAGAGGAATGTTTCTGCCTGATGCCTGAAGATATGGAAGGAAGGTGCCAGGAGAGCCTCCCTGGGGAATGCATTTCATAAGCAGGGAGCCACCACAGAAAAGTCCCATTCTTGTGTTGTCACCCTGTGGACATCTTGTGGGAGAGGCACATGTAGAAAGACCTCAGATGGTGATCGCAAAGTCAAGGTCATTTCATATAGGAAGAGGCGGTCCTTGAGGTATTGCAGCCCTGAGCCATTTAAGGCTTTATAGGTCAAAAGCGGCACATTGAATAGGGCCTGGAAACTAATTGGCAGCCAGTGCAGTTGGGCCAAGATCGGTGTTATATGCTCAAATTGTCTTGAGCAACCTGGCCACTGAATTCTGCACCACCTGAAGTTTCCAAACTGTCTTCAGAGGCAGATTTCGGTCTTCAGAGGTTAGATTAGCACAGTGATGGCTAACCTTGACACTCCAGATGTTTTGGAACTACAACTCCCATCATCCCTAGCTAACAGGATCAGTGGTCAGGGATGATGGGAGTTGTAGTCCCAAAACATCTGGAGTGTCAAGGTTAGCCATCACTGGATTAGCATGTTGCAATAATATGACCTAGAGGTGACCAGAGCAGAGACAACGGAAGCTCATGGAAGGCACTCCTTGCCTCCAAGGCTGCCTGAGCCTCAAGCAACAACAAAGGATCCAGAAGTACAAAGGGGTTCACAGCTTGGGGGTACTTCTGAATGACTTTAGCCTCCCTCCACACCAGGGAATAAGGAGTGTGTGAAGATCTACATCATGAACAAGAGGGCAGGGGTGGAGGGAGGTGGGGGCGATGGGAGCGCCACACCCCCATTGGCGCGATCCTGGGGGGGGGTTCCATCGTGGCTGACCCCCGCCAACACTGGGTGCCCCGCCCCTGCAGGCTGCGCGCCCCACCCCAGAACGCGTGTCATGCCCCTGCGGGCGGCGCACCATGCCCCCAGTATGCATGCCCCACCCCTTTGGGTGGTGCGCCCCGCCCCCAGGATGCGTGCCAGCCCCGCCCCTGCCTGCTCCCTGCCCCCGGTGCCGGAGAATGAAGCTCCACCACTGCAAGAGGGCAATGAAGGTTTACATTGGGATCTGCTACCCCTGTGGATCCTGCTGCCTGAGGTAGTCGCCTCACCTTGCCTAATGGATGAGCTGGTAATGGATGAGCCGGCCCTGATAGTGAAATATGCATGCTTTTGGTAGTGCCTTCTTTTCTGACATAGGATCAAGAGCATAAAATCCACAGGTGGGGAAAGACCATGAGCCAATGGTAAAAATTATGTAGAAAAGCATGGGTTCAGTCCCCAGCAATTCGAAGGAGGGATGGGAAAGATCCCTCACAGGAACTCTGGAGACATAGTATGCACCAGCAGCTGGATAAATCAGTGGCCTGGCTCAGTATAAGGCAATCTCCTATATCCACATAGCTCAGAATCTAAAGTGAGTCTCACATTCTATTTTATGAATGCATCATCAACTTGCATTCAATTAATAATGAACTTTGGGCATTTTGGGTTGAGGTAGATGATGTAGGCATTGATTCTAGGCAATAAATAGAAATTTAGAGACTGGTCTTGCTAAAAAAAATGCAAAATAGCTGGCAGAAGATGTGAGGTTTTCTTTGGGGTTTTTGGTTTTATTTCCTCCCTCTAGTTTCACAATTAATAATCTCAGAGTTAGTTTTCCTTCTTCTTTTTCTGCTAGGGCATTTCAGTAAGATGCGGTGGAACAAAAAGAAGCAGTGTGAGCTAGCACAGAGCAAACAAAGGTACGTCTAAATTTTCAGTGCATTTCTAGATCAGTGTAAACTATTGAAATCAGCGTACTATTAAAAGCACGGTTTTAAAGATCGGCTAAACATCTAAACTAGGATTAAACATCAAGGCCCACGAAGAGTCTGCATTTTGAAGATGTCATCCTGCTTAGATGGATGTTGTACTGTAGCTTGAGAAGTCATAATCTTCAAATTTAGAATCTGCTCTTGGGAGAGGGAGAACATGAAAAGGTAAGATATGGGATGTATGAAGTTGAATAAGTGATGTATTCCAACTCTTGGGATTTATAAATTTGCTATGGTTATAGAACTGCTTTCTAATCTCTGTCATGACATTGCTTTCACTCAATTTAATTTAGCATGATGAACATTCATACACTACTAGTTGTTGTTGTTTTAATTTAATTGTGCTATTCTCACCCTTTTCTAGTAGAAGAGAAGCAGATGTGCTATTTGGGGAAATTGGTATACCCACCTCCTAGTTTCAGATTACATGCTATTCATCAGGGTAGTAGAGAGTATTGCCAGACACCTCTCCATTTCTCATGCTGACTATTGTTATAAACCAGGGGTGGGCAGAAGATAATGCAGGATCTCTGGGTGATTTGCTGGAGATGGGCAAGCCAATCAGGATGAACGTTCATTGTCGTATAACCTCCCCACAAACCAATCGGAACAAATGCTCAATACAGACCAGAGAAAAAGATTCAGTTGTTCAGTGGAAACAGAAAGTATGAACATTGGCCCTTTCTGAAAAATTAACTAAGGAAGTCAACTGATGAGCTTAGTGGCTCAGAGATATTTTTCTTTTAAAATCCTCTTAAAAGTTCATCACATTTTAGGGCAAATTTCTCCTCATAAACACATTTTTAATACACAGTTTTGACTAATGTACACATTTTTGCAAGCCGTCCCCCCCCCCAATATCTTCATTTTTAGGCAAACTTCCCCTAATATATGCTATTTTGTAAACAGGGTTTGGTTGGAGAATGGCACTGCAAAATTTGGATAAGTGCAAATTTCAAAGGATTAGTTCCTTCAGAAAGCATGGACTGGAAAAATTCAGCTTCAAATGCATCCTGAATAAAATTTCTCCTCCATCCCTAGTGCCAAGTTGGGTTTTAAACCCTGGTCTTCTAGGTTCTACTCCAGCAATGTAACCATGACACCACAGTGTAATCCTGTTAATGTAAATAATAATAATAATAATAATAATAATAATAATAATAATAATAATAATAAATTTATTATTTATACCCCACCCATCTGGCTGGGTTTCTTCATCAGACTGCATAAAAATAGCTGGAAATATATTGTTATAATACTGTACTGTTATAAATGTATCACTTGTTTATTTCCAGGGCAAGAACTACATTTGGCTATTATGAATGTGTCCACGACTGAAACTCAAGCAAACAAATCAGATTTAATACAAACGCTAGTAGTTGTAAAAGGAGGCTTTTATTTGGCTAGCTTCATTTTCATAACTGCATTGACTATATTAATAATCAAGACTGTGAGACAGAACTCTAAAATGGTGAAGGAAGTGAGATACTTCCTCCTGTGCCATCATCTTCTCTGTTGCTCTTTATTCTGTTGCTCTGGCATGGTGTCCAACGCGATACAAAAATTTAAAGTGCAACAATTCTGGATCTGGATCACCTTTGGAGTGCAAACAGCAATTGCAGAAACAGTGCTGGTAACTCTGGCTTTGATGGCAATTAACACTTGCTTAGCAGTTTGCTGGCCTTTGAGATACCTGGCCTTTGTTCACTTGGTGAAACGCAAAGCTATAGCTTGTGTTTGGATTGGAGCAATCCTCAAATCTGCATGCTTGATCATTGTGGAACGTTCAGAAGGAGATCCGTGGGACATATATGAAACAGAGCTCTCTTGCCCAACTATCCTGGGTGGTGTTTTTGCCCAAATAACTGGAATTCTTCTCATTTTGCTTCTTGCAGCCGTCATGGTAACTGCTTATTTTCTCCTATGGAGAGAAGGAAAGCTCAGCGGTCATTTTAACTGTTCAAATAAGAAGGCCAGAAAAACAGTCATTATTCATGGTGTACAAATGAGCTTACATATTATTCCACCCTTAATCTTCAGAGCCATTGGAAGAGGATCAGAACATGTTCAGATAAAATTTGGAGCTTTTGTTGTTTTCTTATTTGCACAAAGCTTCAGCCCTGTGGTTTATGGGCTGCGGAACAAAGAACTTCTGGACAAGATATGTTTCAGACGAGAAAGAAATCAATACAGTAACTACTTGGTAAAGTACAATAACTACCCACCACAACTTCAGATGGTAGAAGGTTCAGCAAATGGATGGACCACTTCTCAGTGTAGTGCAGAAGCACTTTCAAGTCAGCATTAGCCTTCATTAAACCATATCACGCATCAAGGAATAATTCAACTCACACAACTGAATATACCAACCTATTATTTTTAAAACCAGATTTTCAGCCCCAAAGCTAGAAGCCTTGAGTGCTATATTTTTGCTTTAAAGTTTAAAGGGTAACAGACACAGCACAAGAAGCAAACGAAACCATGGAAAAGAGAGAGGGTAAGGCACTGCCAGACAGGCTACTAAAAATGGTACACTCTAGAATGTCTAGTACAGTCGTACCTTGGAAGTCAAACGGAATCCGTTTGACTTCCAAAACGTTCAGAAACCAAAGCGTGGCTTCTTGATTGGCTGCAGGAAGCTCCTGCAGCCAACTGGAAGCCACGGAAGCGCCGTCGGACTTTCGGCTTCCAAAAGAACGTCCGAAAACTGGAACACACACTCTGAGGTTTGTGGAAGGAGGAGAGGATGCACTAGGAGACACTTCCCCATCATAATCCCAATAGTTGCCCACCAGGGTAGTATTAGTGCTGCTTTGTATCTAATAGGTTTGACAATCAGCATGTTCATGAAAATTTCAGCAGTTCAGCCAATGGCATAGGAACAAATTTCAAAAACATCAAGCCAGGTTTCTTGCAGCTAGGGAGCTTTCAAAGGATGCAGCCAGCAGATACTACAGCTTCCCCCACCTATATGACTTTTGACAGATTTTCTACATATGCTCTGTGCATTGATTTGATATTTCATACATATTTATTAACCATGATAAACCATGAGTGTTATTCAGAGGCTTGCTTTGGTGCTATGATTCAGATGTGCGAAACATTCTTAAAAATGTTTTAGGCCCTGGTTAAAAATGGAATGCAGCTAGTTTTGCCCCAGCCTGATGATCACTGACTTGTGATAATGCGGAAATAGGTTTTTTCACTGCTAGCACTGGTGTTGTGAAATGCACTCAATGCTGAAATACAACAGGTCCCTCCTTTATTGGCATTCTGCTCACTTTTGAAGACACACCTGTTTGCACAGGAAGTCCCTGATTTCTTCACCTCAGTCTTCTGTTTTAATTGCAGCAATGTTTTAATAAGATTGTTCTATTGTGTGTTTTAATTATAGATGTTTATATTTTAATAGGACTGTTTCGTTTTGATAACATAAAGTTTGTGTAACTGTTTTTTACATTTTGTGAGGTCATTTTGCATTCTGCAAGAGGGTTTCTCCTTCAAGGGCCAAAAACATCAGAAGCCACAGTAACTCAGAGCAGTCTTTCAGTGTGTCTGCCCCTCACCATCTTTACTTTCCAGAAACAATTTCAGACCTGTTCCAGCTACATGAAAAAATATCTGTCTTAGATAATTTTGTACTGTTTCAAAGTCTATATTTAGTAGTTTTAAAACTACTTTTTGTTGTTTTTATTGTATATTTGTAAATCACCTTGAGAAACATGAGAAATAAAATAACAATAATGGTAACAATGATAATATAGTCTGTTTCTTATTTAGCCCACAGCCAAACAACCTAATGGTGCTCTCCTGAGGTTAAACTGCCACCTTGACCTCCTTGAAAAAGGGAACCTATATAAATGTTGTCTTTAAAAAAAAATCTAGTGTGGCCATTAGTTTTCCAGCTTGGGACAACTGATTCTGTCACAGGTACCCAGGTATCATTGCCTCTGTGTGACCCCATTTCCCTCACATAAAAATGTGACAATACGAAGTCTGTTGTTAGGCTAGCAGACCTCCATTCTTGATCATCTTCATGACCTTATATCAAAGAAACCCATGTATGTATAGCCACGCTTTTTACATGGTTGAAACATTCCAAGTCAATAAACTTGGAGCAATAATTTTTTTTAAAAAAAACTTGCACATTCCTCTTGCAATGGGTGCTTGGTCCATGAACCGTACCATTTCATGCGATTTCAATAATGTGCGTAAAAGCAAAGTTTGGCTAGGAACATGTCATGTTTCTTATGTAAATGTGAATATATAAAGCAGCCCCATATGGGGTCAGACTGTCCACCTACTTTGCTCTTGTCTACAGTGACTGCTCTCCAGGGGTTCTGCAGTGTGGTGGGCCAATGCTCGGGACGGGGCAGGACAGGGGAGCATTGAGGGCTGGGCTGCACAGGTGCACCAGTGAAGCCAATCCACCGCCGCTGCTTGCAGACTCCATCAGCTTTGCCCTTGCCACTACCCTACCCCAAACCACCACCCAGGTAGGCTGCAGTGATACCAGGGGCAGGACAGCGACTCCTAACTGCACTGGCTGCTCCTGGGTTTCGGACAGGAGACTTTCTCCCTACCTGGAGATACCAGGAATTGAAACTTTTGACTTCCTGTATGCAAAGCTTGCTCTCTACCACTGAGCAATAGCATACCCTCCAATGTTCCTCAAATGAAAATAGGGACATTTCTCACTCCCTCACAACTGAGCCTCCTCGACCCCCAACATTTTTGCCTCTCCTTTTCAGGGCCTTTCTGTAATTATGGCTAAGGGGAAAAAGCAACAGTCTGCCCTGAGTGACACCAGCCATTATGTTTAATGTGTCACTTTGGGGGGGGGGGGAAATCGCTTATGTGTTCATTTCCTAGGCCTCAGCCTCTGACATTAGGATGACTCAGCAGAGCTATGCAGGGCCTTTGGTATCTATGAGGCACCACCTCAGAGAATTATGTTAGCTGTGATTGCAACGGGAGCAGAGAAGAAAGAAAGAGATAGCATGGGAACAGGTGGAAATTAGATTGACGAGGGAAAGTAATGAAGGCCGGGGCAGATTAGAGTGAAATTATGCTTTACATCTGACACGTTTGTCAGGGAGCAACAGCAGCTGTAATAAACACGAAGCGTTTAGCCATTGTTCTGATAGCAGTTTAGAAATAAAAGCAGGATGCATAAACTGGAGAGACGGAACTGTTGTCTGGAAAAGTTTATTATGACTCTCTTCAAAAAGGAAGCAAAGTAAAGCCACTCCTTGATTGTAGTAAGGAAGGACAAGGCTATGAAAACTTGATCGTAGAATTACATCCAAGAGATGTCATGATATTCAGACACAGCAGCGTTTCCCAGTCTTCCTGCACACGGGATTATTTCTACATAAGGTAGTGTGCTGAAGAACCCCTTGCAACTGACAAGGCATTTGATAAATTTCACAACTTGTTTTATGCACATTGCAGACCCCACAAGTGCCCCTATTTTCCAAGGACGTCTCTGATTTAGAGAAGTCTTCTCGGTTTCTGATTTGATCCTGGAATGTCCTGCATTTCCTTAGGATGTCCCTATTTTCATTGGAGGGTATGGAGTTATCTGACCCCCGAGACATCTGAAGGCAATCCTGTATAGGGAATTTTGTTAATGTTTAATGTTTTATTATGTTTTTATATATGTTGGAAGCTGCCCAGAGTGGCTGGGGCAACCCAGTAAGATGTGTGGGGTATAAATAGTAAAATTGTCATTATGGAACAGAACGTCTCTATTTTCATCAGATAAATGTTGGAGGGTATGACATTGGACCAAAATGTGATATGCGCTTTAAGAAAATAAGATGTGCCTTGTAGCATAATAATAATAAAAAATAAAAAATAAAATCCCAGAAGATCTCAGTGACCAAGTAATCTTCTCCAAACAAGCTTTTCATTTTAGAATTTCACTGACAAACCCACAAAAGAACAAGGTCGAAAGAATAGTGACAGCATTATCCTCCATACCTGTGCATTAAGTATATATCCTCTGCTAAGATCCACACACCTTTTATGTAATTACACATGACTCGTGAAGTGTAGTATCTACCTTACCTGCTCAGCCTCATTTAGCGGCTACTGCAGCTTTTAATGAGGGAATGTAGGTACTGTAAACGGTTAATACAGAATTTGTTGCAACACATACACAAACCATCCTCTACTCCTCCAAATTGCCCAATTTAAAAAAAGAAAAAAGAAACAAAACAATTAAGTAAAAAAATGAGATATTTATTATAGAAAGAGACTGTCTGTTGCTTGCTCTCCCTTTCTCTGCCTCTCCCTGTCACGGACCAAATAAACAATAGTTCCTCACAGGAGGAAACACTCCAGAGTTGCTTCTCTGGCCTTCAGGGTAACGGTGTCATGGGCCAGGAGTAGTTAGCTTCACCTGCTGAACAGCAGCCTGAAGGGTGATAAGGCAGAGTGACCCCACCTGCAGCTGATCAGCCTTCACAAGAGGAGAAGGCACTGATGAGAACCAGCTGGCTCTGGCCTGCTTAAACAGAGCTCTCAGCAGCAGTCAGATGCTGGAAATGTCTGTTGTTCTTGGCCCCACTTTGCTGCTTCCTGTTGGACCCTTGAATCTACATCATCTGGACTGGACCTTTAGCTCTGTGACCATCTGGATTCCCTGATCTCTGGGCTGTCAGACTTCACATGTGGATTCTGCTCTCAGGCAAGGGTTCCTCAGAGACTCCTAGCTCCTGATTCTTGGCAACAGAACTTGGACGGGCTACAACAAATGGTTCTGAGCACACTCAGAACCAATGTATGGTTCTGATATAAGCTAACTGTGTTGTTTTGTTTTGTTTTATACTGACCTTCTGATTCCAAACAAAATTATATTTCAGAAATGCAGAACCCTTCAAAACACAAGCCTACAAATTTAGGAGCTGCTTCTTTTCTTCCCAGTCACCAAGATCCACCAACTGGATGCAACCAGTTTATGGTGAACACAACATTTGCTCTGAGACTTCTTAAAGAGGCAATAAACTATTCCCATGGCTGCCACACAGGGCTGTTTTCGAAGCATCCCAGTCTCCTCCCATATCTGCTACAGCAGCTGTAGGCCTCCTAGCAAGCGATGGAGGAAGATCTCTACTACTATGGCTGATTTTTGGGCAGCCTCATCAGTTCCAGTACAGTGGTACCTCGGGTTAAGAACTTAATTCATTCTGGAGGTCCGTTCTTAACCTGAAACTGTTCTTAACCTGAGGTACCAATTTAGCTAATGGGGCCTCCTGCTGCCGCCGCGCCGCCACTGCGCAATTTCTGTTCTCCTGAAGCAAAGTTCTTAACCCGAGGTACTATTTCTGGGTTAGCAGAGTCTGTAACCTGAAGCGTCTGTAACCCGAGGTACCACTGTACATAGTTTTTCTGCTCCAGAGGCACATGGGAGGGAGCCCTTTGCCACAGCTATGCCTTTGGATTAGGATTGGCTGGGTGGCACTGAGAGCTGATTGGCCAGAGAACAGGAGATTGACAGAATGCTTCGGTAAATTCAATGATGTATAAGATATGTGTGAGGCAGGAAAGAGTGTGTGGCTTTGAGATTCTGATCATCAAAAATGCCTGTCATTCTGAAAATCACATATGTACTGTAGTGCAAAAGTAGTTCACTTCTCAGTAAAATCCTGTTGCAATTTTTTGCTGTTTCAGGGCTAGCACCAGGTTTGAGCAGTGCAGGGATCCTGGAAACTTGCCAAAAATCCTTGAGGCTGAAGAATATTTGCTGTGCAGGTTTTCTTTCTGCAATACAGGCTGCTGACGCACAACAACAGCTGACATATTTCACTAGTGAAACCCACCTGGCAAACTCAAATAGTAAGGAAGCCAAGCAGAAGTTTTAAAAGTCCAAATTCAAATTATAATAGCCCTAAGCATAATACAATACAGTATCCCTGTACAAATGGGGTTGGCCAGGGTGGCGGGAAAGGAATAAAAGAATTGGGTGGTTGCACATGCATGGAGAACAGCGCCCAGAGGAACCTCTGGAGAGAAGGTTTGTGGGTGTCCTATCTGGGAAACACGGTAGGTTTGCCTGAAGCAATTTGTTGCCATCCTATTGACTAGACTGTGAGCAATTCTAAACAGGTTAGTGTTGATATCATTATGAGAACCCTCCTAATATGGAGCTTTTAAATAAAGGAGGACAAGTACAGGGAAATTTTAATTAAAGGGTACGAAAGCTGAATAGGTGTGGTACAACCAAACACCCGCAAGGTGGTGTGACGTCAGTGCTTTGCTGTGTACAAACAGATGTTGTTGTTCAGTCGTTCAGTCGTGTCCGACTCTTCGTGACCCCATGGACCAGAGCACGCCAGGCACGCCTATCCTTCACTGCCTCTCGCAGTTTGGCCAAACTCATGTTAGTAGCTTCGAGAACACTGTCCAACCATCTCGTCCTCTGTCGTCCCCTTCTCCTTGTGCCCTCAACCTTTCCCAACATCAGGGTCTGTTCTAGGGAGTCTTCTCTTCTCATGAGGTGGCCAAAGTACTGGAGCCTTAACCTCAGGATCTGTCCTTCTAGTGAGCACTCAGGGCTGATTTCTTTAAGAATGGATAGGTTTGATCTTCTTGCAGTCCATGGGACTCTCAAGAGTCTCCTCCAGCACCATAATTCAAAAGCATCAATTCTTCGGCGATCAGCCTTCTTTATGGTCCAGCTCTCACTTCCGTACATTACTACTGGGAAAACCATAGCTTTAACTATACGGACCTTTGTTGGCAAGGTGATGTCTTTGCTTTTTAAGATGCTGTCTAGGTTTGTCATTGCTTTTCTCCCAAGAAGCAGGCGTCTTCTAATTACAAACAGATAGTACAAACAGATAGAGCGGCTCAAATACCTCAGGTGGCCTCAACAACCAACCTCTCTCCTATTCACTCACCTTCCTATTTCTTTCTTTCTTCTAATCATTTTCTCTTTCCCTGCCCTGCCCACATTCTTCCCTTAGAGGAGCTAAATGGTCATTTGTAAACATAGTGGGTTAAAGATAAAGGGTGAGATGGATATTAGGTGGCCCCACTAATACATTAATAGGATGCCTTTTCAACTTTCTGACTTCTCTTTGTATTTCAAAAACTAATGAAATACAATTCAAATCAAAACGCTGCATTGTACACCTGCAAATTCTTCCACGTTAGGATGTACCTAGTCTGTTCCCTAGGTTTCTTCTCTTTCTTAATCTACCTTTCCCTCATGCATTAAAACAGGGGTGGGGAACATTTTTTCAGTCTGAAGGGCACATTCCCTTGTGGGGAACCTTCTGGGGATCACATGCATGTGATGGGAGAGGCAGAAATAAGGTTTCTATATGCTTTCACATCTACATCTTCAGCAAGAGCCATTCATGGTTCAATGGCATATTCCAAACAGGTAAAGACACAGGAGGGCTGCATTTGGCCTCTGGGCGTGAGGTTCGCCACATGTACATTCAAATCGAGATCATCTGGACAGGTGCTACAGTGGTACCTCAGGTTACATACGCTTCAGGTTAAGAACTCCGCTAACCCAGAAATAATGCTTCAGGTTAAGAACTGTGCTTCAGGATAAGAACAGAAATTGTGCTCTGGCGGCGCAGCAGCAGCGGGAGGCCCCATTAGCTAAAGTGGTGCTTCAGGTTAAGAACAGTTTCAGGTTAAGAACGGACCTCCAGAACGAATTAAGTACTTAACCAGAGGTACCACTGTATTAGCAGTTCCCCATGTTAGAGAGGCCCAACTGGCCTCTGCTAGAAGGACAGGTACACACCCTACAATGAAACTACACACTTGCACCCCAAAAGTTTCCTCTTAGTACTACAATTCCCAGCATCCTTGACAAACTGTACTTCCCAGGATGCTTTGAGGCAAGTAATGTGCTTTAAATGAATGTGCTTTGGTCCTGTGCTACGGAACACACTTCCAGCAGCGATTTGGTAGGCATTTTTATTGAACCAGAAGCTCTGCAAACGCCATCTTGATAGTCAAGATAACCCCACCATAGTTGTAGCTATGGGCTCAGACATGTTTATATTCACTTGCTTTGATATAAGCTAATTGGCTTGCTTTGATATTATCCTTATCTGTGGGCTTGGGGTGCTGGGCTCTGAGCCCAGAAAGGGGAACTATCTGTAAGATTTGGATATTTGCCATCTATGCCCTCATCTGGTCAAGCGAAGATGGGAAGTCCTGGCCAATGTGACATATACTGTTTTGCGTATAAAGAATATATGAGTGATTGCTTGGGCGCAGACAAGCCATCTCTGTGCTGTGATGTCCATCCCGCTTCTGGAAAGGCTGGGAGACCAGGCAGGCTGCTTTGCTGTGTCTGCACCTTTATTTTATAAAGCAGTAGAACTGATCACTCTGGCGTTCTTGATATCCTTTCATATTCCTGCACCCAACCACTCCCACAAGCCCTCCTTTGGGCCTGCGGTTCAGAACAGGCATCCTCGCTTTTTACTTTCAGGTGTCCCTTGAAAACCTTTTTATACAGACAAGCCATGTAACTGTTTACAATTTTATCAGCCAGTCGTTTCAATATTTTTGAACTGTTTTTATGGTGCCTTACATTTTATTCTATATACTGCTGTACACAGCCATGTTATATTGTATTAATGGGCAGTATATAGGTTTTTTTCCCATAAAGAAATAAATGTGCTCATTAGGGGCTTGCAGAGCCACGGGGCTTAGCCCTTCCATTCCCCCTGCCATTTGGAAGTGTGCTGCATGCGTGGCACTGTGCTTGCTTTGAGCTCCTCCTGCAAGGAGAAATCCTGATTGGTTGCACATAGCTGAATTCATGGCTGGTCGGTGCACTAGAAGCAGACTGGTGTGGTCCCCACAACCCCCTCACACATTTTTAACATGTAAGGGGGATCATCTCACTGCCACTAATGTTACTGCCAGCAAAACTGAAAACTGAGCTTTGTAGAAGCTCTTGGCCAGAGGTCAGCAAACTTTTTCAGGAGGGGGCTGGTCCACTGTCCCTCAGACCTTGTGGGGGGCTGGACCCACCCTCTCCCGAAAGCAACCCCCTCCCAAAAGGACCCCCCGTCGCCACTCATGCTGCAGCCACCGACACAGCCTCGTCTTTGGCAGCGTCTTCGTCGTCCTCTGCCTCGGCAAGGGGTCCTCGGGGCGCACTGCAGAGGAATATCTGGGGTCACTGGGAAAGTCAAAATTGCTTCAGGATTGCTCTCCTGTACTATTTCAGACACGTTTATATAGTTATGTATGTGTTTGCCTTGTACATTTATGAACATTTATTTTATATTTGAGACCTTAGAATTCTTATAACACTGTGGAATGGAGCATGAAAGGTGTGTGGGGGGGTGAGCGCTGAATTTTAGTGTCACACAGGGTAGCACTGAGGTTTGAGAGCCCAAAGTCCGCCACTGCTGTGGCAACACAATGGTCAGGGTGTGTGGTGGGATGCCCTATCAGCTGGTACCATTAGGCAGTTTCAAAGCTGTTGCCTCCTGTAGGGCCTACTTCTGGGATCTCAAGCATAAGGCCCTCAGGCTTCCATGGCCCCCGGGGCACAGCCCACAGCAATCCACACTGTCCTATAATTTTGAGGGCCAAGGAGGCATGAGGAGTAAGCTGGCATACTTACTCATGTAAATCCACAGCTTAAATGGCCCCAGCTTGTCATTCACACTACTTCATCTTGCTGCAGCAAGTCCTAATGTTTCCCCTCTGCTCCCAGAGTGTGTTTTCCATGCGTGAGGTTTATCTGAGGAAGTGAAACACTTGCAGTGAGTGGGGTGTGTTATGTAGCCGGCTGATGTTCCTAAAATGAACAACATTCATAAAATGAAGGCCGAATTGGGAAAAAAAAAAATTATGGACGAGATTCCGGAGTGTCTGACTATTTCTTAAGAATCTGGCCCTCCAGCTCATCTGGGCTTTTTACATGCTTGCTGTAGAAACTGCAAGTCCCCTATTTGAACACCAGGAGGCTCAGAAACACTGCACAGCAGCCATGAGAGGAGGCTGCGAGCAGAGTTTTTGCACCGGATGCAGAACAGCTGGGCCTTAGGCCTCAGAATGACGGCCCACAGTCGCCTTGCCTGCTGCTCTTGCTTCTGCAGGACAGGTCAGCGTGGGAAGAGCTGTGCCGAAACGGTTTGCTCAAGCTCATAGCAAATACTAGGCTTTTTAAAAAGTTGATTGTACAGGGTGTATGTGTACTATTGTGTACACATTCAGAAGAAATAGCGAGCAGGCATTGTATGTATGAGCTATGGGAGAAATGATGTAAATTATGTGGGGACGATTCAGGTGTGAGTGCTGCAAAGACACACACACCCCGGCGCCACCTCTCTTTTTGGCTCATTCCTTCTGGGTCTGTGAGGGTGGGCCTGGACCGACCTTAGGATTTGTTGCTGGGCGGCAATGTTTCGTTTCTGATCAACTGTGCTTCTTGGGGTTTTAATTTGCTGCTGTTTGGACTAGTGTTGGGCTGAAATCTGTCCTCTGAATTTCGTCTCTCATGATACAATTGTCTCCTGACCATTCGGCACTTGCTCCTTGCAGGCATTGTTCATGCATTCATTGAACATGTGGGGGGGCACAGCATCAGGCTCTGCCACAACCCCCACAAGTTCAAATGAACCCTTGTAGAAGCCCCCCTCCCCTAACGTGGAACTTTTCTCTGTAGACTTTCTTATGAATGTGCATAGGCTGGAGGAAGGCCTGGTCTCTTCCCCCCCCCCCTCCCGCCTCACACGCACACCCCTCTACACACATTAATTGAGCATGCAAGGAGCATTAAAAAGGAACAGCTATTGCATTGATCAACAGATTTCAAAGTGCAAACTACTTCTGCTAGCCCAAGAGATGGATTTATTTTTGGTGGTGTTATGTTGGTAATGTTGCTGGAAGACCTACGGTATATGAAAGTATATATGTGTCAGAGAATTGGAAATCTTCAAGTGTGAATTTCAGTTCTGTCTTTTGAAAGGTAATTTAAGCTGCCAAGTATCGTTTTGAACAAGATGCTGCTGGGGCCTTCCGTCTGTGACTTGTGTACTGAAAACCCTCGTATCTTGACAGGTGCGTTGAAAGTCTTTTCTGTAGCTGTCAACCTCCAAGCCTGCTGCACGAGTTTCAGTACATCTGCTCTACTCGCGTCAGCATATTCTATGTGGCAGAACCTCCCAAGAAGCTCGAGGTTTATTTTAATGAGCATGTTAATACCTAGGAGAAATCAGGCTGGATTATAATATTTTATTAGATTGCTTTGAAAAGGCAAAGCAAAGGAGGAGAAGGGAAAAAGCTGGAAAGCCACCACCTCACCTTTCTGTCTAGGGTGCAAGCAACTGGGGGTGTGATGGCTAGGCCCAGACTAAACATTGTTTTCACCCTTGCGGAAAGTGGCAGCATGAGAAGAAGGTGCTGTACTTATTTTGCCCAAGGATGCATCTTCCTAAAATATGTTAGCTATGTATGGGTCTTCTTCATTCCTGCATTGAACAATATAGAAACAAGAAGGTGGGCTACGCTGAAAAATCTCACCCCTAGTGTTGCACAATCCTTACCTGACATTCGCTCATACAGCATGAACATCTGTAGTGATGGGCCTTTGTGCTTATGTACATGTAGAGGCTTCCCTGGAATCTTACCCCTGAACAATCAGGTTATATTTAATTCCTGAGGGATGGCTCAGTTGGTAGAGCATGAAACTCTTAATCTCAGGGTTGTGGGTTTGAGGCCCACGTTGGGCAAAAAAATTCCTGCATTGCAGGGGATTGGACTTGATGATCCTACTGATCTCTTCCAACTCTACTATTCTATGATTCTAACTAAATGTGTGTAACTAAATGTGTGAAGGCCCCCTTGCTTCAGATATTTGTGTTGTCTGCACAGATGTCGAGGGAAGAGTTTGCAGTGTTGGAACAGGGTATTCTGCATGGCCTATCTCCTCCTTAATTGTTCAACAATGGAGCCAAGAATACCTGAATAAGGCTAATGGCTTAAATCCTAAACAAGCTTCTACCAGCAGGAATTTTACCAACGTGGAGTTCTGGTCACAGAATTCCACCAGTGGAAGAGGGTGTGTGATTTTGTCAGTCTCCCCTACAGCCCTTTCCCCCCTCAAAAATAAGAAAGTTTAAGTTTGTTCAATTATAGTTGACTGGGAGGCTTTTTGAGAGATGGAAAGTGATGGAAATATGCAATGGTAAGGGCAGGGTAACACTTGCTTTTACACAACGTCATCTAGCATAAACAGAACGTCTGGAAGCACCCATGGATTTTGCAGATGTTCCATCAGCCCTCTTTACCCACACAGTCTCATTCACTTCATTGCCAGTACAGTACTGAGATATAAGTACTGTAAAGCATTGTAAATCTGGTGTTGCTTCTGAGGAAATCAGTGAGCCTGCAGATGGTAAACATCTCTTTGGTAGTGTCCTTCATCTTCCGGTAAGGTTGCCTAAGGTGTGCAACAAAACTTAGAAGTTTAATATCCTTTCATGAGACAAATGGGTCAAAAGTAGGACAGGCGGTTCCTACAGTTGGGAGAGGGTTTGGTTTGTGGCCTATGTAGGGGCGTGGAAGTGGAGCCTGGTGTGTTGGTGCCAATGACAGCTCACTTCTAGGGCAGGGGCTGGTTTTGGCAGTGTTGTGTTCTCTGACCTCAGTCCTCCCTTGAACTTTGAGGAGGACGATGATCAGGAGAAGGTGCCCCTCAGAGAGCTGACATTCCACATTGCAGGACCTTCTAGATCAGAAGATAAGTTGACTTGCCAAACTCACCAGGTTTCTATTGCATTCCCCATCACCCCCACACAGTAGGAGCCAACTTCTGCAGAATCAGAAGTTCTGTTCCTCAAACTTGGGTCCCCAGCAGTTGTTGGACTACAGCTCCCATCATCCCTAGCTAGCAAGACCAGTGGTCAGGGATGATGGGAGTTGTAGTCCAACAACATCCACGGACCCAAGTTTGAGAAACCCTGCTTTAAAAACACAGCCCCCTTGTCGCCACCAACGGCAGGACCAAACCAGCCAGCTTTGGAAAATACCTGTACCTTGCTGAGGCAAGAGCTCTCAATTTAGGTGGTCCTCACCAGAGTTTTCTGTCCAGGGTAATGACAGGCTTTGCCTTGTGGGATGTGGCCCTTCCTAGCTGAATGTGATCTACCATTACCAAGAAATGCTTCTGCTGATGTCAGCTTTCCCCTGTCAGCCTCAAACCAGGACCAGACAAAGAAAAGCATCTTCTTTGCTCTTTTAGCATGCTTGACATATTCTTTCTGTAAATTGCTTTATTTAAAATCAAGTGGCATATAATCTTTATGAAATAAAAATAATGTTTTGTGTAAATAAACTTTTAAAAATAATAATAATACCATGTTAATTTTATGTGCTGTATAGCCAAAAAAAAAAAAAAAGATGAACTGAAATATTTGATTAGGAGGCAGATTTGATAATGCATAATGTCATGGGTTCTGGGATGGGGGGAGGAGCACCTCAAATCCCATAGCATCCATATTCCCAGCAATGACCACAAACGACACAGGATGGAAACATAAAACAGTACATATTTTATTTCCCTTCGGTTTACAGCACTAATGAAAATAGTACTCGGTATGTAATGAATCAACAGAAGTGTAAACTAGGGGCATGATCCCCTTCTTGGCTTCCAGAATCAATCAACAATAGCCCTTTGCTACAAGACTTATGTCTTACTAGTCTGGCCTTTGGATATGTCTTCTCCAGGATTCTTTCATCACCCCTGCCTGCCTGAGTTGGTTGGAAAGGAGCCACGGCTACAGCGTGGACCTTGAGAACTACAGCTGTTGCGCCTAGTTATCCCCTAGGTAAGTACAGGTGCTTGGCTCCCTGCAAATCTCTCTGTCCCTCCGGGGTCTCTCTTTTCCTTCCTCCTATCCAGCCTCGTTCCCTCGTTCCACCCCCCTCCGCTCCTCAGAAAAAGCTGTGTGAGTCGATTAGACTGAGAGATAACAATCTGCCCAAAGTCATCCAGTGAGCTTCATGGCTAAGTGCAGATTTGAACCCAGAGCTCCCCAGCCCTAGTCCAAAACTCTAAACACTACACAATGCTTCCCCTCCCTCTTCACTAATTCGTCCCCATTAATAACTGGGGTTTTTAATTTTTTTAAAAATGATCTTAGTATGGGGGTATGGATATGAGGATTGTTACAATGAATTCTCGCACTTAAGAATTCTTGAACAGAACAACATCAGATGTTTCACACGGGCCTTGATCATCTGGAAACTGACTGAATTGTCCTTGGCATTACAAACAATAGTACAAGAGGGCTTTTCATTAAAATAAAAAAGGGGGGGTGGAAGAGTCCTTCCAAATGAAAACCGGTATTGTAATTATACGTAGTCTGTGAATATGTGGATTCTGCTGCTGCTGCTACTAGCAGACAATAGCGTAAAACCGTACATTAGCATAGCCATATGCCAGCCATTATTTTTCTTCTCTAGATGCAAAATCTGCCCTTGCATATAGTCCCTAGTTTTGAAATGTTAGCTGACTATACTGCAATAAGCCTGTCAAGGGGAAAGAACACAGTTTGTAATAGCCTATTTGTGTCACGTGTGTTCGTGAGCCCGGCCTCTGTTGTCTCTGGATTGCTTCTGCCGCTGCTTGACTGATGTCATACATTTGAGAAGCACATTTTTTAAATGCCAGCTTTTAAGGTCTTTTGAATCTCAGGCAATAAACCCAACAACACAATGTACAAAATCTGTTAAAAAAAAAAAAAGTCTTAAAGAGGATTTTTAAAAAAGAGCCATAAACAACGGGAATTATGTTCTGAGAAGGTGGGACCATTTTGACTGGAATTCTATGAAATATTTATTTGCATGGCAGTCTTTAGTTATTTAAGTGGCAATTGTTCGTAATTGACAATATAGATTGCAAGCAATGACCTCTCGTGACTAGCTCATGAATAAATGTGCTGAGGATGCGGCTGCATTTATTGTTACGCATTTCCTTTGGGGTTACAGAAATATGTACCCAAACCATGTTTGCCTATTGAATTAATCTCCCATAAATAGTGTAGATGCATCAGGAGCTAATGTAGCATTAAACAGATCTATAACATTCAAGGAGAATTTCCCAATAAGGTCAGAAATATAGGTTTCATCAGCTCTCAATTTTGTGTGTCACATAGAGGAGAGGGAGAGGATGTAGTTTAGACCTGCTTAAAAGAAAAGTGTCATGCCGTAGAAAGAAAGGATCTTGTCCTTATATAGCCAGGCAGGTACGTTTCAGATGTTTGTTTTTCCTTTTAACTAACACTTCAGCCTTAAGGGACTGCAGCATTGGCCGTAGCCAGCTGTTCTGTTCCTCCCTAATTTCCCCCCTTGGGGAGATGCTGGCATTGAATATGAAGCAGAAGACCCTCTCACATTCTAGCAACCGAAAAAGGGGGAAAAAGTGAACCAATCTACCTTTTGATTCTTTCTCTCCTTCCGTCTTACATATTTAATGCAGTTTAAGCTTCCCTTGTTTCAAAATTCTCTATGTCATTTCATTTAAAAAAAACCACAACCTAATTCTCACAGACTCGGTCTAGAATAATACCAGTCTTATTTATGCAGTGAAACGTGTTATTGATCTTAACAACAAAACTCAAGAACCAGGACCAAAAGCATCAATGCCTGTTTAGAGGAGTTGCAGTATAGTGTTTTGGTGAATTTAATTCATCGTTGTTGCTTTAAAAGCTTATTTGGATTTGCAGAATTAAAATTTGGACCGTTAAGATGTGCCTGTGTTAACCTCCATGATGCCAGGAATCAGGATGTCACAGATGCCGTAGCTAAGAAAAGCCTCTGAGGATAAAAACAAAAAAACCTCTCCTGACAATAACAAAAAACGAAAGGTGTAAGCACCCCATCCTCTCCATCTTAACATAAGATGTGCATATACAGGGCAATGCATTTTATTTAGAATTGGTACTGTACTTGCATTCTGATTAGACATTCCTTGTTTCATTTCCTGCCTTTGGTGCTGAGTATGTATGTATATTACTTAAGCCATCTTAGCATTATTTAGGTCACTAGATTTAAGAGCAGTCTCCATAGTCTTTCACTGCCTGATGTGTAGAGCGATGCAGGGTAGCAGCAAAACATTTTCTAATAGGCACTCATCTTATGAGCTCTTAAGGATGGAGCATTTTGTAACGTAATCTGTACAGCAAAATAGCTTCCGTTTATGCCTTGCAGATATATTTAGCTCTAACCTTGCTTGTGGTTAAGCAGGCAGCAACATAGATGCAGACAGCTGATTCTGCAGCCAGACCCTCTGCGCGCTTGCGATTTTGTCAATACGCTCAGCTTTTCGATAATCCGGTGCAGAATGAGAGTTTAAGCAATGATGATTTCGTCTGTTACATGCTTGGCAATTACGTGCTTAACAACAACAAAAAGCAAATTACACGGGTTAAGAAAAAGACAGCAATAGGGATACATATCTAGGACCTAATACGTACTATATGAAATCTTCTTCCTTCAATAAGGTATTTCTGCAGATATTCTTTCCATCCCTCCCTCCAGCGAGTGAAAGGAATCTTCTGCTTTTCTCAGTAGATGGAGACAGCCACTCTGCAGACAGGTTTTTGGGGGGGTTTTTTTGCTACAGAATCTGAAATACTTGAGATTGTATCATTGAAGAACATGGAGCTTCACTGAGCAGTGCAGAGTAACGATTCGTCTTGCATCATCAGTTGATGACATTTTTTTTCTTTGTTCCCTCCCACCCAGTTGCTCTAAGATTCAGCAGCCGATTTGCAATATCACTTAAACAACATTAATCAGATACTGCATTTAAGGTGAGCGGTTCCTTGCCTCCCATCTAACCAGATCTGTGCTGCTGTAGTGTGTGCATCATGCTGCTGCTGCTGCTGCAAGCCTAAAATGGCAGGCAGGATTAATGTTGCTTGTGCTGTCTGCATGCTGTGGATACAGAATTCATTATGCCATGCCTAGTATTTCTAATGGGAGTATGTAAATGGTCTGTGTGCCATATCATGTCGTAGTGAAGACTTGGGCTTCCTGATGGGCATAACTATTTAAGCAGCCACCTTTAGCATTCAATTTCATTTTCAGTGTAGTGGGCTGTTAGTTTATCGTCGCATTCTAAACCAGCATTAGCTCTATTTATTTATTTTAATTTGGATTTTTTTTTTTAAGCGAACTCTGCTTCCAGGTGGGGTCAGTCTTATTCCTCTTGCCTTTACTGCTATTTAAATAATGGATGTTGTATTGTTAATTAATGGCAATATCAAATTTAAAGCCCTTGGAAGTGACATATTTATTATACAGGCACGTCCAATCTATTTTTAACTCTTACGCAGTCTGCGTGTGTTGTGCAGTGGGCTTTGGCTGCTGAGTTTTTCCTTTTCAACAGGGATAGCACTAGGCTGATTTTCAACAAATGTGACAAGTGGCCTTTGCAGTGGTCAGCTTTGAACCCTCAAAAGGGAAGGGGGGGTTGAGCAGGAAGCTCTTTGCTGCAGCTTTTTTTTTTTTTTTTTTTAAAACCCACCACCTTGGATGAGGGCATCTCCTCCCTCCCTGACAGACGCACACACTTCTGTCCTTCCCATTGATAAGTTCAGCTATCTTGATCACAGTCCATTCAAGCAAGCTGCTTTTTTGAAAAGAGCTATTTATTTTATTTTTTTGAGACGTCTAAGATTTCAGCGTCTCTCCCTCACTTTGTATACAAATGACTGGGTGCAATGCCGTGCTAAGACTTCATTAAGACATATACACAGGTAGGTGGAGATTTGCATGCTTTTACCTATTCTCGTTCCATGATGCAAGGAAATGAAATATAACCGAGATCTATTAAACCAGTTTATTCCCCCACCCACCCCCAGAAAGGATCTAGTTCTAAATGTTGTGACTTTGCATGGGTTTCCCTATTTAAAAGCATACATCTATTTTGAAATTAGAAATATCACGTCTACTAGATAATCGGGGCGTGGCACCGCTTATGCAGCAAAAGCATTTTTTAAAAGCTTGTCGTCCTAGAGGATTTTGAT
The DNA here is from genome assembly GCA_034641385.1 of Darevskia mixta. Classification (NCBI taxonomy): domain Eukaryota; kingdom Metazoa; phylum Chordata; class Lepidosauria; order Squamata; family Lacertidae; genus Darevskia; species Darevskia mixta. The sequence goes on from JAWWNH010000030.1 coordinate 15,471,930, forward strand.
CTCAGTTATGAACATGATTAAGCTGTTTGCTAAGATACAAAACTGTAAGTTGTGGACAGAGCTGTGAATTTTTTTTAAAAAAAATATTTTAATTTTGCCTTAGGAAGCGGTCTGTCAACGTTTGCTATAAACATTTGTCTTATCATTTATCTTATAAATATTGCGGAAATAAAGTAAGGACGTATTTCATTATAGTCTTTATTTTCTTTTAAGATGTTGGCTATGTCAAAAGAGAGAAACACCTAAAGATGTCCTTTTCATCTAGAACTCAATATTAATCGTTGAGTATGGCTTATTTCAAAGGGTTAACAAATTAAAACCAGCCATGTATAGATATGCTAACCTGTGAGTTAATTTTCAAATCATCATGGTGTGACACTGGATATATTTCGGGACACAGGTACTTCATGTTAACATTGGGCCAAAACCTGTTTCCTTGGCAACCAAATCCTGTTAAAGGATGCAGTAGCAGAGATGCAAAGACAGTTATTATTGTTTAATTCCACGATGCAAAATTATGATCTCACATTGCATTTCTGGGTGGCTATAATGCATTAAATGATGGGAGGTTTTCATGTAACAGAAACCTTTCTCTCATCTTGAATTGACTGTTTCAAGCAATGCAACTGCCTTTCTCACAAAAAACAACCACACAGTATGAAGTAGTTCATCTAGTGAGACACACGCAGGACATGTATGTGTTCTTAAAATAGTTAATTCCATCTCAGTATTGTGCGAACATGGCTGAAATTGTAAGCAGCTGAAAATTGTAATTATGTTTAAATCTCTTTTCTCCATCGTTACATTCAGCAGTAATTAGAGACTTTTTAGTAGACAGAACCTAAAAGAATCAATCAGTTTAACCAACGTTGTGAGATGACAAAGAAGGAGAGGGGAGAGGGGATAATTTAATATGTGATTTACTGTAACACTAATGCAAGTTCAAATTTATAATATTTCATGAAAAGCAGCTCACGTATAACAGGAGCTGTAAAAACCAAACCTAGAATAAAAGGTATTTTTAATCGTTGCTGCACATTTAATATAGCCTCTTGAAAACATGGATTCTTTCCTTCTAACTGAAGCACATCTCACTGCAAAGCTATTTTTCTGCATGGTAGCCATTTTCTTTTCATGTCCTTGACTTCGATACTACTAAAGCTGATGTATCGATCGCGATCAACAACAACAGATTCACTGGGTTAATAGAAATACTAAAAGTATAATTCTATTGGGCGTTTATATTACTGCAAATAGCAAAACAATCTTAAAGGTACAATGCTAATTTTCTCTTCTTTCTGAAGAGTACCAGTTCACTGAAGAAAATATAATACATCTGTTCTAGAGAATGGCTGATAACAGCTGTTTTAGAACGACATTAAATCCAAAATAACAATATTTGATAAATTTACTAAAGCTAGATTTTCCCATCTGTTTTTATTAAGTTGCTTCTAAAACAAATTCATTTGAACGATATTTTTCAATACAGGGTTCATGATCTCATTATCTGTAAGTGATTAATTTTGATTACTTATTTCTGGGGATAACTTTTACACATCAGTTCTTTGATGCTTGCATTATCATTTTTTTCATGCATGGACTTTTAAAAAGTGATTTGCTGCCAAGCATATTATTATATGTCCATTTATTTTAAGCTTTTGCGCAGGAGAGGATGTGAATGATGGTTTACAAAGTATTGCTCTTGGAATTCCCTCTTGCTTCAATCTAATATGTTTCAGGATGGTGGGTTGTGATTCCTCTGTTGCACCAAAGGAGTATTTTCTTTCATTCTCACTCTGACTCACTCACTCACTTTCTGAAGACTAAATTCAAACTGCCTTTTTGAGGAAAATAATCAGAAGTTTTCGGCCAGCAATTCCTATGCCAAAAGAGTTGGGTTAATTTATTTGCATGGCAGTGGTGGTGCCTTGTGTTTTATTTAATGATAAAAGTGCTCCCTAGTTTGAATATTTAGCATGAATGCTGACTGGCTGTTCAGTGAGGAAAATGCTGTCTTTTGCTATGAGAATTGGAACATACACCAACACGTACCCAAAAGACTTACTAGCCATCTTTTCCTCCATTTCAGCCATTTTGGCACACAAAAATGAACAACACTGCATGGGCCATAGGAATGCATTATTTTCCTCTATATGGCCATGGGGAGTACATTGGATTTCCAAATAGCCATGGGAATGTATTACAGCAATTGTGGATTGGCTGTTTACACAGTGGTCTTTAGAGACCAACCTCAAATGGCTAAACAGAAAAGCAATGCCCTTCCAAATGGCCGCTGAAATAAATTGAGATGACTGTGGGAGACTGAACAACCATATGTATGAAATCAGACAGACCCTGGCCAGTCCCGGGTCTATACAAGGATCTCAACAAAGACTGTGTGTGTATGTGTGCTTACAGCTATCTCCCTTTATACAAGGATCTCAACAAAGACTGTGTGTGTATGTGTGCTTACAGCTATCTCCCTTTCTTCTATAATCAGTAAGGTACTAAGAATTCATATAGCACTTGGGTGTCACATGTGTTATCTTGGTAGACAATGCCCAGCATTGTTTTCCAGCAGTACAGCTTTCAGGTGGGTAGTAGGAAGGCTGAGGTTGAGAGAGATGTCTTGCATGAAGTCGTTAGTTCAGTTTGCAGTCCTTGAACTGCAGACTTTTCGTATCTATATGGGTGACAGCCAACTGGGTCCATCTATGAGTGGAATGGATGTGTAGAATTTTACTTTTCTGTCTTCCTCCCTGCAGCTCCCCATATCCTGCCCCCCATATGCTCAGGAGGGTTGTGGACCCTCTGGAGCAAGTTGGGGTGGTGCTGCTGCAATGGGGAAGAGAGGAAGGGGAAGTGCTCTTGCCTGATGTTAGATCATCTTATCCATATAGCTATAGTGGGTTGTTTGCAATCCAGCAAAGTGCTTCATAGTTCTCAGAACATAAACAATGCAAATACGTGTTCTTCCAAATGGCTTTTGAAATGAAGTGGAATGGGCTGGTGGTGGTGGTGATGATGATGATGTTTAGTATATTGTGCAATCTGTATCTTGTATCCCATATCCCTCACCTCCATAAAAATCCACAGAGTTTTTGAATCACCACAGCAGTACATTTAGGATTGCTTTGGCTCCTGCTAAATTCCCTGTAGGCTTTGGTGCCTGGCATGTCAATAAAATGTTCCAATGCATTCTTATGTATTTGTAAAGGTGTTTCCTACAGGTGATTTTTCAGTATCTCTACCCTCAATGCACTTCAAAAGCCATTCAGATCTCTAATATATACTCTCCAATGTTTGGTTAAATGCTTTTAAAGATAGTATCGTAATATCAACCCTAAGTCAGGTTTCAGGAAAAGGATACGGTTTTGTCTGGTTCAGCTCCTGCCACTCATGCCTTATTTTGGATTGAATAAATTGCTGAGGGAAAGAGAAATCTGGATAGGAGTGGATCATAGAATCATAGAATCATTTTGAGCTCAGTGGGAAAACACGAGACTGTGAAACTCTATAGGAAAGAGTAAAGCACAGGGAGCCATGCATATGAAGCGATGGGGAAGGAACTCATGTTTGGGCAATGGAAGAGGCAGAGGGCAGGAAAATGAATGATGTGTCTACTTTCTGGAAGGTTGGAAAAAGGACGTTTGGTAATGGTTGGCTCCAAGTCGAAAACTACAGAGGCAGGATGCGTGTAAGAAAGGATATAAACAATGTACATTTGAAGATCATGTTTGCCTAGGTTCTATAGCTGTTCTTTGCAGGTCTGGAAAATCCTGTTCACGTATAATTCTGTCTCTAAATTTTTTTTGCATGTTCCTGTCTCTCCTGCTCTCATGAAAACAAGACCACAGTGGATGCATATATTCAAGATCAAATTAGGTTGTCTATTTATTGCATTGCTAAAAAAATAAGAAGAAATGTATCACCTTAAGGGGGGCATTTTAAAATGGGTGTGTGTACATTTATCTGCATAGATAGAAATGTAGAATGAAAAACAATTTAAAATTGATTTTTGCTTGGTTTCTAGCTGTTTTAATGATGTTGCATTTTATGGATATTTGCGTGTGTGTTTTATTTTTTTGTGAATTTTAACTTTTATTTGTGCACCACTTGGAGAGCTCTAAATAAGAAACAGAAATGCATATCTCCACAATGGGGGAAACTAGATGGCCTGTGTCTGCTGTCCGGGTCCTAACTGCTGGTGGATAACTTCTAGGTTTCTGCTATCCCTTCTTACTGTTTCATAAACAGGATTTAGACTTGACAGCCTTACAGATAGAGTCCTATTCTTCAGCTGGACCACTGTCCCCTGGCAGCTCTTCAAATAGAGGACTGTCCTCTGCAAAATAGGGCACACAACCACCCATGCATCTAAATGGCCATACACATAATTATGTTTACACGCCCGCTTTTTGGTGATACATTTCTTCTTCCTTTCTTTAGCAATGCGTTAAGCAAACGTTCATGCTGGAATTACTTGCCATTTCCAAAAATTATTTCATCACAAATACAGACCATATGGTTTCAAATGGGGGGTGGGGCGGGTGGTTAGTCTGAGTCTCACTACCCTTCCTGGAACCTGGGAACCAGCAGCATGCAAAACATGCAAAGCAGATGCTTTATAACTGAGACACGACCCTTTACAGCCACAGCCCTTCCCCGTCCATCATAATCGTTGATTGACTAATCTGCATAAATTTCTATGTGAGAAAAACCAAATCCCTCTAAACAAATGCATGCAACTGCTATTTTTAGTTATTTTAATTTTAATCCTGTGCTTCTCCAAAGAGGCCCAGGCAACATGTTGAAGATGCATGGAAGCACATCCCTCATAGGATGGCACCCTATTGCCTCTTTTGCACCCACCCTTGCCTTTTTAACGCTTCTCCTCCTGACTGAGCTCCGCAGCAGATGGCAATAACACACAAGGTTTTCGCTCTCCCAGCAATTCACTTGCTGCAGGAAATTTACTTGCTACAGGCAAATTCCATACTAGAAATCACTAGGAAAGACATTGAAAATGAAACTGCCGCTACCATAGTGCCGCAAATCATAATACAAACGTATTATGGGGCATGAAAGCATGATGACTGCTGCAACTTATTCTCTTAGCAAGAAGCTCTGCTTTTCTCCTATGCCTAGATCTGTATTGACTTCCAGTATTTTATTTTATCTTTGTATGAAATTTAGGTTGCTGACATTGACCTATAAACCCTGGGCAGTCTGGGCAGTTAGGTTGCAATCCTGTACCCACTTTCCTGGGAGTAAGCCCTACTGAGCATAGTGGGGCTCACTTATGGGTAAACATGCATAGGATTATGCTGTTAACGTGTCATCCTGATTCAAGTTCTGATTTGGGCAATTCCATCCTTTTTTCGCCTAGATTTCTTCTTCAGGCTCCAGCCCTATGGTTGCCGGCTGTTTCGGATACAGTTGTTGGTAAGTGAGATAACGTTGCCACGTGACCAATTTATATCCGCTTGACTTTGACAACTCAGCTATGATAACGGCTACAACTAGACAGTGATAGGAAATGGGCATATGTATTGGTCTGAAACAAATCCTTGTTGGAGTACTTTTCTACTTGATTACTACAGCAATTTATTTTTTTGATGAAGTTGATTTAAAGCAGCGGCGTAAAAAGAACATTCAAAAGATGTGGGGGAAATGTATGTTTTAGAAAATAGCCTTTAAGTCTATAATTACTGTATAGAAAACACTGTTTTACTAGACAGCTTGACCCAGTGTGTAAATAGAGGGAGCAACTACCATGTTGCTGTAGTAAAACAGCACCATTCTTAGATTGATCTATGATTGCTATATTATCATGACCCTATAGCAAGATATATCATTGAGGCTATGGTGGAGCAGCTATAGATTGGCGACAAATCCCAGGGAGACAAAAAGATTATTCTTCTCCCACACCTTTGGCTAATTAAACTATGATGTGTTAGCCAGATGTGCGGGGTATAAATAATAAATTGTTGTTGTTGTTGTTGTTACTGTTTCATTTAAATAAATAAAAAAATTGTCCAGTAGCACCTTAAGAGACCAACTAAGTTTATTTGGGTATTAGCTTTTGTGTGCATGCAGACTTCTTCAGATACACGGAAGCTTATACCCAGAACAAACTTAGTTGTTCTCTAAGGCAGTGCTCCCCAACCTTTTTATCGCCGCGGACCGGTCAACGTTTGATAATTTTGCCGCGGCCCGCTGAGGGGGGTACATTGATTGTTTATATTTTAGATTGTTTTGATGTAATAATTTTAATTTAATTGTATTTAAACATGCCTTCAAAATAAAATACAGTTACACCAAAAAATGAATATAAAGTGATTTAACATTTTAACACCACAGTAAATAAAATGGAAATAATTTAATGTTCCTTGGGCGGCCCGGTACCATTTCATTCACGGACCGGTACCGGGCCACGGATCTAAGGTGCTACTGGACTATTTATTTATATTTTGACTGCGTCAGACCAACACGGCTACCTAACTGTTTTGTTCGTTACTATGACATGATTTTAAAAAATTATTATTATAGTTTTTATATTGCAAACTGCCCTGTGATCCTTGGACAAAGAGCGGTATAGAATTTTAATAAATAATAACCAGTAATAAATGAATTTTGCTTAGGCAGTGGCCCTATGCAGCTACTCAAGCTTTTATCCAGGATTGATGTGTGCCATCACCCATTCCCTGACAACCACATAGCAATAAAGGGGAAACGAACAAAGCTGCGGAGGTGCGCTGGTGCATGCGCACTCCTACAACGTGGGCTCATAATAATTAATGCATGATTAGTGGAGGGGAAATTGCTCAGAGCTGCGCTTAGGAAGAGAGTACCTGGGAGAGAATTTTACATTCTCAAAGGATTGGTACTGCAGTTATTGAAGAAAACAGATCTACAGAAGCTCGCTCAAGGCCCCGATCATGGAAAGAGTTGAATTCCCAAATCTCTCGTCGTTCACATCCCTGAACACATTGCTACCTAAACCTACCACTTATGAAGGTCTGTCAGGATGCTTTTATATATACCTTAGGGATATCAGTGAACATCAGGGTGCTGCTATCTCACACCTGTTTATATCTTGATACGATACAGCAGGGGTGGGGAGCTTGCAGCCCACAGGCTCAATTAAGCCTGGCATGGATCCCAGTTTGGCCTGCAGGTTGTTTTCCCAAACCACTTTCAGCTATGCTGGATTGTTCCATGCCAACCTCTCCCCATAAGCAACAGCGACCCACCTGCCCGGAAGCTGGCATAGCAGCTTTGCCCACCCTGTGAGCTTGTTTCCGTCACAATAAAACATGGTCTAGTGTGACTTCTTATATGCTGGGTTGTGGCTCTTACTTGGTGCTTTTGTGTGAAGCTTACCAGCTGAGGCAACAGCTAAACATAAGAAAATGTACAGCAAAAGAGAATGGGCAGCTCCAGTGCTGGTTCACAACCTCATAACAGTAGTTACTGTCAGCTGGAAAAATCACACTGCAAAGATGGAAATAATATTGAAACCTCTTCAGCAGAAACATCAAATGGTGTTTTCAACCGTGGAACCACAGACTTAAACCATGTGGATTAATTTGTTTGCCTTGCACATGGCTATATGCAGCTGTTTTAACTTCCTTCTCCATAATGTAGATGAGGGGGTGGGGGTGGACAGGCACAGAAAATCTTGTTTACATTGGAGCCTGCTTAACCTTTACTTGCTGCAAACCACTCTGTGCTCTTCAGATGAAGGGCACTGTGTAAATTTAATAAATCAAGAAATAAAACAAATAAGTAGAAAAAAATCCATTGCTCAGTGTTAAACATAAAAACCATCGATTAGGGGAACTATCTCACTTTTATGTAATTTTACAAGCAACATTTTCTTACTATAATCAGCAGACTCAGAAGGAAAAGAACACTGAAAACTGCATAGCTGTAACAAACCAAGAGCCCATCAAGATCAGCTTTTTGCCTCCAGCCGTGACCAGCAAGATGCTTTGGGAAGCTCACACGGTCAACCCTACCGTTAGGCAAAGCGAGGCGGCTGCCTCGGGTGGTAGATACTGGGCTGTGTGAGATGGCAGCAGCCACCCTAGTCCTCATGAGCTGGTGGTGATTCTGCTTGCTTGTTCTGGCTTCTTCAGCTGTCTGGCTACGTCACCTTCTTCCAGTGGCTTGAAAAAAAGCCCAGACTGAGCAAGCAGACTGTAAAGCAACCAGTACAAGCCCCACACACCCAGCAGCCATTGCATGTGTGAATGTGTGGCTTTGCTCACATTGCACATGCTGGCACCACTGCTGCTGCTGCTGCTGCTGCACTGCAGCATTTGCCAACTGCCTAGTGGAGCAGTTAGCAAGCAGCAATGAAGTGTTGGAGGGCAGATCTGTGTGTGCAGCCTGTCCCGTGCCCCCTAAACTGCTCCCTGTTGCAGTGGAAGATGCTGTCCTGTCACCGGTTTTGAAGTAACTGGTCAACATCTATATGTGGAATGGAGAGAGGCACCTACTGGTCCAGCAAGAATGTCTTGCGCTGGCCCACTGTGCTCATGGCCTGCTGCAGGACCCCAGCAATCGGAAAAATCAGCATGCATCTCAAAAGAATACCCATGCAGTCAGCCACTCCTTCATTGCCTTGAATAAGTTTGATTTTTATGCATTTGATGCACATTTGTAGTGTGAAGCTTTGGTTGCTCTTGGTTATTTTCACATGAAGCTGCACAGCACAGGTCTACTTCTGCCTGATCCTTTAAGTGGATGCTGAACATAGGACCTTCTGCATGTGCTCTACCACTAACAGAGCCGGCCCTCCTATTAGCTAGAGTCAGGTGACTGCCTCAGGCAGCAGCTGCTAGAGTGTTGTGGAGGGTGGCAGCTCTCAAGCAATCCCAATGACAGAGCTATGTGTGCCACATGGTCTGTCTGGAACCCTCTAAGCTAGCTTGAGGTCCTCCGGTGTGGTGGAGGATTCAGCCCAAGGGTCACATTCCCTTCGGGGGAATCTCCCAGAGGTCACATGCCAGTGGTGGGTGGAGCCAGAGGCAAGGAGGGTGCAAAGGAGGATGGTGAGGGGTGTGTCCTGGGTGGAGTGTGTGTGGTTCAGGGGGATGTATAGCTTGATGAGAGTCCCCAGAACCATGTGAACCACATTTCTCACCCCTGGTTTAGGAAGTATGCCATACTGTATACTACAGTTAATGCATAACTGTAAGAGTGCCAAAGGTATACTGAATCAGTCAACATTTACAATTTTTTTTAGCTCTTTAATTCCCTTAATTGTTTTGAGTTTTTGTAAGAGATGTATATTTCGAACTACAAACCAACTTTGTGGTGTGCAAACCTCCATCAACTCAAACAGTCTTTGGGCCACTAAACATTGCTTTTTCTCTATAATTAACAGAGAGAAACGCAATTTAGGATTCTTTTTTTAAAGTTCTTATTTTGTGCATGTGCATGCTTGCAGCGTCTCTTGACAACTGTAGCGCAGGCAGCAGCAGAACAAGTCCCAGGGACCTAGCCCTGAATGCCTGTTCAGTTGAGAGGGGAAAGAGCTTTGATGTAGTGCAAAGCTTGCAATTGCAGCTCTGTCCTTTGCAAGAAGAGCTGCTGCAAGAAGACAGAAGTAGAGGGGGAAATGACTCAGCAGAGAAGTAGACCTGCATTCTTTTGAAACCACAATTTAGGGGCTGCCACCGAAAAAGCACTCCCCTGGGCCACCATTCCCTGCACTTCTGAAGGTATCGGAAATGAGGTTAGGCTGAGACATAGTGACTGATCCTCAGTCACCTCGTTTAGCTTAATGCCTGAGAAAATATTTGAACCTAGGTCTCCCTGGCCGAATCCTAGTAAGTGATTAAAGTAATCAAGTTCTGAGCATGTGCCAACAGCGACTGCAGGTCTCGGCAGCTTGAGCTGATGAATGCTGACCATTCAGGCACAAAGGCAGGACAGCAGCTCAAAATAAGTATAATTTGTGGAGTGTTTCAGGAAATAGTGGCACGTGTGCCCTTGATTTGGAGCCGGTAATTTGTAAACTCAATATGCAACACTGCCATTTTAATTGTAGCACCATTTCAAGTGTATTGCATTTCGTAATGTACAGATTTCTTTTACAGATATTATATCTTTATCTTTATATCTTTATTGTCATTGCACAAGTACAACGAAATTGGATTTAAATAATAATAATAATAATAATAATAATAATAATAATAAAATAATTTTTTTAAAAAATTCATTTTTCATTTAAACAATTGTTTCCCCAACCAAAAATGTACTCAACACGAGTAACAGCAGTAAAAGCCATACGAAACACTTAAAAATAAGGGAGAGCACTGAGAAGCCGCTGCGTCTATGCGCGCCGCCATCTTAGAACTCTTATAACTTATATCTGTCTTCGGGAGCGTTTCGTTTTCTTTGCAGCATAATTTGCAGGCATGCAAATTACATTTTGTGTGTGTGTGTATATAGGTATGTATAGATGTTTATTTTTGATTTATTTACAGTGGTACCTCGGGTTAAGAACTTAATTCATTCTGGAGGTCCGTTCTTAACCTGAAACTGTTCTTAACCTGAGGTACCACCTTAGCTAATGGGGCCTCCCGCTGCTGCCGCCACATGATTTCTGTTCTCATCCTGAGGTAAAGTTCTTAACCCGAGGTACTATTTCTGGGTTAGCGGAGTCTGTAACCTGAAGCGTCTGTAACCCGAGGTACCACTGTAATTTATTTATTTCATTATATACCACCTTTTCTCCAAAGGAGCTCAAGGTGGTGCACATGGTTCTCTTCCCCATTTTATTCTCACAACAACCCTGTGAGGTAGGTTCGGCTGAGAGGCAGTGACTGGCCCAAGGTCACCCAGTTGGCTTCATGGCTGAGTGAGGATTTGAACCCTGGTCTCCCAGGTCATAGGACATGATCCAGTCAAGAGCTGGACAAACATAGGACATGATCCAGTCAAGAGCTCTTTTGAATCACATGGATTTCAGCAGAAGAGATTAAGCATGTGCTTGAAAACAAGAGACTTCAAAGTGTTTAGCTGGATCATGCCCCAAATAGCAGCAAATACCTTTCTAAGCAAACACATGTAGGCAGCAAACAAATACATTTCAAATTATAAGATAAAACCCTACTTTTCCAAGACGTTGCTTGTGTTATTCTAAGCTTGGCTATGTTCTTTTGTATGTACATGAAATGCCCAGTGGTGTTAATTGTGGTTTGGGTTCTTCTTGTCAGGGCTGTACTATTAGAGAAATATAAACAGATCAAAAGCCAGCCCCTTTTAGGGATCTAGACTGGTGCTCAATCCTTGTGCCCTATTGCAGAAGAAGTGAGATGTGATATACCATTGCCTCCCACAATTTCTAAAGCTGTTTCACATTTAAAGAGATAGCGTTGTCTCAGCCAGTTGCAGAACAACGGATGTTATATGGTTACTGACACACAGCCCCATGATTGTTGTCATGACGTGTGCAATATGCTAATTCCTACACTTTGATTTGCTACTATACTGTCAGCCCACTTGCCCACAACAAACATGGCTACCACAACTTATTTCAATCTAGGACTATTTTTTTCCAATTAAAACAAAAACAAAAAGATTATTTTAGCCATATTAAATGCAGAATGGGATATTGATAATGATTTGAGGAAAATTTTGGAAACTAGCTGTATTTAAACAGACATACAGCCTTGGTTCTAAATTATTGCTTGACAGCAATTATCCATAAGCAGGAGACATCATGTTAAAGAAATGTGAAGATAATTTCTAGTTGCACAACAAATTCATAAAAGATGCTGTTGCTAAGGGAAAAATTAAAAGTGTTGTTTATTAATCATAAGCCGCTAATAGCTAACAGCTTATTTATGAATAGCTCATTCACATTATTGAAATTACGTCAGGAATTTTTCTTTCCACTAGTTTGCTGCAATTCTTCTTTGTACCTAGCTCCATCTTGTGGTTATGTATGCAAGAGACAGAGAATATGTTATGAGACACAGACAAACAGAAGATATGCTAAATAATTGGTGAGTGTGTGTGGGGGGGGGAGTTCATACAGAGTTTCATGGAATTGAGGAGAATTCAAAACATACATCCTTCTAGGGGTTAGGTTGCAATGGAAGTCTGCTCAACATATTTTGGTCAGAAGTACATTACAACCTTCTCCAGATCTGAAGGAGGGGAAAGCTATTTTTCTGAAATGTTGGACGTACACCTGATTGACTGGTTCTTGTGTCAACAACAGCTACAACAAAGATGATTACTGCTTTCAGTTCAGTTATTACTATGGTACAGCGTCTATGGCTCATAATAAGTGTACAGAGTGGTTTTAAAAGTAACATAAGCAATGGAGGGCTCCATATTTTTTTTGTTGGGTTTCTCTCTGGGAAAATCCATACAGTATTTAGTTGTCATGCAGAGGACTGATAAATAGCACCCCAGGAGATGACCCCATAATCTCAGCTGTGAAATAAATAGCATTACAGTGGTACCTCGACTTACGAAGATAATGCGTTCCGACGCGATTTTCGTAAGTCGAAAACATTCGTAAGTCGAATCCCCATAGGAATGCATTGAGCGAAAAAAATTCGTAAGTCGAAAAAATCCTATTCAAAAATTCGTAAGTCGAAAAAATCCTATTAAAGCGGCCGCGACTTCCTTTCGGAAGTCGAAAAATTCGGTTGCGGCGGCCATTTTTTTTCTTCCGGAAGTCATTCATAACTCGAAAAATACGTAAGTCGAGTTGCTCGTAAGTCGAGGTACCACTGTACTTCGTCCCTGTCCGTCCCTGCTTCACTACACCATTGCTCCAAACTCCTCCTCACTCAATTGGGTTCCCAACATGTTTATATGGCACCTATTATTTTCCTCTACTTATTAGAAATCAGCCTTCCTCTGCATTCTCAAGGCACCAGTACATTACTACTTAGGAACAGTTATGCCATATTTCCTTTGAAAAGCATGGTCGCTGTGTTGCATCGTCCACAGGAGTGAGTGGGCAGATCAGCCCAGTAATGTTTTGTCAATATGAACATCCGGAGGAAAAGTTGACAACATGTATTTCTGGACTTGAAAAATAACCCCTATCAATAGCTTCAGTTGTGAAATCTACTTTAGACGTCAGAAGCTTGTGCTTCTAATTCCGTATCACATGAGCAAAGCTGACGTAATCTCAGACCTTGTCTACGGGAAGAACAGTTGCTAATACAGTGTTATCTGTAGGGTTGTGGCTGCTTGCCTGAAGCAGGAGTCCTGTCAGTACTTTTTATGTTCTAGATCTTTTCTTGTACATCCAGCTCCATAATTATGTAAGTTTCCATACATGGGACCAACCAGAGCTATGTTAACTAATGCAAATTTCAGGTCAGTAACCTTCTGATTCCTGTGAACTAACATTTCCTTTTCTGTGTTAATATTTGAGATCTATGGATACAAAAGAGGAGGAACAACTTCAGCGTCGGCATATATCGGGATACATCCACTGCATTTTTATTTATTATTTTTAATAGCCAACATAATGACGCAGATACCATTTTCTACAGAAAGTAGTCCAGTTGGTTTTATATGTGTGGGTGATGTTTTTTTCTTCAAATTTCAGAATATGGTCCTAAATTAATTATCCAATAAAGATGACATAAATGATTGGTTTGAATTATGCACCTTGTAAACTGTACTTGCAAAATGCCATGAAATTTGTCCATTTGCACTTCTGATAAGACTGTATTTCACTGTCCCTCTTAAGCTATATGTGTGTTGGGGGGGTGCCACTGATTTTACTGCTGACCTTTGCCAAATGCATTTCAAAATAGTTTTATATTTTATAGCTAGCATCTTAATATAGTTTTATAAGCAGCATATAACAATACTTTATAGGTAGTGCCAAAAATGTAACCCTTATATTTAAACTACAATGATTTTTTTTTTATCTAAGTATATACACAGCTTCTTTGCTTTCGAAATTGCCATTTAATACTTGTCTTGTTTTCCAGGATTGGGCATAAAAGTTCTTAACGTACATCTTCCATTACCACTCCCTGGCTGCTTTTGCCTACACAAAATAGAATTTAAGTCTTTCACAGTGCAGGCCTATACATGTATACTCAAAAGTAAGCCCAACTGAGATCAACAGTTTTACTCTCAGGTAAGTGGGTAAAGGATTGTAGCCTCAGTGTGTCATCCTTTGCAGCAAAAGCAAAGAACCTGTCTTTCAATGCTCCTCTACTGCAAGTTCTAATACACAAGTGCTTCCCTCTCTGTCTCTGGGTTAATTGAAACCGTCTCATTTAGTGCAGATTTCCCCCCCACATGTTCTAACAATCCTATGGATTTTGATTGCTCAGCTGTTTCAGTTTCCTCACCAGGACTTCTAGGCCTTTAATTGGAACAGGGCAATTAGAGATCAGGCCTGTTTAAAGCTTATTACACTGTCTTGTGATAATTTGGCTTCTCAGTCTCTGACAAAGATGGTTAAGGTAAGCTTTGTATCCATAAAAACTTGGAACCATGGTGGGTTTTTTTAAAAAAGAATTTGGTGCACAGGATTCAACCCAGCCGGATGGACAGGGTACAAATAATAAATTGTTATTAACCATAATGAAAATGAAGGACCATCAAATCACTGTGGAAGAAAACTCAGTTTATCTGTATTTACTCCCTTTGTTGCATATGAAATATGTCTTTCTAGAAGAGGTTACGGGAGTGAAGGGGTGCATTCAGAAGGAATGTTTGCAATGGGGGAACAAGGTATTTGCTCTTTGCTGCAAAGGATGGTAAACTGTAATTCTATACCCACTTACCTGGGAAGAAACCTGAATACTTTAGGGCAGGCATAGGCAAACTCGGCCCTCCAGATGTTTTGGGACTACAACTCCCATCATCCCTAGCTAACAGGACCAGTGGTCAGGGATGATGGGAGTTGTAGTTCCAAAACATCTGGAGGGCCGAGTTTGCCTATGCCTGGTTTAGGGTACACTCTTATACACATTTACCTGGGAGTGTGTCTCATTTAATTCAGTGAGACTTATTTCAGGGTAAATGTGCCTACCGGTAGGTTTGCGCTAAGAGTCATCTTTAGTGACATAGTTGATCTCAAAGGGAGGGTAAGAAGGAAACCCTTCCTCCTCTCTGGTAGATATATTACGCACACCCCCTGACCACAGCTGGACCTCTGTGATTACTGGAAGGAAATGTACTTTTTCATGTGCTTGCCTCCCCTCCCCAATGCACTTTGCTTCTTCTGTGCCTCCTTCCATCCTGTCCCCTGCCCGGTGTTGTCATTGTACAGTGATCATGGAATCATAGAATTGTACAGTTGGAAGCGACCATGAGGGTAATCTAGTCCAATCCCCTGCAACGCAGGAATCCTTTGTCCAACATGGGGCTCAAACCCATGGCTCTGAGATTATCAAAATATTTAAACTGAACAAGTAGGCAATGATGTGCAGAGCACAACCTTTCTAAGTCGGAAGAGAAAACTGTACTACTACAACACAAGTGCGGGGGGGGGGGAGCCTTCGAAGCAGACGTTCTGCTCGCCCCACCGTCAATATCTGTACTGGATCTGAAATTTTTATATATGTAAATTGTTTTAACCGTTTTCATACATGTAATTGTTTTTATATATGCAACTGTTTATATATGTTTTATTGCATTCCTGAAATTGCTTTGAGATGCTTCACATAAAGTGATTCATAAATGAAATTACTTAGCGGGGGGCTACGTTACAAGCCCGTGCACATAAGTGAAATCACGTGAAGTGGGGAGCACCTTCTAAGCACCCTTCAGATACCCTTTCTACTGTTCTCACTTCAATCCATACCAAAAAATACTGTATCCAAAATTATCCACAACTAGAACTGAAGCTCTGGGGCTAGCCGGAGACTGGAGGATGCATTGAAAGGCGGTGGTGGTGGTGGCGGCAGCTGTTAGGCGGGGAGGCTTGGCAGCATAAACAAAGCCCCGCTACACCTCTGGTCTCTTAGGGGCTTCCTTCGCCCTCGCTTACATCCTCTTCGGGCTCTGGGGAGGTGCTCCTCATGAGCCACAGAGACTCTCCAGCTCTCCCCCGCCATTTCCGGGTTTGAATTATTTATTTGCTGGCGCCGTGTGTATACGTGGTTGTGTGCGAGTTGATTGCACGTAAATGGGGGGGCACACCTGTAATAATGATATAAAAAAATTAAGAAAATACTGTGCACAGTATCCATTAGGGGGAGCTTCAAATCCATTTATTCCCCTTTTAAATTTATTTGCCTTCACCTTCATTTTTAGTTTGCTCCATCAGGTTGTCAAAGACTACTTTAATCTATTAGGGACTCTGCCTGCCCCTTTGAAGAGATATTGGAGGGGTAGTAAATTAAGAATGGAAGAAGCATTTCCTCTCCAATCCTCCCCATAGAAGTGTCTTTAAAGAATAAAAAATACAAAAAAAATTCCTGCAGAACTGAGGAGTCATGTGAGCTTGCAGAAACTCTTGTTCTGTCTACATTTTCACTGACCTGCTGGTTAGCATATAGAACCACGAAGTTCTTTATTAGAGAAAATGAGTTTATTATCCTTATAGATTGAATAGTGAAATAGTCTTTTGAAAGAGCAATGTTGTCAGATAAAGCACTGAGATGTCACTGAACAGCACATGACATTGCTTTTTGATCCAGTTAACTTTTTTGTCTCTTTATTTTATACAGATAACCATCATGTCCCACTTAAAGGATCTCAAAGACAACTTCCACAGTGACACAGTCCTTTCCATCCTAAATGAACAACGCAACCGGGGTGTTTTATGTGATGTTACTATAATTGTGGAAGACACCAAATTTAAAGCCCACAGCAACGTCCTGGCTGCTTCAAGCCTTTATTTCAAAAATGTATTTTTGAGCCGTGCTGCATGTATTTCTGGACATGTACTAGAGCTAAACGACCTCAAGGCTGAAGTGTTCACAGAAATACTCAATTATATCTACAGTTCCACTGTAGTTGTTAAAAAGCAGGAGACTGTCCTAGACCTTGCAGCTGCAGGGAAAAAACTGGGAATATCCTTTCTAGAAGATCTTATGGAAAAGGGGCCTTCAAATTCTCCTTGCCCATACTCATTTTGCAATAGTGAAAAGGGCGAAGTAAAAGAAGAAAAAAGACAAGACGATTCAGCCATCACAAATGGACCAAGAATCACAAATGCATACTCAATTTTTGAGACAGAAAATAGTAATAATTTGTTTTCTCCTCTTGATCTGAGAGCAAGTTTTAAAAAAATTCCAGAAGCAAATAAAGCACCCAGCACTGGTCAAGATAGGAATGGGGCTTGCAAAGATGTGGAGCCAGCCAGCACATTAGCGGAACATTCCTATGCTGTTACTACAGGTTTTGATTCTTTTCAACGAAATTCCTTTTACAACAATGAAAATAGCGCAGCTTGTAAAATGGGTGAAGAAGAACCTGAAGCTGGCCAGTCAATGCCTCTGGCTGAATCCGTAATTCAAACGTATAGTATGCCAAAGGCTGCTTATAACTCCCAAGAAAGTGAAGTACCTGCAGCAAAGGGATCAAACCACAAAGGAACCAGTGCGGAAGGTCACCACAAAGCAGTAAATGATCACACAATTTCTTTTGATAAATTCCACCCAAATACTGTCCTCCCTTCGAAGGAAGATGAAAATAAATCGGATCACATTTCTGGATCAGTAGTCAGTGTCATTCCACATGTCTATAACTGTTGTACCAAACCACTTAATGATGGGACTCAGTTCTGCACTCATCTTCAACTTCACCCACAGCCCCAAGAACCTTTAGTCTGCAGGTACTGCAGCAAACAGTTTGAAAGTGCTACCGGACTAGAGACACATGAGCAAGTATGCAGGGAATTGGGCAGCTTGTGTGCTCCAAGTGAAAATGAGCAGAGTTGTTTAGATAATTTTGCAACTTCTAATGGAAAAACTGGCACCTCATATGTGAACCTAGAGCCTGCAATGACAGACAATAATATTCCCGATTATTCGGTCACAAACTCTGCAATGCCAGAAACGGACCACTTTGTTAACGTCGTTGATGGACAAATACTTTATACTTGCAATGTCTGCAAACGGACCTACGTCACCTTGTCTAGCCTCCGAAGACATTCAAATGTTCATTCGTGGAGAAGAACTTACCCTTGCCATTACTGCAACAAAGTATTTGCATTGGCAGAATACCGTACCAGACACGAAATCTGGCACACAGGAGAAAGGCGATACCAGTGTATCTTCTGCCTTGAGACCTTTATGACGTATTACATACTCAAAAACCACCAGAAATCTTTCCATGCAATTGACCATCGGCTTGGAGTTAATAAGAAAACGGCTAATGGCGGCTTGAAGCCAAGTGTATATCCTTACAAACTTTATAGGCTTTTGCCTATGAAATGCAAAAGAGCGCCATATAAAAGTTATGGAAACTCACCATATGAAAGTGTGCAAGCAAATGTGCAAGTTAATGAAGTACCTTCTAGTACCTGCATCGTTCAGAATACTGTCACTTCTGAATTGAATTTTTCAAACACAAGTGTCTCCTTGGAAACATCTTCATGTAGTGATGCAAGGGCAGTACCTGTGAACCCTCCAAATAGTTCTTCCTGGGAATCTGGTACATCAGAACCAGACCTTAAAAATAATATTTATACTACAGAAAGGCCATTGCCTTTCACAGAACTTAACTCTGGTCCTCAGGAATATGATCCCTCTCTTCAAACGTTTAGTAGTAGCAATACCAATGAAAATCCAACCTCTGTTATTAACTACAATAATTCAGCATCCCCTGTAATAGTGCACCAGGGCAGAGTTTCATCTGTAATAATGCACAGTAACTCTGTCAATGCAATAGGAAGCAGCACTATAGCAACCCCTGATATTACGGCCTGCCAAGGGGCAAGCAATGACCACATTCATGGGTCAGATGATATCAAAAGCAACGCTAGGACAAGGAGCAATAAGGAAAAGAAAAAAGTACCACTGTATGACAAAGAAGAGACATCGGAGGAATTAAAGTATATGACAAATACAGAAGTCTCTGACAGACCCACTGGTATCTTTGAACCTTCGAGTAAGACTGAAACCTACATTGCAAAACCTGCATTGCCAGGAACATCTGCCGATAGCAATGTGGCTCCTCTGTGTCAAATAACAGTTAGAATTGGGAATGAAGCCATTGTGAAAAGACAAATTTTGGGGTCAAAATTGTTTTACAAAAAAGGAAGGAGACCTAAATATGAATCCAGAGAAGATCATGCTACTCAGGTTGCAGAACGAGAAAAGAGCGAGAGAAGTACGCCTCGAGTTTGTCGGCCAGACTACATTGAACTCAATGAAATGTGTGATGATGTAAGTGACCATGACTCCAATGATAAACCATGGCGCCCATATTACAATTACAAACCAAAAAAGAAATCTAAACAACTAAGGAAAATGAGAAAGGCAAAATGGAGAGAGAAGTACAAAAGCAGAAATTCCTACAGAGAAAGTGAAAAGCCATGCGTCACAAGCTATGCACTTAGGAACATTCCTGAAGAAAAGGTCCCTAATCAGGAAGAAGATGGCGGAATGCCGAGTCTTCCCTGTGAACTCTGTAAAAGAGAGAGCTCTTCTACTGAAGGAGTCAAGGAGCATTTACACTGGGAGAGAACGACTTCTGGGTCCTATATTTGTGAGGTATGCCAAAAGGGGTTCCAGAGCCCATCTGCTCTAAGGATGCATATACGATGTCATACAGGAGAAAAGCCCTACACTTGCAAAACCTGTGGGAAGAGCTTTTCAGTAGCAGGAAACTTGCAGAAGCATGAACACACCCACTCAAATGTCAAGGAGTTTGTCTGTCAGTACTGCAACAAGGCATTCTCTCTAAATGAAACACTCAAAATACATGAGCGAATCCACACAGGTGAAAAGCGCTACCACTGTCAGTTTTGCTTCCAGAGCTTCTTGTACCTTTCTACCAAAAAGAATCATGAGCAAAAGCATAAACGTGAGCATAGCGGGAAGGGATATGCCTGTTTTCAGTGCCCAAAGGTTTGCAAGACAGCTGCAGCCCTTGGAATGCACCAGAAGAAACATTTGTTCAAAATCTCCAAGCAAGAGGATAGAAAAGATTATCCATTTCACGAAAGCACTAAGCCATTTGCAAGTCAACACTTCATTGACTCAGATGGGCAGGAAACAGCTAAACCTTTACTAAGTCAAAATGCAATTGATGCAGATGGGCGTGAGGCAACTATCATTCAGAATGATACATCAGATGTTGGACTTTGAGTAAGAAAAACACACAACAGGCAAAGAAAACAGAAAGAAGAGAGACCAGAAGTACGAGTACTTACTTAATTAATAGACAATAATAATAATAATAGTCTAGACTTATGGAAGTTCTAAAACTTGAGGTATTGCATTTAAATATATTTAATATATTACATGAAAAAAAATGTGCCAGAAAAAGCTAAAATGAGAATTTTATAGAAGTAGACATTTATGTCTCATAGAAGAAAAAATATGCCTAATTTAAACATGTTAGTATATTTAAAGTGATTTCCCATTGAGGTGGATTATGACTAGTTTATTAAGAGTCTGAACCATTCATTCATTCTCATATATGTGAGGATGGATTATAATAAATCACTGTTATTAAGAGTGTACTGCAAGTGTGTCACAGGCTTGTTATATATTAGTGCTATCAGGTGGATAGCTTGATCACCTATTGTGATCACACAGCTGGAGAAGGCAGACAGTCCACAGGGCTGAACCCTCTTCCCTCCCTCCCACTCTCATCCCTAACCAGGTGTGTATACAACAGCAGTCAGTCCATAACTTTCATGTGAAAATCCATGCACATCTCCCATATACAGCTATTCCTTTCTTCCCCAATGACCTGGCAAAAGCCCTGCAACAAAATGTTTTCCTGCTTAGAGTTCAATCAGATGTCCTCCTCTAAGATACCATATTCCATTTCTGCTACCACCCTGTTTTTTGTGTCATAATTGTCATTTAACATTCCATGGCCACTAAGTGCACTCAATTCCTCAACTGGCTGTTTTGGTTTCCCCCTCTAATTCTGCTTTGATTTGTACCTCTGCAAACCTTGGAGCTCCCCTATCCATGCTGATACCTCCCTCTTGGCATGGATGGGGCCAAATAGGCTACTAAAGGATCAGTATTTGCCTCAGAAACAGAGGGAACAAGTCTTGGAAGATTCTTCAGCAGACAATTAACATCCATCCTATTAAGAAAATATTTGGTCTTTTCCATTAGTTATGCACTTTTATTTAATTTGATCAGGCTTGATGGCACTGCATATTGGGTAATATGAAGGGGAGGGTAAGCTGTCTTAAGAATAGTAGAAATATCTTGTTTGGGGAGATGGGTTGTGCTTTCCTCACAATCATTGGTAAGGCCTCTAGCGCTACAAATTAATAATAGGGTTGATAGGGAAATAAATAAAAAAGAGCCGAGGTCTCAAGAGAAATATTCAGGAAGACAAGAATTTTATGAAATATATTATGTCAGGAAAAAGAACGACAGACCTTTAAGAGAACAATCCTATGGTGGTGGAGAGATTCTGTGGTAGAGCCACATCTGAAGCCCAACAAGCTAGCTGTGACCATGCTGGGGCTAGCAATGTTTATTCTCTCTTTTTATTATTCCATTTTTAATTACTATTCCCCCCCCCCACTGATGCTAATGGAGGGTAATTGCTATGTCAGCACCAGGGCTGGTGTAGTTTTGGGTCCTTTTCAAGGACATACCAGGGAAATGAGGGGGCTTAGGACCTCCACAGCCTCTGCAAACATATCCTTAACATCATCAAATTTATTACTCATCCTTCACCAACAGGTTACAACAATTTAAAATTAAAAAGTTAAAACAGATTGCAATCACAGGAATAGGATGGGCCTTGGAAACACATATCTCAGGTGCCACAGGCTAGGGCAGGCATGGCCAAACTGGGCCCTCCAGCTGTTTTGGGATTACAACTCCCATCATCCCTAGCTAACAGGACTAGTGGTCAGGGATGATGGGAATTGTAGTCCCTAAACAGCTGGAGGGCCAAGTTTGGCCATGCCTGGGCTAGGGTAAAGAGGTACCCCTGACACCCCCTGAAACATTATGTTTTCCCCTACACTCTTCCCCCCCCCAATACCCTTAGCATTTTGCCTAGGCATATGGGTGGCCTTTAGGAGCATAAGTACCACCTGCTAACAGGCAACTCTAAAAGCAGAGTGGCACTTACTCAGCTTCCAACAACCCCTCCACTGGCTTCTGGCCAGCTTTAGGATTGTCCTGTAGGGATACAAAAAGGGAAATAAATACATTTCAGATTCTCAGACAGTAGAAGCCCACAGGGCTGTATGCAACTACGGGGTCCTTCACCTCGACCTTTGAGCATTAACACTAGTGCTAAGGGGTTCCCCACAGTTATATGTGCCCCGTGCTGTCACGAAATCTCTGGAGGGTTGGAGGGAAACCTAGAACAGATTTGGGGGCGGGGGGTGGAGGGAACAGGAGATGGTTCCATTGCACAAGGAAAACTCCTTGTGCAATGGCACAATCTGCTTAGTGATACAACCTTATAGTCCACATTTCATAGAACAGGAATGTTCTAAAGAATATCCATTATACCACACCTGACACTGACCTTGTATATTAGTATTTAGATTCTCAGCTCCACCAAGCATAGAGAGCTACTAATACACTTACCTGCTTCTTTTAGGAGACAATACACAGGAAGTAACTATTTCACACAACTGAAACCAGTATTGAAGGAAGTTAATTGTGCCCTGGGTTGTTCTACAGCTGCTTTGGTTTGAGACCGTTGCAATTAGGAAATATAATTTTCATGAGGTATTTCAAATAAGTAAATTATGACATTTTCTCAAATGACATGTATGCGAATGATTCTAAACCAAAGCCAATAATGTGTAATATTTATACATAGTGATAATTTTATAATTTTCTATAATTGTGCAATTAATATGGGAAATAATAGCTTCTGTTATGTTTGAGGGCTTTGTATATTTTGATAAAGCACAATAACTTTGTAATTCTGTATGTTCTCTACAATTTATAGAAAAGCAGTTTTAAGATGACAGCATTGTGTTTATAAATAATTATTGGAATTATGTAAAAATAATGAGTAAAGTATTACTGACAAACTAGAATTAAAACAAGGTAGGAATGATGTTACATATTGTTATGGACAGTGGTTTGTTACATAATGGTATCTGTATTTTTGTTTAAAAAACTATTAAAATCTGGTGTTCAGAACTATGAAAAGAATCCAGTTTATTTTTTGCAAGATTAATGCTAATAATAGGTTTCTTTCATTAAAAGAGCCCATATTTATTGTGTGTGTGTCTTCTCCCCCCTCCCCCAATAATTATTTTAACCTTCTTTCCATAACATACTTAGCCAGTTATCCTCAAACTGGTCAATCTGAAGGAACTGCAATCAAGCTAGTGATTTATTATGGAGAAAGGGATTTGAAAGTGCCTTATCCCTTATTAATTTGTATATGCTAATTTATTATGAAAACTTCACACACCTATTGGTGTGATAAAACAATCTTTTAATTCCAAATATTTGGGAAAAAATTAATGCTAACCAAATGGTGACTACTGAATATGCATAAGAAGACTCATTTAATCATTTGGATGGCTGTGTAAGGACAGTGCTACTGTATCTGAGGCAGAGCGTCAGAGTGAGGGTAGGATGTCTGGTAATACTTGATAAATATGGGTGGTTGGAACATAAGGTGGTTTTAATGGGAAATGTTTAGAGTAGGTTTAGGGTTGGAGTGTGGATAGCCAGGTAGACAGCCAAATTCAGCCTCCAGGAACATTCTGTCTGGTCTCCAGCATAGCTTCTGATCCCAAGGAATTCCAAATACAGTGGTACCTCGGGTTAAGTATATAATTCGTTCCGGAGGTCCATTCTTAACCTGAAGCGTACTTAACCTGAAGCACCACTTTAGCTAAAGGGACCTCCTGCTGCCGCTGCGCCGCCAGAGCACGATTTCTGTTCTTAGCGGAGTTCTTAACCTGAAGTGTACTTAACCTGAAGTTTACTTAACCCGAGGTACCACTGTACATATTAGTCATTTCCCCCAAAGTGCAGATCTTTGCAAAGGGGTCTTTAAATTACTCTCCAGTAGTGTGAACAGCAAAGGGGTGCTGGAAACTGTAACTCTGTGGTAAACTCTTGTTCCCAGGATTCTTTGGGGGAAGCAATGACTGCTTAAAGCAGGCACAGGCAAACTCGGCCCTCTAGATGTTTTTGGACTACAATTCCCATCATCCCTGACCACTGGTCCTGTTAGCTAGGGATGATGGGAGGTGTAGTCCCAAAACATCTGGAGGGCCAAGTTTGCCTATGCCTGGCTTAAAGTGACATAAAAGTACTTTTAATATATGGTGTGGAGCTCACCTTTGACAGAGCCCTCTGATTATTACATAAGCCAGTCACACACAGAACAAGAGAAAGAGCAATGTCAGCAGCTGAGGTACATCAAGAAGGGTTCTGAGAAAGCTTTTGTGGCTGTTCATACTGAGGGAAAGGAAGTTAAACACACACACATTTCCTGTGCCTCTACTCCTGTGCTAGAGCCAGTATATCTCAGTCAAAATGTGTCCCTGTTAAAAATTGGGTTTAGATTAACCCCTACTAGTTGTCGGGTCGGCCGGGGGCAAGGACGACCTCCCAGGCATTCGACAGAAATGTTTCCAGCCTGTCTCCCCCATCAGCAATGAGCGTGCAGCTTTAGAGAGTTCCGACTGCCTTCGCCGACAATTTATTATGACCCACATCTTGGAGACACTGGGCACTTATTCAGAGTCCAGCAGAGTTAAACGCAAACTGAGCTAGGCAGAGGTTGTGCACTAAAAAGCTACTTTATTAAGCGTAAGGCAGAACAAAAGAAAACATGTCTCCTCTCGCCGGAGAGAAGTCAGAAGAAGAAGAGAACAACAACAAACAGAGACAGAATACAGTAAACATCCGCTCCCATGATTCCAACAAACTGTTCTGGAATGCATAACAGACATGTGATAAACCAATCCTACACAGTGAGAGGCATAGAACCCAACACTATTTGGGTTTAAGAGAGTCACACCTACATCCATCCAACCCTGCTACAATGATGGGTATGAACCTTACCTTGGAAAACACTATCAGGTTTTGCATGGGAGCATCACACATAGTGGGCATAATGTTGGAAATCTAATGTCTATTAGTCTCTGTACCAGGCAGATGGTATTGAAATGGAGACATTGAGAGTGGCATCACTACTGCTTTCCTGCCATATAAATAGAGACCAACGATGAACTCCTGGGAACCCTAAATATGGCTGATTGCTGACCTGGGGGCCAGCAGCATGGCCCGTCAAATGCTCTCATCACAAATGCAAGAAATAAGGTTACAGCCAAGGCTTGCCTTACTGAACAAATAAACAAAGCAGAGATGAGGAACCTGTGGTCCTCCAGATGTTGAACTCCAACTTCCATCTACTCCAGCCATCCAGGGGTTCCCAATTCCTGGAATAAAGGAAGGGTAGATAATTAGATGGACATAGGTTAAGGGAAGATGAATTCTGTTTAAATAAACTTATCATCATCATCATTTTATTTGTATGCCGCCTTTCCACAGTTAAAACAATGCTCAAGGCGGCTTACAATATGAAAAGATTTACATAGTTACAAATATAGCAAAGTAGTCATAAAAATAAATAAAGCACATTAAAAACTACATATCCAAACTGAACAATTTCCACATAAAAATAAAGATACAAAACGTTAATATCAGTAATATCAGTAACAGCAAAAACTCCCAACCAAACTTCCCCCCAAATACCCCAGTCCTTGCTAGGCAGCAGCCGCAGCCGCAGTCCTTATGAGGCCTGTCAGGCCCCGCCCAAGGCCAGAAAAGATGTGTATGATAAGGGCTTCAGTTCCAAATCAATCCTGCAGGGGAGGGGGTATAGATGGCTCCTGGCAAAGAGTATACTCAGTTGAGGTATGCATGCATGGTTTGAATAGTATCAGGAATTATTGCCTTCAGGGGAAAGGGCTTTTGCCAGTTGCATGCACATTCACACACCAAAATAGGCAAACATTGTTTAGCTCAGGAAAAATTGGTGGAAATGTTAAAAACAATGTTGACTTCAACAGCATTGCACACAAAAGTATTTAAGGGTGCAGCACAGGAGTGCCGGCTTGGCCCTGTGACCATGGGTGCCCGGGGACATGGGTGCCATGCACGCTGCATGGCCCTGACACCAACATTTGTGGGTGCCCTCCCCTTCTTAGGGAATATTGTGGGTGCTCGGATACCCAGGGCCCCAGGGAGTTGGTACCTATGGTGCAGCCCTATAGTACTCGTTTCCTAAGGCAGGAGAAGCTAACTTGCAGCCTGTGTTTGACCTCACCCCACCAAAAACCCACAAAGCAATTTTGTGGCTGTGTTGGACGTGTTATTGTTTTCTAGCAGCAGGTGGTGCTATTGAGTCCCGTAAGGAAGCTGGTGAGAGCAGAAAGGTTCCAGCTCTCCACCACCTCCTTCAAAGCCAATTGGGACAGGCATGGATTGAGAGAATGTGTTGTAGGCTGCACACCTGAAACTACATTGTCCTCATTCTCAGCATCAGTAATTGAAACGGATTTCACGGAATCAACACAATGGTGCGTTAGACATCATACGCCTCTGCGGGAACTTTGGGGAGGGAGGTCAGTAAAACACTGAAAAGACACAGCATATTTCTCACCAAAAACTGAGAATGCATGCCAGAGGAGGCCAAAGTTGTTTAAGTCTATTTTGACCCTTGACCACTATTTAAGCATGTAGCAGTTTTAAGAATGCTCTGCAGGGCAATCTAAGACGTATCTAATCAGAGAAATAAGTCCTATGCTATGGGGTTTACTCCCAGGTAAGTGGACTAAAGATTGCAGCTGTAGAGGTGAACATTTCCGTGATCGGGAAGCACTCATCTATCCTCCCTTCCCCTGCAAAATAAAAAAGGAGGAAAAATAATTGCAAGTTGACATTTATAAGAATAGTTCACCAATCCTCATTTAGACCTGAGGATTAATATAGGAAGGTAAATGGCGTTTCTGTGCGCTGCTCTGGTTTCCCCAGAAGCGGCTTAGTCATGCTAGCCACATGACCCGGAAAAACTGTCTGTGGACAAACATCGGCTCCCTCAGCCAGTAAAGCGAGATGAGCGCCACAACCCCAGGGTCGTTCGCGACTGGACTTAACTGTCAGGGGTCCTTTACCTTTATGTGTCCTAACAGCCTGAAATAATATTAGTGTACCTTAAACTAGGGATGGACAAACAAATTTATTTCTGATTTGTGTCAGTTTTTCATGTGTTCATTCATAAGTTTGTTCTACTCTGTATCTGCATCAATCTGCATGTTTTAAAAATCCACACAAAAATTCAATATCTTTTTTCCATAGAATATGGAAATACTGGATTTTGTACATATTTTATCCTAAACAAGTTTGAATACAGATGTTGGTGTTCTTTTCTTTAGCCAAGAACTATATTGCAAAATTCAAATTAGTGCAAAAACTGGAGGAAAGCTACATATGATCTAAATGGGAGTACAGGATAACCAAAGACAACTATTAAGCATCCCTTCCTTAAACATAACGTACATGATTTGTAAACGTGTGACAAGTCTTCCTGCTTATCTCTCCACAGGAACAATGATTTTTAAAAGAAACCGTTCCATTGAGTACAAATGTGGCAATCAGATTCCCTCTGTTCTCGTGAAAGCTATAAACTTATTTTTAAAGACATCTGACATTTTGAATAACAGGACAGATACTGCAGAGGAGGAGCAGTACATGGTGTCATAGGATAGCAGCTGTTTCTGATCTTCTGACAGTTGGCTAATTAATAAAATACAACTAAAAATTCCTCAGTAAGAAAAATGGTTGCAGAGGCCATTTAGTGTCAGTTGTACTAATGCAGTAAGATCATTTTGTGCTGAATTTAAATGGCATAAATGGATGGTCCTCAGCCTATTCCCTCAAATGATGCTTCACCTTTCTACATATCATAAATTATGGCCTATTTTCTTCTGTTACCAGAGATGGGAGCGGGCATGAGAGATTGGGGGAGAAGGAGGCAGATCTGCAGCTGCTTACTAGGGTAATGCATGCATAGTGGGGTGGCAAGAATGGTGCAGCATGGCACAATGGAAGAGTCAATCCAAAGTTCCCACTGGTGCAACCATGAGGTTCTGGCCTTGCTGTTAACCGATGTACTAAGCAGCAACACTGCTGCCTAGAGGGCAGCAGCATGGCACCACCTTAAAGAAAGGAAACTGAATCAGGCTGGTCAGTATAGATCACAGAGAAACAAAGGATGGATGTGAACCTGAAAGATTCAGGACCAGCTGCCAGCTGATGTTTAAGAGGGATAAATAATAAGTGAGAGATTTAACCATAGTTAAAGACCATTTTAAGTTTCATTAATTTTGATATTAAATTTATTTGTTATGTATTTTTTGTGTTTATAAACCACCCTTCATTATATTAGACTCCAGGGCATGGTACAACATAAAATCTATTCAATAAACATAAAAGAATGATAACATCCTATAAAGCTCATAAAGAGGTAAAGGTAAAGGACCCCTGACAGTTAAGTCCAGTCACGAATGACTCTGGAGTTGCGGCGCTCATCTCGCTTTACTGGCTGAGGGAGCCGGCGTTTGTCCGCAGACAGTTTTTCTGGGTCATGTGGCCAGCATGTCTAAGCCACTTCTGGCGAAACCAGAGCAACACACGGAAACGCCGGAGCGTATTTATCTACTTGCACTTTGATGTGCTTTCGAACTGCTAGGTTGGCAGGAGCTGGGACTGAACAACAGGAACTCACCCCGTCACGGGGATTCAAACCGCCGACCTTCTGATCAGCAAGCCCTAGGCTCAGTGGTTTAGAGTGCCACAGTGCCACCTGCGTCCCATGAAGCTCATAGGCCACACCAATCTGGAAGCTGGAACTTGATAGTTCTCTTCTTGCATAAGAGAGACAGACACAGGAAACATCTGCCTCCACCCAGACACAATTAATTACAGTGCCACCTAGTAACTAAATGATATAATGACACTATCCACACAGATCAAATGAGCAGATTAAAACTGATTTGCTCTTATTGGATCAGAAATACCAGAAATACCTGGGGGGAAATGTTTCAAAAATAAACAATAGCAATGTTGGTAACTGGCAAACCTCTTTGGGAAGGTCAGTCTGCATCAGCATTGGAATTGTTCTGAGATGTTTTACTTGTTTTAGCATTTCTGTTTTTGTCACCCTGGGCTCCTGTGGGAGGAAGGGTAGAATATAAATTTAATTATTAATATTTTAAAAAATAATTATTTAACCAGAGCAGCCTCATCCCACACAAAGCATATATATTCATATGAAATAGATGTAGAGGTTTTGTAAAGCTACAGCAAGGAATAATACAATAAATTATAAATTTAGTATGAGAGCAGCTTTGCCTGGATCTTCCTTTCTCAATATTCACTTTGACTTTGACCTGCCAACTACCTTCCCTGGAGTTGTGTGCCTTGTCCTATGCTGTTTCCTAAAACTTCTTAAAACTGTTTTGCTAAAACTTCTTCTGCATGAACCTGATTTCCATGAACATTATATATACTGCCTGTAACCTGATTTGTAATCAAACATTATCCAATTAAAAATTGTATATAGTCTAAATTACATAAACTGCATAATGCTTGCTTCGATCAAGCTTTCCTTGTTCTATAATAATTGTGATGTTATGCAGATGTACCAATAATGACCTGCTAAGGCTGCAGTCGTTGCTACACTTACCTGGAAGTAAACCTCACTAACCTCAGTGATACTCAGTTCTGGGTAGATGTGCATAGAATTGCACTGTAAATGTTGTTTCACCTATTATTCTTAATCACTTTCATGAATAACAGATGACACAGTCTATTAATCCAAGCCGTGTTTCATCCTTTTTACATAATGTGGATAACCATCTGGTTTTTCCCCTTGCAGACAGCTCCTCTGATTCAGAATCACTGTGACTTTTCCTTCTCTTGTAGGAACCAATCCTTCAAGATACTGTCATCTTGCAAAGGAAATTAGTGTCATAAAGATACTCATCTCCTAAACAATAAATAATAAGATAACTGGATGCCTAAAATAAATAATGGGCTGGAATCTGGAAGAGGCCTAAGAAACCAAAGCTCAGTTCAAACAAGATGAGAGTACTGTGGGAGGGTGATTCACCTATGGCGTTGGTGTTCAACTAATTCTGGATGGGGCAGCACTCCCTCTTAAGGATCAAGTTTATGGCTTCAGCATATTTCTAGATGCAGATCTGCATATAGAGACTGAGCTATTGTCTACAGCATGACGTATCTTTACCATCTTTGGAATGCTTGCCAACTTTGCACCATTCTGAAAGAAGGTGGTCTAGTCATAGTCACTGCTGCTTTGCTAAATAATTCAGACTTCACTATTGCATTCTGTTGTATAGGGGATGTCCTTGAAAAGTGTTCAAAAACTTAACGGGCAAGACTTTTGACTGCAGCTTTATGTTGCGATTTCATGTCATCAATACTGAAAGAGTGTCTTTGGCTCCATTTGTTTCTATGGGCAATTCAAGGTGTTGGTTTTTACCTTTAAGGCTGAACCACCAAGCTAAAGGCTTATGAACCCGCCCATTAAGCTCAGCAAGTGAACTCTTCCCCACTGTCAGGTGGGTGACTACCAAAACCTAAGCAATGGAACGAACATCCTTTCCCATCTTTTAATCAACCATATGGCTTTAATGTACCTTTATGATCGGTTTATTTTATTCCCTGCCACCCTTTTGCTTTACACTGTATATTGTTTTATTGTGCTTGTTTGTTTTTTAAAACTGTAAGTCACCTTGTGGGTATTTTTAAAAATTAGAAATATGGGAATAGATGGAATACAGTATCAGCCTGTAAAGCACATGTGAACCTTTGGCTCTCCAGATGCCGATGAACTATGAATCCTCTCAGTTCCAGCAAGCATGGACAATGGCTACAGTAAAGCCAAAAATTTAATATCTAGGCTAGGGTGGCATGCAGCCCTTGAGACCTTCGCTGGTGGCCCTTGGCAATATTTGATGCCCCCGCAGCCCTCACACCACCACCTTCCCAAACCTAACTCTCCAATCTCTCTTTCTCGTGAGAGCTGCTGATATTAGTCCACACAGAAAGGAAAAGTGACACATGTATTAGCTTTCCCCTTCCTGATTCCCATCTCCTGTTCTTTCCCCCTGTTCTTTTTGATTTTCAGATGTGATGTGACAGAGGAAATTAACCAAAATGATTTGTGATCAGCATTTCTACTTGTGTACAGCATACACAGGATCAGGCAGTAGGATCCCAGCATCACAACCAGCCCTCATGTTTTAAGTAGAGTAGAACTGCAAAGGTGTTCAAGGCTATGATAAGTCATCTATGTTAAGTGATCTTTATTATGTACTCTTAGAGACAGATGGCTGCCACAATGGGACCAAATCCACCAAAATATGAAGTATACAAAAGCCCTTACATCACTAGTTTTGTAGTGTAAAATATGAAAGCTTGAGATTGCCTTTAAGGATTGAATAGAGGGAATGAATTCTAGGAGTCATATAATAATACCAAAATTTGCTGATACAGCTCCAAATATGCTCCTGTTCTTCCGCTATACCCATCCCATTAAAATGGAATTTATTCTTGCTAATGTTATATTTCTACTGTGAGGCAGCAGCATCTAACAGTTATATATCCATCTGCACCCGGTGTTCTGAAAGCTTCTGCTTATATCCTCCTACTCCTATCGTGCTAAAAATATCTCTTTCAAAAACATGTGGTGTGGTGTTTTTTCTTACACCCTATTAACTTGGATTCATATGCTACACTTGCAGCTCACCCATAACAGCCATTAGATTTATTAAAGCATCTTCCTGGACGATCTTCCTATCCTAGACGATTGCAGGCCACTAGGAAGCTGAATTAAAAATCATATCGTCATATATATTTTGGCTGTTTTTTTGCCTGCAACTACAGCTTGACACATAGGCTTATGCAGTGTAGGCTGGACCTGGTGGAAATCATAGTGAGACTGATTAGGCCTGCACATACCTTCCTTGGCAACTGCCTTCATAGTAGAATCTATTGACCTCTGAAGAACTGGACTTTCATTCTGGAGAGCTGGGTTTTCATTCATGGCTCTGTTTGTGCCTGGGTCAGGGTCAGGAACCTCAGGATTGAGGGCTGAAAGTGACCCTCAGGACTCATCCCAATCCACACATCTGCATCCCTAGGTTTTGCAAACAAAAAGGGCAGAGAAGTATTCTCTCAACCATTTGTCTGCACTGGCATCAGAATTTTTTTTAGTAAAAACAACCAGGTCTTACCATACCTAGATTAGTGGCATGAAATCTGATGAACTGGGCTCTATTTCATGCTACAATAAATCTATTAATTTTTCATTTCTTTTCCTTGCAGAAACTAATATGACCACTCTTTGGCACATATTTTCTCTTTTGAGTTTCAGGAACTGCCAGGAATTGGAAAACTTGCTTGGTACACAAATTATGCAGTTGGGTCTGTTTACCCTAAAGTTATGGCTCTACTAGTCAGATTAACAGCAGCCGGGAGCTCTGGAAAGCATCACACAAATGGATTTGGGGATCAAGTTTTGTAACCCAAACTGAATTCCAGTGTAACCCAGGGTAGTTAAACGTCCCAAAGCAAAGCCCATTTTTGTGTTTGAAGCAGGCCACCTGTCATCTCTTGATTAATCTTTGTATGGGCCATTTCTTTAAATCCTTTTTCAAACTGACTGGGAAAAAGACCTCAATAGCAAAAATCAATATATGGGGGGGGGATGTGTTGGGAGGGAGCTATCTCATGCACTCTCTGTCTCTAATATAAGCATTTAAACCTGCATCAATAGATCAGTTTGGGTTGGGTTTTTTATAATTAAAACAAACCCCGGCTAGGTCTAAAAGCACCTGTCAGCCAGGTAAAATCCAACTGGCTACCTTAGGATCTGCTTTTGATTTGTTTACTTTTTGTATGCTGAGGGGAAACCTTGAACAGTAAGTGGCTGAAGCCTGGCGACAACATTTACTGCTGTGTGACCATGAACATCTCCTGGGAAGCTGGAGTTCATAGAATCTTAAGAGTTGGAAGGGACCCCAGGGTCATCTAGTCCAACCCCCTGCAATGCAGGAATCACAACTAAAGCATCCATGACAGATGGCCACCCAACCTCTGTTAAAAAACTTCCAAGGAAGGAGAATCCACCACATTTCACGGGAGTCTGTTCCACCGCCCAACAGCTCATAAAGGTTCTTCCGAATGTTTAGCCTGAAACTCCTTTCTTGCAACTTGAAGCCATTGGTTCGAGCCCTACGCTCCAGAGCAGGAGAAAACAAGCATGCTCCCTCCTCCATGTGACAGCTCTTAAGATATCTGGAGATGGCTATCATATCTCCTCTCTGTCTCCTTTTGTTCCAGTTACAGGTAGGAAGCCGTGTTGGTTTGCCGTAGTCGAAACAAAATAAAAAAATTCCTTCCAGTAGCACCTTAGAGACCAACTAAGTTTGTTCTTGGTATGAGCTTTCGTGTGCATGCATCTGAAGAAGTGTGCATGCATCTGAAGAAGTGTGCATGCACACGAAAGCTCATACCAAGAACAAACTTAGTTGGTCTCTAAGGTGCTACTGGAAGGAATTTTTTTAATCCTTTTTTTCCAGGTTAAACATGCCCAGCTCCTTCAAGCTGCTGCTCATAATAAGTCTTACGCTTGTACGTATGGCCGGCAAACACAAAAACAAACACGAAAAGTGCACCAGGAGGGCACTCCCTAGATCTGAACTGGGTTCTTGGCCACGATTATGGTGATGATGATTCCGACCGGCCCAGCCTTCCTCTTAGTCACGCCTAGCCGGGCGGGGCCGACGGCGGAGCAGCCAACACAACCGCCTGCCACAGAAGGAACGCTCTTTTTTTTTTTTTTACCTCAGAGAGGATGAGGCGGCGGCAGGGCGCCTGCGCGCGCCCCCTTCCCCGCCCCTCTTAAGCCGCGCTAACCAATGGCAAGAGCGTGGGTGGGCGTGGCTGAGCTAATCGTGTCTCCGCCTCCCGCGCCTGTTGTCACCGGGAGGGGGAGGGGGGGGAGAGGAACAGCTTCATCAGTCAGCGCGCGCAGTTGGGCGAGCGGTAGTAGCGCGTGCGGGAGACGTTTGGCCTCTCCCATCCCACCCACCCCCTCCGCCCCTCAATCCTCGGCCGCGCGCGCTGTGCAGAAGGCGCTCTGTCCTCCCCTCAGCCCGCTCCCGGCCATGGCCGCCGGCGAAGGGAGCGAAGAAGAGGTGCGAGTGCTGCAGACCCTCCGCGGGAAGATTTGTAAGTCGTCGCGGGAAGAGGGTGGGGAGGGGGGCGTCGAAGGGAACGGAGCACCCCCCCTCCCCCGGTTTGTCTCTCTGTCTGTGTGGAAGGGCGGACACGGAAAAGGGCGAGATATTGGGACGGGGCGGCAAGGGGAAGGCAGTGCCGGAAGGAAGACGGCCTTTGCCTCGGGGCGGCCTCCCTGACTCACCCGCCGCCTCAGTCGTCCAGCCCCCGCTGTTGCCCGGGCTTCTTGGAGACGTTGCTGTGCCGCTTCCCTTACCTCAAGGGAGGGGAGGGCCGGCCTCTCTCCCTCTGGGCGGGGGGAAGGTGGTCCCTGCATGGAGGTGCAGAGTCTCCTGTGGGATGAGCACACCTGTGGGCCGCCGTGATGAGGGAAAGAAAGAGAAAAGCTGAGGGTGGGTTGGGGGGGGGGTGGCGGAAGCGAGAGACAAAAGCATACAGGCTGCTTCCAGAAGGGGGGCTCTGCTGGGTAGCCGGTGAGGCGGGGGCACGGCGACGCTGTTATAGTAGCAAAAAAACAAAAACCCTCACACGGATAGAGCATCCGTGCAAAGAGGAATAGTGATAGTGTGAACTGGGCATCTTGCACTGCACCGAGCGCAAGCCACTCTCTTCCACTTCTTGCGTTGGTTGGGCGAAACGACCTCAGCCCTCCTGGCCTCCTAAGTTACCGGTACCTCACTAGACAGAGAGACACCCGCCTGCCCCGTACACCCAATCCTGGTTTCCCGTGGGTCTCTATGAGTGCAAGGGTTTGCAAATGTCTGCTTGTTGGGATTGCATTTTATATTTTTAGGTGTGCATGCTACATATTTCAAGCTGCATGCCTAATTTATTGTTACTTATTAAATTTGTTAGTCGCGTTACCCCAAAGTGACTTGCAGCCCAAGGCGAGTTATGTGTGAAGAAGCCCTTAGAAATAACTCTTCCTAGTTAATAGCTGGCATTTGGATGGTACTTCATAAGGCACGTATTTCATCTCAATATTTTGAAAGCTTTTATAATACACAGGCCATGACAATATTAAGGACATAAACTGAATTCTGTGTAAAGGAGGATGGTGTAGTAAGCCCCCCCCCCCCCAGCAACTGGGTCCCTTTACCTTTACCACATGCCAGGGAAATCTTTCAGGGACGTAAGTCCAGTTTGTCAAAGGTAGCCCACAGAAGCTTATGCCATAGTAATTTTTTTTGGTGCCACAAGACTTCGTAGTTTTTGCTACAACAGAATAAAATGGCTATTTTTCTTGGATTTTTTTTAAGGATGTAGAAAGCAAGGACAGAATAAAGAGTCTGTGAGGCATAGAAAGCAATAATAGAAATTCATTCAGTAAGATATGTTCCCTGGGACAGATGGACCTGGCAGATAGAAGAATGTTTGCAGTATAAGGTAATAGGATATGAAGTTATTGGAGCATTTAAAGGGTTGGTTTCTGAACCAGCAGGTTGCAGGTCCAAACATATTTGCTGGATGAAGTAGGGAAGAGAGCAGAAATAGCATCATGCTAGATAGTTACCTGGTATTTAATCAGGAATGTACTGTGGTCAACAATATCCTAAAGGGAGTTGAAACCTAGCCATGGTAATTGTGTGCTATGTGGGTGATGTGAAAGCGATCTGCAGTTCCTGGCACATATTCTAGGGATCTGTTCTTCCTGTGTGTGTTTGCAAGGCCTTGTTATGCTGAAGTAGTACTGCACACCTGAAGTCCCAAGTGTAGTTTTGATAGAAGTTTGGTGTGGCACCAGTGACAGCTTAGTTCTCTAATCCATGTTATGACAGGGTAGAAATAGCAAGCAGGAGATGTGTTGTAAGTGTGTAAGCTAGTAGACTACTAGCAAAATAGTTGGGGAAGTGCATTCTTTGCAGCTAGGGGAAGATGTAATAACTTCATGGGAAGGCTTGGCTTTAGCTGAAATTGGAAATATTTAGTTTTGAGAGCCATTAGACATTACTTGAAAAAAGTGACATCCTTAGAAGTTACACTCTACATTCAATTTATTAAAGGCATTTCATCTTGTCAGAAAAATGCAACACATAGGATTCTTGTGAAATGTGATGTAGGGGGAAGCTTGTACATGATGTTTTGAAGTAGTCACTTAGAACTCTTTTGGACACCTTAATGGGATTGTGGGGTAATAGGATCCATGTTAGCCAGACCAAATGTGGCAAAGAAAATTTTAAACTTGAAGGCAGAAAACCTTCTGATAAATTATAAGGGGCAAGAAAATGATAATGTTATGGGGCTGACGTAGATTTTAGGGCAGCTAGGACAAACAGGATGTAGTGGTTTTCCGATGGTGGGAGGGATCGAAGTACATTCATGTAAGTCAAACGTAACCCACTTCCTTTCTCACGCCTTTATTCAGTCTTGTAGAGAATGACTTGCAGCATGCTTACGGTAGCTTCCATTTTGATGCGGAACTAGATTTCATAATGTTTCAATAGAACAGCATTGACAAGAGAAGCATTCTTATATGAGGTTAAATGTGCATATTCAGCATCAAATCAACTCTCAGATTAACGACCCATAATTTTTTTGTAGAAAAAATATTTTCTATGAAAACTTATCTTTTGAAAGATTCCATGTGTTAAAAATAGCATATGCTACTTGATTTTGTTTTGTGTTTTTTAATTAAAAAAATCCAGTCTTATTAAACTAGTATATTATTACCCTTTCAAACAGTTGCCTTAGAAATTTTAAATTGATGAATCTAATTATTAAAGTTCAGTACATTTGCATCTTACTAAAACCTCTGTCATCCTTACATATTGGAGGAACAAATAAATAAATAAATAAATGTCATTACCTGTCATTAAAAGGAACTGCCATCTTTTAATATTTCTTTCTCATTTCCTATCGCAGTAATGCAGCAGAAGCAAAATAATCTAAAATAGATGGACCTGCACACACTTGATTAATCAGTTAAAGCTCTGGTTGACTGATTTGTTGTTTGGCAATTGGAGCAAGGGGTAATAATTACATGAATGCTACAAAGCACATTTTAATGCCATTTTTGCATTTCATTCTGCATGCTTATTTTGATAAACAGATGGAAGCATTGCAGTTCATACTTGTGAAGTAGGTATTTGGAAATACGACACATAGACATTTCAGGCATCTAAAGTACCGGTACATTGGTTCATCAAGGCATCTATAATAGGCAGCTGGTCACAAGCATACCTAACATCCTAGTGCCTTAAACTTACTTTTTAATTTTACCTTTTGTTACCTGATGTACCATGTTTCCCTGAAAACAAGACATACCCATAAAATAAACCGTAGAAGGATTTCTAAGCATTTGCGCGATATAAGCCATACCCCGAAAATAAGACATAGCGATGTGCGTGGCTATGCAGTGTACCAACGCGGAGCGGTTAAGAAGACGAGCAGCAACTGACATAATAAAAATAAGACATCCCCCAAAAATAAGCCATAGTGTGTCTTCTTGAGGAAAAATAAATATAAGACAGTGTCTTATTTTGGGGAAAACACGGTAGTTATATTTAGTATTTTATAAGTGCTTTTACTAATTGATCAAAGCACTTAACACATATTATCTGAATTCTTACAACATCTCTGTATAATATATCAATTTTATCTCAAATTTTGGGATGAAAATGGAAATGGCTGAAGTTGAGAGAGATTAGCTTGTGTAATGTGCAATCTTATGAACACTTACCGGTAAATTGAGAGTAAATCCTACTGATCTCAGTGGCAGTTGAATACAGTGGCATATCCATAGGATGGGGCTGTGTGGCTAAACTAAGATAGGAAGCCCCTGGCTGAAAATGTGTAGCTCATTTTATCTGCCAATACATGATGTACTT
The DNA here is from genome assembly GCA_034641385.1 of Darevskia mixta. NCBI lineage: Eukaryota > Metazoa > Chordata > Lepidosauria > Squamata > Lacertidae > Darevskia > Darevskia mixta. Next base: position 15,510,190 of record JAWWNH010000030.1, read on the forward strand.
TAACAGCTGTTTGCTATGACAAATTAGCTTTGACTTAAAATGATTAAGCCTATTATTACCATCATTATTTATTAATTTATATAACACATATATGCTAAAATGCCCACTTCACATACATACCCATCTTCTTTTAAGAGAAAATTAGCAGTGTTCCCCATGGGAATTTGTTTGACCATGGAAAGTAGTATCTATAGCAATTAAAAGTGATAGTGATGTGTTTCAAAAATTTAACAAAAAAAAGAAGGGCCTGATCCACATGATATATGTCAGAACTAGGAAATGCAGGTACATACCTGCATGTGTGCTTCTTTTCTCACCCCAGAGCACAACACTTGAGTTTATGCTGATCTTAGACTAGCAACTAGTGTGGGGGTGCAAAAAGGCTATCTTGTGCTAATGAAGCAGTTTCCTCCAACTGCCAAAATGTCTTCTTCCAACTGGCAAATTGCTGTGTGTACTACAGGCAAGAGTAGCTAGCACACTTGGCTGACTGCAACTTGGAACAGCAGAGGAAGGATGCCCAGCTGCATCAGTGTACAAGTGGAATATATTGCATATCAAGGGAGGCTTGCACACATGTAGCTTATGTGATCTCATGCTGATTTTCACACTTTGTATCCATAGCGTGCCTCTGCCTACTCTCCCTTATGTGTATTGATAGTATGTGCTAGAGATGTCTTGAGGGCTAGAGATAGCTTTAAACAGTTACAATTAATAATAATTTTATGTAAAATGATGGTTTTCATCCTCATTCCTTCAATGAGCTCTCTCTATGTTTGCTTGTTTGCCAAGGGATTCCAATGCATTGCAGAGGAATTCAGGGCTTGTTTTATTGTAGGAATGGGACCACCTCTCCCCATATGAACCAATCTGGACACTGCGATCATCATCTGAGGGCTTTACTTGAGTGCCTCCTCCATGAGAGGAACAGATCGTGGCAACACGAGATCGGCCTTTTCTGCGATAGCTTCCTGCTTGTGGAATGCTCTCCTCAGGGAGATTTGCCTGGCACCTTTATTACTTACCTTGAGGCGGTGCCAGGCAAAAACTTTGGCTGATCAACATTCTATGGCCTTTTAAATGTGTTTGTGGGAGGGAGGTTATTGATTTTTGTATTTTGTGTTTTCATTTTGTACTCTTATGTTGTGAATGCCCTGTGATCTTCCGATAAAGGGCGTTATACAGTACAAGCTTAATAAGTAAATAAAAAAGGAATAAAACCTGTAGCCCTTCAGATGCTGTTGGACTCTATTCAGCCTCAGCCAACTTAGCCAATGTTTAGGGATGATGGAAGCTCACTTCACAGTATCTGGAGAGTCAGGTGTTTCCCATTCCTGCTCTAGAGGTTGCACCCAGTTTATGTAAGACAGTCATCAAATCTGTTAGGTTTCCCTGTTGCCCAACTTGAATTGAGAGTATGATCTCAAATACACTCAGTACTCTGTTGCAGCTGCACTTTGAAAAGGAAGTTTTTCCACCATTACTGGTTATTTCATTGAAAATGCTGGATAAACTAGGCTTTCCCAGTTTGAAAAACCAGTAATATAAAATGGTTTACTGTGCCATACCAATCCTTGAAATCACTTAGTAAATGGAAATCAGCAAACCTTTGTGTTTAGGCCAATTCTATGTTAGTTCTAGGGCTTTAACAATGAAGGAATAGTCACTTGGAAAAGCTGATTGCTTGGAACTGGTAGGAAATTTGCAGACAAAGGTCAGTGCCATAAAGTACTAACACATTGGTGTTGAGATTTCATAAGTGTACTTACCTGAATGTACTTTATTTTGCAATATGCTGCTGTAGAAATAAGGCTCTAAAATGGGGTGATGCGTTTGGCCAGTAGAGGTGTCAACTTGAATAAATTAATTGGGGGGGCCTGCCCCACATAATCAATGATAAGACACACCATTTGAATGGTGATGCCCATCAACTTGGAGGGCAACCCCTTCAAATATTTTATTGTGGGGTTGATGGGACCTCAGGCCCCTAGGAGTTGGCTCCTATTATGGCCAGTGAATCAAATTTGGTGCGCCTCATTTTCCCCATCCCTGCTTTAAAATGTATGTTTGAGTCTGGACAGCTCTGTTGTTCAAACAGAATAATATCCTTAGAAGCACCATTAAGGGTAGTGATAGATGTAATTTATCTTTAAGGAAAATTGATATCCCTGACTGCTTTCAAAATGATACTTTGTTTTATTTTATAAGGAAATTACCGGTAGAACATTCTCCAGGCAAACTGTCTTAAACTAACTAGACTAACTTTATTCTAAGTATTGTGTATTTTGCTTGGAGCAGGGAGGAAGTTACATTGTGTTAACATTTTGGTAGCAAGTACTATGAGTTTTCAATGTGATAGTAACTAAAAGTCTGGTTTTTCACTTGATATAGTTCAGACAATTTTTTCCCCATGGTAAACATAATAACTTTATAAGGGACTACTAAATACAAAATTTGTTTGTTGAAAAAATACTAGACTGTTTGCGTTATGACTTGCGACCATATTGCTTTCAGTTGCAATCATGTTTGATTTAACCAGCCATGTCAGGCTTAACTGGTTACCCAGATGGAATTCAAAGGAAAGTGCAAGTGTTGCAGGAAGTGATGTTAATAAAGCCTTCACTTTTAAGTCAGTAGTGACCCTGTTCTTATCAGGTGATGCTATTCTAGAGGAAGTGGCTTCTGCCTTTTAAAGGACAAAGCCAAGGTCCTGGCAATGATGAAATATTGTATTCAATTTCCTTTTTTAATACCCAAACTTCCTTTTCTTCTTTTGTGCTTCTTTTGGTCACTTAATTCAGAAAGAAGGCATTACAGTGTGTGTAATATTTTGTTGCTTTCCATTCTGAATTACAACTCCATACTGTGGCTATAGACAACCTTGTAATTTTTTTCTCCATGTTTGTTCAAAACTAATTTAATCTTGTCACTAGGTCAAGCCAAAAACTTAGTGCCATACTCTGGACAAAACAAGATGAGAGACTGCTTTTGTACAATCAATTTGGATCAAGAAGAGGTTTTTCGCACTCAGGTAGTAGAGAAATGTTTAAGGTAAGAGCTTTATCATAATAGCAGGCTTAGTTAGGATGCGAGTATATCTTTGATTAAAATGGAATATTAACCAGTCCCTTAACATGTAAAAAAATCAGCTGGTCTGTAATCTTATCCCCCCCCCCCAATTGCTTGTCCATTTAGGATTAGTTTCTGATTTTTTTAAATGTATGGGTTACAGAAACAGCTTGATAAATTAAACATTAATAATGCAGTGGAAGACTGTGTTCAGATGTAATGCTGAACCATGCCTTAGTGTTAGAAGAATGAGGCCCGGTGCCCCTCAAGCTCACAAGCCCCCTCTTCTGCCATGGCTCCAAGGAGACTGGAAGTTTCTGACTTATATTCATGACCTTACAGAATGCAGCCAGGAGTGTGGGGCAAACAGTACCAGGAGCACGGCAGAGCGGCGCCTGCCCTGCACATAGTCCCCCATCCTCTCCCCCAAGGCCGGGAAGGGAGAGAGCGAGGAAGGGGAAAGGTACCGGCAGTGCAGCGTGACTCCCCCTGCCCAGTATGCAGCCAGGAGCAGTGAGGAATGGAGCAGCTTATATTCAGGATTTTTTTCTTTTTTTCTTCCCCCCCCCCCAATTTTAAAGATGCGGCTTATATTCAGGTGCAGCTTATATTTGGGCCAATATGGTAATTCCTTGTAAAAGGCTTATGTTCAAGAGGAGAATCTAGTTATAAAAGTTACATAAAATAGGATTCTACAGCAAGTTACAAAGGTGGTGAAACATTGTAAAATATTCAGTTACTTTGCTAAGAACCTGTTTGACTTCTTTCCCCAGCCCATTTTTTGGAGAAGAGTTCTACTTTGAAATACCAAGGACATTCCAGTGTTTATCATTTTATATTTATGAGAAAAGTGTTTTACAGAGGGATCTGCGTATAGGTAAGTATAGAATCATAGAATTGTTGGGTTGAAAGGGACCACAAGGGTCATCTAGGCCAGTGTTCCCCAACCTTGGGCCTCCAGCTGTTTTCGGACTACAATTCCCATCATCCCTGACCATTGGTCTTGCTAGCGAGGGATGATGGGAGTTGTAGTCCAAAAACAGCTGGAGGCCCAAGGTTGGGGAACACTGATCTAGGCCAACCCCCTGCAATGCAGAAATCTTTTGCCCAACCTGGGGCTTGAACCCACAATACTGAGATTAAGCATCTCATATTCTGCTGACTAAGCTATAAATTGAATTTAGGTGGCCTAAGTCATAATCTGTGTAGACCCACTGAAATTGGTTTGTCATGTCAATTCATTTCAGTGGGTCTACTTAGAGTTTGATTTAGTTCTATATGCCTCTTAATGTTCAGTGGTGGGTTTGTTTTATTAAAGGTAAAACTGTAGACAGGTATCTTATTATTTTCAAATGTATGTATTTATTTTTATGGATTGTATCCAACGATGGCATTAGGCAAACATGTTCACATAAAGTAGAGCATCCAGTTTTCACTGATCCTCCTACCCAATGCAATCTGCTGCATCATATCCTTTATTCTGGAGGACCCCTCCAACCCTTGGGAGAAGTTGTACATTGGATAAGAGAATTAGTGAAAATCAGGGGTCTAGTTTTGCACAAGTGGAAGTTCTTACAATTGCCTTATGCCACCATTAATGGTAATTCAACACTTTACAGTGGAACCTCGGTTGTCGAATGTAATCCATTCTGGAAGACCGTTCGACTTCTGAGGCATGTTTGAAAACGGAAGCCAAGACGTTCAAAAACTGAGGTTCCACTGTATTACATAGTGTCTCTGGTGGTTTTCTCTCTAAATGATTGAGCAGACCACGCCCACCCAGTAGCCATCAATCTAGCCACAACATGTGTTCCCAGTTGACCTACAGGCTCCACAGACAGGCATTTTATTTTAAAACGTTTTTCATTTAGTTTCAAACAGTGCCAATAAATACTCCCATCCCCAATACCTGCTGCTACTGGACTGCTTTGCTTAGGACACACTGTATGATGATTATTTTAAAATCTTCTCTAGAGCTATGTTAGATGCTAAAATTAAAAATAGCATTTCTACCCAACACTGAATAACATGTACAGTCAAATAGATAATTTTACTTTCCTCTCTTTAGGCAAAGTAGCTATCAAAAAAGAAGATTTGAGCAAATACTCTGGCAAGGAAACATGGTTTATGCTTCAGCCTGTTGATTCTAATTCAGAGGTTCAGGTAAAATTGAATAGATGTGAAAGTTAATGTTGTATTGTGTCAGTGAAAGTCTTTCTTCCCCACCCCCATGTTCATTTGTAATTTTACTTAAGATTCCCCATGCTGCATGAAATGAATGCAGTTTTTGTGCTGCATTGTTCCTAGTCCATCAGAAAAAGGGCCTGTCTGCAATGTATCCACAAAATCAGTCTTAAAAACTAGCATGGGACAATTGAAAACTGGACATGTATATCTTTAATTTCTTGTTTGGCAGTTTAAAATATTTCAGTTTAGATTTCATTTTCCTTCTCTTAGGGCACTTCAAAAGTTCTGAATGTGATTTAAATATATTTTACAAAAATAGCCTATAACATTTTTCAAACTACAGCAAATGTATGTATAGTTTAAAAATGCTCCATATTGTAAGACATTCTGAATCTCTTCTGTGATTACAGAGTGGAGAGGGAAGTTATATAGGAAGCCTGTGTGTGCCTCCTATTCCCTGGAATGGTGTGATTCACTCAAAGTTGAGTGGGGGTAATAGGGCTCGGCTATGTCCTGTGTGGATCCCTCAGTTACACTTTGTCTTGCTGCAAATCATTTCTATTTTTCTGTACTCTTCCCAGAGAAGGCTACGGTACTTTACAGTAAGCGGGAGGGGTGAAGATGTGAAGGCTCAGGAAAAAAATGATTTTGGGGGTGGGGGACCACTGTTTCTGATTTTTTCTTTCTTTTCATGGACCTTCACCTCTTGGGGGTAGGCACACATTTCAATCCATTTTCATAGTATAGTTGAAAAACAAAATTCTAACTTATGATGAAACAGTTTATAATTCTCTTTTGCAAGTGTTGATTGTTTTCCTATGCATGGTAATGTATCTGTGTATTTTTCCTTTCTATTTATCTGTGGTATATTGGAGGTGCTCTAATTCCAACTTAATTGTTTTAGAAATAGCATATACAGCTCTTATGAAATAAGACAGCTGCTTCTTGATTAAACAGCAGTTTTAGTTGTCCTGAAAATAATTTAGGTATATGTGCAGTAATGTGTATGATAACAATGGCAAATGTGCAACTGAATGTTGGAATTTCCAAGTAAATATTTTGGGCTTGGTTACAGGCAACGCAAGCTACATGGCATTGTGACTTGGGTGTAATGCTGGAGGAAATGTCCCTGCTAGATTAACCTCTAATAATAGACATCGCTCACCATTCCTGGGACCCCTGACCATTAGGTCCAGTCACGGACGACTCTGGGGTTGCGGCGCTCATCTCGCTTTACTGGTCGAGGGAGCCAGCGTACAGCTTCCGGGTCATGTGGCCAGCATGACTAAGCCGCTTCTGGCGAACCAGAGTAGCACACGGAAACGCCGTTTACCTTCCCGCCAGAGACCTATTTATCTACTTGCACTTCAACGTGCTTTCGAATGGCTAGGTTGGCAGGAGCAGGGACCCGAGCAACGGGAGCTCACCCCGTCGCGGGGATTCGAACCGCCGACCTTCTGATTGGCAAGCCCTAGGCTCTGTGGTTTAACTCACAGTGCCACTCGAGTCCCATTCCTGTGTTAGTACAGCTGTGTAAACATAGGCAGTGAAGCAGCTATATTTTTTTTAAGCTTGAGTATCAACCCAGTTTGGTAAAAAAAAAGTGTGATCCATCAAGCTATGCCTTTACAAGGCATGTTGACTTGACAAAGTTAAGCATGTGCTTAATTTTGACTAAATTGTGTGTCATTTTATTGTTGCCAGGAAGATTCCCCTATGTGTTATGCTTGTCATTGTGTTTTGCTTTCAGGGGAACTGCTTCAGACAACTGTCACTTGATAGCCTTCACAGGTTGAATACCTAAGCACTTTAGAAAGAATCTTTAGTACACTAATAGCAGTTAATTATAGAGGTGCTCAGTGTCTGAGTCCGGAAGTGTTCTGTCAGTGACTTTTTTATTGCTTCCAAAATAACAAGCCTACCTTGTTTAGGGTGTGTTCATATAGGCACAAAGTACTACTAGCAGTTCATTTTCAAGGTGGAGTGTGTGTGTGTGTGTGTGTGTGTGTGTGCGCGCGCACACACACACACACACACACACACAATATGCCATTTTTAAAGGTGATATTACGAACATTGCATCATAGCTTAGTCTTCTTTACCTGAAGCTATTCTGAAGTGATTAAGATTTGGATCTCTACAAAATGTAGAACAAGTGTGGGGAACTTTGGCCCTTCAGATGTTGCTGAACTGCTACTCCCATTATCAGTGGTCATTGTCCATGCTTGCAGGGGCTGATGGGTGCTGTAGTTCAGCAACATCTGGAGGATCAAAGGTTCCCCTCACCTGATGTGGATGATCAGGTCCTCCTCGAAGATTTTATAAGAGCTCTTCATTTAAAAATAGTGATAATTTTCATTTAAAACAGCAACAACACCAAGTGCTGTCATATACAAGGAATCATAACTCTTAAAATTCATATAATGTAATTATCTTATAATGGAAAAACTGAGTAGGAAAAATTATTTACAAGTAATACCAAAATAGTATTCTAAGTTGATAACAATTTTCTGCATTAAAAAATATAAAATACAGTGTCTAATACTTGTCTGACACCTACTCACATACAGCTTATTCAGTCAATCACATATTTCATGCTAGTGATGCTAAAGAGCCTGTCAGCTCTTGTCTTGCTCTTATTAAGCAGGTGCTAGGTTATTTTATAAATTCAACATACAAGCTCTTGCAACTGAAACTTCTTTTTTTTTTAATTGACAGGGAAAAGTTCACCTCGAATTAAAACTAAATGAGTTGATTACAGATAATGGATCAGTCTGCCAGCAGCTAGTAGTACAGTAAGAACATTTATCAATTCTTATTCTTGTTTTGCTTGCTAATGAACATTAACAGGGTAATTCAAGTCAGCTTTCAGTATTGTAAAACACATGAAAACACAATTAAAAAAATAGAAGCTTAAAGGTTTAAGTACAGCAAACTTAGCCAAATGCAAGTTGAACAGATGTGTTTTTAAAGATTCCACTTCAGCATAAAATGAACTGCCTGCCTTCCTGCTGAAGGTAAAACCACCACCAAGTACTGGACATGTGGAAGAGACTCTTCTAGACCTTTTTGGTTCTGTAGTGTTGCTGAATGCTTGCAGCAATGTAATCAGTGGTGTTTTTTATACACTTTCGGTTAGCATTGGTGTCATGATTAGCGTGTCTCAAGTTATACAAAGGAGTAATGGGAAAGGAGGTTGGCAATGTGTCCCATAAGATGTGAATGGACTTCACAGCTGAGGCACAAACAAGATAGTCCATCTTTTCTGCCACTGTCTTTCCTCACTGTACATGCCCTGGTGCACCTCTGCCTATGATAGGGACAAGAACTTGCACAAAGATGCATTCAAGATGAAGATACCAATGTTGTCTGACTTCCCCCTCTACTGCTTACATCAGTGGAAGATGTTCCAAGGTTTACAGCAGGTCTGCAAGGATGTTGGCTTGGATGTTGTGGGACTTCATACAGTGGAAGGGAAAAGGAAATGCAACTGTTCCACCACTAACTTTCTCAAATAAAAAATATGATGATTACCTTTCAACAACACCCCCTGAATTACAGTTGCTAATAAATAATTTTTGGGGGGGACACACTATTTCCCCCATGATAGTTATAACTAATCAGTTTTACTCATGTGCTATGTTCCAAGTTTTGTTCTGGCAGTTGTTAATAACCAGGTTTCTGAGCCAATTTCTGACTTTCACTAGTCTTGTTCTAGGAGCAGTCAGAAACACTAGGCTGCTAATGTAGAACAGTAGTGAATCTACTTAGGAGAATAAAAGACAAGGCACATTCCAACCCCCAAAAGTTCTCTTTTCTCTAGTATACCATTTCCACAGTCTGCCTTTTAATAGACAAAACCAGTTTAACTGGAAGAGGAAGGGACCAAACATGCTTTGGATGTGAGCCAAAACGCTGTTGGCTAGCTTGCCGGGGGAAAGGCTTCCACAAACATTAGGAGATGACCATTCAAAGAGACAATGTAATTAAGCTTTGTGAAGTGCTGAACAGTCACAGCTGGTTTCGCAAGATTTCAGACATTCTCTTCTGTATTCACAGGTCACACACAGGAAGGAGGCAACACCTCTTGTAGAACCCAAGAATTAATTAGCATGTTTAACTTAGTATAATAGTGGTGAGGAAACGACTGATCTTAGACAATTAGATGGTTTCCTGGAGAGTACCTAGACCTCCATTGTGGAGTTAATTGACTAAACTTTAAACATGCAGTTGAATTCTGCAGAAGAAATAACAGGATCCCACTCCCTTTTTCCTTGTCTTAATGAAGGTAGCCACAAGAGTGATCAAGGCCAATTCAGTCCCAAAACTAGGTCTTAACCCAGAGTCTAGATAATCGGTATCTCCCAAGAGTGCCTGAAGCTGAACCAACAGTATCTTCTTGAGCACCTTATTAAAAGAGAAATACATGACCAGGCAGTAGTGGTCATACATGGTCAGTGTGTCTTTATCCATTAGACTTGAAACTGCAACTGAATTAATTTGCATTTTTAAAATTCTAGCTTGAAGGAATGTCATGGACTTCCTCTTATTAATGGACAAAATTGTGATCCTTATGCTACAGTGTCTGTTGTGGGTCCTTCAAGGTAATACTTTTAACATACATTCACACTGTCTTAAATAAAATAGGAAAATTAGACCTAAACAAATTTAGTGATGTTGAAAAGGAAATGAATTGTTCAGTTGATTAATGTAGAGAAGCCTAATGTTAACACAATTGTGGAGAATTTAATCAATTTCTTGACAACTTTTGACAAAGTAGCTATGTTTGCCAAAGGACTTCCATTTGTGCAATAGGACTTCTCTCCCAGGGTGTCCCCTCCCCTAAGTCTGTTCTGGGAAAATAACAGGATATCAGCAGTGTGTGGAAAGACATTGTCTGGGTGCCAGGTCCACCTGTAGATAGACAGCTGGTCTACCGACAGAGAAGCAACAGTAAGGTAGACCTGCAGTACAAATTTCTCAGGCCAGATCCACCCTCTCCACCAGAAATGGCCACCACTCCATGACCAGATCTTTCAGAAATGGCAAGCATATTATCTGATACTAGTTACATATGTTTCTTATTTATTTGGAAAAATACTCCTCCCATATGTATGTACACCTATGTGTAACACTCATATTGACTCCAGTAGGGCTACACAAATTCAAGTAATCCAGTTTACAAAGAATGCCTTTCCTGTTTGAAGATAGGCCTTTCATAAACAGTTTAACTGCATGGTTCATTCATATCAATACAGTGTTTTTATAATTGTATGTTTTTAAGTTCTGTATGGTAAAACTGTACCATATTGGAATAGGAATGACCAAAAGAAGACAAAAGTAAAGAAGAAAACAAGCAATCCACAATTTAATGAAACATTTTATTTTGAGGTAAGTAATCTATCAAAATAAGCTTTTGGTGTGTTGTCTGTGCATTTATGCTATCTTCTCCTTTGTTAGCTATCTTAATATGTAAGGTCACCAGAGAGATAGGCAGAGTTTTAGTCAAAGGGTCAGATTTTAAACAAAATAATAGAGAATGAAAACATAAATCAGAACTATGCTTGGCTAACATAGTAGTCTTGTTTGCACATCCCACTAAGCCAAACTATGGCTTGGTGCAAATGCATAGACTTTGGGAATAGCTCTTTCCAGACTAACCCTGAGCTGTGCAAACTAGGTTTGTCCTGTGCTGTGCAGATTGTCAGGGTGTGTGAAACTACAAGCCCAGGTTTGACTTCGTCAAACTATGGCTTAATAGCATGCAGGAGCAGAGCAAATGGGGAGTAGAAAAGTCGCTGCGATCTCCTCTCTGGGAACACATTTACATTGAACAATGGTTTTGCTTAGCAGGAAGTACAGACTGGGCTAATGAATTTTAATAATGTTAGCAGATAAGGAGAATGATAGAGGAGGAGGAAGCTTGGAAAAAAAGATATATAGTCTAGTCTTAGACATACTGAGTTTGAGAAAGTGATAGAAAATATCCAAATACATATATTGACTAAGTAGGCAAAGATGGATTAGACAGGGTGGGAGACATAGAAGTACAGCTGGATGTAAACAGCATATAGATGGTACTGAAAACCATGAAGTTGAGGTCTCTTAAGAAGGAACTGCTGGGGACCAAGAGCAGCATGCTGAAGCTTTACCCACCCCACCCAAAAGAAAGGAGGAACTGAGGAGGCATTTCCCAGTGGAAATATTGAACATGTGATTTGACAGATAATGAAGATCAATCAGAGAAAACCTGTGGTGGAGGATTTCAAGGAAGAAAAGTTGTATAAAAGGTAGCAGGCTATGAAGGACACAGGCAGAGATCTTTGAATTGGTCTGGGTTTAGTAAGAGCATTCAATGTAGACTAGAAGAAAATTGCTAGGAAGTCAAGAACAGAGAATGAACAGTAAGCTTCAGGAGTTTGGAGACAAATATGTGGACTGTAAGTTGCGCACAAATCTTAGGTAGCCATTTTTGAGGCTATTTCAAATAAGTAGCTCAAAGGATGGTTTGAATTTTCCTGCTATGAGCTCATGCAGCTCAAAATATGAGCTGCTTTCTTCATCTTTTTGTAATAAAGCTTCATTTCTTCCCAATCGCTGATCAGTTTTTTGCTTCAAAAATCTTGGGCACAGTATTTGTTCATAGATGTTCTCCATTATGATTTCTGCTGTATGTGGCTAGAAATGCAGTCTTTGCTTTACATATCAATAGCTTGAATGAACTCTGTGCTTTGGCTTTCTCCTGAATGCTTCTGTTAATGGTTGTAACTTAGTGAAGCACATTTTACAAGGTTAAAAAAAATCTGATCACCTGCCAAATCTGATTTAGCAGCAAGTGTTGCAAAGCTACATATTCAAAACAATGGATTTGTTTTTTGTAATAGTTTTGTTATGTAAATGTTGAATTATAGATTAAATCTAGTATATGGTGTTAAAATTTAATTCTGATATTCAGTTCTGAAAATATCCACAAATCATGGTAAGTCTTCTGCCTTTAAGGTCATCAACTTAATCTTTCTGCAGAATAGAAAGCAGAAAATCATTGTTGCTGTGGTTGTGAATTATACTTGGCTGATAACTGTACAATATTGACACTATTGTGTTTATGAAATAATCGGCAGCTTGTAAAATATCCAGGAATTGCTTGTAACATTCCTCTTGCTCACATGGTCAGCTGTGGTATGCATGCCTGTAATTTTCATCTACCACACTTGACATTTCTTCTTATGGGAGGAGCCCTGGAAATTGATGGGGGAGAGGAGGAGAAAAGGAAGATGGAACGGAGTTTTCTCCGTGCTCGCTTCGGCAGCACATATACTAAAATTGGAATGATACAGAGAAGATTAGCATGGAACAGTGTTTTCTCCCCTTTTCCTTCCCATCAGTTCTCAAATCCCAGCTGCTAACCAGCAATTTGGGCCCTTCATCCCCAAAGCCAAAACAGTTTGTTTAGAAGATCAATTTGTGACTGTTTGTGACATGGGTTGTTTGGGAGGAAAAGGAAGGAGTTCGCTTTCTTTCACCTTCAAAGCTTCTGTTGAGTGGTGGCACTAGCTCCACAACAAGCCCCCCTTTCTTCAGAGCTAATGCCTGCAAGTTATCTACTGTTGTATGCACCACATATTGCTAGAGCTGGGTTTTGGTGGGTGGAGGAGGCAGTGATCATTCCCACTCATATTTTAAATTCTCAGCATGTCAGCACATACATAAGGTTGTATCCAGTGTTAGCCCTGGACTCATTGAAATGAATGAATATGACTAACTTAGGTCCATTTATTTTAGCGGGTCTGCTTACGGTAGTTGGCTACAACCCATAAATTATGTAGACCTACGAAGGAAATTCTGATTTATTTCTCTGACCCAGTGACAGAGGAAGATTAAAGTGGCATGCATTCCAGATTCTGGGGACCTTAATCACTTGAAGATTCAGGAACTCTCCAGCCTTAGCATTTCTAGTGGATCAGTTTGAGAACTAGCTATTCTCATCCTGTTGAAAAGTGGTAACTATGGCAACATACAATGTAATTCTTTGCTTTTCTGCTTTCATGCTTCTTCAGTTTGATATCTGTGCAGTTATTCTGCCATTTAGAATTCTGTGCAAGGGGAGAAAAAGTTCTCTGACCTTTGGAGTGCAAAGTAAACACCCTTAGGCATCAAGACTATGGGGCAGCCTTAAAAACAGTATTGCTGATAGTAATTTATATCGTAGCTGATGGAAGGATGTGATCCTTTACTACCTTCTCGACCTTGAGTTTAATCCTTGGTGCCTTATTTTGCCGGATCCAAATTGCAGATAAGGGCAATTACAGTTATAACCCTCTAAATATATTAAGAGTTTCCTCACTCAGTTTTGGGATATATTAGAATAACTTTGATTCTTTTTGTAGTAAATGTGTGGTATTGGTAGACTTCAAAATGCAAAAGGAGAAATAATTTACTTACATGAGTTTTACTTGCAGGTAACAAGGTCCAGTAGTTACACCAAAAAATCACAGTTTCAAGTGGAAGAAGAAGATATTGAGAAGCTGGAAGTCAGGTATATTCCTTAGTGTATTAAAACCGATTATTCATTTTTATACAAAACTGTCAATGGTTATTATGATGGAGATTAAAATGTTACTCAAGGACTACAGAAAGCTGTCCAGATAAATAATATCCAACTTTGGGTGGAGTCAGGGTGTGTGTAAGTCTAAAACAGCCTTAGAGAGCTCATGGTAATTACTTTCATAACTTGAACAGTTAATTTAGCAGAACATCTGACTACCTGTTTTATATAGCAATTGTAGTGTATTCAGTATTACTTGAATAAAACAAGTCTTATTTCTTTGTATGCTGTAGCTGGCATTGGGCTTCCCTGCTCTCTTTGCTATGATAAAAAGTTATCTCTCAGCTCAGTGCTTTCCCCTGGTTGGGAGGGGAGCAGGAAGGGAGTGCGAAAACACGAGTCCCTCTCCTCATCTTGACTCCACTTGAAACCCAAGGAGAAAGAATTATCATCTGAAAAGCTGAGGATAGGAATAGTTTATTTCTTAACTTGCTTTGAACTATATAGGTAGGGTAATTTGGAACATCTGAGTGAAAAACACAATAGGCAACTCATTTAGGGAGGCAAGGGAACGTCAATCATGCCACAACACAATGGATTTTATTTCTTTTCTTCTTAATATATGTGCTGTCTTAACAGAAATGTCAGTGAGGTAAGACTCAACAACCCACATAGAGTGCATGCCTTTGGGAGTCTTACAGCTTTTTAGGTTGTAAGAGCTTGGACTAAAAAATAAAAATCAATGCATGTGTCATTGAAGTGTTACAGTTTAGTCAGAAAGAGCAAAAAATAGGAATATTAATAAATGCAAACAGAACTGCAAATGCTTGAGAAGAAAATGGTAATGTCACTTTCTTTTCTTTTTTTTTAGTGCCTCAGTTCATCCAATATTGCTTTTATCTTATTGATAAAGCCACACTTTTAACCAATATGCTGACATGGTTGCCTTTTATAGAAATAGGACACTTTTTCGTCTCTTTAACTTAAACTATTGCGTGTGAGGTTAAAAACTTGTTTGTGTGCATGCTGAATTGGTGTGGTTCTCTATGTGATGATAATTACTCTTACAGTTATATGAAAAATGATTATGACACGAGATGGTTAACTATTATTTAACTTTCAGGATTGATTTATGGAACAACGGTAACTTGGTACAAGACCTTTTCCTAGGAGAAATCAAGATTCCTGTCAAGGTGTTAGGAAGTGATTCCTTCCAAGCATGGTAAGAAAACTAGGCAAAAGGCAGCTTGTGACATAGTTAAAACAAAAGGATAGGCTTTGTTATCTGTATGACTGTATGAAAGTGTAACTGGAAACAAACAGTTGTGCTACCAGTTGTTTCCTGCAGAATCGTACTTGACATTATTCTTCTAGGCATTGCACTGCCTCACAGCATTCTACTAGGCCAAATTTAAATTTCACTATTGGCATAGAAGCCCCTGTACAGCTTGGGATCAGTTTACCTGAGAGACCACCTCTCTCTCTGTCTCCCTGCCTGATCACTAGAGTCTTCTGATGAGGCTGTGTGGGTGGTTCCACAAATCTTTGTAGTCCAACAATATTTCTAACATGGTAGTACCAGCTTTTTGGATATCCCATCCCCTAGGCATAAGGGATTCACCTACCTTCTTGGGTTTTGACAAATGTAGAAAATTTTGCTCATCACCCAGGCCTTCTCAGATTTGTTCCATTTTTTTTCTTATCCATTGCTAGTATTGTGATCATCTGAATATTGTTTTTATGTTATGTATTTCCTTTTTCTGCACACACTTTTGATGGCAGGCTGTTTAAAAAGCATGCAAGTAAATAAATGCTAGTTAAGCATATATATTTCAAATATATTAATACATTTATATTTTGACTTGCTTACATCAAGCACAAACTCCACATCTAAAAGTGGTAACGCTTAAAATAATAGTTGATGCAAGTAAATGCTTAGTGTACTTCAGTATTAATTAGAAAAGTCAAAAATTTATCTTAATAAGCAAATTCAAGTTAGCTAAAATAAAAGGAAAGAAGGAAAGCGCAAGGTTATTGTTGCTTCTTTATTCGAGACCTAACTTTACTTGGTGAACTATAAATAAAATGCAAAATGAATTTCTGTCACTTGGATTTTCTTTTTTAAGGTACCTTCTACAGCCAAGAGACAATGGAAATAAGTCGTCCAAAACTGATGATCATGGATCACTTAGACTGAATATATGTTATGCTGAAGACTATGTGCTTCCATCACAGTACTATGCTTCCCTCAGAAACTTGCTGCTAAAGTCATCAGAAGTTGAGGTAACCTGCTTTTAACCATTTAAGAGCAAGTTATACCATATCATATTTGCCTCTTGGCCGGTGTCACAATTCTACCTTGCATGGCTTTAAAAGGACACACACACCCAGTTATTATAATTCTTTTACTTATACTAGTATCTGTAGTTATAGGTAACACTGTTACTTTTTAAAAATAGTTAAATGCTCTTGTAGAGGTACATTGTACAACCATGAGAGTATTTAACTATTTTTAAAAAGCTACTCCCTGTATCATGAAAAAGTGGCATTTCAAAAGCTATTTGATGTGGCTGGCTTGAGAGTTGCAATTCAAAGAAAATGTTCTAGGCATGCATAATCCAGGGCAAATTTAGAACATTATACTTCTACATTTTGGAATTGATTCAAATTCTGGTGGTTCTGTTGTCTTTCCGTTTGGTATAACTGGTACTTATTTCAGTTATATTTTCCCCTTTTTATAGCCTATTTCTGCTTCTTCTGCTTACATTTTGGCTGAAATATGTCGAGATAAATATGATGCCATTTTGCCTCTTGTAAGGTTGTTGCTACATCATCATAAACTAGTACAATTTATCACTGCAGTGGCAGAGTTAGAATTGACGGATACCCAGTAAGTATTTCATTTTCCCTCTTTTCTCCCTCCTCCCAGTATTGGTGTCCATGACAAGTGCATATTTCTGTAATTTTGAGATGTTTTAAACTGTTTTAAATATTGTGTTTTAATTGTTGTAACCTGCGCCTGGGACCTTGGGTGAAGGGCAGGTATAAATTGTAATAATAGTAACCATGTAAGACTTTGCTGCTTCAAACTACCTTAGCAAAAGGTATCAAACAAGTTGCTTGATGGTAATGCAAAATGCATGCTTGACAGGGGTCCACAAATGAACCTGCCTCTGCTATACATCGGTCCCCAATATCCCAAGAAATTTTGTAAACCACTTGAAGTTTTCTATATTCTACAACCAAGCAGTATAAATTTTATGAAATAAATAAGTAAATTTAAATAAGAACTATAGTAGAACTAAACTGAACTAAAATTCTGGCAAGGTCCATTGATCTGAACCTGAGGAAGGGCAGGGAGTGTCTGCCAGACACTGTTTCCCCTCACTGCCCTATCAGTGTGGAGCACTTGGGAGACTTCTCTGAAGATCAGTATGGCCTCAAAAACAATAAGTCACCCCTCTCCTGGTCTCAGGGTGAACACAGATTTTACTGGTTACTAAGGTTAGCCATAGTTTGTTGGACCTCTTATAGTGGACCTCAGGTGGCAGACTAAACTTAGGTGTGTGTCTGTGTGATCTCATTACTGTGGATAGCTTGCTGAACCTTCATTATTAGTTGGCTATATTGCTAGCTCTGCTTTGACTCTTTTTGAATAAATATCTGATGATACAACACAACATTCTACTTGTAGGTAGAACCAGAAGAAAGGACAGTTCGTCCTATAGTCAAATAGGGATGTACTTGTATAAAGGAATTGACATTTTCAGATGTGTTTTTGAAGATAGGTTTAGGGATGTTTAGTTGACAGTTCACTACCAATACTACCAAATTGGTTGAAAAAGAGGTACCTAGGATGATAGGTTTGTATCTTTTACATTTTAAAAGTTGTTAGCTTTAATCATTGAAGATATCTTTCCTAGTCTTGATTTCTGTCAGTTGTGAATAGGATAGGTGTCTGCTTAGGGCAGATTTTTCTTTACAGCTCTATAAGGATGACTTAAAGTTTATAACTACTGTAGTTAGGCTTCCAGTAGGCATAGACACCTATTTAATCTTAGTTAGCTAAATATATCACAGATACTGCAAATGTTTTAAACTCTGGTTTCTGCATACCATCTGTATATGAGCTAGATTGCAAGAAACGTTTCACAGAAAACTTAGGCTATGATTTATACATTCCTTCCATCTTGAATTATTAATGATTCATATTGCTTTGCAGGGAAGCAAATACAATCTTCAGAGGGAATTCTTTAGCTACTCGATGCCTAGATGAAATGATGAAAATAGTGGGAAAGCACTACCTGAAAGTTACATTAAAACCAATTCTTGATGAGGTACTGTAACATTATGCATTAAAGTTTACAAAGCTGGTTAGTTAAGTATTATTTTTTTGGCACTGCTTCCAGCTTTATTAACCAGTGACTCAGTGCAGAGTTGTTTCTTAGATATCAGCCAGTGAGCACTACAACAAAACTGCACTTTATTACTATGGACCACATAATACAGTTCCTGCTTGCCATAAAACATCTGTTTGCCGGGTTATCGTGACTCTTGTAAAGTATAGAAGGGTTCCACTACACATATTATGGAAAATCTCTGCAGCTTCCAGACAAGTGGGGTGGCTTTCCATATGATTATAATCTGCATGCTGTGCCCCTTAAATGCATACAGTATGCAGACATGTTTCTCAACAGCAAGAATACTACTGCTATAGGAATGAAGTTGCCTAAGACAACTCATACCTAAATGTACTGGAAGTGATCTCTTCAGTATCATCCATGTATGTGTACGTGCACCTGTGCCTACCGGTATGTAGTGCTGATCCTATTCATATAAGTCAATTACAGGAAGGAAACAGCTGATGTCTGTTCTTAACAGTTTATATACAGTACATACAACCTCTTCATCCGGCTAGCCTGAAATCCAGTCTCCAGGATCATGGGGGGGGGGTAATAAAACACTTATCTACAATGTTGCTATTAACTTACTAGATGGCTACTGTGGGTGCACCTTTTCAGCATATTAAGGAAGACTGGAAGAAAAGAAAAGGAGGGAAATCAAAGGTACCTTCCTCCTTGAGGATGCATGGTTTTGAGGTGTCAGTGCGGCCACTAGAAACTTAAACATGCAGTGGCCATATTTTTTTCAAACGTTTGCAATGTGCCTACAGGCAGCTTCTGGGGAACATTGATGGGTTTTGCCCCTCTTCTTACCTCTGGCTCAGTAAAGGAGAAAGACCTGAATAATGCCCTGTCCTGATATAACTGACTAAAAATTTACTCTTGTTTTCAGATATGTGATAATCCCAAACCTTGCGAAATTGATCCTTTGAAACTGAAAGAAGCTGATAATGTTGAAATAAACCAGGTGTGTTTAAGTGATTTTGTTCAGCTTATATTCAAGGACCTAGTGCAGAGGTGGGGAACCTCAGGCCTGGACCTGAGGCAGCACTCTAAGCCTCTCTGTCTCAGCCTCTGGACTCTTCTCAGCTATACCCCTATTGGCTTTGTGCTCTCTTTGAGTGTTTTTGCCTGGCTGGAATGTGTTATTGAACTTTGATAATGCCACTTGCTTTTCTTAATGGAGGACAGAGGTGTGTAAACCATCCTACTGTATAAAGGTAAAATTTGCATTAATTGATTTGTCCATTTTTGTCTCCAGCATCTCCTACCACTGGTATATGGGACCTAGAAGGTTGCCAGAATGCAGCCTTGGGCTGCAAAAGGTTCCCCACCCCTGAGCTAGTGTATAATCAATTTTTGGAGTGATAATTGTTAGCCATGCTAAATTTCAACATCAAGCAAAATTGCTTAGAATCTGAGTGTAATTCTTCCACTTGTGTTGGCTTCCAGTTACCAATGTTCTCTGTATAACTTCCATTATGTAGACTTCAGTATAAATAAGTACTACTGTAAATCAGTTCATAATTCAGTTCATAATACTGAACATGCACCTTACATTGTTGGGATCAAAACCTGGACCCATTATGGTAACCTTGAGAGTTGTTGCTATTAAGTATCAGGTTTCTCTTTGTTAAAATAAAAGTATTAGTGAGCTGCAATAAAGATAGAATTTGTAAGCCACTTTGTACCATAAAAAATGCTATGTTTCTAATTATTAACAGTAAGCATTGATAGTGATATATGGATTGTCTTTTGGCTAGCTTGTACCATTGGTAGCAGTGAAAGTAGAAGATGTCAGTGCACTTTTCTATTGTGTAACTATGTATGCAGGTAACTCGCAACTTATGCGTGTTTTACATGCATAATTTGAACTTTATGCACTTGGCCGGAAAAAATAAATCAAAAGGGGTGGGCATCTGACGGGGGGAACATAGGCAATCCCACTCGTCATTGCACTCACCTTGGAGATTATGTAGAGAGGTAGAGTACAAGTTGCCTTGGGAGAGCGTGGGAGGTGAGAGAGAAAGAGTAGCCTTGGAGAACGTGTGCTGTGCTTTTTTATGGGGCATTTCCCAGTTTCTACAAGGTTGTTTTGACTATATTCTATTTTGGCTTTACACTCTATATCTCCAGAATGTAACCCTCACATAAGATGCAAATAACCTGTACATATGCCAGTGTGTTCTATTGACCTTTAAAGTATATGATTTACATTTGCCTCTGTTCCCAAAAGATTGCCATTGTTAATGCTAGAATGGAGAACTTGTGTGTAAAATTTTGTATTAGATTTTTCTTTGACAATAGAATAAAACAGTATGGATTTCTGAAATAATTTGTTTGCCTTCTAGGAAAATCTGCGCTTCTATGTTGACAAAGTATTCAGTACAGTTGTACAGTCAAGTATAAGTTGCCCTAAATTTATGTGTGATGTGTTCTGTTCTCTGAGGCGCTTGGCTGCTGAAAGATTTTCTAGTAAGTGTACTTTTTTTAATTAGAACTTATGTAAGACCTCTTGAAGTCCATGGAAGTGTTCTCAGAGAATTGTCCAGTAGCATTCATAAGGAAACTGAAATGACTGAATTTGCAACTTACATTTTCAATAGACTTTAAAAATGTTTATTGTAAACATGATCTGCTTTCTGTAGGCTGTGTACGAAGCATATGTATTTGTTAATCTATACTAATTGGCATCAGCAGAACTGCATGCTTGTTATACCAAAGCATCAGTATGAAATGAGCACAAGATAAGAGACATATAAGAGAAAAATACAAGCGCAGATTGTGTTTTAAAATGTTGCATTAGACAACATTTTGAAATACAGCCATGCATCTGTTAGTGTTACTTATTGGTTAAAATGTGTGAAGCTTTGAATAGCAAGTTGTTATACGTATTCTATATTGAACATTCATATACTATACAACATTCTCCCCCAACATAAAAAAGGGGAAATAGCCTTCTTGGTATATAGTAAAATATGTATTCTCTGAAAACGATTAGAATGTATAGTTTATCTGATACAAAATATAGTGGCTTCAGTTGTACATAATGATAAACAAGGGTTTACATAAGGGATGGGGAACCTGTTCCCTCCAGAATAAGATGAACTCCTAACTGTAAATGTCTCCTACCATTGGTCATACTGGCTGGGGCTGATTGGTTTACATTAATGGGCCTTGTGTTTATGAGCTCCCCATTTCCTTTTTTCCAGCACAGCTGTGAAGCAAACCAAAGTCTTAACTATGGTTTAAGTAAACAAGCCAACTTCAAATCCTGGCTTGTTTCCATAAAACATAGAGAAGAATTGGTACAGTTTTTAGTTCAGACACAATAATAAGCCATGATTAACTGAAAACAGAAGCAAACCCTTCCAGTTTCCTCTCTGCAGTAGTGCTGGAGGAGGAGAGATGGAGCTCACAAGCTCAAGGTTTGTGTACATGACTAAATCATAGTTTAGGTACAACCAGATGTGTTACAGTTCTTATTTGTGCCCTATAACAAATGGCAAAAGCATCTTGCATCATAACCACACTTTCATTTCATCCTACTTGCTAGTTCTTTATTCTGCCAAAGAACAGTACTTCTTTTTCTAATGACATTATTCTGCTAAAGTTTTTCATTGTCTTCATTTCCTACCAACTTGTAATACATCTTACATTTCATGGTTTTTCTCTGCAGATGACCCTCATGTACAATATTCTGCAGTGAGCAGCTTTATATTTCTTCGTTTCTTTGCTGTAGCTGTAGTATCGCCTCATACTTTCCATTTACGACCTCATCATCCCGTAAGTTTTGATAATGTTCCGTCCAAACTCTCTAGGCAAGGTTTATTAGGAAGATAAATATAGAAATAAGCCTAGCATTTGTAATGTGAATAGAGAGTTGAACTGTGAATTTTAGGCCTCCTGGATATAATTTGTTTAAGTAAATTCTAGGTAACTACATAGTCCCTAAGTCCCCTCTGGTTCTGAGCTATTATCATACCTGAATATTAATAATAATAATTGGAAAATTGAAATGAGTAGGTAGCTGGCACCCTGGTCACTTGTATGGTATATGGTTGCATTTCCTATAGACTTCAAAGTAATCTCAAACAGTGACAGAAAGCCCTAAAAGAGAAGTCTGGGTTATCTTGAAGGGGTGTATAGAAAGCTATATTGTTAATATTCTGGCAATATGTAGAGAATGTTGTTCAGGATGTCAAATGGGACAGTTATAGCTTGGTATCATGTGCAACATTCTATGTAACTTTTCCTACAGAGATGTTTTCATTGTAGGAAGAGCATAGATTAGAAAGTGGCCCCAAAAGCATTGTGCACTGTTCATCTCAAAAAAGAAAATATTCCACAATAATAGCTTTTTTTCTTGGGTTATTGATGTTCATTTATAGATTGTCTTATAAGAACTTAAAAAGAGCCCTGCTGGATCAGGCCAAAGGCCCATCTAGATCAATGTCCTGTTGTCACAGTGACTTACCAGATGCATATGGGAAGCCCATGACAACCCTCTTTCCCATTTGTGAGTCTCAGCAACAGTATTCAAAGGCATCAGTTTTGCAACATTGCTTATGAATCTTCCATAGTGGAGTTAACTACTTGGATCTAAGATATTAAACATATGGAAAAGCTATTATAAATAATAATAATAATAATAATAATAATAATAATAATAATAATAATAATATACTCTTATGGCAGTGTACTTCCTTAATTAGAGGATACTGAATAGTACTACTGTAGCTACTGCTCATGTAATCAGTGATACGTGTTTTCTGGGAAACTTTGAATTGGAAGTTTTTCCTATTCACGTTGCATAGACTAACTTGCATCAGAAACATTTTCTGATGCTCCAAAGAGTGATCTAATTTATTGTGTTTGTTTCACTTGCAATTTAGTAAACAAAGCGAAAAAAGTTAACATTCCTCCCCCCGTATGCCACAAAGCATTTGACCACAAATATTTGAGGGGAGAAATTAATGCACACTTAATATGTATTGTTATGTAGACATTTTTCTTGCAATACTTATAAAGATTTAAAGACAATGTTAGAGTTAATTACCTGTAAAACATTATTTACAACTTTGAACCTGCCAAACTTGCCTAATACTGTGTTTGCAATTGGCATCCATTTAGTGTTACTAATGAACTTATGACACAAAACATTTTCCCAGAACATTTTCTGCACCACTGCATGTAGTTCCTGGTTCCATGTTCTTGGAGCGATGTCCTTTCTGTGCTCCCCACTTCTTACCAGCACACCATGTATCCACTGTACTCATTTTCGCCTGTCACTGCTCCCTCTCACTCCCTCCTCTTAGGATTCTGATCCTTGTTAGCAAGAGAGGAGAGACTTAATGTCATAGAAGTGGCACCGCTGTGTCCTTAGGTAACTATGTGGTTTGGTGAGGTTGAAATACATTCCTTCATGTAGCATCCAGTCGGTATATTGGGGACCATATATCACAATTTCAGAAGGGGCATTAATAGAAATGTCAGATTTAATTCGAGACGCTATTCTGCTACAAAATAAATATTCAGCTAGTTGCATGAATTGGAGCAAAACAATATTGCTCAGTCTCTGATTCAAATATTATGTTAGGGCATAGCCTTTAAATATTCAAATAAGTGAAATGTTTCAGTGTCAGATTATATAGGTCTGTGTATTGTAAAGTTAGCACAAATGTTTAACATCTTAAATATGGATATTTATATAAAACACTTAAAGGTTTTCTTGCAATGAACTGGTATATACCGGTACATCTTTTAAATGCATTTTGATAAATAAATGAAGTAGAATTTCACTGTAAAAGCTTGGCTCCTTTTAAGCAATAAAGTACAGCTCTTTATGTCTGGTGGAGACATATAATAATAATAATTTTTAATAATTTTTTTTATTTGTACCCCGCCCATCTTGCCGGGTCTCCCCAGCCACTCTGGGCGGCCTCCAACAGACATTAAAATACATTAAAATACATATCAAACTGTAGAACCAAAATCTATAATGTAAGATGTTTCATCTACTAATACCATAGATTGAAACAGTACCTCTCATGAGGGGACTTCTGCTCACTGAAATAACACCCTCATTGCCCAGTAACAGAGGGGGGACATTTTCACCTACTCCTCCTGCCCTCCCAAACAAATCCACTCTGAATGATTGAAGACCTTCCAGAACAGTATGGGAGGTACACAAGCAGCTGCAGGAGCATTGGCAAAAATTATATCCTTTCCCCCATGCTGTGCCACTTCTATTAATAGGGGCTTCTGCTTGTATCAAAGGCCCTTGTGCTCATGAAACTTGGTTGGAGTCTGCAAAACACTGTTTCATGCTGTGTCCATCTCTGTGATGCTTATATGATAGCTGCCATGTGGCGGCTGTGCAGTAAAGTAGTTGGTAGATGCTCTTTCATTGTAATACTATTATTTATTTAACAAGATTTATATACAGTTTAATCATAAAGTTTCTAAGTGCTTTACATAAAATATAAATTAAAAATAATAGAATCAGATGTTAAAAACAAGGTGACCCAAGATTCAAAATTTAAATCAAATCAGTTTAAAAAATGTTTACATTATAAAATCACATATTAAAATACATGTCACATGTGCATGTCTGGGTTGGCTTGCCTGAAAAAAAAAGTTTTTAGCAGGGGCCTAAAACAATATTATGACACCAGTAAAATGGCAACTTTACCTGTTTCTTATATGTTTCTTTTAGGATGCACAGACATCTAGAACATTAACCCTTATATCAAAAGCCATTCAGACACTGGGGAGCTGGGGAAGTTTGTCCAAAAGCAAGCTAGTAAGTACCTGATGATTTATTCTTTTGTTTTGCTTCTGGTATCTTAATTGCTAAGGTTTACTCACTTCAATTTTCTCTCTTTTAGTCAAGCTTCAAGGAGACATTTATGTGTGAATTTTTCAAAATGTTTCAGGAAGAGGCATATATTGAAGCTGTCAAAAAGGTATTTTTTTAGATATATACACATTATTTTAGTTAAAATGTGCTTCCATTTTTTTTCTTGCATTCCTCCAAGGATGTCAGGATCTGTACTTGGAGGCTATCCCTTTTGATTCACACAACAGCACTGTGAGGTAGGTTAGATCAATAGATGGCCGAATCAATTGCTCACAGCTGGGTAGCGGTTTGAACCCAGATCTTCCTGGTACAAGTTTAATCCTCTGTTTACTGCACCATGCCACCCTTTACCCCGCAAGTGCACACTTGTTTTGCTAAAGTACAATGGCATAAATGTTTTAAGATGCAATATTTTAGATCAAATGTGAAGGTAAAATGCAGAAACAACATCTTAGAACTGTAAATTAACTTTGGTTAGCTTAGACTTCATGTATATTGATTTTTTTAAAAGCTTTTACAAAAGTTTCTGCAGTTAAGTAAGGAAAACAATTCACATTATTTTAACATGGTCTCCATGTTCTGCTTTCTTCTATTTGAAAGTAGAAGAACTTAGCTTAAAGAAAGATCAGTGAAAGCTGGGGGGAAACGATCTGATCTGTTAGGCCGGAGAGAAAAGCCTGAGGGGGCTGCACCTGCCTCCCAAAGTTCTTTTCTCTCCTCCCTCCGTCATCAGCAACCACCTCAAATTTCATGTATATATTTTTTTATGTATGGAAAACAATTCACATTTTAACATGTTCTCTATCTTTTAGTTTTTAGATGAGGTATCGTCTACTGAAAGTAAAGAGCCAAGTGTCATGAGCGAGTCGATTCATCTAAAAGAAGGGTAACTGAAGTACAAAGTACTGTATACTGACAAGTGTTTTGCTTGAATACATTATTTTTGTCATCTCTTTAAACTAGTTCCAGCCTAGAACCTTTGCTTCCCTGACTACTTAAGTGCCAACTCTCTCTGAGGCAGTAGCCTACTTACATATGTGCACAATTCCTTGCTAACGTTACCATTGTATACAAAATACCCCTTTTTATCAGTACAAGATTCCTGCAAGGAGACGATAGTTTGTTATTGTAGTTAATCACCCTGTAGCATAAAAGGTAAAGGGACCCCTGACCATTAGGTCCAGTCGTTTCCGACTCTGGGGTTGCGGCGCTCATCTCGCATTACTGGCCGAGGGAGCCGGCGTACAGCTTCCAGGTCATGTGGCCAGCATGACTAAGCCGCTTCTGGCGAACCAGAGCAGCACACAGAAACGCCATTTACCTTCCTGCCGGAGCGGTACCTATTTATCTACTTGCACTTTGACGTGCTTTCGAACTGCTAGGTTGGCAGGAGCAGGGACCAAGCAACGGGAGCTCACCCCGTCACGGGGATTTGAACCGCCGACCTGCTGATCAGCAAGCCCTAGGCTCTGTGGTTTAACCCACAGCGCCACCCGCATCCCTACCCTGTAGCATACTTACCTTAAATTGATGGTTGGGAAGAACTTGCAGAGCTGCAACAACCACCTTGCATTTTCTTTTTAAAGTGGAATGATGTGAGCAAGTCTGGGAAAGAGAAATAATAAAAATGTTTTCTTCATATTACATCATGATCTTTGAGGATAAGTGAAAATTATTTTTAAAATATTACCATAACAACTATACATAAATTTGCCCTTTATACCATTATAAATATTTACATATTTTTTTATATATGCTTACTATAATTCAGTATCAGTGGGTAGAATTCAGTGTTGTGCTATGATGAACATACTGTCTGCACAAGCATTTCAGCTTGCTAGACAGAACAGTCTCTCCTCCCTCTGCATGTTGTTCTGGGGTTCTCTTGACCCCAAAAACTAATTATGGGAGATGTGGGGAGAAGTGCAGGGGAAACCCTCTGACGGGTTTCATTAGATGAATCCTACCCTTAAACTCAAAATCCAGTGTCTTAAGATATCCTTGCATTACTTGTTATACAAAGGTTAAATGTTTATAATTCAGTGTAACATAAAACACCCTTTATTATTGGATATTGAAAGACCTCTTTATATCAGTCAAGGACTTCAGTTTTTATTTTAAAATATTCTGCTGTTGTCTCCCTTCCTTTCCGGTATATAATATACCAATTTTTCCATTAGTGCGAATCCCCACATTTTATTAGTTCATTCACTTACAGTTGGTATCTCGTGTAGTCTCAATTTATTTCTGTATATTATTCTTGCTGCTGTCAGCATAACCAAATAAATTACGTATGTTCTTTTTTCACCAATCATTAAATAAGAAAAAACAGGATATTTTTTCTTTTTATAAACTTAAAAATTGTAAATCATATTTATTCCTAATAGTCCTGGGGTTTTTTATTCAACTTTGTATCCTACTAAAGTCTTATATTCAACTATAAATTGTTCAATTTCTGACAAAGAAATGGTGGTCCACTTAGTGTTATAACTATATAACAGACTGAGGTTGAATCCTGACGAGACAGAAGTAATGTTTTGGGGGGGACAGGATGGAACGGGCAGGTGTGCGGGACTCCCTGGTCCTGAATGGACCAGGTGTACAGCCTGGGAGTCATTTTGGACTCACAGCTGTCCCTGGAGGCGCAGGTCTTGTGTCCTGTGTCCAGGACAGCTGGTAGCTCCACCTGGTACACTGGCTGAGACCCTACCTGCCTGCAGACTGTCTTGCCAGAGTGGTGCATGCTCTGGTTATCTCTTGCTTGGACTACTGTAATGTGCTCTACGTGGGGCTACCTTTGAAAGTGACTCAGAAACTACAACTAATCCAGAATGTGGCAGCTAGACTGGTGACTGACTGGGAGTGGCCGCAGGGACCATATAACACTGGTCCTAAAGGATCTTCATTGACTCCCAGTGCGTTTCTGAACACTATTCAAAGTGTTGGTGCTGACCTTTAAAGCCCTAAACAGCCTCAACCCAGTATATCTGAAGGAGCATCTCCTTCCCCATTGTTCAGCCCAGACACTGAGGTCCTCCTCTGAAGGTCTTCTGCTGGTTCCCTCACTGCGAGAAGCGAAGTTACAGGGAACCAGGCAGAGGGCCTTCTCGGTAGTGGCGCCCTCCCTGTGGAATGCCCTCCCTGTGGAACACCCTCCCTGTCAAGGAGATAAAGAACACAAACAGCATAAAGTATCACTGTGGTGATAATATGAACCATAAACAACCAAAACCACCACACAATGGCTGAAACTATAATAAAAAAAAAGATTTACTGGAATCCTCTTCTGAAAAACTAACAGTCTTTCAATAAAGCCACATGATTAATCTTTCTTTTATTATAGTTGCAGCCATTGTGTGGTGGTTTTGGTTGTTTAAGGAGATAAAGAACTACATAACTTTTAGAAGACATCTGAAGGCAGCCTTGTATTGGGAAGTTTTAACTGTTCGATGTTTTATTATGTTTTGATATATGCTGTAAGCCACCCAGAGAGGCTGGGAAGACCCAGGCAGTTGGGCGTGGTATAAATAACAAAATTATTATTATTTTATTTTTATTTTTATTTATTATATTGCTTGTAAGGACACACAGGTCCCCTTACCAAACACAATGCATTCCCTGAAAATCATTTGTTTAAGGAGTCCACAATTTCCATTGATTCCTATGGGAACATTTCTAATTGGAGGATTTGTCCCAACTCTCTTCATGGTTTCTTCCTGAAATTGCTGCAGCCCACCAGTAAAAGACAGACAGAGGAAAAACTGATTAGTTCACTCTCTCCTGCTCCCTGATTTGCTCAATCTCTACTGCTCTCTGATTTGTCGGAGCTTGCTTCCTGCATGGTTTCTGCTCCCAAACGGCTGCTGCCAGCCACCAAAGCACAAACAAAGTAAGGAAGTTGGCAGACTCTGGATGTTTGGATATCTGAATCTGTGGAGTGGTTTGAGCATAATTGTTTGGATAAGTAATTTTTTGCATAATGAGTAGGCAGATTGAAGGACCTGTGTGTAAGTGCAACTGGGAACTCTGTTTATGGGAAGCATTTTGAAGGTTTCTGCTTAATAATCCTTTGTATTCTCTTCACAGGGAAATGTATAAAAGAGCACAAGGAAGAACACGTATTGGGAAAAAGAATTTCAAAAAGCGTTGGTTCTGTTTGACAGATAGAGAGCTCACTTATCATAAGCAACAAGGTATTTGCAACTTCAGCATTTTAAGTTACAGAATGAACCTGGTAGTCTGTATCTATAGTGCAGACTTTGTTCTTTTGTTATGGTAATTAAATGAGTTCATTAAAACAGAATCCTGTTTTTGTTCAAAGTGGTATAAAGTAGTAAAAATATGTTGTCTTCTATATTTTGAAGGTATTTTTAAATTCCAACTCCTACTTCCAAACCCAGTGCTATTCTAGAAAAAGAGGTGCCAGAACTCATCATGAACGCCTCCCTTGTTCTCTTATGATGGCAATGGTGCCCTCCTGAGAGGTGCCGGAACTGCGTTCTTGTGAGTTCTGGCTGAAAAAAAGCCCTATCCAAGCCTGCTTACTTTCTTGCCTAACAGAGGCACTTGCATATATGTGTTAACCATAATAGAGTTGGCAGGCATATGCTTTTTCTACTGCACTTGCTCCATAGGAAATAAAAAATGGAATGCTAGAGTTCAATTCCAAATTCTGCTAAGATTTTGTCTCCAGCATTATCCTAATCAATAGTTTTCTTTTCTAGTTTGTACCAATTTACTCATTCTTATTTACGCAGATAAAGATCCTATTTACACCATTCCAATCAAAAACATCCTTGCAGTGGAAAAGCTTGATGAGAATGCCTTTAACAGGAAAAACGTAAGCTGGATTTATTTTGAAATATTAGTTAAGAATATACTTAGTTTTTAAGCTAACTGCTCCACAGTACATAGTATCTCAGGCTTGTTTGTACCAGGGCATTTGTTCTTGGAAAATAACATTAAATAATAATTATATTTACTTGCAATGCCCCCATCTTTTTGAAACATTTATCAACCATATTGTAGATCAGAGCTGAGCAACCTAAACTGGCTGGCAGGCCAAATTCTTATCTCCCCATCTCTCATTGGCCAAATTTGAGAGCTGCACAGAGCTGCCATCCTGTCAATTAAATGAAATAATAATAATAATAATAATAATAATAATAATAATAATAATAATAATAATAATAATAAAATTTTATTTCTACCCCGCCCTTCCCAGCCAAGACCGGGCTCAGAGCGGCTAACACCCATAAAATCACAACAAAACATACAAAACAATCAATTAAAATGCAAGTTAAAATACGATTTAAAGTTTAAAATGCAGCCTCATTTTTAAGTAGCCCACCAATCAAACCATAAAGGAATGAAACATCAGGGTTAAACTAAAACCAACCCAAAGGCCAGGCGGATCAGCTCTGTCTTGCAGGCCCTGCGGAAAGATGCCAAATCCCGCAGGGCCCTAGTCTCTTCTGACAGACCATTCCACCAAGTTGGGGCCAGTACTGAGAAGGCTCTGGCCCTAGTTGCGGCCAGCCTAGTATCCTTAAGGCTCGGGACCTCCAAAATGTTATTATTTGAGGACCTTAAGGTCCTACACGGGGCATACCAGGAGAGGCGGATGACATCAGATGATGATTGTGCAATGCTTTGACACCCTACTGATGAACAGACTCAAAATCATCATCTTTCTGCTGATGGGGTGAGGTGTAATGTCTGGCCTGCTTTCTGCAGGGATCAGCTGCATGATCAACTTTCCACACAAGAATCCAGCTGTGGGGCAGCTGGACATGGTTTAAGGAAACTGGCCAAATTGGGATCCATACCAGGTCAAATTTAGCCTGGACAGGCCAGAGGTTCTCCACTCTTGTAGATGGAACTTAACATATAATTGAGGGAAATACCGTGAAAAGCATCCTGAGTTAATAGATTTAGGACAGGCTTCCTCAGCCTCGGCCCTCCAGGTGTTTTTGGCCTACAACTCCCATGATCCCTAGCTAGCAGGACCAGTGGTCAGGGATGATGGGAATTGTAATCTCAAAACATCTGGATGGCCGAGGTTGAGGAAGCCTGATTTAGGAGGTCTAAATAAGAAACGCTGGTTAAGATGTCTAAGCAGGCAATGTGCATCTACTAAAATATGAATTGAAACTCATGAAACTCTATAACATTTGTTATCCTGCCGATAACAAAATTTCTGCTCAAATATCCACCAACTATACACACACATACACATGGGGATGGATACATATATCCATATCACTGCCTAGCCCAGGGGTCGGCAACCTTTAAGACAAAAAGAGCCACTTGGACCCATTTCCGAAGGAAAAAAAACCCTGGGAGCCGCTTTTCGCACCCTAGGCGAGGGGGCAGGGCTATGTGACGTCATTGCGCATGACGTACGGTGCCCTGCCCCCTGCCGCCCCGCGCCGCTGCGATTTAGGCAAGCGTCCATCAGGAGCCTCCTGCGAGATGGCAGCACGTCTGCCAGTGCTGGCCCAGCTCAAATACAGCTGCACGGGCTTTGTCTGGGGCTCGATGCCTCCTCTCCACACACACACACACACACACACACCAGCTTTTGTGTGCGTGCTGCACGGGCTTTGTCTGGGGCTCGCTGCCTCCTCTCCACACACACACACACACACACACACACACACCAGCTTTTGTGTGCGCGCTGCACGGGCTTTGTCTGGGGCTCGCTGCCTCCTCTCCACACACACACACACACACACACACAAGCTTTTGTGTGTGCGCTGCACGGGCTTTGTCTGGGGCTCGCTGCCTCCTCTCCACACACACACCAGCTTTTGTGTGCGCGCTGCACGGGCTTTGTCTGGGGCTCGCTGCCTCCTCTCCACACACACACACACACACACACACACCAGCTTTTGTGTGCGAGCTGCACGGGCTTTGTCTGGGGCTCACTGCCTCCTCTCCATACACACACACACACACACACACACACACACCAGCTTTTGTGTGCGCGCGCGTTTCGCTCTCCCTCCCTCCGGCCCTAGACAGGCAGCGAGTGAGCGCAGCATGATAATGAGCTCTGTCAATTGCCCAGCCGGGAAGCGGGAGGAGGAGGAGGAGGAGGCGCTGCTCTCGCTCTCGGGCTCCGCGCTCGGCTCTGGTTTGCCGTCAACGCGCCCGTCGCAGCTCGCCAACTTCTCTTTCTCTCTGCAGCTCGCTCTCCCGCCGCCGCCCCCGACTACACACACCGACGCGACGGGAGGGAAAGGGGAGCGGGAGAAGACACGCCACCCCGGAGCCGCGGCAAAGGTGTAAAAGAGCCACATGCGGCTCCGGAGCCGCGGGTTGCAGACCCCTGGCCTAGCCAATTGTCCTGGATTCATACTGGACAACATCAAGCTTATAAATAAACTAAAGAACTGGCTTACATGAAATAGATAATAAAGCCTCAATTAAAAATAGACTTCTAATTTGGAGGGCAAAGGTCCCTTAAAGGTAAAGGCTTAATTGCCAAATAGTTGAAAAACATTACCCACAAAGACTTCATAAATATCAGTAATAAAAATGAATATATTGCCCAGAATGATGTTTCTTTTTCAAGGGATCCCAATTTTGGGAGGGGAAAAATGTTTCAATAACTGGAGAAGGGATTTAGCAAATTTTGTGTGGGCAGGGAAAAAGCCAAGGATAAAGCATAAAATTCTAATTGACAAGAAAGAAAGAGGAGGTTTTGGAATGCCGGATTTGGAAATTTATCATGATGCAGCGGGTTTAATTTGGATAAGAGAATGGATACAGCTAAAAGATTCAGATGTTTTGGACTTAGAAGAAATAGGTACGAGATTTGGTTGGCATGCATACCTAACGGATGAGAAGGTAAAAGAACATAGAGCATTTATGGATCATATAATTAGAAAATCAATATATAAAATATGGCAAAAACATAAAAGGATACTAGAAACTAAAACACCATGGTGGGTGTCACCACTAGAAATAGTTGCGGTTAAAAAATTGAACATGAGAGAAGATTGGGCAAATTATAGAATGTTATTAAAGGAGGAAGAGGGAGAATTGATATTAAAATGTTATCAAGAAGTTAAGAGCCATGTGTATGATTGGTTTCAGTATATACAAATTAAATCAAGATTGGGGAAAGATAAAAAAAATTGGCTTTGAGAAAGAAATGACTAAATTTGAAAGATATCTGACACAGGAAAAATCAAAAACCATATCCAATTTATATAATCTGATTCTAGAATGGGAAATGAAGGATGAAGTAGTAAAAGTATCAATGATCAAATGGGTACAAGATTTTGGCAGGAATATAATGTTCGAACAATGGGAAAGATTATGGCAGAAGGATATGAAGTTTACAACATGTTATAAATTGAAAGAATTTTTTTAAAAAATGCAACATAGATGGTATATAACACCAGAAATAATAGCCAAAATAAATAAAAATAGTGGTGACACATGCTGGAGGTGTAAATCGGCAAAAGGTACGCTATTCCATATATGGTGGAAATGTCCAGAGATAAAGAAATACTGGGAGATAATTTACAACGAAATGAAGAAAATGTTCAAATATTCCTTTAAAAAAAACCCGGAAGGCTTTTTACTGGGCATTCCACCAGATAACATCAAAGAAAAAGATAGGGTACTTTATATAACAGCAACCGCACGATTACTGGTGGCAAAAAATTGGAAAAGCATAGAAATTCCAACAAAAACGGAATGGCTTATAAAAATGATAGAATACCATAATGCAATGAAGATAATGGGAAATATTGGAGAAGTATCAAAGGATAAACTAGAAAGAGAATGGAGTGCCTTTGGGGGGTACATCCAGAATTATGTTGAAAAATCAGAGCTCCTATCGCATTAGAGCAAGTCTCAGGAGAATTATATAAGGATGAGAAAAAGAAAAAGGTAGAATATAAAATTTTGATTTAGATAATAAAAAATTATTTACAGTATATACATAAAAAAAAATGATGGAAAGTTGGAGATATTGCAACTGAGAAGATTGGAAGTTGCGCACAGGGTGAAGGGGGGGTGGTAATGGTGGAAATGGTGGAGGGTGAAGGAAGAGCAATAACCAAGGGAAAGAGAATGAACAAATGTACAGATACGGAGAGTATGTATGTATGTATGTGTATGTATGTATGTATAGGTATGTGTATATGTGTTTGTATGCATGTGTAATAATAAATATTTTTTTAAAATAATACTTCGTTCATATATGCAGTCAATACATTACAGCTTAACAATGTCCTCATATAGCAAAAGAGTTACCTTATCTGCTGATAACTTGATACTGCATCAGTAAAACGTATATGCAAATATCATACAACAATGGCAAGGAAATTAATACAGGCAACGACCATTTTACTCTTGTCCAATATGTGTGCAACCACACAAGCATACCCACAACCCGGAAGAGGCCGGAAAAGTGGATGGGGGTCAGGAATGTAACCCCCACCCAAAATGGTTTTTGCCTGTGTAGTAAAAAGTGACCAGTTTATACATTATTGGAGTCCTGTACGATATATATATATATAGAGAGAGAGAGAGCTGCCATCCAACCAATGTCATCCTTAAGCCCACAGGGCATTAATAAACACAAGGCAGGTTCAATTTGGGGTGCACTTTCTTTCATGTTAAGGTTTTTGGTTGAGAATACTGCTTTGATTCTTCCTATTAATGATTATTTTCCAGAAGGAGCTGCTGCTTGAAATATAAGGGGCAGGATCCAACATAATGTTAGCGCAAGAAGCAGGAGAGTTGCTGTTGTGCAAGCCATTTTGTTGTGAAAGTAGGGTATATGATATGTTAACACTGTTCAAGCTCTTCTGCCCACCCAAGGCGCCCGTTAGATCCAGCTGTTACAGTACATGAGGAACGGGGCTTTTGCTAGTCACATGACTGTTGTGCTAGCAGCTGCCACAGTTGAGTCTGTTTCTTGGTTTATGATGTAAGATGGGATGGACAAAGAGGTCATGATAGTAACAATGTGGCTGCCCAGAGAACTAAGCTGATGAAGGGTGTAGCATTGCAGTCCTGCTACTAAGCAATAGAACAGAAAATTCACAAAGTTGCTAAATAAAACAGCAAATGAAGAGAATTTTGTGCTGCTGGTTGTCATTTGGAGTCCTGTGAATAAACTGGGTTGCTGAATAAAAAGGATATTTTCTTTCTCAGATGTTTCAAGTGATACATGCTGAAAAGCCACTCTACGTGCAAGCAAATAATTGTGTGGAGGCTAGTGAGTGGATAGAAGCTCTCTGTAGGAAGAGCAGATACAACGAAAGCAGATTGAGTGTTTATCATCCGTCTGCTTTTCTGAATGGAAACTGGCTTTGCTGTAAGGCTACATCAGAGAACACAGAAGGTTGCACACCATGCACTGTGTAAGTAACATCTGCAAAGAAAGATGTATACTTGTTTGGAAATAGAAATAAGATTGGTCTCTGCCTGTTTTTGCTGGGATTTCAGTCAGTCCCTAGCATGTTTGTTGCCCAAAGGGGCATCATAGCAGAATAGTGTGCTTATGTTTAAGGCCGCTTGTCATAATTCTTGACTGGAAATCATTAGAACATGACTCTTGAGTTAAACACCCACTACCTATCGGATCTGGTTACCCAAACTGCATGCGTCATAGTCCCTGTGATGTATGAATTAGTCTTGGGGCTGCCATTTGGGAATGGTAACTTGTAACCATCAAACACCCAGCATTTTCCTTGCCAGCAGCAGGGAGCTTGAAACACTGTTGCCATTTTTGAGAGCAGCCCTGTGTATACAAAGGAAATGGTTTATTCTCCTCATTTCAGATGATTACCTGTACAAGTACAGTTGTACCGTGGATCCCAAATGCCTTGGTACTCGGACGTTTTGGCTCCTGAATGCTGCAAACCCGGAAGTGGGTATTGCGGTTTGCAAACGTTCTTTGGAACCTGAACTTCCGACGGGGCTTTCACGGCTTCTGATTGGCTGCAGGAGCTTCCTGCAGAGTGTCGACCTGTGCAGTTAACCTAGGATTTGTAGCTAGAGAGATGTGTGCTTCCTATATGATATATTTTAGTCCTTTAGTTCACAGATAGCAGGTGGAAGGAACAGGCAACATTGTAATCGGGAAAATTGATACCATTGAGGACGGGAGCCAGATGCATGTGTTAAACTGCTTTAGATAATGGTTTGTAACATACAGTGAAGGGTGGAGATATATGTATATGTATATAGTTTATAAACTTTTAATTGCAGAGGTGTGCCTAATGACATCCAAATAGAGATTGATGGGGATCGAGAAGCAGAGAGAATCTACTCCCTTTTTGCTATCAACATGCCAAAGCTGCAGAAGATGGAAGGTACAGATATACTATTCAAGTAGTGCTGACTTCTTAGAAATAGTAGTGTTGGAGGGAAAACATTATTTAGTAAATTGTTAAGTTTATGAGAATTGGTTATAGAACAAGTGGCAAATAGATTCCTTTTGTGTCCAGTAAAATAATTTTCTTATTTCTTTTAAAAGACATTTTCTGTTATATATACCTCTGCTTCTGAACATGAAGAGGAATACAGGTTTTGTTTAATAAAAATTAAGGCCTCCCTAATACTGTTGCTTGTACGTACTTCTTTTTAGAGGCTTGTGGAAGTATAGCAGTCTATCAAGGTCCGCGGAAGGAACCGGATGACTATTCTAATTTCAAAATTGAGGACTCAGTAGCAACTTTTCAAACACTTCAGCAAATAATATCTGTTGTAGAAAAGTTGGATGAGCATCATGACAGATATGGGAAGAAAAGATCATCTAGTGCTAAATATGGCAGTGAGTAAGTATTGTAGGTACTTCTACCTATCGGGTTGATCTGTCTCCTGACAAACCAAATGTACTGTACTCTGAAATATCACCCAACTTTTTTCACAAGGTAAACCATGCAAATTAGCTCTGCTTCTGAGAAATAGTTGACTCAAACCCAAACACATTACTATCACACATCTCCATATTTAGCATAGATAAGCTGCATCAATTATGCTATTCTTGGTTACTGTTTCTTATAGAAACAGTAAAATGTGGACTGGCCGAGGTAATTGTTAGGTGGATTTGTAGCTGGCTCGCTGACCAAACCAAGAGTGCTCACTAACGGTTCCTCATCATCCTGGAAAAAAGTGACAAGTGGAATGCTTAAGGGTTCCATCCTGGGCCTGTTGTTGTTCAATGTCTTTATAAACCACTTGGATAAAGGAATTGACGGGATGCTCATCAGATTTGCTGAAGACACCAAACTGGGAGGGGTAACTAATGCCACAGAAAACAAAATCAGGATGCAATATGACCTTAACAGATAGGAGAACTGAGCCAAAACTTACAAAATATAAATAGGAACAAATGTAAGATTTTAATCTTAGGCAGAAAGAACCAGCTGCACAAATATAAGATACGACACTCTTCAAGCACATTTAATCAGTAATACACGTCATATTGCACCATTCAATATTTCCAGCTTCAGTGGTCCATTTTATATGTTAGCATCCTACTCTCCTGTAGGACCCAGGCAGAGCCATATCACCGGCTGGCATGTTATCTCCCTCCTGGTCGGTCGGTCGGGAGCTTCAAAAGCTTTCTTTTGCCCGATCATCACAGCGACTAATACCAAGAAGCATCAGCACACTTAGGGATCCGCAGAGTCTTCACAGCATGCGTAAACAGACCTCAGCAACTCAGCGTTTTGTTTAATCTAATTTATTTACATATTAACACACACGGAGCACTGCAACATGGCTCCCTCTCTCTCTAGCATCAAACAGCAAAGAGAAAGAACAAAGGACAATAGTCCCACTTCACGGAACACAGTAACACAAACATCCTGTCTCCGTCAGTTCCCACTGTGGAATGTAAACACACACCGTCATGTGATAGACAACAATCCCATGACTGTAGACACGGGGAATGAATCTCCAACATTTAATAGGTATTTCTCGCTAGTATGTTATCCCAAATGGACCATAACAATGAGAGGGGTTGAGATAGCATGCTTTCATATTTTAAGCTACTTTTATCACCTAATAGACATTGTTTCTTTTTCCTCTTTTTTTCCAGAGAAAATCCAATTGTTGGAAAAATTTCTTAACCAAAGACACACTGCAACAAATGGATTTCGAAGAAACTGGAGTAGTTTTCACTTTTTAAAAATCCTGATTGTATACTGATTCAGAGTATTTAAGAATGTACATTACCTGGATATTAGCTGTGTACAGACAATATATTTATTAT
Organism: Darevskia mixta; assembly: GCA_034641385.1. NCBI lineage: Eukaryota > Metazoa > Chordata > Lepidosauria > Squamata > Lacertidae > Darevskia > Darevskia mixta. The sequence goes on from JAWWNH010000030.1 coordinate 15,548,505, forward strand.
TTAATAGGGAAAAGACTTGCTTGGGAATCTGATCGTTTTGCAGGGTGAGGAACATCAGTTCCATTTCGCTTAAAGAACTAAAAGTGCCAGAAGATGAAAGTAAACAAATTTTCTAGCGCTGGAAGGAACTACTAAAGGAATAAGCTTTCTAAGGGAGGAAATTAACTACCACTGCAGAAGGGACTTTGGGTGTGCCAGGATAATAATCAATTTCATTTATGAACCATCGGTACGTATTCTGTGGACAAGTGAGTCTTGGCAAAAGAAATCCCAACAGGTAACAAAAGGAATTGAAGCTTTATATACAGCGCACGGCCACTTTTAAAATGGTCCTTTCTTAATCCATAATAGACATTTGTAAAGAAAAAAGGTGGTACTTTTTAAATGTGCATTCATAATTAGCAATGTTATGTTATTTAAGTGATATTACTGAAGCAGGACAAGTCAGGGAGTCTATGCATCTTGTTTACAATTGGAGTGAGCAGTGAATGGAGTGACATGGGACCACTGTCTGAATTTTGTTTTGTTTTTAATAGCCAATTACTAGTACTTTATTTAGCAATCGGCTTTTTTTTTAAGTACTGTGTAAGAACTTTGTGCTGTTGGGAAACTATTATGGGTGCATACCAAGCAACATCTACCTGCCAATTAAAAAAATCGCCCTAAAGATAGGTATTACACATTGGAAATATGTCACATCCAATTGCAACTAGTTGATTTCAAAAACCACTCCAAGCACTTTAAATATCTGGATTGCCCCCAGATTATATTTAAAGATACTTTGTAGTATCTAATCATTATGATCAGTTGAATGATCACTATTGTGGCTTAAGACAATGATTTTGTGAACATTTTTATATCTAGTTTTTTACTTGCTAGGTGAAGTTTTGGACTCAGATTTGCATTTAGAAACTCTTAATCTTGCCTTCTTGATATATTTTTAGTCATAGGCTGATAAAAATGTATGTAATGAACAGAAACATGGTATCCAACTAAGACATAGGCTGGACCCATTGACATCAATACACTTAACTCCATTGATTTCAGTGGGTCTGCTGTAAGTATGACTAATGCTTGATATCACCCCAAGCTTCCTTTCATCAGTATTATTGAATGTGGTACTAGGAAACCTCATATTGGGAGCAATTTGCTGAGCACTGTAAAAATTGATATATTGCCACATATTTGTATATTGTTGTTCTAGTTTACTTTTCTACACTTGTTTTTCTTCTTTTTGGCTGCTATTTGCCACTATTGTGGTTAATATTTGTTTTAATTGATAGAAATTGGGAAGAATGGATACAAGCTGCTTAAAATACTACATGAATTATTAACAGTATGGTATTGCCTAAGAAAAAATTCAAAGATCTTGCTGTAGGATTCAACAACCAAATTACAAGGCTTTCTGCACCAGCAAATAAATGCTTATAATCTACTCAGCTACTTTAGGCATGCTCAAAAGGGTTGCATGCAGCCAGTGGGAGTCATTTGGAACAGCTGATACCCATGCCTTATCACTAACTGCTTTGGATAGTTCTTTTGAGTTTCAGAAATAGTTTGCCATAAACGTGGGGGCTATTGTTGAAGTCCCCTGGGCACATGGGCGTAGCTGTGTAGTACTTTGGATCATGGATCTGAATGGATTAGCAGAATAAATGGCACAGAAGTTATGTAAGAAGAACACTAGAGATACAAACAAATCTAAGAAAATTAGAACTGAATCAACAATCGGGAGGTATAAAGCTAATTTATATATGTATTTCAAGTGCAGTGACTCCTGAATCAGAGGTGTTCTCCTTTCTATGCTCTGCATTCAGCACTGGACAAAGCCAGAAGTACTGACGGAAATTATTTCCTCTAGATAAGGCTCTCCATCGGAATACCCTGTTCAGGCCTGGGTATTCCACAATCTTATTATTGTCTGATAACATTTTTTAAAAATTGTACATGGCACATTTGTCCACCCTAGGTTTAAACAAAAATATTGAACTAAAATATTGGAGATGTGATTGTGCATTGCAATTTGTTTGTACGGGGACTTGTTTCAGTGGGTTTTACTGCTTTTGATAGGGAAATATGCAAATGCTATTAATTCAATCATTGGTTCATCACCTGGGTGAGAGCTACATACTATATCAGTTGTAGTAGTGGGATCATGTCATATGTCACTCTTTTAATCTTTATTTAATTCAATTGGTGAAAAATAAAGATGCAAATAAATGCAAATGGAACAATCAATACAAAATAATAGTTATATTTATATTAGTTCTTAATGTACATAGTTTTAAACAGTGGCCTAATTTGCTCATCAAGGTAAGTCATTGCTTATAATTCCAACTTTACTACTCCTGTGGCATGAGAAAAAACCAGCCACAATCCCTGATTTAAAAGTATATCCAAATCAAAATTGCTGTTTGTTGTGCTGAAACAAACTGCAGTTGATAAGCCCAAGAACTTTGGGTTTACATCATCGTTTGCTTGAAGCAAAATAAGCCACAATTCCTGGTTTGGATATAACACTAAATAGGGGATTATGGTTTGTTCCTCCAAGGGAAGGACTGAAGTGGGGGTGTTCTGCATTTTCATGGTGAACCATTGACTATGCTTTCCCTTGAAATCTGAGCACTTAAGGTGTCCTGAGACAATCATCTCAATAATGAATTAATAAAGTTATTCACAAGTAGTTGAATAGCATTGGCAGTGCAGTACAGCCAACAGCTTTTACTTAACGATAACTCCCTATTTTACATGCGTGCTTTTAGATATGATATATACATTGTATAAAATCATGTTATGATATCAGAATATGACCATGAGGACCCGTACCAAAGAAGTAATGGACAATATGGGAAGGATGTGCAACCAACAATTTTAAAATTCATACTTGTAAATACCATGCACAGTGAAGTTTGCCTTTTCATTAATACAGTCTAATGTATTACAGGGATAGTACAAAGTATTATTTTATTTTTGAAATAATTCAGCTCAGCCACAGGGTTATCTTACAAATCATGAGGTTGGTAAATATGACCATACAATCCAAATCCATGGACCTACTGATCTATATTATATTCTGAATTACAGTCTTATGTCTAGTACCCGACTCTATTCTTATATCGCCTTATTTTTAACAGTTTCCCTCACCCCACTCTGTTTACAACAGAATATGGTATACCTCAGTTCGCATCCAAAGAAGATGTGTTATAGGAAAAGTTACATTTTTAATTTTAAAGGTAGATATATAAATCAAAAACTTGTGTTAAATATTCAACCCACATTAGCAGTTTGTATGTAATAATTTACACTGGTGGTTTTTTTTTCTTTTGTAGAGAGGGAAATGCTCTGTTTGGAGAAACCCACTTCCTCCAGTTCCTTTAGCTGCATTAGGGAGTTCCCAATAGTGTAGCCAGATGCTCCGTCAGAATCATTCAGCTGAATGGCACTGATGGGGAACCCACTTGCAAAACAACAATTGAGAGCTCACTTTAAACAGTTTCATCCATACCTGCCCCACTCCTGTTGTCACATATGTCAGCTGTGGGGCAGGTGGGCATGATTTGTGGGGAACTGCCTTGCAGGCCTAATTAGGCTCACAAGCAGGGGGTTCTCCATCCCCGGAGCTGGTGCACTTGAAAGATGATTTGAAGTAACCCGCAGTGGCCATCCCTAGAACATAAGCAAATTGGCATGGTGTTCTTTCTGAGGTTTGAGTGTTAAAAATGTTAACTTAAAGGTATTGTGCCTTCAATTTTTGTTGATAGGCAAAGTAACTTTAAAATGTATTATGCACTTGTATTCATTACAAATAGTGATACTGTCTGTAACTTTTCATGGAGTCTAGATGCTTTACTTGATTAGGAGATTGCAAGATGATTATTTGATTCATCAAAGAAAAAAAAATGATGAATAAGGTCTCTTAAAACAAGCAAAGTAATAAACCACCTTAAAAGACCAGTGTTTCTGACCTACTGTTAAGTGATTTTGCTGTTTGGTGTTCCTAAGCTACATTCTTAGTATTCAAGAATCTTGCTGAGATTGGACATTGGTAGCATGCATCACTTTTGGATCCCTTTACATATTACACAAATCTGGCCTACAACAAAATGTTGCAGGGTGGAGTGCTTCAATTCATTGTTCCAGCTACTGCATTCCATTTTCTCTTCCTAGTTTTTCATTTCCCACTTGGTTAGTCAGTCAACATTTCCTGTTCACATAGCATATTGGGCTATTTGGTGGGGTGGGGGGGTCTTCCATTTTGATGTTTTCCCTCTTTTTAGGGGGGTGAGGTGGCCACACTGATGCCCCAGCTCCAGCTACCTTAAAATCTTGGATTTTCCCATTGATTTGCATGTGTAGCTCGCACTTCATCACTGGGACATTTTAATCATAGCTTCTCCGTGTGAATCTCAAAATTCCTTATCCTGACAATCTCAACCTTATATTTCTGTCTTCTTCCATCATCCTTTACTAATTCTTACTCTGTTCCTGCTTTCACACAAATCTCCCCCCTCTTCCTGGGGGCACTAAGCATATTCGGTCTTCATTGGACTGTTTCAGTGAATCTTGTGCATTACTTTTGCTAACTTTTTTGTAATCTGCTAACCTTGGAGTTCCCATGAATCTACTGATACCCCCCTCTTCTGCTGGTGCCATTTTGGCTACATGAGCAGTGGCATCTATGCTGAGCATCTGAAAATATAGGGGATGGTGGACTTAAACAATCATCTGGGGCTTTTCAGTATATTGATACTCAGTCAAGATGATTGAATTACAGTGTTAACTTGTTGCATCATCACTGTGTCATTCTACTTTGGCATTTGATGAAGCCATTTACCCTGGTAAACATGTTGGTCTGTAAGGTGCTTCAAACTGTTTGTAATGCTTCTGTTAATCATTTTGGTTCCTGTTCACATTATTTCTAAAATAATTTGCTCCTTTTTATTTTTGGAAGAGTATGCCATGATTGCACCAGGGACCATGTCAATGCATAATATTTATTATTGAGGGTCATCACTCTGCAAACAGTTCTGTTGAAAGGATGTAAACTTAAATTGGGATAGTTAATATTAAGAAAACTGGGGTCACCTGTTAATCAGTTCTGTCTCTGTATATCATATCTTCACGAAGTTACGTTTGAGTAACTTTGTTTCTGCCTTATTCTAAAGAGCACGATTAATTTCTGATCCTTGTGCAAGCATAGTTCTGTGGGTGGAGAGGTTCAGAATAGTGCTTAATAAAACCCCCATTCCCCTGCCTCATTGACCTTTTACTATACATAGATAGCAGCAAATCACCCACTGTTTACCAGGAACGGCTAGTACACATCTCCCATATTAGTAATTCATCTATTCAGTTGCTGTTGCTAGAGTTATACTGGATTGCTGTGCAGAAGGAACACATTGACCTGATGTGAGTCATGACTGGCATTATGTGTATTCATCAAAACATGGAGATGGACAGAGGGCTCTCTCAAGCAAATAAAGCTCATTCATCCTCCAAATTACATTTATACCAAATTAAACCTGAGCTCTTCAAAACTATTATGGGGAATAAATGCACTTTCAAAAGTTAAGGTACCACATTGTGTAAAGTACAAGGCAGTTAATAATAAAGCAGCACTGAAAAATATTTCATGTTCCAATGAAGCAGTATCAATGTTTTCAGCATGTGGCCAAGTGCCAAAAGATCTTCCTAGCCCTGACCATGCAATTATTTTTGTCAGTGTTATATTTCAAATGCAGTAGATAACCCAGAATTAAGTTTTGTATAAACTAGGTAGTAAATATTGAAAAGGGTTTCTGTTTGGATTAGCCTAGAGATTTTTTTAAAAAAAAGACTGCTTGCTTAATTAGCTGAGGTTGACATGTATATTTTGCAGTGTATTTTTAACTTGTCAATATGATATGTTGAATGTATTTTTATTTAAAGTTTATTTTCTTAACACAAGTATTAAAGTTTGAAACTTGCATGTTGCAGCCACTTTTAATATGTTGATCATTTTAAATACTTAATACACACATAAATGATTTCTCAAAGAGTGGATGCTAAAAAGATGTTGATCAATTGCTTATTGTTCCATCTTATGAAATAGGCTGGAAATATTAGGATTTGTGAATGCATTGTGCCCTTGACTGAAAGAAACATCGGTGGTTAACATACAATATAACTTATGCAGAAAACCTATGCAAAAGGGTATGACTATGGCTGTAACTCCTGCCAACCTAGCAGTTCAAAAGCACGTCGTCGTCAAAGTGCAAGTAGATAAATAGGTACTGCTGCAGCGGGAAGGTAAACGGTGTTTCCGTGTGCTGCTCTGGTTCACCAGAAGCGCCTTTGTCATGCTGGTCACATGACCTAGAAGCTGTACGCCGGCTCCCTCAGCCAATAATGCGAGATGAGTGCGTAACCCCAGAGTCGGTCACGACTGGACCTAATGGTCAGGGGTCCCTTTACCTTTATGGCTGTAACATAAACAAATTACATGTCAAAGTACAGTTCAGATAACCTTAAAAGGCAACTCAAATAGACCAAGCAACTATATCATGACATTTATATTAATCAAGATAAACAGAATCCCTTTAAAATAATTGTGTTGTTTTACATAAAAATGCAAGATGTGCTACTATAGCCTAAATGAAACATTTATTTCATTGGAAGAATAGATACCAAAACTTTTTATTCCTAAATGTTCCAGTTAGTACACCAGAAGAAAGGTTATGATAATTTTAAAATGTATATATCATATGGAATTTTAACAAAATTAAGAGGTAAACACAAAATACATTTGGATTAAATGAGCTATCGGGTATCACATATAATATATGGCTGTTAGCATATTTAAACTTTTCTAGTAGAATCCTAAACAAGTTTATTCAGAAGTAAGACCTATTGAATTCAATGAAACTTGCTTTCAGTTAAGTGTATATAGAATCACAGCCTTTAATAAGATGATGTGAGAAAAACAGAAAGCTTTTAAAAATAGTTATGAATCTAATTGACATTTGGGACTGCAGGTGTAAAATAGCCTTTGATACACAATCAGTGGCTTCAATCATAAATGAACCCTTCAATGCCGATGAACATTTGAGAGTGTTTAGATTCTAAAGATTTAAATGTGGATATAGCACAGACTGTTAGATCTGTTTTTAAAAATGGGCAGTTTCCTTCTTAGTTATTGTATCACCTTCAAGATCTCGGGGGTGGGGGGGAGGAACTTTGTCTTAATAAGGGAAGGTACTCAAAACTACAAAATGTTGAATTTACAGCATAAAACGTACCTTATTTTTCTGAATCCATGCTAGGCAAACCGAAGTATTGCAAAAGTGTGTGCATATTTTCATGTTCTCCAGAACATTTTGTCAGTCTAGATAGAGAGTGAACAAATTTGATGGTAGAGTGTGGGGTGAGGTAGAAGATGTTCAAATGAGGCTCTGGCAGGTGCTTTCCACCTGATCTTCTGGGAAGAAGAAGCATACAATGGTTTATAAGAATATTAGAAAATGTAGAATCTAGCTGTTACCCAGATGGGTCTCTGTCCTTGGACAAAACATATCAGTTTCTTAGTAGGTAGAAAGCAGGAATACAGACAAAACAGGCAGGGTTTTAAAATAAACAAATCTGAAGGTTAATTTCAGGTGGTGTGATAGGTTGTTTTTGTTTTATTTAAGGAGTCATAGTAGGTTACTTCACCTAACAGACCCTTTTGAATGGGTTGCATCCAACACAGCCCATGCATGAGCAGTACTGAATTCTACAATTGGACTTCACCTTCCTCACCTCCACCCTCACTGCATGCCCTCAAAATCTATTCCAAAGGGTTGAGGGATCCTCTGAAGCAGATTTTGGGGGTACATGGGAGGCGGGGGGGGGGGGAGTGAAGTCTACTCACCCGATGTTGGATCCTGCCCAGTCCCCTTCCACATTGCATCTTAAGACTTAGTAAATGCAAGGTCAATCCTTGGCTCAAGCATCAGACATTTTTCTTCCACATCCTGTTTTCTTTGCCAGCTCATCTGATGAAGAGTTCTGGTCAGTGCTCTTTTGTTTTTTTAAAGGAAAACTGGTGCTGGTATTCAATGTGAAGTTGTTACAGTAAGTGTTACACTTTTAACTTGGGGGGGGGTGAGAAGGTGCCAATACTACCGGTATGTGCCCTTGATTACCCTTAGGGAAAAAAGCACTGGAGAACTCAAAAAAATGCACACTCTTTTGTGAGATGTTGGTTGGTCTAGGAAATACATTGCCCGTTCGTGTGTGTATAAAATAATTTATTATGGGCCAACATGGCTACCATATATGAGAAGGTGGAATTAAATATAATGACATGTATCATCATGGAAATTGCATATGATATATACAACTGATAATAGTAGATGTCTAAGGAGATGCAATCACCACACCATAAGATTATCTAGGAGATTAAGGCACTATGTTGTGATTCTGCAGCTAAATTCAAAAATTCTGGGAAACAGTCTAGATATTTGTGGCTTGGATATCACCCAGTGCTTTATTATATTCTGATGTGGCAATGCTGTCACTATCAAATATTCAGGTATCCTTTCTTATTACATATAATTGCCAGATTGAGTTTGGCTGGACATTAGAAAATGAGGTTTCCTCATCTCCAAGAGACTGGCTTAACTGGGTCTGTGTGAGGTTTACTTCAAACAGACAGACAGCAAATCATCAATACAATATCAAGCTGTAACTGATGTTGGGTTGTCAGTGAGGTTAACTTCTGCATGCTAATTATTATAATTTGTTGTGAGGAATGTTTTCCTGTAAAAGTTGATTTTTACCGTACACATACCGTACAAATAAAGAAAGAAATTGAGATTTACAAATGTAGTCTTCAATCAATGTTCAGTGTTAACACACATCTTTCAAATACATACCAGTACTTCGGTATAATTTGATAGTTTAGCTAGGGCACATAAACTAAGGCACAAGGTAGAAAACTTGGTTGTGAATGTAACTTTATGGTATTTCAGTTAATTTTATTTTTTTTAGTGTTCTGCAAGATCAGGGTAAAAAATAATAGGTACATAATAATAAAATATTCATGTAAAATTATAAATCCTCTCCTTTCTTTGCACACTCTCAATCTCGTCTCACTTCTATTATTAAGACATCCCTGATTAAATTGACAAGAATAAGGGTTATGAGCTGAAATGCAGGCTAATCCTGGCTCTTTAAATAAAACAAGCTTTCTCTGTTACTCAGTCATGTCACAAGGTTGCTAGGTGACCTCAAAACACTTCAGTTGTAGGAAGTGCAGGAGAAATTCAGAGATAAATTCCAAAGGGTAAACGGGATGGGTGGGAGGGGCACTGCACCCACTCTTTTGAGAATTAACAAAGCCTACAAATTGCCAGACTTCAACTCCTTTGCAATATTTGGTGTGTTTACCAAAGTGGGTAAGTACAATTCCTTCCTCCAACTTGGCAAATTAAGCCAAGCTGTCGCCATCTTCCTTCTGGGGACTGACCTGCAGAATCCAACCAAAAAAACCCCTGCCAGTGCACTTATTGTCAGATGCTATAGCTTCCATATTCTCCTGGGATAGTGGCCATTCCAAGAGCTAAATAAGGAATGGAGCAATATTGTGCCCATTTCTGAGCTGCCTGTGTGTAGTATAGCTGTCTGGACCCAAGAGCAGGAACCCTATTTCCCTCATGGCAGAACTAGAGTTGCGCCCCAGCAATCTTAGAAGGTTACCGAGTGCAGGTCCCGGCCAGCCATGGTACCCAAGCAGCAGGTCCAAGGAGCTGAAATGGTTTGCATGCTTTGTTATGTCATGTAGCAGTGATGATGAATAAAGGCTGAGAGGCGCAAATGTAAGGAAGATTATCTATATGTGTGTGTGTCTTCTCCCTGTCCCAATTTAGGGCTTTTCAGTGATTTTTTATTTCAACAGTAAATCTCTGACTTGGGCACACACATTATGGAGTTAGTTACACGAATTCATAATGAGATAGAAATGTCTCTGTGCTTTAGAACATGTGAATATGCAATTCTTATAGCTAATTTTATCAGCTGTTGTTAGAGAGAGAGCACATTTCTATGGTTTGCTTAATGTATTTTATTTTCCATTAAATCAGCCACTAGAGTCTTCCAGCAGCTGCTTTTACTAGAGTTTTATAGAGTTCCATTCTGTTGTGACTGTGAAAAACAGAGGTTTGGGCTGATCTAAAAAATTAGGGGATAAGACTATCAGTGGCTTCTAAGGCTCTGTTCTGCCTCTACTGTCAGAGGCTGTGTACCAGTTGCTGGGAATCACAAATGGGGTGTTTCCCCTCAGATCCTGCTTGTGAGCTTTTTCTGGGCATCTGGCTGGCCACTGTGAGAACAAGATGCAGGGCTCTTCATATTGTTGCACACCATCCCCAACTGCAAGTGGTGCGAGATTCCAAGAGTCCCAGACTCTTACCGAGGGTTCATGTTTCCTTCGGAATGAAGGCCAGCAGAGACTGCATTATCTTTATGATATATGGTTTATTTACACAAATATACAACCTGAGCCCACGATGAATGGGTTCACAGCATTAACACCCCAAGAAGGGTCTTGCTTCTTCACCCATAGCCACAGCCTTGGATGCAGGCAGAAATCAGGTATGTCTCTCCCGTCCACTTCTAACTTGCACACACACAACACCTCTGGGTTGTGTCTTTTTTCTAACTGCTAGCCAGTTGAGGGAGGGGGTCCCAGCTATCTGCTGTCTGGCACAGAGGCACTTCTTTTGTTACATATTTAGAGGGTCATTATCAAGAGGTTTGCCTAGCAGATGGGACTCATCAATCTGGGAAGGTAGCCCATCTAGGAGAAGGAAAACCCTGATCCTAAACCTCTGCTGCTGCTTTGCAGGATATCTTAGAGAGAAGGGAAGGTTACGGCAGTGGTGTCGCGAGGGGGGCGGTGCGCCCTGGGTTCCAAGGGAGGGGGGTGACATTTGGGCTGGCCCCACCCCGACGGCGGGCCCTGAGCAAGCTGCGGAGCGAGGCCGCTCCGCCCTGCGGCCCATCCGGGGCCCGCCCGCCAGCGCTGCTGCGCACAATTGGCGGCTCGTGGGGCTGTCCCGCCCCTGCTGCTTTTCGCGCGGTGGTTCTCAAAGTCGCCGCGGGAGCAGCGGCGGCGACCCGGTGGTGGAATGCGCATGCACGGCATTTCACGCATGTGCAGTCCGTCGTGACGTTGCATCGTAACGTCACGATGCCCCCAGGGGGTGCCTCCGTTCGCCAGAGGCTTCCTCCGCCCCTGGGTTAAGTCGTAAATCCTACACAAGTGGGGTGGTGCCTTGTACGCCTTCTTCCAGCAACTCCTGCAGCTAAACTGGTGCCAAACGTATTGCTCTGCTTTCCTTTGGACCACATCAGCAAGGCTGAGTGGGGTGTGTGTCTTGTCATTTGGGCAGCCCAGGGACTCCATACACATTGCCCAGGCTTGCACCCCAGGGAGGTCACTTCAGTGCCACTGATGCAGCAGTTTGACTTCGCCCCCAGAAGTGCACTCCATTGCCTCTCAAGACAGGTGGATGCCAACAACACTGTCTGGCTGTTTCAACCATTTGAATCCTTGCTGGATCCATGAATCAGAAGGGTCTCGGCATACTGCTACTCCCCCAACTCATAGCAGTATGTTAACAACTGACTTCCCATGTTTTCTTATATAATGAAGTTGAATTTATGATGAAGACGCATAAAAGTTTTGCAAAAAATGAATTAGCAAACCGATCTTGCCAGTAAAACACTCAAATACTGACAACCAAGTGTACAGCCCCATGCAGAGAAGTATATGTACAAGTCACTGTCACATAGCTCTTCCCAGTGTTCATCTCTCTCTCCACCAAGTGGATGGAGTCAAGGCAAAATATGAGCATTGCAAGGATGAAACAGGGATTTTGCTATCATTTCGCCTCCAACATTTCCCTCCCCCTGCTCAAAATCAAGCCCCTACTTGAAATCACCCTACATACAATGAAAATCAGCTTAAGGAGAGATTTTGAATGGTTAAGTGGCCTGAGTTGTTTTAACTAACCATTTACCCCCCACCCCAATCTTATGTTGAAGACTGCAGCCTTCTCAGCTGTGTATGAGTATGCAGTAGGGGAGATAAAATCCACAGGGAGATGCATGTAACTTAATTCAGCATGTACTGGTAATTTCAGCCTTGCACCATTGATTTCGGTGGCCTTAAGCACACTTACCTCTGTATTGGATTGTGATTGGGGCTCCTATGTTTGGTACAAAGGCAAGCAGAGCTTGTTCTGTGCAGCAGAATTATGAGCTCTGGTCTGTTGACTGAGGCAGTTACAGTAGTTCTAACATCCTACTCACAGACTGTTTGGATTCAGAGCTGGTATTGCTATGGCAACCAATGCTGCTGTATAGAATAAATCTGCCTGGTTGGCGTATTGTGCTAATAAATCCAAATGGCGGCTGAAACACTTGTGGGTTGCTTCAGTTTTCTGTGTGCAGTAAACTGAATTTGGGAATTTAATGTGTTGGAGAAATTTAAAAGGGGGTTCCTAGACTAGAGGTTACCTTCACAGAAACCCAAAGGAAAAGGATGCAGGCTCCAAGTGAAAAGATAGGCCTTTATTGAAATACAAATGTACACAGGGACAGCCTCAAAAATAAGGACGAGGCTGCAAAGAACCACATCTGAAGCAATGTTTTTTATACTCTTCCAGACTACACACGTCATTTCATTTCACCGATCAATATATCACACCAATTTTAATAGTTCCAAGCCAATGCCATCATCCTGAAACAATCAAAATCATTTGGCTCTTCAGATCAGCCCTCATCATAATATCATGATTATATATAACCATTTTCAAGTGCCTTTCTTTATTAAGACTTGACTAATTTTCCTGTACATTAAATGTCTTCCAATGTCCTCTTTCATCAGTCTACAAAACAATTCAAGATTAATCACAATTGCCATGCCTAGCTGATTCTCCTTTCATGCATCCAATGCCCACCATAGATTCTAACAGTTTATTCTTTTCAGTATTCTCGAACAGATATTCACTATGTACAGTACCTAGTTCTGTACTGTAAAAGACAGGTACAGGCCCTTTTAGTTTAGCTAGGCCATAGACTCAAAAGAAAACAGAATAATCAAAACACAGTTTTATTAAATTATTATTTTCTCCAACAAAAGAATATGTGTGAATTCAGCAATAACACAGGATCTGTTTATTGCTTCCTACTATTATATCTAGTATGTAAAAGTTTTGGGGTGTTTGCTGTGTGGGAACCCTCTTCGATGTCAGAGGTGTGCCCCTGCTCCTATTGGTCAAGGCACCCATCACACCATGAGGTGAAGCTGGCGGATCATCTGCATCCCTTATTCCTATTGGTGGGCAAGGGTTGAAACACCTTGAAAGGACTAGACACATTGGAGAATTTTGAACACTAGCTTGGATGGCAAAGGGACTACATTGACAGAGGAGCTCTCCATACATCCCCATACAGGGATACAACCCAAAGATTTAGGATTAGCACCTACACCTTAGAATTAGCCTATGGGGGCTCAAAAAATCTGCTTCATCAGATCACTAATACTGAGATCGATCACATGATACCCTAAAACAAACTTTTGCAGTACACACACATATAATTTATATCAAATGTGTACACAGCCTCATACCAGGACAGGTGACTTGTCATTTTTTTTCTTGAATCTAGGTCTTTTCCCTGATTTTGGTACAGAAGCCTAATCTATTTAAGAACAATGGATTTCTTTAAGGAAGGCCTGCAAGTTACAACCTCTTGCCTTTGCTCCTCAAACCTACTATTCTTTTTTCAGAGTCCACATTCTGTGGCAACTGAAAAATCAAGGAAAGAAGTCATGCCAAAGCTAAAAGGCAAACCGAAACCTAAAGCCGGCTTAGCTATGAATATTCTTGAAAAGTTCCTGCAAACTTATGAAAGGAATTGCACGGCATCCCAAAGTTGTGTCAGTCCAACTATCAAACAGGACTTACAGCAATGTGTAACAAATGATATGTTCATTACTAAGGTAAGAATGGATTATAAATAAAAAATTGATGTGCCTTTGTGAATTAGAACCAAATGATGTTGGGGATTATACCCCAACTGTATTTTTTAATCATCAACAACAAATTATTCCTTTAGAGGGAAGCATGGTTGTAGCTGATTAGCAACTCTATTGCCCTCTCTCCTGAGGTAGGTTAACTTGAAATTCTCTTCTCTCTTTGTATATTTGCAATTTGCTAAAAAGTCCATTAAATTAAACCATGCAGATTGAACATCTGATGGCTCACTTATTATGAAAGAGCACCAAAGACACACTATTGCAGTGTGAGTAATTATATATTACATGATGCCTATGCCAAATACATACCCTCCAACATTTCTACAATGAAAATAGGGACATTCCTTTCCATAATTATATAGAATAGAAGCTATTTACTTTAAACAAAAGGCAAGGTTGATCATTAACGGTATTGTTACAGAAAACATTGAGATTATGAAGGGTGCAAGGCAGGGATGCCCTCTGTCACCCATGTCACTTACTATTTATATTAGTGCTGGAAGTTCTGATGAGAAAATTGAGGGAAGAGGAAAAAATAAAAGGAATCAGGATAGGAGAAAAAGCATATAAAGTAAGAGCCTATGCGGAGGACTTGATATTAACAACAGAAAACCCCCAAAGAAAGTATTCCAACAGCAGTAGAATTAATAAATGAATATGGAAAATTGGCGGGATTCAAAATAAATTATAAAAAAAACCCAACTTGTTAGTCAAAAATATGTTTTAGTGGCTGGATTGTTACCAAGCTTTCCTTTTTTTCACTAGTTCGTGCTTACAAATGGAGATAACTTATCAAGAAACGTGCATCCAGTTCATCTCACTCCTTTACTGAGGACTATCCGAGATGAACGATATCGGCGAGGGAAGGAGCTCTGTATCTGTGGAATTAACCTATATCCTCAAGATATTGCAAACCTTGTAAGTTTGAACACAAGCCAGTGGTAAAGGAACCTGAGACTTTTACAACCAGCTCAAAAAACAAAAGAAATAGTTTGGACATCAGCTTCTCACAGTCATTATAGGAGGGAGCCAGTGTATTACTGAGGGTGGGAGAAATGGAACTCAGAGTCCCTGCCACTGCAGCCTCTCCCTTCTCTTCCCGCAAAGCATACAGTACCTGCCACTGGCTACAACATAGGTAGGCAAACTAAGGCCCGGTGGCCGGATCTGGCCCAATCACCTCCTAAATCCAGCCTGCGGACGGTCCGGGAATCAGAGTGTTTTTATATGAGTAGAATGTGTCCTTTAAAAAAAAAAAAAATGCATCTCTGGGTTATTTGTGGGGCCTGCCTGGTGTTTTTACATGAGTAGAATGTGTGGTTTTATTTAAAATGCATCTCTGGGTTATTTGTGGGGCATTTTTCAAAATATAGAAAAAGTTTGCTGACCCCTGGGCTACAACAACAAAAAACCTCGCTTGTCCCCTGGCACCTTGAAGGCTGCAACACCTGTAACCCAGGGGCCAGGGACCTTGGGAAATGTAGTTCTCCAGAATGCCCGAGCCCTTTTTATGGATGCCATATTCCAAGGCATCTTACATTTGGGATGATCTTTTTAGTGGGAAATAATTTGCTGTTGCTGAACTTATTGACCATCAAGCTGACAAGAGTTCACTTGTTGCTAGCTCTGGACCTGGAAGCAGCTAAATTAAATAAATTTGCAAGGAACAAAGGCACTTGAACAGCGTTTTTTGGACCCCAGAGAAACCAATGGCATTTCTCTAGCCCTGGCCCAATATGCAAGTGTGAGTAGGTTAGAGTGGGTCTAGAGGACAGCGTTACCAGCAAATTTGATGACTCAGCCAGACACCTGTGAGTATGCACATCTGCTTGCCACCAAGCATGGGACCTCAATGTGTCACAGATCATAGAATCATAGAATTGGGTAGTTGGAAGGGACCCAAGGGTCATCTGGTCCAACCCCCTGCAATGCAGGAATCTCAGCTAAAGCATCCATGACAGATGGCCATGACAGGCCCATCCAACTCCAAAGAGACTGCAATCTACTCACAGCATTAAAAAAACTGGCAGTGATCTACCCATTGTCATTGGAGGATTGACCAGAGTTGTTGAGCTTTAGGGGGGAGCCAAAGTTGTTGAGCTGTTGGACAGGCCTGATATATAGCCATCTGACTTGTCAGTCTAATCCTCTTCCCTGTCTATAGTGTTGGCCACCATCTAGGGAACTGCAAATGGAGAAATAACTGTTATTCCATGGTAGCTATTTGTAAACTATAGAGAGAGTGTATGTTAACATTTTTAGGACTAGAGAAAGGTAGGATGAATGGACATCAGGGTGAAAAATATTACATCAAATCATATTCATACTATGTAGTTAAATACAGAACTATGGTGTCCAGGAATATTGAATGTTATGCTTTTAGTGTGGCAGGACTAAGCTAAGTAGAAACACTTTCAAAGCACGCAAATAATTCAATTTAGAAGCATTAATCGTTTGGATAAATCTGCATTTTTGTTCTTATCTGTGTTTTAGGCAATCTTGCTACAACTGGATGGACGTACCATCTATCCCTTTTCCAAATTAGAAATAACTCATCATGTATTTGACCTTTGGAGCATGGAGAGACTTGGAATGGCTTTGCCTTACAGCCGTCTGAGTTCTCTTGTTCTGGATTATTCCAAGTAAGAAAAATTATTAGTTTCACTTCTTCACCCTAAATAAAAGAGGAGCTGTGGAAGCAAAGTAGGAGTTCCTAGATTATTAGTATAGAAACTTGAGAGTAGCTTGTGATATCCATGTGGTTGAGCTGAAGCAACCAGCTCAAACCTCTTCACACGCTGAACTTCTCAGGTAGACTGGAAGAGAACAAGCTCTTACCTAGTTCTTCCAAATGTGAGGGGAAGTGGAGATAGCTAAGCCTGGCAGGACAATTTACTCTATGGTATCCCCCAACCCTCCAAAGCAGATTTGGGGGAGGCATGGGGGTAAGCTGGTGGGGAGAAGCCCCATTGCACTAATGGGAGTCTGACTTCTTTAAATAGAACCAGGTTGTTGAATTCAACCAATTATCTCTTGCATGCCTTGATGGAGACTTATCTCAAGGACCAGCTGGTTGAACCAAGCCCAGCTAATAGTACGTATATACTCGAGTATAAGCCGACCCGAATATAAGCCGAGGCACCCAATTTCACCACAAAAAACCTGGGAAACCTTCATAGGAGCCACTGCCTGCCTCACTTGAGTATAAGCCGAGGGCGGCTTTTTCAGCACAAAAATGTGCTGAAAAACTAGGCTTATACTCGAGTATATACAGTAATTTGTCTTAAACCCAGGAAAAGGGGGCTTTCTGGGGACATGGCAGAGGTGGGACCAGAGGGGGTGGACTTAGGCTGGATCCTAAGCCCATTTAGCTCTGTCATGTGACCTGGTGACCCAGCATAAGTTAAGATGGCAAAAAGGATGGTGTAACTCAAACACTATTTTAAAGGTTTGTTTTCCCTCTGCTGGACTTATATGGGCTCAGCCAGCAGTAGCCCTGCTCTTTTGGATCTGTTGTACTTCACACCAACTTAATTTATACCAAGCTTACTTTATGCCAGCTTTTTGTTTATTGCTCCCTTATTTTTTCAGTTTAAGTCTTTCCAGGAATGCGTCTAAATGACTTGCTTCAATTACATCAAACCTATGTACAATACTAGAATACTGGCTAAATAACTATATGTTTAAGGTAGGAGTAAACAGCCTTCTTTTAAACTGTTACCTACCTAATTTATTATTTTCTTTACAGATGTGGTGATAACTGTGTCAATAAACTTACTGATGGATTAGATGGGAATAGAAAGCTTTTAACTCTGAGCCTCTGCTACTGTGATTTAGGGCCTGGAAGCGGATTAACATTAGCAACTCTTGTAGTCCAAACTGCCATTTGGTATGTTTTGATTGATTGATTGATTGATTTAGAGCTGGGTTTTAACTGTTTTAGAGTGATTTTATTCTGCTTGTGCTGTTTTGTTGTTGGCATTGATGTTACTGCTTTAACATTTTTACTGCTATATATCTTGTAAATAGACTAAAGTGTTTTCTGTTTTGTTTAAAATTTCTGTAATGGGGGAAATCTGCTTCTAAAAACAAGAAAATACTGTATGTTGAAATAACACTTAATATTCTTTTTAACCATGGTCTGTGAAATCATTTTAAATTGTTTATTGCAGCAACTTGTTCCTGAATGGTAATCACTTGCAATGTTTGGGTGCCATACAACTCCTCAGACCAATAGCAGAGTATGAAGAAAGCATTGGACAAATAAAGAAAGCAAATGCTCAACTCAGTCTTGAAGGTAGGATTGCCTTGGGGGCAATTCACTCATGCAACTTACATTGCAATCCTGTAACATAGTAAGTTCCATTGACTTCTATGAGTCATACACATAGGTATGTGTATAGGATTGCAACCTTAACCTTCGAAGTGTTAAAATTAAATTGTATGATTTGCTATTTTAAAAACAACTCAAGCATTTACATATTTCAGCTCTAAACAGAACTCCACTAAAAACAATACAAACAGGACAAAGTTCATTATGGCCATGCATTTTCTTGGGCTGTTTTTAAGACAGGTCTATATGAAAAATAGTGAAAAGAACAAACAGGAGGAATAGAAACTGACAGTTTCGAAAAAGGATATATGGACACCATTCACTCATCTTCAATCAGCCATTGTTTCAAGGATCTACTCAGGCTTTGGAGAGCAATGCATATAAAGTATATATGGAAGCAAATCTTTGGTGGTTCTGGGGGTTCGTGTCCAGAACTGTGTGCAGCATCAAAGCACAGCCTGATGTTCTGCCTGATGTTTTACACAAGCTATTGCACATCTCTCAGGTCTGGCTTTGACAGGGAATTTTATGGATGGTGAAAACTCTACAAGAATCTCCCATTGTTTTATTTTTAAAAATAAGAGAAAGAACATCATGGATTTACTAAAAATGGAGGCAAACCTGCAAACCCACAAGCAGCAGACAGTGGAACTGGCTCCGGGAGAGGTCAGTTAAGACAAAAGAGAAAGGCATATGCAAAGGAGGCATCCTAGCTGAGGAGCCTAAGTGTGGAAATACCAGTCTTTTGTTGCAATCCCATGATTGTCTGCAACGCTTCTGGAGAAAAGGGGCAGTTCTGTATAGTTTGACTTGATTTCGGATATAAAGAGCAGTGCAGGAAGCAATAGGGCGAAGTCCTTCAGCCTGTGCTTGATAGTGATGTCTGCAAATTGCAAAATGTGCTGATGGTTAGGCGGAGGCTGCTGCATGAATCAGAGGTTCCTAATGATGCGGTCATGCAGATGTTTTGAAGGATCAGGTTTATACGCTTGGAGTTAACTCAAGCAGTTCTTTAATTGGATTTGGGCAGTTGAAGCAGTTATAGAAGTATCTCCCCTCTACCCCACCCCACAGCATAACTGTGGCAATGCTTGATTCCAGGCATATTTAAAACTGACTCATATAACTCAACATCCAGGAGCTCAGAGAGCACAATTCAGGCAGGGTAGCTGTGCTCATTTGGATGCCGAGCATCTTTCAGGAGGGCCTTGGGGAAATTTGTAACAACAAAATTTAAACTGACTGCCTTTTCATTTTCAGCAGCGAACAAAGATGCAGGTCTTCACTCAAAAGTGAATCTGACGACTTCGAAGACAAATAGTGTTACTACAATAGAAAATAGTAGGAAGAAAAAGAAACTGAAAGGTACAATAAGACAGATAAATGTTAACACTACCACTTACTCTTCATCCAGTTTTCTAGTTGAAGCTGGTTTGAGAAAACACACATCAAATTTGTCAACAAACTACAGAGGTGATACAGATTGTAGTTCATGTCATATGAATGCAGCTTCAAAAACTAGCCGTACTGGATGCAGAGTAACCTGAAGTTGCCTATCTTCATTGTATCAGAAATAATAATTATGTGCTTATGATTTGCAGTCTCAAAGAAAAAAAGTAAGAAACCAGACCCTGGTCCATGGTTAGCTAGGCTGCATTTGGCTGATAATGCCATAGATGGAAGGTTTCGCCAAACAGAAGGAAACATCAGAGAGTTTGTGCAGCTCTTGACTAGGTAAGGCAACTGATTAACAGGACATGGAATCACTCTCTCTTGTCATTTATGGTACTGTGGAATTGTGAAACAATTTTCATTGTTAATATTTTCGATCATAGTCTAATCAGGAACTCTGAACATCTAGTGGAAGTTGATATCGATGGCAATGACATAGGAGAACAAAGTGCAATCGACATATTGGCAGCTCTAAAGGACCGAAAGAAAGGTGGGATAATTCCAGTCAATAAACCTTTAGATTTGCCAGCTTATACATGTATTGATACTGCACAACTATGTTGGAATAAGCCCGAATGAACCAAGTGCAACGATTCTGAGCAAATATACATAGGATTGCACCATAATACCTTCTTTGCTCAGACCTATCCCATTTGGAACTTTCTCTCATTTAACCAAATAATGATCCCTGTGATAGTGACAACCCAAGAAAAAATTGAAAGTTATTTGTAATGGCTTATCTTTATGTGTAGGCTTTCCCTGATCCATACGGTCAGACTCTGTCATCACCCAGGGATGAAAACTTTTGTGCAGACAAGTCTTCATAGTTTACTATTAAATGTTCTTCATGGTTATGAGTATTTATGGAAAATGATTGTTTACGGTATACTGTCTTTTGTGTAAACTGACTCATTGACTGAATATTATTATTGTCTCTACAGAAAAAATGCCACACATAAACATTGAGGTAACACCCCGGATGTCATCAATGACCTTCAAGGAAATTTTCAAGAGTTGTTATAAAATAGAAAAAAAGAGGAAGAAAAAGGTGCAATAATTTGATTCCCATTTCATTATTAATTTATACATATTAACACACACACACACACACACACACACACAACATTTAAGTATATGCCACATTTGTCCTATTGAAGATTTCAGGGTGGTGCAGAACCCATTGTTTCACAGTACAAATACAATTATCAAACAACAGATAAAAATCCTTAAAGCTAACATTCTAACAAGTTAAAATGCTTGCATGAACCATATTTTTGCCTGGCACTGAAAGAATTGTAGCACAGGCACCAGGCCTTTTTAAAATGGGCATCCCATTGCCAGGACACCACTAATAAAGCTCTTTCCTTTGTTAATACAAAGATGCACTGAGATGCTGCTGTTTGCTTAGAAACAAAGAGCTAATGATAAATGAAGATAAACAAGACCTTCATGGACTGTACTGTCATCAACATAATAGAAATACTGCAGTCTTCCCCCAAAGTATAGATATACCTTGATCTCACAATCTTAAGTAACAAATAATTGCTGGAGAGCTGCAAACCATGGGAGGAAGGGAAAGGAACAAAATTCTGTGTATTAAATCTCAGAACTTAAGTTAAACTGGTAGAAGATCATGTTTATTTTCTGAAATTCTTTCCACAGTAATGAGTTGCACTGAGTGGAATAATCCATTGGTGGCCATTCCATATAGTGCCATCCAAGAGAGTTACAAGAGTAATGTTCATTCCATCTGCTTAATTGGTAACAACTGCCGTTTGGCTTCCCCTCTCCCAGAACTCTCATTTGCAGCCATTTCTCCTGGCTGCCTCTGAGAATTGAGGCAGCAAGGGCCTCTAGAGTCGTGTGGCTTGGACTGAGAGCCAACCATCCTGATCTGTCTTCTGCACTGTGGCCATCATGTAACAATTTCTCCAGGCTAAAAAGTTGGATGCAGGAGCTAAGGATGTGTGGAAATGGTGGGAAGAGGGTGTAGATGGCTAGATCAGGTTGGTCCTCCCTTTTCCAACAGAACAATGATTGATGATAGTGATAGACAACCTGAGTGTGACAGTGGCAGCTGGTCTCCATTAGGCCTGGTGGGGCAGAGGCAGGGCAGTGTATGGTAGATGTCAGACTGGGATTGTACATATGGAACCCCCATTCCTGGGCTGGGCTCTTATGGTGAGAGAAATGCTTGCAGAGTATCCGCTTCGAATCACAGAACTGTAGAGTTCAAAGGGACCCCAGGGGTCATCTAGTTCAACCCCCTGCAACGCAGGAATCTTAACGAGATCATACATGACTGATGGCCATCTAATATCTGCTTTAAAACCTTCAAGGAAGGAGAGACCACCACTTGTGTGTACACTTCCTCATGTTGGATTGGTGTGTTGACCTTAGTATCCAGCTACTTTCTTTTGTTCCACATACAGTTGCTTCTTATTGGAATCTTCTGAGATGTGTTTTGTTTTGTATTTTACAGAAAACCAAGTGATGAAGTCTGAATTTGCCTCCTGCAGAAATTAGGTTCAAAGAGGTTAACATACGTCAGCAATTATTTACATGATGTTCTAATCTTGTCAATACTACAAAGGCGGTTTATACTACTTTATTGTGAAAGTACTTTATAACTGTTTACAACCACTTCCAGTTTATTGGATTAAAAGTATGCAACTGCCAAAAAAACACCTTCCTGAACTTACACTTGTATCATTTCTTCTTCTTTGATTTTCATTGCTATTTGGAGATGTATGTCATTCACAGATCATTTATGAATGAATAAGTTCAGATATACACTTATGAAGCTAGAACTGTCTGTGCCTTAATCATAAAAAGATATTGGGGTCATGATGATGGGATAGCTCAATGAAAATGTTGATCTAGTGCACAACAGCTGTGAAAAAGGTGAATTCTTCCAAGCCAGACTCAGGCTTTCATAGGTGCACCGGAAATATAAAAAATTATGGCAAATTTTGAAAAGAAGTTTCCTGTCCTTGGTCTCAAAGCAAAACATAACCTCTTGCTTTACTGGCATCGTACACACAAGCAGCCACTTAAGTGGTTAGCATGTTGGATTAGGGCAGGCATGGCCAAACTTGGCCCTCCAGCTGTTTTGGGACTATCATCCCTGACCACTGGTCCTGTTAGCTAGGGATGATAGGAGTTGTAGTCCCAAAAAAGCTGGAGGGCCAAGTTTGGCCATGCCTGGACTAGGGCCTTGAGAGACCAAGGTTCATATCTCAACTGGACTATGAAACCAACTGGGTAATTTTGTTGTTGGGATTAAATGAGGAGGGGGAGAACCGTGTCTGTCTGACACCTTGAGCTCCTTGGAGAAAAAGGGCTATAAATGCATTACATAGAGTAAATAAACATGGCAACATACACTCTGGTCTTATGATGAAAGGATGCATCCTCTTTTCCATACATATGAGCAGCTATGCATATATAGAAACTGGGGGTGGCGGCACCTTTCCCAGATTATTTAACACGGACTATAACGGAGGATTTCGCGCCTGTGGCACCAGACCCTTCCCCCCCCCCCAACAATGTTTCTGCGAGGAGGCCTGCAAATTGACCCCGCAGGGCTCAGACTGCGTCTGTGAAGAAGCCCCGTCCCGCGTTAGGCCTCAGCCCTCTCGCCACCGCTGGGTGGTGGTAGAGCTCCGCTCCGCCGCTCGGGGAGCCAGGCGGGCGGTTAAGCGAGCAGCTGCATCCGTCGCCTCCGCCGCCGCCTCCTCCTCCTGCCGCCCCCAGCCATGGCCGACGTGGAGGACGGGGACGAGCCGGGTGTCTCCGCTCCTCACGCGGGTTTCTCGGGCTCGAAGTCGGGCGGCGTCGACAAGATGTTCTCGCTGAAGAAGTGGAACGCCGTGGCCATGTGGAGCTGGGACGTCGAGTGCGACACCTGCGCCATCTGCCGGGTGCAGGTCATGGGTAAGACGAGGGAGCGGCGAAAGCCGGGCGGCCCCGGAACAAAGGCCTCGCTCCGCCGGCGGCGGCGGCGGCCTCCTCCGTCCTCTCCCAGAACCAGGCGCCGTGGGCTAGGCCTCGTCTCCTCCCCGTGAGGGGTTCCTGAAGTGTCTCTTCTCACCCCTCACACGGGCAATATTAGTATTTTATTCTCTCGTGGGGTTGTTTTTTTTTGCGAAGGCGGGCCGGCGTTTCCTCCCCTCGGGTAGGAGGGAGGAGGAACGGGCCTTTTCGTCTGCTTCTTCGGGAAGCCCTTGCCGACGCTACCAGCAACTCTTAGGTGCCTAAAGATGCACCCTTGAGGAGATAAGGCCTACCCCGCGCCCCTTCCCCACCCATGGGCCAGAGGAGAGGTTCCTGGCTGCTTTCCTATGCTCAAGTATGGGGCCTTCCGCCTGAGAGAGCATCTAGGCCGCTGTAGACAATGAGAGACCTAAAATAAAAATGGTTGGAGCATTTTTATTTTTATTTTAAAAGAGAAGAACATGCTGCTTGCTCAGTTTCGATCCTAACACAGCCATAGGATTCCGAGGTTCTAACTGAGGAATTTAACCACCACCACTGCCTTCCCCCTTTTTCATAAGACTTTCTGGATAGACTCGATTCTGTTCAGGATAAGATTATGAAAGGTTATACCTGGATGTTAACAAGTCTTTTATGTATTCACTTAAGAAGATATCACCATGGAAATGCAGTAAGATTTGTTATAATACGCATACCCATGAGTAAGCTTGTGCAAAATAAATGAATTGGCTGGTTTTCCCATTCGGTAACCAAATATCGCCCTTATGAACTGTACATATCACTAGAGCAGATCCTATATCCTATCCTTCAGTGCATTTTTACAAGTCCTTTTTTCTATTTGCTGTTGTTCCTGAAGATATATGTGATTTAAAGTGTCTATAATAAAAGGATGCTGTCTTTGACTTTGAAAATCTCTATCTGTAGGATGCTTTCTTTGTGCTGTATCCGTTTTCATGGTGGTACATCCCACTCCCTTTATGGCCTGAGGGCAGCACTGGTAAAGCTAAGCTTTCTCTGTGACCAGTGCCTATGGACAATTGGCTCCCCAAATTAGTAGAATGCCCATTCATCTTTTCACCAGAAGCAGTATTAATTTTTCTTTTATAATATGTATGCTTAAATTACGCATGTGGGTGACAGCAATGAAACCCTGTGGAGTTGTTTCCGAAATGTTTACGAATAGATATCCTCCAGTTACATTTTCTTCCATTTGGGGTGTTTTTGTAATAACCATAGAAGTAACAATGTGGCTGTGTTTGTGGGCCAATTTCCCAAAGCAGTCCAGTGTACCTTACACAGAGGCATACTGTCTGCACAGAATAGATCATAGATTTGTAGAGTTGGATGGCATCAAGAGGATCATTTAGTCCACCCCCCTCTGCCAATAGGAATCTTTAGGGGGCTCATGGGGCTCAAACCCACAACCCTGAGATTAAGCGTTTCATGCTCTATCAATTGAGCTAACTCAATGTACTTGCTCCAGGGCATTCTTCTAAGAAGTGATGTGTTAGGAAGAGGAATTACTGCACAGTGAATTAATTTACTACTGGATTGTTAACTACATTTCTCCACATAGTCCTTCAGACAAAGATGAGATCACAAAGAAAGCAAACTTAATTATCAGTGTGAACCCTAAATTTTCTAAAGTAAGTTGGAAGAGCCAAGCTTTTGTGGTGTGGAAGTGGCTGAATTAGTGGAAGGTCATGTATTAGGGTAAGTTTTAGATTAATGATCTTGAGGTGTTTAGATTACATGACACAGTATGCGTGCACCATTAAATGTTTGTCAGTGACTGTAGATGCTTTGGAAACACACTTTTCAGAGCTGCTTTCAGAACATCATACTTAGTCTTGTCCTTGTTTACATCTAGATGCCTGCCTTAGATGTCAAGCTGAAAACAAACAAGAAGATTGTGTTGGTATGTTGTGATTTCATTCTCTTGTTATTCAACCAAAGGCTTTTTCTTAGTGGGGTGCTTTTTAAAGTTTCAGCTAAATAGCTCTTATTTTTGTGCAATAAAATTCAGGAAAGCTTTGTTAATGTAAAATGGCATACATTTGTATAAAATACTTGGCCATAGGAAATCTGCAATTTGTCCTTTATGTATGGGTATGTAGGCATGAAATACCAGTTACATAAGCTAAAACATTTGATTTGGTCTGGTCTGTTGTATCTTCAGGCATTTTTCATAAAAATGGTTTGTTGAAAGAAATATTGGGATCTTAAAACAAAAAACATTTGGTTTCACAACTTACTTTTACTTGCTGACCTTGAGGTTTCAAGGGTGCTGTTTTTGTGTTGTGTTTTTTTATTAAAATGAGCATTAAAAAGTTGAATTCTTACCACCACTTATTTGTATGGATTCCAGACTGATCTTGCTTTTAAAATACTGTAGATGTAGAAAGTACTGAGTCTGATATTTTGCACTTAAGCACTTGGTAATTTTGGTAGCAAAGCACTATCAACTGCTAAAATGCATTAACCAAGAACATGAAAAGTGATGCTGGGTTGAAATCTTCACATAGAAGAAATTTGCAATACTTATTTTTAACAAAAAATGTATACCTCAGCTTTTAAAAGCAATTAGTGCAGGTTCTGCCTGTTATTCTGGAAGTATATTTTGGATGGTCTCCACACAATAATAATATAGCTTTTGAATGGTGCTGATAGCGAAATCTGTAAAAGTGAAGTATTTGAGTAAGAAATGCTAATAAGCTTAGACAACAATTCTTCATGTGCTGTAAAGTCTTAGGCTACTTTGAACTACTTTGGCACACCCAAATTCTCACATGCTCAGTCAGACTCTTGGCTTCCTTTCCTTGAACAAGTAGATTTATCCCACCATTCCAATGCCATATCACAAACCATTCTGTGTCATTCTGGGTGGCATGAACGCCTGCTGTTCAAGAAAAAAAAGTATTTCATAATATTTGGAAGACATTGCTTTGGAGCATGGCTGCAGTGATGGGAGGAAAATGTGCACCCTCTTTGAATTCTGTGGTTTTACATATGAAGACATAATAACAACCATCTGTTCCTTGCAGGTCTTAAAATTAGGTAAATATAACCTCAGATGAACAACAACACATGACATATCACACCATGTCCTGATTTATTTAACAGAAATAAAACCAAAATGGAGAAAACGTGAAAAACTAAGTACACCCTTACTGCTTCCATTAGAATTCAGAGGCCAAGTAGCAGACAGGTGCTGCTAATCAAATGCGCTCACTTAATTGATCATCAGTAAGTGTGCCCACCTCTATAAAAGCCGCAGTTTGCTGGTCTGGAGCATTCAAGTGTGTTTTAACACAATGCCAAGGAAGAAAGATGACACAATGCTCTTAGAGAAGCAAGTGATGCTGCCCATGAAACTGGGAAGTGTTCTAAGGCCACCTCCAACCAATTTTAAGTCCACCATTCTACAGTGAGAAAGATTATAGTGGTATCTCGGGTTACAAATGCTTCGGGTTACAGACTCCACTAACCCGGAAGTAGTACCTTGGGTTAAGAACTTTACCTCCGAATGAGAATAGAAATCGCGCTGCAGCAGCGGGAGGCCCCATTAGCTAAAGTGGTACCTCAGGTTAAGAATGGTTTCAGGTTAAGAACGGACCTCCGGAATGAATTAAGTTTGTAATCCGAGGTACCACTGTATTCAAAAGTGGAAAACATTCAAGATGTTTGCTAATCTTCCCGTGAGTGGATATCTCAGCAAATTCACCCCAAGGTCAGACCATGCAACGCTCAGAGAAATTGCAAAAAACCACAAGAGTTATATCTCAGGCCCTACAGGCCTCAGTTAGCATGTTAAATGTTAAAGTTCATGACAGTACAAATAGAAAAAGATGGAACAAGTATGGTTTGTTTGAAAGGGTTGCCAGGAGAAAGCCTGTTCTCTCTAAAAAGAACGGATTAGGTTTGCAAAGTTGCATCTGAACAAACCACAAGATTTCTGGAACAATGTCCTTTGGCCAGACAAGACCAAAGTGGAGATGTTTGGCCATAATGTACAGCGCCACATTTGATGGAAACCAAACACAGCATATAATCACAAGCACCTCATACCAAATGTCAAGCACGGTGGTGGAAGGGCGATGATTTGGGCTTGTTTTGCAGCTACAGGACTTAGGAACCTTGT
The DNA here is from genome assembly GCA_034641385.1 of Darevskia mixta. Classification (NCBI taxonomy): domain Eukaryota; kingdom Metazoa; phylum Chordata; class Lepidosauria; order Squamata; family Lacertidae; genus Darevskia; species Darevskia mixta. Next base: position 15,576,489 of record JAWWNH010000030.1, read on the forward strand.
AGTCAGTGAGTCAGCCATGAACTCCTTTGTATAGCAAAGTATTCTGCAGGCAAATGTGACACCATCTGCCCAACAGCTGAAGCTTGGCTGAAATTGGGTCATGCAACAGGACAAGGATCCCAAGCACACCAGCAAATCTACAACAGAATGGCTGAAAAAATAAAAGAATCAAGGTGTTGCAATGGCCCAGTCAAAGTCCAGACCTCAACGCAAGTGAAATGCTGTGCAGGACCTTAAGAGAGTTGTGCATCAACAAATGCCATCATACCTCAAGGAACTGAAGCAACGTAAAGAAGAAAGGACCAAAATTCCTCTGCAACAATGTGAGAGACTGATAAAAGTCCTACAGAAAATTATTACCGTACTTAAAGCTATTGCTGCTAAGGTAGTTCTACAAGCAATTGAATCATAAGGTGTACTTAATTTTTCACACATAGCTTTTCCATTTCATATGTTAAAACCACTGAATTCAAAGAGGGTGCACTTTCTTTTTCGCGTGACTGTATAGTTTACAAAAAGCAAAGTACTACAACAATACTGAATATATATTGAGATAAATGCTAGCACTTTGTATTAGATCTCTGTCTTAACCATTTCCAACTTCCTGACTCAAGTTTGGTTTTTTTCCCTTTCAGTGGTCTGGGGAGAGTGTAATCATTCCTTCCACAACTGCTGCATGTCACTGTGGGTGAAACAGAACAACCGCTGCCCCCTCTGCCAACAGGACTGGGTAGTTCAGAGAATAGGCAAATAAAAGCACTAGCAGTTCTTTTTCGGACTTCTTTGGAATGATGTGCAACCAAAGGCATATTCCCCCATGAATAAGGGGAACATTCACAATATGGGAGAGTCCATTTTATTTATTTAGGTCTAGGTTAACACAGGTTTTATGGAGTTGGATTTGCAATCTTTGTGTTGGTCTGTGGGATCAGCGTGGTTTCATCAGAAACGTTAGATACACAGCGTTGAAGAATGTATCTAAACATTTGGTGTGAACTCTGTACATTTGTTTAGGAATGCTTTGGAACTTATGAGGCCCACAGTTACCTATGTTCAAAGCAGTTCCAGCTAGAAATGCCACTTATTTTTGTCTGAACTGAAAAATTCAACTGAAATAAATAGTTGTTGGTGATGCATTTGTTTTTGCTTTTTTGCTTTCTTTCATTAAGATAAAATATTTCTTTTAGGTATTTAGAAATATTTGTTACTTTGGCACTAATAAGGTTAAAATTGATATTCTTAAATATGTATTTCTCACAGATTGCTCGTAAGAACATAGGAAGCTACTTTATACAAAGTGAGAGCCCTTGGTCTGTCTAGTTCAGTATTGCCTACACTTACTGGCAGCGGCACTGCTAGGTTTCAGGCAGGAGTCTCTCCCAGCCCTACCTTGAGATTGAACCTGGGACCTTATGCATGCAAAGCAGAGGCACTACCACTGACCTATGGCCCTTTCTCCAACACTCACTGTTGAATCTTTTACCCTGTGAAGTGCTCAGGTTGTTTACTTCCATAAAGCAATATAACTGAAAATGCAAATATTAAAAAGTCTTGTTAGTTGAAGACTAACAGAAATGACTGATAGTTAGCAAATAATTGCTGCTCTATGGTATATGTAAAATCTTCCCCCCAAAAAAATAAAATTAAAAAAAATAAAATATAAGCCAGGATCCAGATACTTGCATGTGTATGAATTTTCCCTTCTGGCTGTATCCCATTGCAATGCAACAGTTCCTATGCCAGACGGTCCCCTTAACCTTCAGAAACACTTTGTGGATAGCAGGACAGGTTGTTGTGGAAAAGGGAGGGGCAGGAGAGCCCCAGTGCATTTCATCTGTAGCCCTTTGGATCATGATCATCATTTATTACATATTTGCCCTCCCACCCACTTAGCAAACAAATAAGCAAACCCTGTTCTTAATTATAATCAAGATGAGACCAATGTGAGTATATCTTATCTTTCCAAGTAGATAGCCCAAGAGGAGCAGCAGAATAATAGGAAAAATCAGGCAGTAATATTGACTCCACGTGACCTACAGTATGTATTTATTTAGATTGAGCTCCCTTAAGTCTCGTTGGTTTCAGAAACTTAAGTGAGTAACCTGCATTTAAAATATTGAAAACAGTGCTGAAACAACCATTTTATTTTCTGGCACCCACTTCAACCTTGAATGAACCATTTCACCATGCATACAAATCCAGGCTTTGAATACCAACCCCTGCTGACTAGCTTAAATGAAGGTTGAGTTTTCCATCCTTGCATGGGCCTGAGTTCAAAACTGCAATTTCATAAACCAACTTTGTGTCTCACCAACAGTTCAATCTCATGAAAGCTGCTACCATTTGCTATAAACTTCTGAAGAACACATTCCCCCCCCCCTAAGAATTGAGATGTGCAAAATTGTTGTGCCCTTTACATAATCCTGGATCAAGCAGGCACAAATTGGTATACAGTCTAAGCAGTGGTGGAACTTACTGGCTTTCCCCTGAATGTTTGCCACTGGGGTGCCCATGGGCACAATGATGCCCTTGAGGGCTTCCCTGCTGCTTACAAAGCCTCTGAGCCCGTGTTCCCTACTGCCATCTTCTACATAAGGTGGCATCAACGCAAAAGTACATAGAGCTGAAGAAGGAAGTTGGAAGATGGATGCTTGGCACCCAAGTACCTAAAGAAAAAGCAGAGCAACCAAAAGGAGCAAAAGGAAAAGGCAGAAATGGGTGGGAGGGGATGGAGCAGTCAAGAGGAGAAAGTCAAGAGAGCAAGAGAATGGAATGCCAGAGACATGGGTTTGGTATTTTCCAACAAACCATGACCCTAGGTTCAGATGTAACACTAAGCCAGCAAGGAGCAGCAAAGCAGGCACAATTGGCTTGTGCATAGTAATTTACATAAGACTGGTAATTTGAAGTTGATTGCTAAATAACTTGCTGCATAAAGTGCATTGGAGTCCTCTACCATGTTAAAAGCCTTTTCCTGCTCACTGTGCCCAGGTAATATAAGGTTATTTTATTCTTGGATGAACGGCGATTTATCATTTCCTAAGAGTCCCTTGCTCCTACATATTTCAACATGAGACTTTAGATTTATGTGCAAGTTAAGTAGGCACTCAAGGAAGGGTTGTGGACACTTGTATCTCAAATGATCCTGGATGCCACAAGATGAACACTTCACTCCAACTATACAGGAAACTATTCAGTTTAACTATCGATCAAAAGTAAGTCAAGCTTCATAAGTATGAACAAATTTGGTCTTTATAGGGTGTTTTGGAATTAGTCTGAACCTCTGAGCCACTGACTAGTTTTGAAGTGGTATTAATTAATTTACTAACTTTGTTCCAGTTTCTGCTACAAAAATATAGTACAAAGTGTGCCTGAGCAGAAATTATGTTTCAGGAGCTGTATGTCCACTGGCAAGCCTTATGAATGTATGGTTGTTTTGGCTACATGCCTGAGACTGCATTGGGACTTGTTACTTGCTTAGACAGATCACCACAGTGTGCCTGATAAATGCAAATGAGAACTGAAAAATTGACCTTTGAAAATGTTTTCTTCTTCAAACTGGAACACAGCAAAGGCTGGTCCTACTGTGCATACTGACCCCTTGGGACAATTGGAGTGTGACCCCTCCCCTCTCCGTTCCCCAGCACTGGAGGTGTGAGAGTTATTAAAATAAATCACAGCAATCCTTTGTAAAGAAGTGTTAGGACATCTAAATATAGGGGTCACTACCAGCTCCCATTGTAATCCCATTAGTTCTGTCAGAATCAGGGAAGAACTGAAGTAAAAACTTAGTTTCAAGTGGGCTTTTCAATTTCAGGAGCCAGAATTGTGACACCCGAGTTATATTTTGGAAATGAGAATCAACTTCTGCTATGTTGCGAAGGAAACAGACTCTCTTGTACATGGGATCATCCTTATTTTTAGAGCACCAATTATTCTTCGCTTGCTCTTTGTCTAAGCCGATTTGGGTTCCTTCAGAGGGAGCTGTGCCATGACAACAACGAAGATTTTGTGCAGTATAAAAGTGCAGCTCACAATACTGTTATTTCCCTGGATGGCATCTATCTGTATGTTGAGGTAGGTTTTCACTCTAGGACTGAATGGTGCATTTTAAAAGAAATCCGACTAAACCCCTTGATACTTCTCAACTTGCCACTTCAAATAATTATGTGGTTCCGAAGAGAGCTGTCGTTTTTGCTGAATGTTTTCTTTTGAAGCACTGCAAAACACAGAAAATCTCAAATTCCCTTTTAAAAAGCCAGCTTCAGAGCGTGCAGACATGGTGGACATGCTTTGGCATACCTGAGAATCAAGGTGCCTGGGATGGTGGGCAGGAAAACATATCAGCTCTGTGAAAGGGCATGATGCCATGTGTTCTCTATGGACATGGGGTTGAAACTGAGGTCAGAGTGGTCTCAGGCCTGTGTGAGGAAGAGTAGGAGCTGTGTTGAGAAATGTACGCCAGATAGTTGTGGCAGCCGTGATGAGGTTCTCCCGGGCTGTCATCCATTTAGCTATAGATAGCAAACCCAAAGCTCCTTAGAGAGAAACCTCTTACCAGCCACTTTCCACAAATGGTACATACACCTAAAGGTACTTAGTGAAAATCCTTGAGAGGTATTTAATGCTAAAGTAGTCGGTCTCCCTAACATGTGTTTGTAGCCTGCACTTACACTCAGGCAGTGGCGCAGGGAAAGCCATACCAAGGCAGCCACCCCAAGGCAAGCCAGTGTTCTCGCCCCAGTGAGGCTCTGCCACCCTAGTCCATCGCCAAGATGTGTGACATGGGGGGACTGGATAACCTGATCGCCAACACAGCATACCTCGAGGCCAGGAAAAGCGGAGATGTGGATGCCAAGGAGATGCAAAAAAGACGCAGGAACCTAGCTCTGCCCAAGATTGAGGAATGTGCGGAGATCAAAAAGTCTATGACTATGGATTACAATGCCATTTGTGAGCAACAGCCCATTGGCAAGAGTTTTTTCCGGGAATTCTTGGAAACGGTGCCTGACTACCTGAAGGCCAGAGAGTTTTTGGACGAAGTGGTCGCTTGGGAGCTGGCAGAGGAGCACATCAAGGACAGCTACCTAGAAGGCATAGTCAACATGTACTTGAAGAATTGCAGCAACAGCTACCTGAAATTTATCAGTGCAGACTTGTCAAACAAGTGCCAGGCAGCTGGCAAGGATGATTTTGAAAAAGTCACATTATCAGCCAGGGAAGAGACAAATGCCTATCTCAAGGGGAAACCCTTTGATGACTTCCAGACTAGCCCATTCTTTGATAAGTTTGTGCAATGGAAAGGCTTTGAGCGGCAACCTATAAACGAGAAGCTCTTTGACGAATTCCGAGTACTAGGCAAAGGAGGCTTTGGAGAGGTAAGGAGCTATTCTTTTATCTCCTGGGCAAGCAGATAGGCCTAGGCCATGCTATGAATGGCCTTTAGCAGGCAACAGGCACTGGGCAACTTGCTAGTCCTCTGCATACACAAGATCTCTTGTGACGTAAGCCCATATTCAGCCTTTTCTCTGATAATCTCTGCACTAACATGTACTCAGGAGCGTTAGGCAGGGGTTCATTTATTTTTCACAACTATATCCCTTCCTCCTTGTTCCTCAAAATGTCTTACATGTGGTTTGCTTGCTTGTTTAATTTACAGTATTTTTATACTGTCCAATAAAAAGTTCTCTGGGCAATGTACAGTAAGTGTTAAGAACATAAATTATGCAAATAAGACATGAGATGAAATAGGTTTCCCAATGGAAACTCTTATGGCTGCTGCTGCTGCTCCATTCATTCCTTTCAAATAATCTACAAAGCATAGTAGAGAACCCATAAATGCCATAATAGTCTCCACGAATACAGTATAAGTAAGGGGTTTTTTTTAATTAAAAAAATCAAATTAAAACTGAAACCAATGGATATTGTGATGGAAATAGCAATAAGGGGCATATAGTGTCTCCAGTTCCGAGTCTGCAACGCTTACTTAAGACTTTTCCTTTCTTCATTAAACTTGCTGCTTTAGGTTTGTGCCATTCAGGTGAGAAATACTGGCAAGATGTATGCCTGCAAGAAACTGGACAAAAAACGACTAAAGAAAAAAGGTGGCGAAAAGATGGCTCTGTTAGAGAAGGAGATCCTTGAGAAAGTCAACAGCCGTTTCATTGTCACGCTGTCCTATGCCTATCAGAGCAAAGCCGCCCTGTGTCTTGTCATGAGCCTGATGAATGGTGGGGATCTTAAATATCACATTTACAATGTGGGCGAAAGAGGCTTGGAAATGGATAGGGTCATCTTCTACTCGGCTCAGATCACCTGTGGGATGCTGCACCTTCACTCCATCAAAATTGTCTACAGGGACATGAAGCCTGAAAATGTCCTCTTGGATGATAATGGCCACTGCCGATTGTCTGATCTTGGCTTGGCGGTGGAAGTCAAGGAAGGCAAGTCCATAAACCAGAGGGTAAGTGAGAGTTCATCGTGCAGGGCGGCTTGCCTAGTTGGGAGAGCTTGTTCTATTTCCAATGCCCTGAGCCCCCACTTTAATTCCTTTGAGATTTGTTCTTCACTAAATACCTTATGTGGTCATTTCATTCTAAGTGACAGATGGAAAGAGGATTTACTTTATTAACTATTTGGATGCACAGTGGAGCAATTTGACTGGCACGCCTGCTTAAAAAGAAATTATACCTTGCAAAAAAATAATAATATGCTGTTAGGTTTTGAGGCATGTTGCAAGTCAGATGTTTCTGTTAACGTGGTAGCCTATGAAGAGCTCCAAAAATGAGGAATTGTTGGGGAGTGAAAGCCTTAATGTAATGAGTGCCAGTTGATAAGGAGACACAATTCAGTGGAAAGGTTTTCTGTGCAAGCCCCATTGAAATGAATGGGAATGGCACAAGAGCATCTATTGTTTGTTTCAGTGGAGATTCCCTCTTATTGTTCACCCATATTGTAAAGGATTATCTCATCTCAGTTTTTCCATATTATTCTTACTGCAGCAGAACAATCCACAGCCAACTTACCACATACTCACTTGCACATTCTGGGTCAAATTGTACGAAAACCCCTACCAGTGGTGGGGAGTTTGGTAACATGTGACATTCAATTGTATATTTGCAGACAAAAAGAAGAGCACCATTGGCCATTAGTACGGTATATAGCTTTAATGGCACTACCTGTGAGGGTTATGAACTGATTCTGATACAAAGCTCTCAAGGTTTAAGCGGGAATTATACAATAAATATTGGGTAATGTAAATATGGTACGTAATGTGCTGTATTTGTTATCCAATTTACGTTTCTTGTGTAACCGCTGTTAAGACAGGTTAAACAAGGATCAGTTCATAATCACTACAGGTAGCCCTAATAATGTAACACACATTAGAATGACAGCAGCAAAAAATAGCCTGCTGGAATTCTTTTCCTGGTTTGTATATAGCATGTAAACCTAAAATGTGAGGCAAATATATTTACCGTATTTACATTGCCCTGCACACCTTTCTTATTGTAATTTTATTGTGCAACCATCATCTTATGGGAGCCAGTGTGGTATAGTGGTTAAGAGCGGTAGACTCGTAATCTGGGGAACCGGGTTCACGTCTCTGCTCCTCCACATGCAGCTGCTGGGTGACCTTGGGCTAGTCACACTTCTTTGAAGTCTCTCAGCCCCACTCACCTCACAGAGTGTTTGTTGTGGGGGAGGAAGGGAAAGGAGAATGTGAGCTGCTTTGAGACTCCTTTGGGTAGTGATAAAGCAGGATATCAAATCCAAACTCTTCTTCTTCATCTTATATATGAGCAAATAACAGGGGTGCCAACTTAAATAAAATATTGTGGGGGCCCAGGTAAGTCCCACTCTGCATAATCAATCACATTATGCAGTGCGCACACACCATTTGGATGGGAATGCCTATCAACTGGGGGGGGCGACACCCTCAAATATTTTATTGTGGGGGCCAAAGCCCCCATGGCCCCTAGGAGTTGGCTCCTATGGCAAATAAGGATAACTATTCAATTTAACACAAAAAAGCTCTAATCCAGTTTATAGGGTTATGTTGAAAGTATCTGTCACCAGAATTTGAGAGCATTTCACATTTTTTTTTCAACTTCCCAAATAAAAGATCCGTTAACAGGAACGTCAGTATGCTTTATATTGTATAGACCCATATATTGTTTGAATATTTTGATTTGGGATTCATGAATACTGCCCTCCTTTCCTTATTTAAATAGATTTTAGTGGTGTTGGATCTTTCATCAACTGCTTTATGAAATGGAAGCTTGTACAGTATGCTATAACAGAGCTGTGTGTGATGTGACTGTATTTCACAGTCAAATGTCTATCATTAAAAGTGTTGGCTCAATTGTCATGAAAACAACCTAGAGCAGGCTTCCTCAATCTTGGCCCTCCAGATGTTTTGAGACTACAATTCCCAGCATCCCTGACCACTGGTCCTGCTAGCTAGGGATCATGGGAGTTGTAGGCCAAAAACATCTGGAGGGCCGAAGTTGAGGAAGCCTGACCTAGAGTAAGTCCTACTCATACTTCTATATATAACTTCCCAAAAAGAAGTAGGCCCTTTTGAATTTGCAGGTCCATGGTTTGTGAGTGCACAAAAGGAAGAGTGTGCTGCAGGTCTAAAGCATGTCTCTTTTTGGTACTGGTTGATAGGTGTGATGCATAAGCTTAAGCAAGAGTGTGGTTTAATTCGATAAAAAGCTGTATTTCCTGCAGGAAAAGTAACTGATGAGAGATCAAAAGAGAACTCTCAAAATACTAGCCCTGTGTTATTATGAAAGTTTTTTTGGGGGAACCCTTATTAAAACAGAATAGTCAGAAGATCAGCTTAATATGGCTTGTGTGCAGAAGACGGACTCTCAATGAGAGTTTTAATTTGCTATTTTAGGATAAATGCTCAAGGCTTGCAATACATTATCTGTGACTTACTGGTGTAATAAGACTATGGTGTACTCAAAAGTAGGAATGCAATGGCTGAGTGTTTCTAGTTGGGTTGTAAAGTGTAGTTAAGTTCTTTTTATGGTATCTTGAGTGGGTCGGTGGTACCCATTGACACTGGTAGGGCAGAAGACAGGAAGACCAACAGTAGGTGGAGCCAGACAGGCACATTCTAGTTTTGTCTCCATCTTCTACCTGCTAAGTTCTACTACAACGTTGCAACATTTGAGAGTAAGGGGGAGGTAGATGACAGGCAGTGCCACACCCTGGATTGGTTGTACATAGGTTGGCAGGTGGGGCTTGTTAAGGATAGACTGAGGTTGGTGGGGGCCGTTTTTTGTTTGCTCTAATGCAGGTCTCCAGCTGTTTTTGGACTACAACTCCCATCATTCCAAGCTAGCAGGACCAGTGGTTAGGGTTGATAGGAATTGTAGTCCAAAAACAGCTGGAGACCCAAGTGGATGAGCTTCCACTAATAATGGTGTGTGTGTGTGTGTGTGTGTGTGTGTGTGTGTGTGTGTGAGAGAGAGAGAGAGAGAGAGAGAGAGAGAGAGAGAGAGAGAGAGAATACTACTGCAATGCGCTCTACATGGGACTACCTTTGAAGGTGACTCAGAGAAGAGGTGGGATATAATAAATCTAGAAATAAATTAATTAATGATACCCAGTATCAGCAGTGGAGTGGCCCGGTCATGGTCAGATTTAATGTTTCATCCCATCTCCCTTCCAGAGGCCACATCCCCTCCCTTACTTTGGTCAGCCTATCATGCCTGTCAGCATTTGACAGAAGGGAAATGAGTCCATTATAGTGTGACAAGAGCAAACAGTTCACGAAGTTGCATTTCTCAAGAATGAGCTTCCTCCACAGAAACATTTTCATGTATGACAGAATTCAAGTATTCACATTCATAAGACCATAAGAAAAGCATGCTGGATCAGGCCACTTTTGGAAGTCAGAACATGTTAGCAAAGTTGAGAGATCTGATTCCTAAGGAAGGCAGTATTATGCCTAGGATAGGCAGTATTAATCCCAGCCAAAAAAACTATTAATATGAAGTCAAATCTATTGATGTATTATGGTACAAACTGTATGAATATCAATGTGGTGCTCTTAGTGAGGAAAACAGGTATTGTGTCTATTAAACAGATGCAACTGGAGTGTGTGGACAATTTGTATTTCACCTGTATCTAACAAAATGGGCCACTGCTGGATTGCCTTTTGATAAAGGGTCATCCTTCATGTTATGAGCTGCAGGAACTGTTAAGTTGAGGTCAAGGAATAAGGGGAAATGCCATATATAATTAGACCAGCATAAGGACTCTAAATTGACTTAACTTAAATATGTAGGGTGGCCATGTATACCTCATCCGCCCCGTAAAAAGGAGGACACAGGTGTGCATAAAATGTCAACATGCTACTTTATATGCATGGATGCAAATACTACAATTTACTATACAAATATAGTACATCTCCAGATGCTAACTTGATGGGCAAGCAAGGCCTTGCTCTGCCTTCTTACAGTTCATTAAACGTGGACTTGGACCAGCTCTGCAAATAGAAGACAGCTACAAATAGAGGACTGTTCTTTGTAATAAAGGATACATCACATTCTAGATGACAGTAGCCATTCGTTAGTGTTGAATTAACTGTGCTGCTATATAAATAGTGTACCCCTATAAATTGGAGAACAGAGAGATATTATGCCTACTGTGCAACTCCATACCCCTCAACTGTCCTGATTTAATCGGGGCATCCTGTTTTGGGGCACTGTGCTCTGTGCTCTCGTGCGAGATGGTAGCCCTGAAAGACATGCATCCTTGTTTTCCTCTGGGACATGTTGGAGGGCATGCAACCCTTTTTTCGGCTCCTACAAAAGTGCCTTAGGAGGTTTTTCTGTAAAGATTCTGATAGAGTTTTTTTTTTAAAAAGGATGTTCAGGGTAGGGAGGGAGCAGGAAATAGTTGAAGATTTATGAAAGGAAAGACTGAGAAGACCACAGAAGGAATAAAAATTAATACCCAGAGAAGATAGTGAAGAAGAACAATAGTCTTCTTCCCTCACACAACAATAACCAGCAGCAGCTCCACAGCCAATGAGGCTAAAGCTGCATTCTAGTCCAAAATCATGTTGCCGAAAGCAAGTTGTTCACCTATAGATAACTATTTTATTGGACTTCAACCCTCCCCCATTTTTTTTAGTTTTGTTTAGATTTTTCTTAAACGGAACAATTCTCTGAGTTGTTCCTCTTGCTTCCTGCTCTCCTTCCTCTTCCTATTAAATAAATCCTAGTCCTTGCTTTATTCTATTAAGAATCTTGGGTACTGTAGCTTACCCCTAACATAGCTTCATTTCCCAGCCCTCTAACCAACTACAGTTCCCAGGATTCTTTGGGGTAAGTCATGTGCTTTAATGTTGTGTACACAGACTTAAATTGCCTCCTTTATCTTCCCTTCCCCCACCCTTTAGGGACAGGGGGAAAGGTAGGAACTTATTATGTCGTTCATGTTTCCATGAAAAGATGTCCAGCCCACTTCCACCTTAGGAAGAGTGGTTAGTGAGAAAGCTATAGCCAAAAAATTGAACTCTGATGATGAAGACTTTGTTGATTATCATAAGTACCCTTCATTCAGAAACCATACAGGTTTTTGCATTTTGTAATCTCTGTTTGCTCAAGGAGGTGATCAAACTATTGTTTGGAATCACTAGTTTTCAAATGTGGCTTTGGGGGATCCTGAGATTTCTCTGAAGCTTATCGGGAGTTCTTCAGTTAGAAGATCTGTAATGCCAAATGAGCTTCCCCAAAAGATTGCTTGCTTGCTACAATGTTCAATGGTAGAAGAACTTTGGCTATGTGCCATTATCCAAAGATTATTATCCTCTACATATAAAGTCAGATTCTAGTCCTTACCTATGGTTTTTAATTTCACTAACATTAAGATATGCATTATGCTCACAGTCAGAAGTCTTGGAATATATTTTGCGTTCTCCGTAAACTCATTGGTGGGTGCGTAATGACATTAATGTCGGCAGACATTCTGCTGACAGGGGAAGGGCCATCTCAGTAGTAGAGCATCTGTTTTGCATGCAGAAGGTCCCAAGTTCAGTGCCCTACATCTCCAAGTAGGACTGGGAGAAACCCTTGTCTGTAACTCTGGAGAGCGGCTGCCAGTCACAGTTGACAATGCTGAACTAGGTGGACTAATGATTTGGCTCAGTATAAGGCAGCTACCTATGTTCCTATGATTTTTAAGACAGGTGGAATGCAGCTGGAGAAAATGATGCATGCTCTGTGGCTCCTCCCTCTTGCCCTCCTGGGTTATCTTAAAAAGATATGTACCAAAATAAATGCTGCAATCCTAATATGAATATTTGGTGGCTATAATTGCCTTGGGTGCCTTAGCAGAAAGGCACCCTTTAAATACAATCAATCAATCAATAAAACAGCACAAACATTTCACCCCAAATGTTCTTTTCAAAGGATCAAGCTGTAAATTGTAAAAGGTGAATTCTGTGTGTGTGTGTGTGTGTGTGTGTGTGTGTAATGTACGACAACATTGGGTTCTTGCTATATCATGCTATATCATGGATTTTTAACTTTTTCTGGTCTCAGGGCAACATTTGGAAATCTAGGAAACTTTTCTGGGCACCACAAAGCATCCATTTCACAGATGACTTTTATTTATTTGTTTAAATGTTTATATGCCGCCTGCTAAGTGGGCAGCTCAAGGTGGTGTACAACAAAACAAAACACAACACTATACAAGAAACCAAAATACAATTAAAATACAACCAGGCTGTTGGAAAAATCAATAAAACTATACAGCTGGTTAAATTAGATCTTTGCAGGTCCAGAGTTTTTGAGGAAGCAGGCAAGATGACAAAAATATTTTTTTGCATGTAACTCCCTTCCAAGCAATAGGCAAAACACCAGTGGGTGAGTGGGTGCCATAGGACATGGGTGCCGTGTTGGGAATGTGCAATGTCAAAACACTTAGGAATCTAAGCACAGGTGTCAGTGTAACTTGTACAGAGCATCATCTTATATGTTTTGAAGGCAGGGCATCATAATATTTGAATAATAATAATAATAATAATAATAATAATAATAATAATAATTTATTATTTATACCCCGCCCATCTGGCTGGGTCTCCCCAGCCACTCTGGGCGGCTTCCAAAAGAACATTAAAATACAGTAATCTATTAAACATTAAAAGCCTCCCTAAACAGGGCTGCCTTCAGATGTCTTCTAAAGGTCTGATAGTTGTTGTTCTCTTTGACATCTGAAGGGAGGGCGTTCCACAGGGCGGGCGCCACTACCGAGAAGGCCCTCTGCCTATTCCCAGAATAGGACAAAAGCATGCTTTTGTTAAACTCATGCACAAAATGCGCCTATCCCCCCCAAAAAACCACCCCTTGTTTTCCTGTGTGATTCCATTTCTTAGGATAGCATCAGAAAAGCTGTTTTGATGTTTTAGGAATTGCTTTCTAATTTCAAGAGGGCAACGGAGGGCTAGCTACAGGTCGTGAAGCTGCAATTTCAAGTTTATCAGTTCTACCTCAGGAGGTTTTTTTTTCATTAGCATGTTACATGCCCTTTGGTTAACATTTTGCACAAGTTATTCCTTGGTCCTTTTAAACCTAGAAATCACGTTGAAAGCACAATTGGCAGCCAAGGCATCAGTGCTAGCTTCTTTTAATGGAGTGCATCATTTTCAGGGACCTTTTCACCAGATCCAGAAGTAGACCTTTGTTTTCTATATTTAAAAAAAACCCCACTGCTGTGGATTTATTTTAAGGATTCTATTGGTGGCTTGTATTAGGAACGTACTGTAAACAAAATTAGCATCAAGAGAGAACTTTGATACTGGAACAATAAAAGAAGCAAGCTAAAGTGCTATGCTAGCCTAAGGGTATATTCACATTTCTGCCTTAGAGCACAAAGATGTTGTCCCCACTCCTGGTGCATTTCACAGTTCTTTCCCCTCTAGCAGTTCACATCGGCACAGCTTCATTAGTGTCAGATTTATTTCTGTTTGTGTACACACCAGGGGGCATTGACAGGGCAGGTATGTCTTTACCCATTGTAATGATGCTCACACCTTGGCAAGGGATGAATTAGGAATGGTTTAAGAACTCCAACTGGTGTGAAGCTGGTTCGAGAAACAACACTGGAAACACAGCTAGTAAACAGGAGTGTAAACACAGCCAAAGATGGTATGGAAGAATTCTGTAATCTCTGGTCCCAGACCAGCTATAGCTACACACAACCAACCTCTTGCAGCAACATATAATCCCAGATGGGAATACACATTCCTATCTGTATCCAGTGGGGCACAGAAGAGCATTGCAATGAGAATGTTCCTCCAGATATGTGCTTGCATGCAGAGAGCACCTTATCTGTATCTCTTGTATTGTCCAGCAGGGGGAAGCGCCTTTCTCTCTAGGGAAGAAGTGTGCTTGCACACGAAAGTTCATACCAATAACAAACTTAGTTGGTCTCTAAGGTGCTACTGGAAGGAATTTTTTTATTTTTTATTTTGTTTCGACTACAAACCAACATGGCTACCTACCTGTAACCCACATAGTATGTTATTTCAATCTGAGTCGAGACTCCAGGGACAGCTTTTTGGAATGTGGAGTATCTGGAAATCTGGGTGGTGTGTGCACACTTATACAATGTGCATACTGATTTCTGATTGTTGTCCAATATCTGATTGTCCACCTTAACCACACGTATTTGAGCAGGGATGGGGGGGCGGAGTTTAAATGTGAACGTACCTTTCTAGTTTACACTTCTAGCACAATATGCAGACTTGAAATAAAGCAATCTTTTGAAATCCACACTTCTCCAGATTTCGCAATAGTTTTCCAGCCAAGTATATGTACAAAAATGCATAGACTAGGTTAACACTGCATACATGTACGTGAAAATAACATACAAAATGCATTAATTCAGGTAAAATTGCTTTGCATAAATATGCACATTAGGTAAAACTGCATATACAAATGTGTATATTAGGAGAAATGTGCACTTAAATGCTGATTAATTTTCATGAGGACTTTTTTTAAAAAACAAAAACAAAGCTGATGTGGAAATGTGAATTGAACTAAAGACTGCAAAAAATAGAAAGTGACAGACTAGCTCACCCTTATATATGAGTGACTTTGGAAGTTAGCTTCCTTGAGTTTGTATTCCCCCACCCCAAGGTTTTGGTGTTTAGTCGGAGTTGTTTTGTGTTTTGCAAAGAAAAAATGTGTTCAAACAATTCAGAAATGAGAGGGAGAGAAAACTCTGGAGACAGCTGCAATTTTTGGAAAGTGTTAAAAGAGAGCATCATGTGTGATGATGTGCCCACCAATGTATTTTCTGCTGCAGTTATCTCTGGCCAAATAGTTTTTGCAGCATGATACTGAGATTGGGGGGGAAAGAGACTGCTCACACTAGAGGAAATTATGGCTCTATCAGACAGAGAAGAAAAATGGTCCCCAAAAGCCCTTTTCCCAGTCTACAAACGATTGGTGGTGGTGGGGAGATATGAGACCCATTGAAATCCACAAACCACACTTGTTGACTCATTGCAAATTTAGTCAAATCATGGTCTCCTCTAATTTCTAAAAACAGTACCGGTAGCTAAGAGAGCCATGGGGTCCATGGAGTCACGAAGAGTCGGACACAACTAAACGACTAAACAACAACACAAGAGAGCCATCTGGTTGTGAGGCTGTGTACTTAAAGGACACAACCTCATGACACAAATTTGCATAAAGTGTACATATTTATATGTATAAATTCCTCTAGGAAATTATGATGGGAGGTAGCTGGGTTCTTATCAGGACTATGCTTTGCAGTTCAGGACTATGCTTTGCAGTTCTCTCTCTCTCTCTCTCTCTCTCTCTCTCTCTCTCTCTCTCTCTCTCTCTCTATATATATATATATATACCTGTTTCTCCTAAAATAAGACATAGCCATAAAATAAGCCGTAGCAAGATTTCTATGCATTTGTGAAATATAAGCCATACCCCGAAAATAAGACATAGTGATGCGGCGCCTCTCCCTTAAGATGGCCTGGATAGGCGTGGCTATGCAGTGTACCAATGCGGAGCGGTTAAAATAAGACATCCCCCGAAAATAGGCCATACCCAGCCAGATGGGTGGGGTACAAATAATAAATTATTATTATTATTTTTATTTTTGAGGGGGGGGGGAATAAGACGGTGTCTTATTTTAGGAGAAACACGGTATATAAAAGTTAAAGCATTTTGGCCTAAGTGGGAGTGTCTAGTGTTTCCTCACATTGTTGTGGCCCCTTTAATTTCCTTAATATAAATTTATCTTTAAAATTAGCCTAGTTATTTACAGGGTTATGCTATGCTTCAGATTTTTCTCTACCCTGATCATGCCCAAATGAAGAGTCTAGTGGACCATTAATCTTTGGAATCCTGTTCCTTCTGCACTTCCAGGACACAAAACCAAAATGCATTATTCATTTTTAGTCAGTCGATAGACTTAGACCACCACCTGCCCACAGAAGAACAAATAAACCCCAATGGCTGTGTTTAAATCCACCTTTCCCTTTGCACCATTGCAAAATTGGACATTTGCAAAACAAATGAATGAGAAATCTCTGCTGAGTCAACAAATGAATTCAGATGAGAAGCAATATAGCATTGGATTGCTTTTGTACTAGCATACATTGATTGGCTGGTTCCTGGATGCATAGCCACAGGCTGTTGTATGTTGGCTACAAAATGAAGCTGTCTCATATTTACTGGAAATGCTAAAAACAAAGGAAGACAGTGCAAGCCCTGTCAACAGACTAGCAGCTGAGGGAAAATAATTGTGACTGGTTGATAATAGCTTAATGACAGCTGTATGCATTCATATTTATATAATTCTGATCAGCTTAAGGGAGCAGCTATTCACAAGCTAACCACATAGTTAGTGTATGATCTGTAGTTGCACAATCTCTATTCATGCAACATTTTTGTTCTCACAATAGCCCATTTTAACTTGTACCTTACTTAAGAAGGTAGGAAATGTGAACAGGGAGGAAACCTGATAGTTATCATGCCTCCAGGGAGATTCTTCTTCTTGTGAAGTCATCCAACGAAACTAAAGAGTGGGAGATTCGAGGCAGACAAAAGGAAGGACTTCATGCAGTGCATTGTTTAAAGTATAGCATTCACTACCACAGGGGCATAGTAGGGGGGCACTGCCGGGGCAATGGCCCTGGGCACATTTTTCTGGGGGGAGGGATGCTGCTCACGCTGCCCTGCCAACCCTTGAGATGCTTTGCGTGGCTGCAATTGTATCAGCCTTGCAAAGCGGCTTGGGGCTGATGTCACTCCAGTGGCATTGGTGGTAATGGCTGGGCTGGCGCGGCAGGCTCCATTCATCCTCTGGTGTGTGAATGTGTGCCCTGAACACCAGCAAACCATGCTACATCACTGCACTACCACAATAAGGTGATGGCCACTAGCATAATCAGCTTTAAAAGGGGCTAGATAAATTCATGGAGAACCAGCCTGCTAATAACTACTGAACATATTGACTATATACTGCTTCCAGGATCAGAGGCACCCATGCCCCAGAACATAAGTTCCTGGGGAAATGGCAGTGGGAAAGGACTCTTACCTTCATGTCCTGCTTCATGATGTCCCCAGAGGCATTAAGTTAGTTACTGTGGGCATCAGTTGCTCGACTAGATAGATCTTGGTCTGATCCAGCCAGACTCTTCTTATATCAATGGACATATGAAGCCATATGTCTTTAAAACAGACATGGGGATGCTCAGACCCAGGGGCCAAATGTAGACCTTCTGTCTGGCCCTCCGGACTGAATGCTTTAGCTGAGATTCATGCATTGTAGGGGACTGGACTAGAAGACCCTTGGGGTCCCTTCCAACTCCACAGTTCTATGATTCTATAACTTCATCAGGCCACACTGTTCACCTGGCACACTCCTTGGGCATTTTTGCTTGCTTGGAATGTATCATTGGACGCTGCTGCTGCTGCTGCTTTTTGTCTGGGTGGAGTATATAGAGGGGTGTGTGAGTGTGTCGAGAAACTAGCCTCCTGTAAAAATCACATTTATTGCTTTGCACACTTTTACCTGTGGCCCCCACCCACCAGAACAAAATGTGGCCCTGTGGCTGAAAAATGTCCCTCATCCTCGGGTTTGAATTGTAACTTGAATTGCATCACAGAAAAACAGTAAGGCTATTTTAAAGCTGGTGAGAGATGTTAGGGTTGACTTGTGTCAGTCAGCAGCGTAGCTGTTGCGTTTCAAACCAATTGAAATTTCTTAGTAATCCTGTTGTACAACACATTTCAGTAGTCTAAGCCGGATAGCATTAACCAAGATACCTCTGTCCGGGATGGGTGGGGTGGGGGTGTCACACCCAGCACGCAAGTGGAAAAAAGTGGAAAGGCACTTCAGATGACAATCTGTGTGAGAAGCAAGAGTGAGTCTCAGTGTGGAAGGCGTGGGTTTTTCCCATAAAAGAGTGGCTAAAAAATGCATGCCCTCCCAATGCCATCTCAAAAAGAAGAAGTAAGTTTAAGAAAAGGAAGCAGGAAAAAGTTCGAACTCTTTTGCTTGTGATGGAGACATTTAAAAAAGACAGTCCTGTTCAGAACAGGTAGATAGCCGTGTTGGTCTGTCATAGTCAAAACAAAATAAAAAAATTCCTTCCAGTAGCACCTTAGAGACCAACTAAGTTTGTTCTTGGTATGAGCTTTCGGGTATCTGAAGAAGTGTGCATGCACACAAAAGCTCATACCAAGAACAAACTTAGTTGGTCTCTAAGGTGCTACTGGAAGGATTTTTTTTATTTTGTTCTGTTCAGAACAGTTTCTTCCACTTCTCCGGAAAGGTAGGACAGAAGCCTACCCACTGGATGTGCTCTGCAGTGGGGGAATAAGCCTGGCTCCCCCACCCACCCCTGCTTGGAAAGGGAAGTGAAACAATCAGATGTTTGTGAGTGCTACAAAAAGTCTGGGAGGTTTTGCAACACCCTGATCGCTTTGTTCACTCCCCACAAACATTTTTGAGCACTCAGCATCTTTGCCCATCCCTAATCTGTAGTGTGATAGCAGTGTTGGTGTCTACACAGTATCAGAACTGGCCTGTTATCCTGTGTTATTTCTCAGTAAACCTTTTCACGGGATGGTGCTTCTGGAGCCCTTACAGT
This sequence comes from Darevskia mixta, assembly GCA_034641385.1. Taxonomy (NCBI): domain Eukaryota; kingdom Metazoa; phylum Chordata; class Lepidosauria; order Squamata; family Lacertidae; genus Darevskia; species Darevskia mixta. Next base: position 15,595,639 of record JAWWNH010000030.1, read on the forward strand.
GTGAAAGATTTTTTTTGCAAATAACTGTTCCGAGTCTCTCCTGATATCTAGAGCTTCCATAAGTGAGAAGGAAGGAGTCATACCCTCCTTGCGTTAAACTGTATTTAGTATGACCAAGATCTGTCTTTGCACCTTCTTTTTTAACAGAGGCTTCTCACCTCACGATGAGAAGTCTCTACGAAAACGATGAACATGTAAACGCACAAACAATAGAACTATAACTTGTTTGGTTTTACAAGATAGGAAGCAAAGAACATCTAGAAGGCCCCCCCACAAGTATTATTTATTTAACTGTGGCAGATTCTAATTGTGATGGGAAATTTTTTCCAGTGACGAGATACCAGGAAATTGTCAATCCTTATAATGTTGGACAAAAGCCAAACATATTATTACCAAATTGCAATTGAAATGAAAGGCAAAAAGCAGGACTAAGATTCTCTTAGGCAGCCCATGGCAAAGTAAGTGATAAGCAGAGGGAAGGAAAACCAAACACATTGGACAGCTTCCTGTGGTCCAATGTTACATTCCTCCAAGGTCTGTTAAGGCCACTACTGAAGGGGGGGAATGGAACAGCTGGAATGGAGAACAAAGCAGTCAGCGGCACCCCGTGAAGGGAGGAAGGAGTGAGCTCTACAAAACAGCTGATAGGGCTAAATTCAGCTTGTTTTTCCCCCTGTTCAACAGTTCTTGTGCCATGGCAAATAAAGGATGGACACACAGATTTGCATTTCTGTTTGGTTTACAAGACTCATCGGGTTTGTTTTGTAAAGAGCTGTGGGAAAAGGTAGACATATCTTAATCACACTTTCCTTATGCCTACGGACCCCGTAGGGAGGGTTGCATTGTGACTCTCCCACTCCACCCCAGTTCTCTTAGCTTAAATACCACAGTGCTTCTGCCAGGACATGAGCAATACAATGCACTCAGCTGGACATTTTCTCTCTCTTCAGCGCATAAAACAATTTTCAGTTCTGGATGCCTTGTCTTTCTAAAAAAAAAAATCACTTCAGTTTGCTTGAACTCCTTTAGTGCTACTAAATGCAAGCAGCAGAGCATGGCTTTGGGGCATGTGTTATAAAAAAATGGAGCCACTTTTTAAAAGAGAGGCAATGTTTATTAAACAAAATCAAGCTACATATCTAAATCTTCTACTGCCTCTTGCAACCGATGATAGATGTTGCCAGGGTTACATTGTGCAAATATATTTTGCAAATCTATAGGGCATCAGCGAGGAATCAACATGCTTTTTTAACATTTGAAAGATCAGGTGAAAGTATAATCACGTCAGTGTTGTGTGCATCTGGTTATGTATATAAGATTGTTTATATAGATGCTAGTTCCTAGTTTCCAACTCCTTGTCATACTCTAGCATGGCTAAGAAATCGAAGCAGAGATCAGGGTTAGGAGCTGACTTCTCAATGGATCCCACTTTACTAGGGGCAAATAGACTGCTATCTGGGTTATAGCAGGACCTGCCCCCTAGTACCCAGACACTGGGGCCACCAAAGGAACAGGCCACTAATTGTTGGAAGCCATTCAGTTCACAATATACGTAATTATGTTTTCCTCCATATCTGAGCCACTGTTTAACCCAGAAAGAATGGGTGGAGTTTCACACCTGACCTTTCTCAAACAATTAAAATGCCCCTCTAAGGCTCGCGCACACACACTCACACACTTAATTAAACTTGTTTCTCTATGCAAATAGTTTATTTTCCCTGTAAATACTGCTAAATGAACTGTAAAGAAATGAAACTCTCCCGGCAAGCTGTAAGATAATGTGGTTTTTGTTTTGTTTTGTTTAACGTGTTTGCTAGCTCATGTACTTGGCTCCATAAACACTTCCTACATGACTATGTGTGTGCCCCCCCTCCAGATAATGGGGAGGAAATGTAAATGAAGAGGGGAAGAAGACTTAAGATAGCCCTCAATTCATGCTACATTTCTGCATTATTTTGATGCAGGAGGGGCTATTACTGGGTGTCTTTTATTTTGCAGATCATGTGGTATTGGAGATGTGGATAAAGAAAGCTTCTGCTTGCTCCATTATCAGATCCCTTATGTGTTCCTTCCCAGTGGTGACTTCATGATATATAAATGGTCAGGAGATAGTCAGTAATGAAATAGCCAGTGTCTTCTCCCAGTCTTCTCTCAATCCAGATGAAGGGGTGACCTGGGATAGAAGATATAACTCCCACCTTAACTATGGCCTTTTCTCCCTTAATGATTAGCAGCCTTCATTTCTATTTCCAATTATCACTACACTTGGGGCTAACGCTACAGTGGGGGCAAAACCTCATGAATAACCCTTGTCTCTGGGAAGCTCTGCTTCTACTGTCTCTGTGTGCCAAGTGGACAGGGATGCTTTATGTACCCCTAGTAGTCCTTGCTATATCCATGCCCTCCCGTTTTTCTGCTGACACCGTAACAGCAAGTATTAGATAAAAGAGTGTTGGAGGTAATGTAATCAGTGCTATTTTTCTAGAAAAAGAGGTGCTGAAACCCTTTGTTCAAGATTTTTTATTCCTTGAGAGGTGCCAGAACCAAGTTCCAATGATTTCTGGCTGGGGGGCAGGGGGAAGCTCTGAGTATAATATACAAACGTGGATGTGATCCCAGCTGCTTGTTAATTATATGTAAAGTAAAAATATTTAGGATTGAACTATATACTAATACTGGTTTGGGTATTCTTATGCTGAGTCTACACACTTGAGAGAAGTACCAGCAGACTCGGAAGAACCTGAGATATGCGCAAGTGCAAAACAACAACACACCCCTAGATGAGGCAGAATCTCTAAAACAAGATCCATAGAAGGAAAGTGGCATGGGGGTCAACCGGAAGTGTGGATGATCCCTGAGAAGGGGTGGGACAGATAACTAGGTGGGGTAGCTGAACAGGAAGCCAGAGAAGCATAGATATACAAAGGGTAGAATAAACCATCTGATCACCCGGCTAGGTCACTTTCTGGTTCCCATTCGAAAGCTGTTTTTCTATGTTGCCAGAGACAGAACATAGGAATGTTCCTTTATATGAAGTCATGCCACTGCCTCCATCTATCTCAGTACTGTCTGTACTGACTGACAGTGGATCACCAGGGTTTCAGACAGGCTTCTCTCTCAGCCCTACCTGGAGATGCTGAGGACTGAACCTGAGTTCGGGACTGAGGACTGAGTTCTGAATGCAAAGCACCGCGCCTGAACCATGATCCTTCCTCAAGCGTTATTAGGAGACCTCCTATTCCAGGCTTCTTCAACCTCGGCCCTCCAGATGTTTTGAGACTACAATTCCCATCATTCATGACCACTGGTCCTGCTAGCTAGGGATCATGGGAGTTGTAGGCCAAAAACATCTGGAGGGCCGAGGTTGAGGAAGCCTGACCTATTCCCTCCACAGCTACAATTTTCAGAGTTCCCTGGGAAGAGGGATTGATTGTTAAGCTACTCTGATAATTGTAGCTCCTAATAATTCTGAACACCCTTTAAAAACTACAGCTCCCAGAATTCTTTGGGGGAAGCTATGACCATTAAAAATGGTATAATACTACTTTAAATGTACAGTACAGATGGGGAAGATGGAATAGAACAGAGTGGTTGGAATCCTACCCTAAACAGAAGCTTTCCATGCTGCAATAGTTTGTTGCAGGATAGGACTGTTAAATATCTAATTGGCTGCCAATTTCCCCCATCCGTGTTTCTATGAACAAATTAGATTAGTGAAGTAGTTCTGCCTTCTTCTTAGAATGGGAGTTTTTGAGGAGTCAATTTGTTAACACAAAAAGAAAAGCATGTTCTGTTGCGCGTGCCTCTCGCTCCCTTTCCCAGTGAAATGGTAATGGTAATTGGGCAGAAGATGAAAAAAGGAGGCAGTGAAGAAAAGAAGAATGTGTGAGGCAAGTCATGCTTGCATTCCTACATTCTAGGGATACATAGGAGTCTCTCGTGTTCCTATCTGTCATAGTCCTTGCAGTGAAGAGGGAAATTCAGAGAAGGGCTACCAAACGATCATCAGCTAGAGCTATGGATGGAAGAGGAATTCCCTTCAGATCACATTTAAAGGCGAACATGCCCAATTCACACTGTCCAAAGCAATATGTGAACCAAACAAACCTAGCCTTCAAAATTCACACTTCTTTGAATTTTGTAATGTTGTCGTTCAGCCAATTAGCATACAAATGCATACATATAGAAATGCATGTATTAGTGAAAATAACAACAAAAATGCATTATGCTAGGGGAAAACTGCTTTGGAAAAAATGTGCATATTGTGTTATTCTTGGCTTAATAACTTTTAGAATCCAGGATGCCCATAAACATAAGATAAACTTGATTAACTATTTGCAAAATGAGGAGTCCCTATTAAAGGAAGCCATGGCTTTTCTATTGCTGAATCAGTCTCCTGCTTAGAGGTCCCTTCCAGTCTCATTTGATTCACTTAAGCAAGTCCCCCTTAAAGTGATAGCATCCTCACACATACTAGGATAAATGTGCACTAAAATGCAGCAAATGGCTACAATCTTTTTAGGCCTAACCACTCATTATATTAATGTCATTAGCAACCACATAAGGATTTTTTAAACATGTGCAAGAGGGCCGTTTCAATTGTCTTCAGGAATGCAGCATTCCTGAACATTTATTCCCTACCACCACCACGGTGCAGCAATTAGCATTAGGGGCAAAGGATCTCATTGGCACCAATGGAATATTTTCCCCTAATACTAACTTGTTGGGGTGTGTGGTTTAACTGATTTCACAGCTGGGAAAGGAAGACTAATTATGTTGCTCCATGCTCTGCATTCCTGTGGGCAATTCCCCACCCAGCCAGCTCCCATGCCTAGTACTGAGTTATTGTTTTCTTAAAATACATTAACAGTGCGATTAGCAATTGGGTTTTGTAACTTGTAGTCAGGTCCTTTTTTAAAAAAAGCAACAAACGTAATAAAGGCTTATATGGACAGATTGGGGAAAGTGGAGTTTTCCTGCCCAGTAGGAAGAGAGAGGGCGAGTTGAAGTCACTGTTGGACAAATAGTATGAGTACTTGGGCAATTCTCACATGGCCTCCTCAAGGTAACAACACAAGCTGGGGGCATGTTGAAGCTACAGCAGGGCTTCTGTCTGTTTAAGAGCTCTGAAATGGTATGGTGTTTCAACAAATGCAGTCTCCACCAGGAGATTTATAGCACTCCACTCAGTTTATAGCAGGACTAGCTATCCCAGGGGTCAGCAACCTTTTTCAGCTGTGGGCCGGTCCACCGTCCCTCAGACCATGTGGTGGGCCGGACTATTTGTTTTTTTTGGGGGGGGGAATGAACAAATTCCTATGCCCCACAAATAACCCAGAGATGCATTTTAAATAACAGGACACATTCTACTCATGTAAAAACACGCTGATTCCCGGACCGTCCGCGGGCCAGATTGAGAAGGTGATTGGGCCGCATCCGGCCCACGCTCCTTAGGTTGCCCACCCCTGAGCTATCCTGTGGTCTTCCAGAAGGTGCTGGTCTTCATCCTGTCATCTGAAACATTACCCAGGCTGTCTAGGGCTGATGAGAGCTGGAGTCTGACAAAAATATGGAGAATTACACATTCACCACCCCAGGTTTATGGGGCAAGAAACCTGATTTATTTATTTTTAATCTATCTACATCATCATCATTTGAATTTATATCCCACCTTTCTTCCAAGGAACATAAGGTGGCATACAGAGTTATCCCCATCTCCACTGTATCCTCACAAACAACCCTGTGAGGTATGTTGGGCTGATATCTGTGTTTGATAGTCGCCTATTTAATTTAGTGGAGTGAAGTTTAAATGCCTGAGCAGGCTCCTTTGGGAGGAAGAAAGGGGTGTAAATTCAGTAAATAAAGTTAAATAGATAACCGGTCCTATCACTTTTCAACATAGGACCAGTTATTTATTTAACTTTACTCATTGAATTTACACCTCTCCCTCCCTCCCAAAGGGGTCTACTTGACACCCAAATGACCATGAGCATATTAAACTGCCTGATTTGACCAGCCAGCCCATTATTGTCTACTTTGACTGGCAGTGACTTTCCGGTATTCCGTGCCTTTTTCATCACCTGTTACTTTTTAGTTAGAGATGCGCAAAGGTTGAAATGGGACCCTTCTGCGGAGGAAAGAGGCTCACCTACTGGCCTCTGTGGGAATGCTTACATTCCACCTGCCACACTCCCTCAATTCCTCAGATCCCATTCACTCTTCCTCTGTTTCCCCAATACTTTTGCTTCCTTTACAGCCCTATCCTTTTTTAAAAAAAAAAAAAAACTGTCTGCAACCTTTCTTTTATCTTTTGACCTAGAGGGGAGCAACTTAACTGGCTTTCCTTTAACTTACTCTTGCTTTGGAAACCAGTGGCTACGTTCTTAGTGCACTGTCTTTTAGCCACCGGAATCTGATTAACACTAATGAGACTTATGCAGTTAAAAATGTACTGCAAATGTGACCCCTTGGTGCTATCTCTGACTTCATAAGCGCCTGCTATTTTGAGAGAAAGGGTCAGCAGTTCTTTCTCTGGTATGACCATTGAAATTCAGCTCCTGCTGTAGAATGGTACGCTAATATCCAGGCAATCAGATTATGATATACACTGCATGTCCACTCAAGAAGTGAGTCCCATTGTGTTCAGTGAGTCTTACTTCCTTTTAGAAGTTTTTTTGGCTTACAGCCACAGCCCATTGAGGGTAAAAACAATGGCACTGTTCAGACAATCGTTCCTGGTTCAGTAAACCATCATAAACCTTGTCGGTCCTCCCCTCCTGCAATTCTGCACCAGCTTCAGTGCAATGATTCTGGTTTATATTAGACCAGGGCTTCCCCATTACGCCCAAACATCCCAGCTTATTTTCCTGGTTTGTTAACTAGCATTAAGCCACAATTCCCTGGGTCAAATGTCAAGTGGAACTCTGGCTTGCTACAAGCCAGGCTGTTTGTAATGAAGCTAGTATACAACGGATGGGGGCATGCACAACCCCACTGGAAGAATCCACTTTTTCAGTTCCATTCCCACTCCGGAGTAGCAGATTTCAACTGAATCTGAAATCTGGTGTGCTACACTCACGTGTCAATTCGTTTGCTGTAATTTAGTTGTTTACTTTAACCGAACGCTCCAGATGTTTTTGTGCATGTGTGTTTGTTTTGCTCGTGGTTTACCGTAATTGCATCATACATTTTGTAGTTCGGAGCCTCCCTAAAAATTTATTACAAATGTGTGTGCCTTACTCACAGTTTTGCTGCACCGAGGGTTAATATATTATAGGAGTGAAAGTGGTTTGGGTTAAGTTCATCACATGGTTACATATATATTGTGGCAATGCATGATGCTTATTCATAAAATAATAAACATAAATATATATTTTAAAACATGGCCACCAGAATTTGACTCTTTTTAAAAAAAAATATGGAATCAAGTCTATAGCAAACAGACCATTTTCACCTTTGTTGCTAAAGTAGGGTGAAACGACTATAAAAGCCCAGTGTTAGCATTACTTCTATTTAAGTTTTCTTATTGGGCCATATTGCACTCATTTCACACGCTAGCAAGGTTCTGCTAAAAATTCTACAAGGCAGGCTTAAGCAGTATGTGGACCGAGAACTCCCAGAAGTGCAAGCTGGATTTCGAAGGGGCAGAGGAACCAGAGACCATAATCTTAAATACAGAAATTAGAAATCATATACCTCTGAAATCAAAAAGACTTAAGTTCCATAAAATGGCTCGGGATTGTGATAAGAGATTGTTCTGATCCCTTATTTAAGTGTAACCAGCATCCATTTCTCCAAAAAGGCAAACTTTAAGATGTGCAGAACATTGATTTTCTTAGCTTTTCCAGCTTGCATCATTTTGAATATAAACAGGTGTTTTTTTTTTTTTAAAAAAAAGAATGTCCGAGTTAAAAACTGAAATGGAAATTTTCACTTTGGATCCAAATTTCCTTTACAAACCCTTTCACAAAAGAAGGTTGGTCCCCAAAACTGTGGGAATCTATAATAACCTTGAACTTCCAAAAGTTACTCTGCTGCTTAATCTAGCCCAAAAAACATAATCTGTGCCTAGACACCATAAAATTGTTTCCTATGAAACACGTTGGAGTCTCTATTTGAAGATCCTTTATTGATGAATGGTGAATTTCAGGTCAGCAAAGACTGCCAGAGAAACTCCAGTGTGAAACTGCTTCACTAAGGCAGTGAACACGCCATACATTTTAAAATAAATTTAAAGCATATGATTTCCCCCAAGCAATCCTGGAAACTGTAGTTTGTTAAGAGTGCTCATAATTGTAGCTCTGTGAGGGGTAAACTATAGTCCACAGGATCCTTTGGGGAGAGTCATGTGCTTTACATGTGTGGTGTATGTGCAGCCCATGACTAATATTTCAGGTTCTAGCAGGTTTTCCTGCACTTAGCAGGTGGTTGGACTAAATTACTTATAAGGTCCCTCTGACCCCACGATTCTCTTATTCAGTCTATTTGCTTAGTCCTCAATCAAGGACTAAGTCCTTCTGAGAATAATTCGCTGCATTTCTGCATTAGTCTGCACATTTTTAAAAGTCTGCACAAAACATTGTACACATTTATGTGCATTTCTCCTAATGTACAGATGTTTATGTATTTTTTGCCTTGGGCACACATTTTTACAAGCAATTTCCCCTAATTTAATGCATTTGTGTATGTTATTTTTACTAGAACATGCATTTTCTACGCAGTTTTTGGTTGGAGAACTTCATCACAAAATTTGGAGAGGATACCAAAGGATAACAGTAGTTCCGCTCATGTATTGCTTCAGGAAGTGAAAGATAGTTCTCATTAAAATATTCCCCAAATGAATTTTCCCCTCATTCCTTCTTCTAGGTTTTCCTCCTTACCGTGTCTTGGCTTGCTATAGGAAGAAAATTAATTACAGTAGAAAAAATGATGTACCAATGGCAAATGTAAAAATGTAAAGGTAAATGACCACTGGACGGTTAAGTCGAGTCAAAGGCAACTATGGGCTGTGGCACTCATCTCGCTTCAGTCCGAGGGAACCGGTGTTTATCTACAGACAGCTTTCCAGGTCATGTGGCCAGCATGACTAAACCGCTTCTGGTACAATGGAACAGCGTGATGGAAACCAGAGCTCATGGAAACGCCGTTTACCTTCCTGCCACAGCAGTACCTATTTATCTACTTGCACTGGTGTGCTTTCAAACTGCTAGGTTGGCAGGAGCTGGGACAGAGCAACAGGAGCTCACCCTGTCGTGCAGATTTGGACCACCGACCTTCTGATCGGCAAGCCCAAAAGGCTCAGTAGTTTAGACCATAGTGCCACCCACATCCCTTTTACCAATGGCAAACACACACACACACACACACACACACACACACACACACACACACACACACTGCACTGGCTCCCCATTTGTGGAATGCTCTCCCCAGGGAGGTTTGGCTGGCGCTTTCATTATACAGGTTATGTTACATCTCCCAGGTGTTACATTTCAAGGCACCGCACACGTCAGTGAAATCATATACAACTGAAAAAGTTTGCAAACACCCTGTTGTGCCTCTGCCCCACCTTTGTCCTGCCTTGTTACTTGCATTTTATTTTATTTTACTTTTTTGGTCACCTGGGTTCGGTTTGATGCACATATGGAGAATTGAAGGGTTAGTTCAATCAATGTATTGAACTGAGCTGCACCTATGGCCTCCTTTTCGTCTTGCTACTACTCTTGCTTGACTGCCTCTTCTTACCATCAGCACACAGCACGAGATTCCCACCCCGCTCCCTGAGTCACCTTTTCCCATTTCTGTTTTCCTCTCCTCTATTCGCTGCATCTTCTCTCCTTCCTTCTTCAGGCCTTTATTTTCATCACATATCCTCTTTCAAGATCCTCGCGTCATAGCCCATTTCCTAATCTCAGTTCTGTAGCCAGGGTGAGGATAGTGACTCACCAGGAGCACTGGTTGTCAGGGTGGTCATTTATGCATCACAGATAGAAAGGAAATGCATTGAGGGGGGGAAGAGGAGGGGGACAAAAGGTTGCATCTAATGTTAGTCCTACTCAAAGTAGGCCCATAAAAAATAATGGGCATGACTGAACGTAGGGTCATTAATTTAATGGGTCTATTCTGAGCAGAACTTAGTTGGCTACACCACAAATATTTGCATATGCTAATTTATATGTTGTTGTTTAGTCGTTTAGTTGTGTCCGACTCTTCGTGACCCCATGGACCAGAGCACGCCAGGCACTCCTGTCTTCCACTGCCTCCCACAGTTTGGTCAAACTCATGTTAGTAGCTTCAAGAACACTGTCCAACCATCTCGTCTTCTGTCATCCCTTTTATATTTATATGTACATTTAGACATTATTGCTATCATTTCAATGGAAATACAATACATCTCTCCATACTGGTAGAAGACTGACCCTTGGGCCTACTCAGTCTGATTGGCAACTTCAAGGCCCCTTCTCTCCCTTTTTATGCCTGTATTCTTTAAACTGGACTTAGACTAGGCAATCCTTCATATAGATGTCCCCTTTAGATAGTCCTCTGTAAAGTGGAACACATAGCCAGCTGACTGGTTGACCCCCCCAACTAAGAATAAAACAAACAAACAATTATAAGATGACTTCTATTTAAAGAATGGAAACTTGTTATAAGCGTAGGGAGAAAAACCTGCTTCTATGTGTTTTAAAACAGTAATGGCTGGTTTTCCTCAAAATATTGTATTCAATCATTAATTTATTCTATTTTCATTTTGCTTTCCAGCCAGCTGGCTCCAAGAGTGGATTACACTAATAAAATAATCAGATTAAAATGCAATAAAACCGTATTTAAAATTACATTTAAAATCCATCAGCTGAAACCATCAAGAACAATAGAAAGGCACAACTGTAGCTACCAGAAGCAAAGAGGAGCAGCCCCAGTTGAGCATTCGTTGATAGACCCACGTGTGCTGGGATAAGCTATAAAAGTGTTGTGTAATGGAAGGGAGCCCCACCCCCATTCCTTTCTATGGACATGCCCATATGAGAGCAATGTATTGCTGAGAATCCACTGTTTTCTCATTTGTATTCCTAATGCGCCCAGGTGCGCATTTGCTTCAGCCTTTGTTTCAGCTGCAAATATGCTGCTTACACACCACACTTGTAGGCATTCCCTTCTTTTGGCACAATCCACATTGCGTTCATTTTATCCCACCTGCCAATCAGCTGAACTCATCCCTTCCATTAGACTCATAACTAGGCATTCATAACAGCTAGCCACAGTTGTGTGTCTGTGCTCAGCTTCGTTGTTGGGTTTTTCCATGCTAATACTTTCCCGGAAATCCAGATAAGAACATACAGGTATCTGAAAAACCTTAGCATGCATACAAATCATGAACAAAACCTTTCGTAAGAGCACCAAAGGAAAGAGAGAAAGTGTGAGAGAGAGCACTGTTCCTAGTTTCGGAAGTGTGAGGTTCAATAAAAGAAAGGGGAAATGATCTTTTAACACTCAGTGGTGGACGAAAGGGGGTGCGGGGGTGCGGGCCGCCCTGGGTGTCATCTCTGAGGGGGTGACAAAATGACAAAAATATGAGTTTTAAAAAATAATAAAAATAAAAATTGGGCTCACGAAACTTTTTAGTTCAGTCAACAAACGTAATGAAATGCGGCTGGCACTGGGCGCCACACCGCAGGGGCCGGGACTTACCGTGGGGCCTGCAGTGTGTCAAAGCCACACGTCTCTACTGGGAGTGACGTGGCGGCTTGAGCGCCTGCAGGCTCCGCACTGCCTGAAACGGCAGCGTGGGACTTGCGTCTGCCCTCCGCCTCTCACTCAGCCGCCCAACAGCTGAGGGGGAGGCGGTAGAGAGGCTCCAAGCAGCATGCCCCGTCCCCATGGACAGCTCACCCCGCCCCTGGCTATAGGACGTGTGGGCCGCACCCGGCACCCAAGCGGCTAGCTACGCCGCTGTTAACACTGCGACTGTGCCGTTTCCCCCCCTTTCCCCCCCACAAATCTGAAAGAGTGATTGAAAAAAATCAAAAGAAGAGCTTGCAGCATTATAAAATTATGTTTTAAAATGCTGTGTACGTGTGGTCTTTATTTTTTGCAGAAATCTGAGAGTGATAGATATCGATATGACAGTTGCAAGAGAGTGCTTGCAACTGGTGTGGAGTGAGGGGAGCCACCAGAAGTAACATTAAAATGCAATAATCTATTAAACATTAAAAGCCTTCCTAAACAGGGCTGCCTTCAGATGTCTTCTAAAAGTCTGGTAGTTGTTTTTCTCTTTGACATCTGGTGGGAGGGCGTTTCACAGGGCGGGTGCCACTACCGAGAAGGCCCTCTGCCTGGTTCCCTGTAACTTGGCTTCTCGTAGTGAAGGAACCGCCAGAAGGCCTTCGGCACTGGACCTCAGTGTACAGGCAGAACGATGGGGGCGGAGACACTCCTTCAGGTATATTGGACCGAGGCCGTTTAGGGCTTTAAAGGTCAGCACCAACACTTTGAATTGTGCCCAGAAACGTACTGGGAACCAATATAGGTCTTTCAAGACCGGTGTTATGTGGTCTCGGCGGCCGCTCCCAGTCACCAGTCTAGCTGCCGCATTCTGGATTAGTTGTAGTTTCTGGGTCACCTTCAAAGGTAGCCCCACATAGAGCGCATTGCAGTAATCCAAGCGAGAGATAACTAGAGCATGCACCACTCTGGCGAGACAGTCCGCGGGCAGGTAGGGTCTCAGCCTGCGTACCAGATGGAGCTGGTAGATAGCTGCCCTGGATACAGAATTAACCTGCGCCTCCATGGACAGCTGTTGCTGTATCAGGTTGCTAAGTCCCTGTTCCCAGAAGACGGTGCAGTTTGTACACTAATAATAATAATAATAATAATAATAATAATAATAATATTTTATTATTTATACCCCGCCCATCTGGCTGGGTTTCCCCAGCTACTCTGGGCGGCTTCCAACAGAACATTAAAATGCAATAATCTATTAAACATAAAAAGTCTCCTTAAACAGGGCTGCCTTCAGATGTCTTCTAAAAATCTGGTAGTTGTTCTCTTTGACATCTGATGGGAGGGTGTTCCACAGGGAGGGTGCCACTACTGAGAAGGCCCTCTGCCTGGTTCCCAAGCACACCATTCACCAATTCACTGAATTTGAGGAGAAAGAGAGCTGTAACAGGGTGCTGGCACCATACTCTAAATCCCCATAGACCTCTTTCAGCAGTTTTATGTGGCTATTGAGCACACAAGAGACAAGATGGAGCCTTGTGGCACCTCACAGTGCAGCTCCATTGGAGCAGAGCAGGAATCTCCCAACAACTACTCCCAACAGCCCAGCATTTGGAGAGAAACAACGGCAAAGCAATGCAGTTTTCTGTCACTGTTGGCAATGCACTGTGCCCAACTTTGCCAGATGTTTGCAAGGATACCATGATCAATGCCAAAAGCCACTGAAGTGTTTATGCCCCGCGTAGGGATGGAAGGAGGTGTCAAGTTCAGTTCTTTCAGGGCCTCATTTCCCCTGTTTTAAATTTATTTCTCTACATTTCTGCAGCAATTTGTTTTACAAAAAAACATGGACATGGAAAATCGCCAGCATTTTAGTGCAAACTTCTCCCTATCGACACACCTTTGTATGCAGTTTTGATGAATGTACTCATACCGGTAGTTGTAAGCAATAACTCCGCATAATATGCGTTTTTGTATCATAAGCTATTTTCTTGTTTTTCTTTTTTATACATACATACTTTCCCCTAAAATGTGCATTTCTTGTAAACACTGGTTGGTTGGAGAACTGCATCAAAAAATTCAGATAAGTACAAATTTGTACTTAACGATGGCTGTGTTTTGGTTCTCATGTTGTTTTGATAGATTTGATAGATACAGCTTTGAACTGAATCACATTTCTCCCCCATCCCTAGTCCCAGCTAGGAATGCTTGAGGAATTAGATCTTTGTGAATTCTGGTACAAAATGACCACATCTGTATTTCCAGTGGGAGTATTGGAATCAAGCTATTCTCCAAGGCTGGATCTCCATTGATCTGCTAAACGTTATTCAATTGAATGTTCTGTAAGGTTCAATGGCAATTTCCCTTTGTCGGTGACTTGCTACTCTGCAGCGTCCTCTGGTGTCACATTTTAATGTTATAAATGAGTGTAGATTTGCCCCAAATCTCAGTTTCACAAATGGTACTGAAGAATTAAACATGTTTGCAGCCATTAAACTATCCTAAGGTTTCTGCAGTTTGTTTCAATGGCATTTCAAGCACAACCCAAGCTGCTATGAATAAGTGCCACTTATACTTTGTACCAAGATCCTGTGTGTGCCAAGACAAATCTTACAGTATTCTGTGCTTCTGTTCCATATAATTATTATTTGCTTGTTCCAATGGTTTCCTATTCCTATACAGTGGTACCTCGACTAATGACGATAATGCGTTCCGACGCGATTTCCGTTAGTCGAAAAAATTCGTTCGGCGAATCCCCATAGGAATGCATTGGGGAAAAATTCGTAAGTCGAAGAAATCCTATTCAAAGCGGCCGTGACGTCTTTTCTTTAGTCGAAGAAATTCAGATGCGGCGGCCATTTTGTTTTACCGGAAGTCATTCGTTAGGCGAAAAATACGTTAGGCGAGTTATTCGTAAATCGAGGTACCACTGTATTCATTTTAGTGTCTCAGCTACACTGTGGGGTAGGATAGGCTGACTATTACCGGTAATGCCTTGAAAGGTCTGCCATTGAGCTTCATAACTGATTGGGAAATGTCTTATAGGTGCATTTTAATTGAACCAATTTCTGCAGTATCTCCAAGTTTTTGCAGATTCACTAAGAATGGGTTATTTAAAAAAGGTTCTCAAAATAAAGTTAAAGCTATCCAAAAATGGGAATTGATTTTTAAAAAAAGTAAAATAATTTAGAACAAACAACAATACAACCCCTATTTTTTCAAATTAATTTGCCAATTAAAAAGGGGGCATTGCTCTGCTACATATATCACCAGCTTTGGGGTAGTAGTAGTAGTAGTAGTAGTAGTAGTAGTAGTAATAATAATAATAATAATAATAATAATATATTAATACCCCGCCCACTCTGGGTAGCTCCCAACAGAATAAAAAAGCGATAAAATATCAAACATTTAAAACTTCCCTAAACAGGGCTGCCTTCAGATGTCTCCTAAAAGTCTCGTAGTTGTTTATTTCCTTGACATCTGATGGGAGGGCGTTCCACAGAGCGGGCGCCACTACCGAGAAGGCCCTCTGCCTGGTTCCCTGTAGCTTCACTTCTCGCAGTGAGGGAACCGAATAACAGAATTGTAGAGTTGGAAGGGACCACGAGGATCATTTAGTCCAACTCCCTGCAATGCAGGAATGTCAACTAGACCATGCATGACAGATGGCTACCCAACCTCTGGTTAAAAACCTCCAAGGGAGTCTGTTCCATTGTCAAACAGCTCTTACTGTCAGAAAGTGCTTCTCGGTTTAGTCAGTTGGCGCAAAGGAACAGGGCGGGGCATAGGTGGGGCAGAGACACAACAGGGTGTTTGCAAACTTTTTCAATTGTATATGATTTCACTGACGTGTGCAGTGCCTTGAAATGTAACCCCTGGGAGATGTAACATAACCGGGGGTTGCCTGTATAATGAAAGCGCCAGCCAAACCTCCCTGGGGAGAGCATTCTACAAACGGGGAGCCAGTGCAGTGTGTGTGTGTGTGTGTGTGTGTGTGTGTTTGCCATTGGTAAAAGGGACGTGGGTGGCACTATGGTCTAAACCATTGAGCCTTTTGGGCTTGCCGATCAGAAGGTCGGTGGTCCGAATCTGCACGACAGGGTGAGCTCCTGTTGCTCTGTCCCAGCTCCTGCCAACCTAGCAGTTCGAAAGCACACCAGTGCAAGTAGATAAATAGGTACTGCTGTGGCAGGAAGGTAAACGGCGTTTCCATGAGCTCTGGTTTCCATCACGCTGTTCCGTTGCGGTTCAGTCATGCTGGCCACATGACCAGGAAAGCTGCCTGTGGACAAAAACCAGCTCCCTCAGCCTGAAGCGAGATGAGCGCCACACCCCATAGTCGCCTTTGATTGGACTTAACCGTCCAGGGGTCCCTTACCTTTTTTTTTTTTAAAAAAAAAAACACCTTACCCTCCAGAGCAGCAGAAAACAAGCTCGGTCCATCCTCTATGTGACAGGCCTTTATATATTTGAAGACTACTTTTGAGTGTGAATATATAGGGTATTTTTACTTGACCCATTGATGAGCTTTATGCTCCCTTATATTTGGATGTGTGTTAAATGAACTGTTAATTGTTGCCTTTTTTCTATGTTCTGTTACAATTATTATACTTTTCATTATGTATCATTATTGCATTCCTGTATTTAGGCTTTTTATGTGAATTGCTTTCAGAACAGATGCATTTGTGGAAAACATGGTATGCAAATAAATTGGCTGTAACTATGATATACATTTGTATCAAGAGATGATTGTTTTCATTACTAGTAATTGCAGCTGAAAATGCAATTGTACATGATTAATCAAAAGAATCTCTCCCCCCCCCTCAAAAACATTGCTTTTTTAGGATTACTAAAGCTGTCTTTTTATTGTCACAGGCTGGAACTAATGGATACATGGCTCCTGAAATCCTAAATGAAGAGAATTACACCTACTCAGTGGACTGGTTTGCTATGGGATGTAGTATTTATGAGATGGTTGCTGGTCGAACTCCATTCAAGGATTTCAAAGAGAAAGTCGATAAAAGTGAAGTTAAAAGAAGAACCGTAGAAGATGAGGTGAAGTTTGAGCACGCTAACTTTGATGAGCCAACAAAAGATATCTGTAAAGTGTTCTTGGCAAAGAAACCAGAAGATCGTTTGGGAACCAGGTAGGATTCTATTTACCTTGATTGAAAAAAGAAGTTAAGGAGTAATGCCATCAATTCGTTTTAGGGAAATGAGGTTCATAGGTTCTATAGAGTTTTCTAAGACTGTTTACGCTGGAAAGCTCCAAATGTGTCTCATTGTTCATGTTGGCCAGAAAGCAGAAGGGAGCTATCATAAATTGGACGTACATTTTACCTTATGTAAGTTTTGTATTCTCTTGCAGCAGAGAAAACACAGGAAAACTGACTTCATGTATCAAAATGCTTTAAATGTTTCGTTTAACTCAAGGGTGGCTATCCTATTGGCGTTCAATAGCACCTGGAATTTAGTAACCATAAGTGGACTGAAAGGAAAACACTCAGCTTTAACTGGGCAGGGATATTATCTCAAGTCTGAAGTTCTTCTCTGATGGTTGTGATCACATACATTTCAGGCACATTTAAGGCACACGTAAAGTGCAAGGCTTCCTCCAAAGAATGCCAGCAACTGTAATTTATTAAGGGTGCTGGGAATTATGGCTCTGTGAGGAGCAAACTATGGTTCTGAGAATTCTTTGTGGGAAGCCATGACTGCTAAATGCACTTTAAATCTATGGTGTGGGTGTGGCCAGGTGACTTTGAAAGAACAGGGAGGAAAAAATACTTTCCATAATTGTTTTCCTCCGAAGGCATAGTACGGAATGCGTTCTTAGAGCTGCCTTGCTCTTTTAATGAACTTCCAACTCTTGGCCAGTGCTTGAAATACAGTTTCCTGATTCTGTCTTTTTCCTTTGTTCCCTTGTGCCTATCCCAGTGGATCTTGGGGAGGTAAAACAAAAACAATAGCAGGAGGAAGTAGATCTACTAAAGCAACAACTGAAGAATGTACCCTGTACACATGCATGTGTCTTGAAGGATAATATTGTCCACTGTGATTACTGCATGAAAGTCGTGTACCAATTCAATCTGCCGTGATATAGCAAAATACGCATACTGCTGCTTCTGCGCAGGTGATGTCCAGTAATGAGACAACAATAAGGGATGTACTTTGGTTGTAAAATACAACCTATGTAAAATACAGTGCACAATCCTTAATCTACCCCCATCAATAATATTATTACAGGCCACCCCAGTGTGTGCTGAGCTGTGCACAGGATTCCAGGGGGCTTGGCCCTCAACCAGTGCCTGTGCTCCTTTGTAGAATTGAAGATGTGGCAGAGGCTGTAAATCCATTTACACCTGGATTTAGATGGAGGAAGTCCAGTTCCTACAGCATGGTCATCTCAAGAGGGTCTTCAACCAGCCAGCCAAGATTGCTCTGCCCTTTTTTTCAGGTGCCAAACTCTTCCTGTGACATCACACCCAGTTACCTTGGCAACCTTCCAAATCTCCTGTCTCTGTTCACACCTCATGGCAGGGGAGTTCTCTTGCATTGCCAATGCCCCCCCCCAATGGCCCTGTATTTGTTTCTTAATGACCTTAGCTGGGCCAGGTCATCTTGCATAGGTTAGCCCAGAAATTCCTCTGCAGCTTGTATTTCCCCTTCATATCCCAAATAATCAAAATCCTACCATTTATTAATGTTTAGGGTTTACTGAGCCTCTTGGGTTTGCCGATCAGAAGGTTGGCAGATCGAATCCCCGCAATGGGGTGAGCTCCCGTTGCTCTGTCCCAGCTTCTGCCCATCTAGCAGTTCAAAAGCATACCAGTGCAAGTACATAAATAGGTACTGCTGCGGCGGGAAGGTAAAAGGCGTTTCCATGCTCTCTGTCTTCTGTCACAGTGTCCCGTTACGCCAGAAGTGGTTTAGTCCTGCTGGCCACATGACTCAGAAAGATGTCTGTGGACAAACACCGGCTCCCTCAGCCTGAAAGCGAGATGAGCGCTGCACCCCGTAGTCGAATTCGATTGGACTTAACAGTCCAGGTGTCCTTTACCTTTTTACCTTAAGCAAAATCCTACCATTTATTAATGTTTAGGGGGGTCCCCCCAAAAAACCTATACCACCACCCCTTTTTGGAGAAAGGTTCATATTTCCATAGATGTGCTAAAGAAATAACAGAAAAGTTGCTAACAACATTTAGAGCAATACATCAAAGCAGACCATAGCACAGTGACACATTTAAAAACACAATAGCATTTCCTCTCCAAGTGATTCCCCAGCTAAGGGCACAACAGCAAGGATTGTGCTTGGGCTGTTAGGCTCCTCTCTGTAAAATATGGTGCACAATCCTTAATTCACCCCTATAATGTGCCTTGAGAAACTAAAGTATTCCAATGTGCCATTTGTGTATGTGCCACTTTTCAGAGTTGCATTAGCAGCACATGCAGTTCTCTGCTTCCAATCTACTGCTCCAGCGGGAAGGTAAACGGTGTTTCCGTGCGCTGTTCTGGTTCACCAGAAGTGGCTTAGTCATGCTGACCACATGACCCGGAAGCTGTATGCTGGTTCCCTCGGCCAATAATGCGAGATGAGCGCCGCAACCCCAGAGTCGTTCGCGACTGGACCTAATGGTCAGGGGTCCCTTTACCTTTACCTTAAGAGAATGGAAGGAAGAATTTGGCCAAATTCATATGTACTTAAACCTTGGTTATAGTTGGGAATAAATATTAAGAGGGTAAACCAAACGCCACACAGAAAGGTGGGCATCAAGGAAGATTTGAAGGAAGGGAAAGAATTTAGAGTTGAAAACATCAGTGGGATAAATTTTAATTAATGTGGATCTACATCAGATGTTCGCATTGTTTTGGGCCCATGGACACATTGGCAACCTGGAAAGACTAGCATGGGCGCAACACACACTTCACAACCATGAACACACTATATCCTATTCTACTGGCTACGGTAAATGCTTCACCCTCCCCAAAATCCTTGTTCTCATTTTAGTGAAGAGGGGAGCATATGCTACATTTACAGCCCCTGATCTATGTGTTATTCTAGTCAGCAGTCAGAATTTTCATTGAGTCTAAAACTGGCTATTTGCTCAAGGGCAAACATATATTACAAATAATATGTATTACTACGTTGTTTCTGCAGGAGAGTTTAAGAGTGCAGGCAGAATCCTGCAGAATCTCACATAGGAATATACAGCTAGAAGTGGGAGGGGGTTGCATGGTTTTTTTTAAGTGATTTGATTTTTCCAAAGGTCTTGGAGCAACGGGTGCATGGCTTCTTGAACTCATGGAACTCTTGAACTCATAGCATCATTTCCTTTTGTCAGAAGGCCAAAGCGTACAACCTTGTGCGCTGAGGTATAGTCTCGTTTGGATCACCCTGTACTGTTTCAGTGGGGAATTCTAATGTTTCCAGAGGATGTGATTCTTCCCTTCACAGTATGAGTAAATTCAACTATTTCTAGTTCTCTGTGACACAATTCAAGATGTAAAAAGTGTTAGGCAACTTCCTTTGCTCCAGTTTTGTCACTTAAAGAGAAAGCAAGCTTTCAGGTTTTTGTTATTTTGGGGCTGCATACAGTAGACGTCAGGATATATACAAACACACGTTCTAAATGCTTAAGTCACTTCAGCCAAATTGTCAACCTAATCATAGGTCCCTTGTCCAGGGACAACCAAAGTGGTGCCATCCAGTTGTTGCAGCGCTATATAAATATATTTTATCTTTAAAAACTCCTGCTTGAAGAAGAGACATGTAAGACTTATCATAATCTAATATTGGGGGCCCTTCCAACTTTACAATTCTATGATTCATGACTAATTCTCTGTTACCAATGAACCATGCTGTCTGAATGAAACCCAGAGGCAAGGTCAAACAAAGCAAAAGTGAGGTAAAATAAGGTTTTGTGCTACTTTTTGGACAAAAGGTCCCTATAAGCAGGAGAGAAAGGGTTAAGAATAGAAAACACAGACCATCAGACGAAATAAATATGAACTGCAGCAAATTATGTCAAGGACAGCCATGAACAGTAATGAGACCAAAAAAGCATAAGAGTTCAGCACAAAACCAGGGTACTGGAATAACAAACTCATATATAGCCTGGCAGGAAAAGTTGGTCTTTGTCATGATGAACGTAAGAAGAGTCCTGCTGGATCAGGCCAAGGGCCCATCAAGTCCAGCATCCTGTTCTCACTGTGGCCAGCCAGAAGCCCTTGGGAAGACCACAAGCAGGTGTCATAGTGTTTCGTTTTCTCTTATCAACCTAAAGATGTCAAAACAACCTAAGAAAGAACCTGCTGAATCAGGCCAGTGGCCCATCTAGTCCAGCAACCTGTTCTAACAGTGGCCAACTTTATGCCTGTGGGGAAACCTGCAAGCGGGACCTGAAGACGATTTGATATCCTGCTTTATCACTACCCGAAGGAGTCTGAAAGCGGCTAACATTCTCCTTTCCCTTCCTCCTCCACAACAAACACTCTGTGAGGTGAGTGGGGCTAAGAGACTTCAGAGAAGTGTGACTAGCCCAAGGTCACCCAGCAGCTGCATGTAGAGGAGCGGAGACGCGAACCCAGTTCACCAGATTACGAGTCTACCACTCTTAACCACTATACCACACTGGCTCTGATCACAACAGCTCTCTTCCCTCCTGCGGTTTCCAGCAAGCATTATTCAGTGATAGTGGAGGTTCAGCATAAACACCAGGGGGCCAAACACACCTTCCAAGGAAGGATGTCCCAAAGCAAAAGGAACAACCTACCTTAAGAAAATAAATTTCATAATCTGCACATTTCTGCCTGTGTTTTATAACCTGTCATTCAACCCCACCCTACGTTTTACATGTGGTAATGTTCTTCCAGTTACTCATGAAGTCTGCAAAAGGGCAAAGGAACCGTTTTTTTTTAATACCACATCCGTGTTCCTGATCCTGTACGATCCTGCTGCAGCTTGCTAAATGTTATATTAACCTCTGAGGGAATCGGAGAACCGCCTCGTAACCGTTATTTGTGCAGATGTTTTTCACGCTGCTGTTGATATTCCGAAATATGCTGCTTTAGCATTCCTTGCTAGTGGTGGTATTTTCTGCATGAGTACGAAGAGGATTCCACTCCCTGCCCCCCCCAGTCCCCTACCCACCATCCGGCAATATATTTGTTATCCTGAGTCTCTCAAAAGCAATATAATAAGATAATTCACAGAGAAGCACTGGAACAAAAGTAGGGGGGGGGGAGATAGAAATTCAAGGCATAGACCTCTAGTCTTGTTTTATGCATTGCCAGTAGTGGAAACACATATATCAAAATCCATGAATGGTTTTACAGGGTTCGAAAGGACCATAGATATTGTCATAATATATGAAGTACGGTAATTTGAAATATTAAGATGGGGTGGAAGAGAGAAGCTACCCACTGTATACTGGAGGTAGCAGAAAGCCTGTCTATGCCCATTATACTGGAGATATTGTTGAAGAACCGCTCGTCCTTATTGTAAAGATTAGCTAAAGATTCTAAGGTCATTGAGACCTTGGGTTATCTATTTAAGTACCTGTTGCGTAAGTTAAAGCTTCTCATAGGCAGCTTTAATCAGCACACCTGACCATTTAAAAATGTTCTGTTGTTTGTGATCAAGAGCCAGCATCAAAAGAGCTAGGGTCAGAAGAGATTAACTATTTCATCTCTTAGGAGATTTGTATAATTATATTTTGTACTCTTTGCCATGTGCGAACAAAAATAAACACAAAACCCTTCAGGCAAGTCCGTCTCCCAGATGGGAAAGAGAAATGATGAGCACAGGAAATCGCTCATCCACAAAGAGATATAATTTATTTGCCTTGCAATAGTGCAATAGTGCTCTTCAAAATTAATTTACAGAGCCATATACCATACAAGATTATGACAAAGTAGCACAGTGCAACAAATAAAGAACAATAAAAGCAACGTAATAAGCAACTAAAATTAAAACCAGCAATAAATTTTCAAGCAATGGCCTCAAAGGATAGGACCAGATACTTGTCCTGTCCAGTAAAGCAACAAGTGTCCCAGCGGACAGCATTCGCCATTGTGGAAGCAACTACTGAGAAGGGGCAGAGGAGAGAGACAGGAATATTTTGAGAATCCTTTTAAATTGTTTGCCAGTGTGCAGGTTTCCTGAAATAATAATAATAATAATAATAATAATAATAATAATAATAATAATAATAATAATTTATTTATTTATACCCCGCCCATCTGGCTGGGCCTCCCCAGCCACTCTGGGCGGCTTCCAACAAAACACCAAAATACAATAGTCCTTCAGATATTAAAAGCTTCCCTAAACAGGGCTGCCTTCAGATGCCTCCTAAAAGTCTGGTAGTTGTTTTTTCCTTTGATATCTGGCGCGAGTGTGTTCCACAGGGTGGGCGCCACTACCGAGAAGGCCCTCTGCCTGGTTCCTTGTAACTTGGCTTCTCGCAGTCAGGGAACTGCCAGAAGGCCCTCAGCACTGGACCTCAGTGTCCAGGCAGAACAATGGGGGGTGGAGACGCTCCTTCAGGTATACTGGACTGAGGCCGCTTAGGGCTTTAAAGGTCAGCACCAACACTTTGAATTGTGCTCGGAAACGTAAAGGTATAAATAAGTCTGTTTATGAATTTGGTAAATTATAACATCAAATTATAACATCAAATTCAATGGCTTCTGTTCAGGACAAATTGGAGTTGTGTTGTGTTTATTTACTAACAAACAAAAAGATACAGAGCTGGATCTCATGGAAGAGCAAGTGATATACAGTGGTACCTCGGGTTACGAACTCACTTCGTTCCGGAGGTCCGTTCTTAACCTGAAACTGTTCTTAACCTGAGGTACCACTTTAGCTAATGGGGCCTTCTGCTGCTGCCGCCGTGCAATTTCTGTTCTCATCCTGAAGCAAAGTTCTTAACCCGAGGTACTATTTCTGGGTTAGTGGAGTCTGTAACCTGAAGCGTCTGTAACCTGAAGCATCTGTAACCTGAGGTACAACTGTATAGAGAATGATCCCTGTTTAGGTAAATGTGCCTGCAAGTTCTCAAGCAGTCTTTATCTGGAAGGGGGAAAGGCAGATCCATCAGATACTCAGTCCTGGAAAATCTATGGATCCCCTACTCTTTACTTCTGTAAGGTCCCTATGGTCTCTGTTTACTTTTGTACATGCATGTATTTCAGCCTGGAGGTGGTGCTAAAATGCCATTTTGTAAGCAGGGGGTGATAGCTCTTGAATTTGTTTAAATGTTATTCCCTACCACAGCCTGCAGGCATTCAACTCAGCAGCAAGTAGGAGCTGGAGTGGGGTGGAGCCTGATGTGTTCCTCCTAAGCTGGCAGTAGTCATTTTCAGGTACCACATTTTATTCCTGGCCTGTGGTCACACATCTCTGAGATTCTATGCATATCCACCAACATTTCACAGAATAAAACGGAGGCATGTTTATAGCACCCCAGTTTTCTAACTGAAAATCACCACCCAAGACCCCGCTGCAACTATGCATTGCTGAAAGTTCTCCTCTATTATATGCTGCATTGTCAATGCTGCATATCAGCTATTGACTAAAAACAACAAGAATGGTATCTCTTGTGTGCAAAATGGCATGCTGTGCACCTAATGGTGCCTTAGCATTAACATGCATGCAGGTATATGCTTGCATACCAGATACACAATGCTCCCACTCCATGCTCAGAAATGTAATGTGTAGAAACCCTGGGAAGGAGCTGAATCCTGAAGAATGACAACTCTAGGAACTCACGTTAACAACGTTTTAATGAGGCAGCCCTGAAAGGCAAAAATGGAAACATCAGTTTTCTGGGCTCAGATTTCAAAAATTGGAGCTGGACAGATGAGGGAAATGTTAGATCATGATTCTCAGTTTATTCCCCCCCAAAACAATTCTAATACAATTTATATACTGCTTGATCGTAAGAACGGAACGGAACTAAAAGTGGTTTACAAAATTCTATCATTACGAATAATAATTCAGGGGGGGAAAGAGTAATAAGAATTGTATATTCTTCTCGTACATTCTTACTGCTTTGTATTATTATGATACAATAATAATTGTAACCTTGCAGTTCCGTAATCACGAGAAGGCTTTAAACACTATAGTGTAATATCCATTTGACATTGACTAAGCTCTCCAGGTGATGGACAGTCCTGCTTTTTAGCAATGTTTACTTAGACATTTTCAGTGATCAGAAAATGGCCGAACAATGTCAAATGCATTTTTGTCTTTAAGACTGTTGGGGTCTTCTCAAAGGGACCACCTGGGCATCCTGTGCAGACTGTCCTTCTATGCCTCTTGGAGAAAAGGTAGAGGACAGAAGGAATTCCATTTAAATGCACAAACATACACACCATTTGGTACTCAACGAGTTTGCATTAGAGCTGCTTTTCGATTCTGATGCTTTTAGGGCGCCTGCATATTTAACACATTTTAAATTGCCTTCTGATTCCTTTATTATTGTAAGCCACACATGAAAGTGTCTGAAGAATTAGGTAAAAATCTCTATAATACATGAACATGTTCCTAGGGCTGCTTACCAGAATCTTTATTAATTATTAATATTAGATGAATTTTATGTCTAGTTTAAATAGTGCAGCATATCTAAAGTCTAGTGTTAAGACTGATGTTGATGCTTATGTTTCCAATACATGATGGTTTGAAGGGACCTACTTCCAAGTAGATATTCTTCAAATTTGCTTTTCAGCCTGATTAAAACTTGGTCCGTGAAGTAGAAAAGCCTTTTGTACCTTGAGCTAAGAATCCATCAAACTAATTTATTTTTGATCACTTCTCTCTGATTTTGCAGTTGAATATACCTAAGATCTGTGCATGTTTGAGTTTAACCTTGAAATTCTCTTGTCTTATTGCAGGAGTAATGATGATGATCCCAGGAAGCATGCTTTCTTCAAATCAATAAACTTCCACAGGCTGGAGGCAGGCCTTATAGATCCCCCCTTTGTGCCAGATCCCAGCGTTGTCTATGCCAAAGATGTTGCAGACATTGCTGACTTCTCTGAAGTCCGGGGGATAGAGTTTGATGACAAAGACAAGAAATTCTTCAAGAAATTTGCAACAGGTGCTATCCCAATACCTTGGCAAGAAGAAGTCATTGAAACAGGACTGTTTGAAGACCTGAACAATCCCCACAGATTAGTTGGTGACTCGAAATCTGGAGTTTGTTTGTTGTTATAAATATTGCACCAGAAATGTAAGGGTGGGACTGCACCATTGAACCTTTCATTATTTCAAAGACTCTAAGGTGTGTAGCAAGAACTCATTGTCGTCATAAAGGAAAGCCGAATAAACTATTCTCTTCCATTTTGGTATTTTATTGGAAATTTTCAATGAAGAATGAGGATTATTTTAAGATAGCATGATGGCTTAACAACTCATGGTGATTTCTGGATAAAATACACAAAATTCACAAAATCATTTGGATATATATTTTCCTCCCTTGAGACTGCTGCTGCTTTGTTAGGTTTCAATAGTGATACATCCAAGTTCTTTATGAAAAAGACTTATCACTGCAGTGACACAGTGGGTCTAAACTGATTGCAGTTAAGTAGGAAACTCAATAAAAATGTATATAGGCTATGCTTCTCCATTTATTAAGTATTAAAACAATAGTCAACATATTTTTGCTACTGATTGCAACTTCCTATCAGATTTCCTGATAGTATCTTTTCACTCTGATGAAAGCTGTAGTTTAAATTAAACTACAAAATGAATCACACCAGTTTGTAACTGGTCTTTAAAGAGAGAATAATATAAATGCAATAGGAATGTTTATTCAGCAAGCAATGGGATTAAAAGAAATGGTTAATTGTTTTTACAAGTGCTTTTAATGTTGGAAACTAATGTACATAACTTGTCTAGTTTAAATGTGTACTACTTCTGGTTCTTTTACAAAGCTTTGTAAATCTCTCACTTTGACATTTCTTTTTTGTGTGTGAGGGTGTTCTGAAGCTGGTTAACTTAAGCTGGCAAATCTTAGATAAAAATGTCTAGTTATTGGGGGTTCTTTAACAGCAGAAGTTCATTTATGCAAGTTATGGTCCCACCCTAAATTCTCAGATGAAATTATTTTTGTGGTCCTGCAGAACTGGATAAATTTAAAAAAGCGAACATGCAATTGAACACTTGGGGAGGTTTATGATTGGAGAAAATCTCAAAACAGATGGCACCAAATTACTCACTGATAAATTTAATTTTTAAAATTATGCCATTTACAATCTTGAACCTAAGCCTGCCTCCCAGTCAGTTTATCTCTGTGGTTGCCATCCAGCAGTGTGACTCCAATTCTGATCGCATTCTGAATTTCATCCAGTAAAACTTTAATTAGATATTGTTGTGATCCAAAGTTTTGTATAAAACTGAGTTAATTTACAAAGAGCTGTGTCTCCTCTGTTTATTCCCTACTGTTTCAGCTGTTTTGTTTTGCAATCTGCACATTATCCTCAATAATACAGATACTTGGAAGTGAGAAAAAGCCCTACTCCAGATGGAGTGACTCGAGGAAAAAGCCTGAGCCAAAAAGATCTTTTGTTTCTGTACATTCCTTTAACTGAAGGGAAAACATTAAAAAAAATAAAATTAAAAATTAGCCCAGACTTATTTCAGACACCCTCCCATTTGTGGCTGCTAGAATTACAAGGGTACAGAATCAGAATTCAGGCCTAAGTTAAAACCACAAGAGACCTGCTTATTAAGATGTGACAAATTCTGTGTTTTGCCCTGTATACTGCAATGTTCTATTTTGGGTTCAATGGTAATCTTAAATTAATCTCAGAACCATCTCCCATGAGGCAGGGTGGAGCTGTTGCCTCAAGTGGCGGAATTTCCAACATGATCTCGCAAGATCTCACTGAAATCTCATGAGATCCCACGGAGCACATGGAATCTCATGAGATTTCAGCAAGATCTTGCCGGATATCGGCACCAATGCTGGCACTGCTTCCCTGGCGGAGGTAGTGGCAGGGTGGCACTGGCCATTTCACCTCAAGCAAAGAAACGGGATGCGCCGTCCCTGTGTGTGAGCAGCTATGCTTGTCTTTTGCAGAAGTGTCAGGGCTTATTCCGGGCTTGGAAAAGCGATTCAGATCCGATTTTTTTTTAAAAAAAAAAAATACTAAGTTAGAAGATACAGGGGAGCCCAGAGCTGAAAGTGGAGTTTGGTGAAATGTGGAAAGCAGTGGGAGAGCCCACCCAGTTACTGGAAATCCTTGCAGGTTAGAAGGTTTGTGGATGGACTGAACAGCAAAAATGCATCATTTGACTGTGTTCCTGGAGAAGCAGACAGTACGTCTGAAACATTAGTTGCTGTTGTAGGAAATCAGATTTAAGATCAGGATTCTAAACTAATTCTGGTGAACTAAAATTATTGGTTAAGCTTCTTATTTAATGCATTCAGAAAGAGTTATTTACATATAAAAATGGAGCTGAAAGTCCTGAGTCTCCCTTGCAACATCAAAGTTAGTGAACAAATGAAATCACTCTTTGCGGATTATTGTGGTGATGAAATCCCAGCTGAGAATGTTTATGAGTAGCTGCATCTAAGAAAACAAGCTCATCTAACCAGTGCCCTTTAAAGCAAGCAGCTTCTGTGGTAATCCACAATTTTTTTT
Source organism: Darevskia mixta (assembly GCA_034641385.1). Taxonomy (NCBI): domain Eukaryota; kingdom Metazoa; phylum Chordata; class Lepidosauria; order Squamata; family Lacertidae; genus Darevskia; species Darevskia mixta. Next base: position 15,624,006 of record JAWWNH010000030.1, read on the forward strand.
TATTATGGACTGACAATTAGATGTTTGAGTTAGACAGTATGCAGATTCATGTCAAACCAGCAGGACTCCAGTAAATTAAATTTTCTAAACAGCTCTCTTTTCAGCATACAGGCATAAGCAAATATCCGCTGGAAGAAGATGAACATTCAAATTAGAATTAAACCAATGTTCTTTTTTTCTAATGCGGTCTTCATTTTAGTAGATTCTGATGAACTAAACTGGACAGCATAAATTAACGAAGATTGTCTTCATTTAAAGTTTCTTTCTCACATCAGAACAATGCCATTACAAAAGTACAAATTCCAGTGAAACAATTTCCCATGTAATACTTTTGAACTACTTCAATTTTTAGTTTGATGGATAACAAAATTACAGGGATTTGCATATCCGCAGTGACACTCTGAATAATAACAGAGGATATAATTAATTCACATTAGCCCACCATTATTCCTATCATGAAATAAAATTAAATTGCTTGATTTTCTTCTTGCACAATTAATTTTCACAAATGACGAAAGGTGAGAGACTATGAGAAGTAAATGGGAATTATTCCTTGAAATATTCCCCTCCCAATGTTTGTGAAATTAGTGCCATCTCTTTACACCTAAAGCATCAACTGACAGTAAAGAATTCCTACAGGTATCAAAACAGGAGTTAAGTTAAAACTCTTCAGCTGCGGGAGGGCACCAGATTGGGGAAGGTTGCTCTGTAGCAAAGTAACATGGCTACCATGAGGTAAACTAAGGCAGCAGTCTTGCCAAATGTTTAATGACTGACTCCTGGGTGGAGGAATGTCTTGGTGTTTTGTTCAACTATGTTTATTTTTAAGGCCAACAACAACTATACAAGACCTGAGGTTGGGGTGGGGGCAGGGCCGGCGCGTCCATTTAGGCGAACTAGGCAATTGCCTACGGCGCCAAAATGGAGGGGGCGCTGGCCAGCCTGCCCCCCGCCGCCGCCCGGTGCCGCCCCAACCAGCGGCGGAGCAAGCGAGGGCGCCAAAATGGAGTGGGCGCTGGCCAGCCTGCCCCCCCGCCACCCGCCGCCACCCCAACCAGCGGCAGAGCAAGCAAACCGCGGTGGCGGGGGGCGCCCGCCGGCCAGGGGGCGGGGCATCGCTCCGCAACGTGCGTCATACTCAATGACGTCACGTGGCCCGCCCCCTCGCCTAGGGCGCCAAAATTGCCAGCACCGGTCCTGGGTGGGGGAAGCCACCAGCTTCAAAGGAAACGCTCTGATGATACCTTATGGATTTGTCAAGTGATGAAACAGTAGTGTTAACAAAGATTGTGCATCACCCCGAATCTAGCAAGATTCCAGAGGGTTCCGGGATTGTGTTTCTGTTGGGAATCAGGATGTGGCAAAACTGTTATGTCTTTAGGAAACATGGTTTCTTTTACACATATTTGCACCTAAAGCCTTCAGCAGAGGGGGTGCAGAACATTACACCCCAATAGTGTTCCTTGTTGCTCCTCTCATCGCTTCAACAAAAACAACAATTTATCATTTATACCCTGCCCATCTGGCTGGGTTTCCCCAGCCACTCTGGGCGGCTCCCAACAGAATATTAAAAACACGATAAAACATCAAACATTAAAAACTTCCCTAAACAGATGTCTTCTAAAACTCAGGTAGTTGTTTATTTCCTTGACATCTGATGGGAGAGCGTTCCACAGTGCGGGCGCCACTACCGAGGAGGCCCTCTGCCAGGTTCCCTGTAACCTCACATCTCGCAGTGAGGGAACCGCCAGAAGGCCCTCGGAGCTGGACCTCAGTGTCCAGGCTGAACGATGGGGGTGGAGACGCTCCTTCAGGTATACTGGGCCACGGCCATTTATGGCTTTAAAGGTCAGCACCAACACTTTGAATTGTCCTCGGAAACGTACTGGGAGCCAATGTAGGTCTTTCGGGACTGATGTTATATGGTCTCGCCGGCACTCCCAGTCACCAATGGCCTCTGGTCTCTCAGTGAAACCTTTCCCAGCCAGTACATGTGGAGTTTGCCCTCTGGCCAGCTTAGACACTCAGTTCTTCTTCCTCTGGTTTGCACATTCCTTTTCTATGTAATGCTTCATTTCCAGCTTGAAAACTGCTGCCTTTAATGGCAAGAGACCCCTGTCCAACTTTCCAGGAGGCAAGCCCCAATAAGATTGCAACTGGTTTGGAGAAACCTTGCTCCTTTGCTGTTTATAGGCCAATTACAAATAAGGCATGCTGTTACCAATAGGACATGAAAAATCATTGATGTTCCATGTTTCCTCTTTCCTCCCTTCCCCACTGGTTTGAGAAACATAGGCCAAAGCCTATGTAAGTCATATTCAGAGTAAACCCATTGAACTCACTGAACTTATGCTGACTATGCCTTAGTTGGGTATCAACCATTGTACTTAGGGACTTTATTCTGCTGTGTTTACTCAACCTGCCTAGAATGATCCTTCTTTTGTAGATTATATTTTCTGATTCAGTGAACTACCCCTAATACTGCAGTAAAAGAAACCAAGATTATTTTAGCACCTTACGTAATGCTGCATTGTTTGTGCTTTATATGTTATGCCAAGAACAAAATGTTTTACATCCATCACACCCTCGTCCTTCCTCTTCCTCATAAAACTCCTATATTTTAACCTCTGTGACCTAATTTCTTAACACTGTGAACACAATGTCAAGATCTGCCCGATGTATATTTCGCTCACACACTGCAGGCTGGATTAAGGCTACTGCAATGGATTGATGTTTTTGCAAAGAATACCAGAGGGATGACTCTGGTTACTTGTCATAACTTGTAACCCAGTTAACAATAGTAGGCTAGTTGTTTAAAACAGCAAGGACTGAACTGGATGGTTCCATTGTCCGCTACCCCCCCACCCCCACCCCCCCGCTGGAGCTGTGTAAAAACACACTAGATGGATGTACTAGATGTGTCACCTGACCTGGATTCCCTGGAATCAGCGAAATCAATGGCATGGTTGGAGTTCTTGCTTGCCAGCTATTGAACTGACACACACCATGTGTGTGGTAAGCCTAGTTAAAGCAGCTTAAGCAATAATGTTAAGCAATACAGGAGTTTTCTTTTTTTGCTCTTATTTCTGTTTTCTTCTTCTTCTTCTTCTTCTTCTTCTTCTTCTTCTTCTTCTTCTTCTTCTTCTTCTTCTACACAGCTTGTGTGCTCAGTAGTCCAGCACTAAATTGCTTTGATAAATGCTGATTCCTTTAAAAGTGGGAACTCTCATGGCTTTTAAATTTTTAACAGTCCTATTATCCTGTAAATGCACATAATGGCTACACCGCAGACTATTCCTGTGGCTGTAATAAACACGTTTTAAAAATACTGAATTTTAAACTGTAACCTGCCCTGGCGCGGGTAATAAACAACAACAACCAGACCGATGATGGGAAGTCCTTCTGCACACAATGCAGAGTGAAACTGTGGAACCCGCCCCCTCCCACAGGAGGTAGTGATGACCACCATCTTGGGTGGTTTAAAAAGAGGATTAGACAAATCCATAGACGAGAGGGCTATCAATGGCTACTGGCTGTCACATGGAAGATGGAACAAGCTATTTTTCTCCCTCTCTGGAGGGTAGGACTCAGACCAATGGATTCAAGTAACAAGAAAGGAGATTCCAACTCAGCATCAGGAAGAGCAGGAAGAGCTGTTTGACAGTGGAACAGACTCCCAAAGGAGGTGGTGGACTCTCCTTCATTAGATATATTATTATTATTATTATTATTATTATTATTATTATTATTATTATTATTTTATAGCAGAGGTTGTTTAGCTACCTGACAGGGATGCTTGAAATTCCTGCCTTGCAAGGAGTTGGACTAGATGACCCTCATGGTCCCTTCCAACTCTACCATTCTGTGATTCTATAATGATAACAACAACAACACAAAATGGGAAAGGAGAATTTGAACACCTGAGAGGTGACTAATTGTAGAAAGAGGGTGGATAGGATAGAGGAGAGCATCGGATCATCAAGATGCTGGCAATGAAAATCAAGAAACAAATTACTTGCAGAGGAAACCTCTGCGCATACAGTATACTGTATACTCAGAAGTAAGTTCCATTGGCATTGAATGGAGCTTACTTCCAGGCAAGTGTGCATAGGATTGCAGCCTAAGGACAACAAGCAAGTCTAGGAAGCTGTTTATACTGAATCAGAGCACTGATCTATTAAGCCCAGTATTGTCGCAGTGGGTCTCTGGGGTTTCAGAGAGGAGTCATTTCCAGTTCTACTTGGAAATGCTAGGGACTGAACCTGAGACCTTTTGCATGCAAACCTTGTGCTCTACCACTGAGCACCAGCCCTTGCCCCTGACCTATGGCTCTTATAAACATTCCACACACACCCTACCATGTACACAAGTTAGCACACTAGCAATTGGCAACCCGAAACCGCTGGCATACTTATTCTACATATGAATGCGCCGCCTCACACTGTGTGCTCCCATGCGATAGAGATAAGACCGTTTGCGTGGAGCAACGATGCAGCTAAGCACTTTATCCACGGCCACTGTCAAGCCTGCTATGTCCCAAACCGAGTCTGCGACAAAATGCTCTGCAGTAAAATTGCTTTAGAATATTTTTAAATAAATAAGTCAAACAATAACACGCAAGGGTGTGTGTGCTACCTTGACCAATATAGGGAGGCGTACCGGTATGTCTGAGATTCTGAAAAAGCATGTGGTCAAAAAAAGATGGGGTTTACAAAGAACCACCCAATTAGCAAGTTGTCGTGCATCATTTCCCTGTTCCCCTTCACCTATATGTTGCAACAAAATATGAAGATGGGGGGAGGGGGAACACACCCTGATGAGTAATGTTAATAACTGGGACTTTTGATTCACTGTGATGTCTTAAGCACTGTAATATGCTGTCTTCCAAAACGAAATCCAAATCAGCACTTATCAAAACAAGTGTTGTATGTAGGGAAGCAGGTCTGAACTTATATATTATTTGCTTTCTTCTCCCTCCATAGGGCAATGAAACGCAATTAAGTTTTGCACGAGTTTTAGAAGGGGAACATGCTGGCAAAACAAACAAGAATGTTCCTGCTCCATCAAACCAGCTTAGGCAACTATGACTGATCAAGGCTGATTCACATGACCAATGGTGGTCATGTTTCTCTTCAGCTCATAATGGCTCATGGCTAGGATTGATTGGTACGTTTATCAAGAGGTGGGCCGTTTTGCACACCAATCCAAACAGACGTTGGGTCACAACAGAAGGCAAAACTGGCAGCTTTTGCTTGGAGAAAAGAAGACAACCCACTCATGGCAAGCAAGGAACCTGACTCATAAAAGGAAGGAAAGAGTAGTTCTCATGAGCCTGGTGATAGGTGACTGTCACAGACCCTCCAAGTGTCCCTATATTCCAGGGACATTCCCAGATTTAGAGGAGCCGCCCTGGTTTCTGATTTGATCCCGGAATGCCCTGCTATTCCTTAGGATGTCCCTATTTTCATTGGAGAAATGTTGGAGGGTATGGAATAGGATGTCCCTATTTTCACTGGAGAAATGTTGGAGGGTATGCTGTCAGTTTGGAATAATCCCAAATGTGAGAAGACATTTACATGAAAAGCTGTGCCTGCTGAAATTCCCTTCTTTGCACAATGGTGAAAAGGTAACAGAGCTGCATCCTGTTTTGCATTTGGGTACCCTACAACCACTTGTTTGTTTGGACAGGCAGCAAGCAGGCTTCAGGTACAGTGTGTAAGGTGAGATCAGGGGTGCCAACTTGAATAAAATATTGGAGGTGGGGCAGGTAAGCCCCACCCGACATAATCAGTCACATGACACGGTGCACACACACCATTTGAATGGCAATGCTCATCAACTTGGGGGGTGCAGCCCCTCCAAATATTTTATTGTGGGGGGCAAAGGGACCTCGGCCCCTAGGAGTTGACTCCTATGGGTGAGATACTGAGGACAGAGCTGTGTCTTGCATGGATTGGATTGAATTGGCTGGCACCACTAAGCTTTCATGCTGTCCTTGGATGCAGTGGAGGATGCTGTCACATCACCGATGTTGAAATAAGTTTTAAATGCAAGTCTGGTGAGCGTCAATATGTAGAACTGGAGGGGTGTAACTATTTTCCCCAGGCAGAAAAATGTTGTCAGCCAGCTCTGGGGCATATTATTGATCAGCTGATTGTAGCATGAGGGGACGCGGGTGGCGCTGTGGTTTAAACCACTGAGACTCTTGGGCTTGCTGATCAGAAGATCGGCAGTTCGAACCCACGCAACGGGAAGAGCTCCCGTTGCTCTGTTCCAGCTTCTGCCAACCTAGCAGTCCGAAAGCACACCAGTGCAAGTAGATAAATAGGTACCGCATTGGCGGGAAGGCAAATGGTGTTTCCGTGCACCCTGGCTTCCGACAAGGTGTCCTGTTGTGGCAGAAGCGGTTTAGTCATGCTGACCACATGACTCAGTTGTGGACAAACACTTACTCCCTCAGCCTGAACCGAGATGAGCGCCGCAACCCATAGTTACCTTTGACTGGACTTAACCACCAAGGAGTCTTTTACCTTTACCTTTTACCTGTAGCATGAGTACTTACTGAGAACCCAAAATTAACTATCATGAGTATAACTTTAATATCACCCAAAGTTCAGTATTTTTCAATGAGAGTGTTCACACATTCATCTGAGTCTCAATCAAGTACGGAGTAACCCTGAGAGATCAAGTTTTGTACTTGCATGTGTGAATCAGACCAAACAGTTCCACATGCAGCCTAAGCCCATACATGTTGACTCAGAAGGAAATACTGCTGAGTTCAAGGAACGAGCATGCATAGAAATGACTAAGTCCGGTCCACTTCCCTGTGGGGTGGGGTTGTGGACAGACCGCGTGGCCTCTCACACGCAGTGGGGGCTGAGCTTTGCCCCTGCATCATTGGAGATCCCTCGGCTGCGTCACGGACTCCGGCCAGCCAATCCAGGTGGCCGAGGGGCTTGGCTTGGCTGATTTAAGCTGCTGAGTGGCCGAGGGATCTCCCTTGTTTGGCCGGCTTCCCCAATGGTTTGGGGGAGGGGAGGTATGGCTATCACCTGTCCCTCCATGTAAAAGGGTATTCCGTTAAAGGGATCTGGGGGTGTGGATCTTGTCCAAAGCCTGGGTAGGGCTAGGGCCATGCCACGACCCCATCAGGGACCCTGGGGAAGCTCTAGTTGATGTGCATTAACAGGGCTCCCCCTATTGGTGGCTGACCCTTAACAGACTTGCTGCATGGTGGGCAGGAGTCAGATATATTCGGTTCAATTCCAATGCCTAAGCCAATACCACTCACATTCTGTAACCAGTAAAGTTGTGGCCTAAATTTGCCCATTTAACCTAAAATGCTGAGGCCTGGTGTATTATTCAACATAGGAGGGAGGCCTTGGGGTCTTGACACGCAATATTAAACCTGTAACTCACAAAGGCAACTATCATGGCCCAGTATAGCTATAAATCAAGTAACACTTTGGAAACCTTCAAAGTTTATTGTGCCTCGGGATGTCAGAAAATCCATTCATGGTTTGGCATAAATGGTTTCTAATTATCTGTTATTCTCAAGATCTTCCTGTAAGGTTAAAAATAGCAAGTATCCCATTATTTGAAAGGAACAACGACAAATTTAACAATAGTAGAAAGGAAATATTATTGTGACTTAAAAAGCATTCAAATAATTCCTATTTTTCTTTACCTAATCCAGAAAAAAATGTTTAGATGTACTTAGGTTGTGCAACAGAGTATAATGAATATTGCTATTTGTTTTCATTTAAATAATAGAGAGGCATTTCATGCCTTGGTCTACTGCAGAATGTGGTGGGAATATCGCTTTATCACTGACAGGGCCCTGTAAATCTCTCATAATTGGTTTCATGCATGAGTGTATTTGCAGGATCACAGCCAAAATGTGCATTATCATAAAACTATAATTACCTGGATAAGCCACTGACTAATGGGGAACAGTCCATGAAAATAAAATTTAGATGGTGGTTGTGACTACAGCACAGTTTATAATATGGGAGGGATATTATTTTCCCCATACAATCCCCATACAATTTCCCCCAATCAAATCAGAACCTCGCTTTCTTTCACAAATGATGCTCAAATCATCCTTTTGCATTTCCTGTTTCTGTAAAGTAAATGAAAAGCTTAAGTTAATGAGGGACTCATCCATACATTACTTCCTTTTGTGCCACACTCAGGCACAGTCAGGCAAACTCACAAAAAATGATGTAATTGCCTCAAAACATCTTCAAGAACATTGAGAGGGGTGGAAATCTAAAACAAGTTTAAATAAATCTGGTCTCTATGGAATAAAACGTAATCCAGTTTAGGATTGTACCCTTCCCCATTAGGAAGGGATTATTTCAACAGAGGAATCCCCACAGAGCTCTTTTTCTACCCATTTTAGTTTTATAAGTAAATGACATCACCCTGATTAACTCATGACAAATTTTATAATATTTCCCACTGCCATTTCTCCCTACTCGTACCAAGGAAAGGTTAGGTGAGACTGGATGTCAGTCAATATGGCTGCAAACGCCCTCTTACCATTTTTGAGAGGAATAAGGACAATATTCCTAACTGATGAACAAACGCAACAGCTAGCAAGATCTGACCAGTCTGTCCCAGTCTTAAACTGGGCATTACACAATCCCATTATGCTTGTTTGGCTACAGAGTGAAGGGCTCTTTGCATACTGCAAATGTTCTTGCTTTTTAGCCTGCATTCTGAACAAACCATTTAGCAAATTAATAAAAGATGAAGATTGAATAAGACTGTGGCAGCAAAGCAGCCATTAGAGTTACCACAGGGCAAACTGTTACCGGGAACCAATTTGCAAAACACCAATATTGTTTATGAAGATTTTTTAGTTTAGAGGTCAAATATGCATTCTCTTTGAGTGCTTTGAGTTTGAAGGTGTTTGTTAAGTTATGATTCCATATGTGCATCTCCTTTTCTGACTTGCCCTAGCATGTTTATTAGGTAGATTGGAACGGGTGGTGCATGTGTGTACAAAACAGGACCTTTCAGCCATTACCCTGAGGCTTCAAAATGACGTTCCTTTTACAATATAGAAGTGTTTGGATTTGATATCCCGCTTTATCACTACCCGAAGGAGTCTCAAAGCAGCTAACATTCTCCTTTCCCTTCCTCCCCCACAACAAACACTCTGTGAGGTGAGTGGGGCTGAGAAACTTCAAAGAAGTGTGACTACTAGCCCAAGGTCACCCAGCAGCTGCATGTGGAGGAGCGGAGACACGAACCCGGTTCCCCAGATTACGAGTCTACTGCTCTTATCCACTACACTGGCTCTCTGCATCCAGGAAGGAAACCAATACAGGGTTGGATAAAAGCAACAAGAGCAGCTTAATTTATATAACACTTGAGATCATCTTGTTTTTCAGTGGCTATCCTGATGCTTCTGAGAAACCTGCTGGCATGGACTGGCTGGATGCAGAGATGTGTGGGGAGGCACCAGCTGGGGAACCCCCAAGGAAACCCCCAAGGGAAGAAGGCTGAGGGCCAGGGGATTGGTGGTGCGAAGATGACGAATGGTCAGAGGGAGAAGAGGGAGCAGACTGAGAGCAGGAGGTGTTGGAAGCTGAAGAGGTAACAGGGTTCAGTGAGCAGGAAGATTCTAGAACCAGAGGCAGAAGAGGAGGCTGGAAAGGAGAGGATGCAAGAGGCAGTGATGAGTCAGGCTGGTGAGGAAGCCAGTCCCCCAACTCTACTGCGATCAGCTCTCCTCCCCTCAGTCTCCCAGAACCTGAAGAGGTATGAAGAGGGTGGAGCAAAGACAGACGAGATGATGAAGCCTCAGATTGCTTGGGAAGGAACTGGGGGAGGAGGAGAATTGGGTAGCTGTGGGAAGGCAGGAACCTTCAGTTCCCACTGCTGCTTCATAGGGGCAAGATTTACCAGGAAGAGTTGTTGTGCCCTCCTGAGCTGTCTCTTGTTTCTTTGAATAAAGAGTTAACTTCATTGTGTGAGTTATTGCTGACCTGCTTTTGGCACCCGCTCCTGACACCCACAAGCAGAGCATAAATGCTATAGCCCTCCCCAACTGTAATCCCAAACAAATGGTATTCAGAGGTAAAGTGCCTCTGAAGATTGAAGTTCCACATATCCTTAATTTGGTAGACCTATCTCCCATGAATTTGACCCAGGGGTAGCTCCAGATTGCTGCAGGCTCCTGGCAAAATGCCACACAGCCAGCCCCCATAGCAGTCTCACACACACAGGTGGTGGCAGAATCTCCTCTGCCTGGCCTGACTGCACGGGCTGCCAATTCGTTTCTGGGCCCAAGTCAAAGTGCTGGTTTTGACTTATAAAGCCGTAACAGGTTCAAGCCCTCAATAGCTCGAGGAACACCCCTCCCCATATAAATCGACCTGGACTCTGCGATTATCATCTGAGGTCCTTATTATTATTTATTTATTGAATAAAAATAAAATAAAAACAACAACCCAATAACACACCACATTTTAAAAGGACATAGGATGTCAATCAAATCAACCAAAGGCCTGGTTAAAAAGGAAGGTTTTTTGCCTAGAGGTGTATAATGAAGGCACCAGGCGAACTTCCCTGGGAAGAGCATTCTACAGATGGGGAGCCACTGCAGAGAAGACCCCTTCTCGTGTTGAAAATCTCGAGGAGGCACACAAGAAAGGGCCTCAGAAGGTGATCTCAGGGTCCGGGTAAGTTCATATGGAAAGAGGTGGTCCTTGAGGTATTGCGGTCCTGAGCCGTTTAAGGCTTTATAGGTCAAAACCAGCACTTTGAATTGGGCCTGGAAACTAACTGGTAGCCAGTGCAGTCAGACCAGGATCAGTGTAATATGCTCAAACCATCTTGCCCTGGTGAGCAACCTGGCTGCTGAATTCTGCACTAGCTGAAGTTTCCGAACCGTCAACAATGGCAGCCCTACGTATAACACATTGCAGTAATCTAACCTTGAGGTTACCTGAGCATAGACAACAGTAGCTAGGCTATCCCTGTCCAGATAAGGGCGTAGCTGTTCCACCAGCCGAAGCTGATGGAAGGCACTATGGGCCACTGAGGCCACCTGAGCCACGAGCGACAGCAAAGGATCCAGGAGTACCCCCAAGCTAAGAACCTGCTCCTTCTTCTTCTGCCTCCTCTGCAAGAGGTCTGCTCTGCAGGGTGACAACATGAGAACGGGCCTTTTCTGCTGTGGCTGCCTGCTTGTGGAATGCTCTCCCCAGGGAGACTTGCCAGGCGCCTTCACTACTTATCTTTAGGCACCTGGCAAAATCTTTCCTCTTCTCCCAGGCCTTTCACCAGTTAAACAATCTATGGCCTTTTAAACTGTGTTGCGGGGGGGGGGGGGATTGGTTTTATTTGTTATGTAGTTTTGTGTTTTTTATATTGTATACCACCCTGTGATCCTTAGATGAAGCGTGGCATATAAATTAATTAAATACATAAATAAATAAATGATAGACGCAGCAGCTACTTGCCACGTTTTTCCTCTGGGCAGCAGTGGCTATTCCTACCACCTGTTGGTGTTGGCTTGCCTGCTTCGAAAAGCAAATGAGTGAATAGAGGCAGCAAGCCCCAGTAGTCAGCACACGTACCTCTTCTGAGCTATTGTTGCAGGTAATTTGCCCAGGCAACTGAGCAACAATGGGAAATGGGATCAGAAACTGCAGCTAATTTGCTTCCCCCCCCCTTCCCATTATTGTCACCAACCCTCTGTCCAGGAGAGAACGAAACCCTGGCAGAGATGGCACAGCACTGTGTCGAAGAGGGGTGTTTTGCCAGATCTTTCCGGGTGGGCTGATTCCATTGCCACCAATACCCAGAGAAAGAAGGCAGGTAGAGGGTGGAAGCTGCGGGGAGACAGGTCAGGAGTTGACAGGGGACCCTCCTGGGGGCCCAGCAATTGCCCAACAATACCAACCGCTGACTCTGATTTATCCAATCCCCTAATAAATCAAATAAGATAGTGGCCATCTCCGCATCCTGTGACAACCAATTGCACAAATTAACTTTGAATCTGTTTAGAATTATTTTATTCTGACCATCCTAGATCCACTGCTCAGTGATTTGATTGGATTACATTGTGTTCTAGTATTGTGAGGGATACAATATTATTATATCCACTGTCTCAGTACCGTGTTTATGTACATTCCTATCATTTCTTCTTAATCATGCTTTTTCTAAAACTCTCTCTCTCTCTCTCTCTCTCTCTCTCACACACACACACACACACACACAGCTTTACAATTTCCTTGCTCATAAGCTTCCCCATTCCCCTGTTCATTTTGGATGTCATTATTCTTGCAGAATGAACCTTTTATGGTGTCTTTTGGTTTTCAGGCTATCCAAGGGGCTTCTTTGATCCTTTAATGCATTCAAAACAGATGATGTCTTGTTCTATTGGGGAAGGGCAGTAGCCTAGCAGTAGAGCGCCTGCCTTGCATGCAGATGGTCCCAGGTTCAATCTCTAGCATCTATAGGTAGGGCTGGGAAAGACCCCTGCCTAAAACACTGGAAAGTTGCTGCCCATCAGTGTAGGCAATACTAAGCTGGATAAACCTACAGTATGTTCTGCCTAAAGGCAACTTCCTATGTTCCTATATGCCACCTCTCCTTCTACTCATCTTCTGCCTTTTCCCACCCCATGTCTAGATTTATGAAAAGGCATCATCTGTTGGAACCTCTGATGCCCCTGCAGCATGCACAGATCAGCTAAATTTTTCAGCATAAGCAAATATTCTCTCGATGAGCAGCATCTGGGGCAGCTGAGCTGCAGTGAGCTGACTTGGAGAAACTCAAGCATTTCAACGTCTGCACTGCCGTGTTTAATTCCATTATTACATATTTTTAAAAAATTAATTAAATATATATGGTTAAACAGTTTTCACAGGTGCAGGCTTGCAGTGTTTAGGTTTAAGGGTCCAAAGAGCAAGACCTTTCAAACCAGCGAACGACGCACATCTCACAGTTAAATGAATAAATCTGAGAGAGGACAGCTTATGCCAGTGGCTTATTCAGTACAGTACAGTGATCTTCCTTCTGACTCTACTACATAAAAGCTACCTTTCACCAATTAAACCCTTGTTAGGGGTGCTTGCATGCATGCAGGGTTTATTTATAGGTCCCCTCTGACTCACGAGCATTTGTTTAGAGTGCTACTCGATCGTGCTGCAAAAACACAGCAGCACAGCAAAAGTTTGCATTATACATGTTTCAGACTGAATTTTATCAGTTTCTTGTCAAGTACCACACTGGCTTTCAAATATGGCACCTCATTTACTACTTATATTCAAAACAGTCCAAATGATGGGGAGGGCTAAATACATAATTTCAGAAATATATCTACCATCTCCTCCTCCTCCTTTGTTGTTTATATAACCATTTAAACTTGCAAACTACTTGACAGAATTAATTGTCTTAACAACAGCCCTGCAGAGTCCGGGCCTTCCATTGACCTGCAACATCCTATAATTGCAAACACAGATGGGGCAAGAGGTTTAGAGCAGAATAGTTGCCACATTTGACTTACTATCAAAGCCATTTCCCCCCTCTCAGTTACAGGGCTCTCTCACCATTGTCCTGATGCCAGAAAAGAATCTTGCCTGAGTGCGTAGGGAGTATTTATGGGAATTTATACAATGATTCCATTTTGCTGTGCACTACTCATCTGATTCAGTGGCAGCCAGCCAGACCTTTGCAATCACTTTGCTTTCACAGTGACACAGACATTTCCATCCTTGCTTTATAGCGGGAAGCCTTTTATCATTTTTGATAGTTTGCAGAAGCATGTGTCTGCTGTTTCTTACAGTGAAGCAGAAAGCAATTTTTCACAATTTCACTTTCGCCACACTGGTTATAGAGCTAATCCTTCTGGTTTGTGCCATGTTGCTTTACATTTTTCTGCTTCCCTTTCCAATTCCATCTATGTGAATTTCATAAAAGTGTATTATCCACACATGACAATCTAGATGTGTGTTGCATGCTATTACTACACAGGAAGAGTAAAACAGTCCTTTATTAGGATTAAATGATGCCAAATGTCAATGGTGATTGGAAAACAGCATTTGAAAATTGATTAGGATCAGCCTAATCAATGCGGCAGCATAATTACAATGTAAAGGTAAAGGGACCCCTGACCATTAAGTCCAGTTGCGGACGACTCTGGCATTGCGGCTCTCATCTCGCTTTACTGGCTGAGGGAGCCGGCGTTTGTCCGCAGACAGCTTCCAGGTCATGTGGCCAGCATGACTAAGCTGCTTCTGGCGAACCAAAGCAGTGCACGGAAACGCCGTTTACCTTCCCGCTGGAGCAGTACCTATTTACAGTAGCTACTTGCACTTTGACGTGCTTTCGAACTGCTAGGTTGGCAGGAGCAGGGACCAAGCAATGGGAGTTCACCCCGTTGTGAGGATTCGAACCGCCAACCTTCTGATCGGCAAGCCCTAGGCTCAGTGGTTTAGACCACAGCACCACCCACGTCCCAATGGCTAACCAGCAAAATACTTGAGTCCACCTCTATCCTCTTTTCAACATTGTTTTATTTTTCTGTATTTCTATGGCCCCCTAATAACATGCGACCTCTGGGTGGCTCACATAGAATTTTTAAAACCACAACATTAACATACATCCTCTGTCTGTTTAAATTTCTGCCTTACAGTAAGAAGTCATTGGAATGTGATAACACATTCTTGTTGCAACACCTGTGTTTTGCTGAAGCTGCAAACACCCTACACCTTTAAAGAAAACCTGAAGCACATTTTCCGTTCAATGAATTCTGAAAGCTGTAGTTTACCCCTCTCAGAAGTATAATTCCCAGCAACCTACAGGGCCCAGAATTATTTCGAGAGGGAAAATGTGCTTCAGATGTGCTTTAAATGTATAGGGTGTGTGCAGCTCCTGTGCTTTACTTGGTATGTACGTTTGGAGAATGTAAAGAGAGAAGAGAAAGAGCAGGAAAGCTGATCAGAGGGCTCTGCAAAGGACCATTCATATAAGTGTGCAATGGATACAGTTAAACGAGGAAAGATGTTTAAAGCCATGTTGATGGGTGATGATGCTCAAATTAATTTTTGCATTCCCTGCATCTGAAATATATAAAGCTACATTGGCTAAAAAGTTAATGTATTAAACACACACACACATACACGTGTTTTAATGTGTGATAGCAAGATCCAGCAGTGATACCTTCTAGAATAAAAAGTGCTACCCGTGCTACTTGTGAAAAACACCCATCCTTTCTCAGCAAAGAGGGATGGGATTTTGCAGGAAGAGCTGCTTGCCAAGAGATGAGGGAGGGAGAATTCTCCTTCTATTTTTAACTTGTTCTTTAACCCCTGGCAGTGAGTGTCCTCTTGCACAGCATAGGATCTGTGTGCCTCTGAATCCTTTTTCTCCACTAGTATGTTAACAGTGTGATCCTATACATGTCTGCAAAAAAAGTCCTCCATAGGGCTTATTTGTGGGAGAGGGGGTACAGAATTGCAGCCAGTCTCAGTCTTTAGCTGCAGTAAAACGTGATTCCATCAGTTGACCAACAAAATAATTGTTTTGCATCATGTTGTTGTTGTTTTTTTAAAAAAAATGCTATTTGCTACTTTTTCAGTTTTTTCATATTGGAGCAAAGATAAATGCTAAGTTTGATTTAACTCCATTTTGGGGCATTTGATATAATTATATTAGGCCATAATTTTTCCTGATCTTGTATTCAATGTTTGTGTTTTCATATATGAGTATAGAAAAATGTGGTTTCTTGGTCTCAGCTAAAAATTAGACGTTGACCTGAGGCAAAGCCCTGAGACTCTGGTACGAAGTAGTCTAAATGCCATGAAAAAAAATTAGGGTGTGTGTGTGTTTGTGTGTTTAGAGGACTGTGAAGAAAGAAAGAGGGAACAAGCTGTTAATATTTTTAATTCCAAGAACAGTACAGTATAGACATTTCAGTAAGACAGCTATTATTTTAAGGTAAGTCATCAGGCTATTTAGGGACATAAATATAGATTCGAGTACATGCTTTCAGGCACCTTTAGTTTGAAAATGTCTTATGTGTCCCCTCCAACTCTATAAACAAAGGTCTTCTTTCTCAGCAGGATTTCAGCTCCTGTATTATTTTTAATAATTGCCACTCATACAAGTAAGCTTTCTTTTGTTACAGTTGTACTAGAACCAATTTAATTGTGGTGCATTCCCCCCTGATATTTCTCTTTCTCTCTGTGTCTCTTTCAAACATAACATTTTCTCAGAGTGGCTCCTTATCACGAGACTTTCAAATGAATATAGCAATCTCTTTTGCTTGTATCAGATTGCCATCTAGACCAGGCTTAATCTGCAATTTTCTCTACAGTGCTGACAAAACATTCTAGATAATTGCATGCACATATAAATCTGCATGGCAAGAGAGCATACACATAGTAGTTTTAATGATCCTTTGCTTGGTGGCAGTATTGCATGAGGCTGTCCAGGAAGTTCCATCAGTCCTCCAAAGGTTACAACTTTATCATTTGCTATGTTCCTATAGCCAATGAAAGCTGGACAGTTGCATCATGACAGCAAGACCTGCATCTGCAACGGAAGGCACCATTTTGCTCTGTGTCACGTACCAGTGACAGCAAAATGAGTTGTCGGAAGAAAACAGCCCTGAGTGTCTGCATGTAGAGATGACATATAACAATTAACACTGTTACATAATAGCATGCAAAAACGTTAACCGTAATTTGCCCACACTGTCTTGCTTCTACCCAATACACACAACCAAAGGGAGCAAGAAAGAGACATTTATTTAGGCAAGTAATGGAACAGACTTGGCAGCACACATAGAGCTCAGGGGACATGATTCAGGAGTTCAGGAACAAGTAAACAGATGGAAATGACAATGGTGTCAACTCTCCATGCCCTGCCTGCCAAGCTTTTAAAGATGAGGAATGGCACACTCACTTGCCAAAGTTACTCAAACTAGCGGGGATATCAGGATTACAAATGTGTGCTCTGTTAGGGTGAGTGGGTTCAGTCCAATCTGCAAAGAAAGTACCTGGTTCTAGGTGACATGATTGCACCCTGCTGTTCACATTCCTATTCAGTCACTGCTGCCTCATGGCCCTCCCCAGTCTCCACTGAGGCTCTCTGCTTTGCAGAAAGGCCCTCCTTCCAAAGAGGCAGAGAGGTTGGGGCAGAAGAGGGAGCTCTTCCCTCCTCCAGCTCAGGTTCCCACCATTCAGCACCTCCACTTTAATCTTCCTCCTCTTGCCGATCCAGACTCAATCACAGCGGCACTCTGGGTCTTGTGACACACACAGTTCTCTGTGTAATATGGGAATACTGGGAAGGCTTCATAGGAGGAGGTAGAGTTATCAATTTTGCTATATACATAAAAATCTAAGGCTGCCATCATGCTTCAGTTTATGTGGCCAGTGGTTTGTGTGGCCATGCCAACTCCAGCATGATGACAAAACGGCAGGCAGGCAAATAAGCAAGAAGTGCAAGTTGCCCAGGTGAGCTGTTTAACGGGGGGGGGGGGGGTAAAGAGCTTTCTGAAGCGTGTTCACACTCATTTAAATGCAGCCGTGGCAAAGTTTAATGGAGGGGGAGAGGCACCTCAGAAAGAGGTCTGCCAAACCCCTCTGAGGTGCCTTCCCCCCATTAAACATGGCTACAGTGAGGCATGTGATTTGGAGGAGACTGTCCTATGGACAGTGGTGAATTAATGGAAGCTTGCTATCTATATTGACAGTATGGTTGAGTCTGCAGAAGCTTTTCTTGACATACTCCCCCCCCCCATCATTTTTGGTGCTTTATATGCTTGCCCCTCACCCTTTCTAAACCAGTGCAAGACTATAATCTGTGCATCCTAGGGATGAGGAACCTGTGGTCCTCCAGAGGTTCTTGTATTTCCTCATGGCCTTTCCCACAGAGACACTTTGCTTGCAAGCCTGGTCCTCCTCTTTTATTCTGTTAACACCTAGAACCAATTAGTGCCCCTTAGGTAACATTGGGAAATTAATTTGTTCTGCTGTGAAAGTCCCAGTTTGTACCCTGCTTATAATTGGAAGTAAACCTGAAACAACTTCTTCATGTAGGACTACTGCTACCCACCCAGCTATGACAAATAGCAAGTGATCATACACAATCTCCACCTGCACTGCTATCCATAAATTGTTTGCGAGAGAAAGGTGCTGAAGTCAAAATGCACACCTGAGGAACAAAACGTTCTGGTAAGAGAGCCTTCAGGAAGCTGGTGGAAAATCAATGGGGTTGACAGCAAGAAGTAAGGAGGGGTGTGCAATACCCACAAGCCCTTTTAGAACTGGAAAGTGTACAGAAAAGGAGCAATCAAAGTGAAAAAGAGGATGAAGCAACTCCACTATGCGGAAAGGTTACAACATTTGGAGTAAGCAGTGGACTTAATATAGCTTATATAAGATTGGAGAAAGTCCCTCACTTGTAAGACTAGGTTTGGGGGCTAGGCAGTGAAGCCAAATGTTGGAAGATTCAGGACAGGGAAAAAAACAATGTACTTCTTCACATAGCACATAGATAAGCCATAGAATTCTCTCACGCAAGATGTAGTGATTCCCATCAACTTGGGTGGCTTTAAGAAAGGTATAGACAGATTAATGGCTGGTAGCCATGATGGCTATGTTCTGTCTCCATTGTCTGAGGCAGTACTGTATGTTCTGAATTGCGCTCAAGTCCTGTTTATGGAGTTCCCATAGGCATCCACCCTGTGGCGCCCGCCCTGTGGAACGCCCTCCCAGCAGAGGTCAAAGAGATAAACAACTATCTGACATTCAGAAAATACCTCAAGGCAGCCCTGTTTAGGGAAGTTTTTAACCTATGATATTTTAATGTATTTTAATATCTGTTGGAGGCCACCCAGAGTGTCTGGGGGGACCTGGCCAGATGGGTGGGGTACAAATTATTATTATTATTATTATTATTATTATTAATTATTATTATCCAGTTAGCCACAGTGAGAACAGGATGCCAGGCTACATGGACCTTTGGCCTGAGCCAGCAACACTTTTCTTATGTTGCTGAGGAGTTGCTTGTGATCAACAGGAACATTACAAGGCAGTGATTAGAACCTGAAGAAGGAAGAGACACTTAGGATGAGCGAGAGGTCATGAGGCAAGGCAGTTAAGAGTCTAGGAGGAAAGAAATTAAAGTGAAAGAGAACAGGAAAATATACAGAGACTTTTCAGTTTAATGTCAGTTTAATATTTGGATGGGAATATTGGTTCATTGACAACAAGTTTATTTTTCAGTTCTTTCAGAACTGCAAACTAGTTATTTGCCAACAACTAATACAATTGCATCTTCAGTGGGTCTGAATTATTGTGAAAATAAGAAATACTGAGGGCCATATTACCAAAGTCTGCCCCAGGTCGGATAGTACACCACCGTTGCCATTTTAGGATTGTTAACTTTCATCTTCTGTCGGTTTTGCTTAAGAGGCAGAATTTCAGATCTTCACACCAGGAAGAGATTAAAAGTCTTGAATATATATTTGCATGTACTGTGGGTATTAAATGCCCAGGGCCTCCCTCTACAGCTCTAGTTGCCAGCATGTAATTCAGACCTCAGGCAAACATCCTGTACAGTTCTGCATGAAGGAGCTGGGAGGAAGCCCATGCGTTTCTTTACCTACCGTTTTCTAGGCTACAACATTTCGCAACATAAAGAGCTTGGAGGCAGATAAAGCGCGCATCTTAAACCATACTTCTTCCATCATGCGTATTGCAACATTTCATGCCATATTTGGTCACGGGACGGGAGTTGTCCCTCAAAGTGTGAAAAATTGAACATTTGTCTCTTGTCCCCCCCTGGATCTCCGTTGACCGCATGAGGCGGCTCTTTCGGCGGCAAGACCCTTACGTGATGCATGGGGAAAGAATATTAAACGGGAGGATGGCGTGCTTGAGACTACGCATCCCTGACATGCAGGAGGCGGGCACTCGTGGGCCGCTATGAGCGCGCGGGCGCGTCCTGACCAGCCGGCCTCCCCCCGCCCCGCTCGCTCGCTCGCGCGCCCGCCCAAGCCCTTTCCGCCGCCGCCGCCCCATCCCCCCAGCAGGTGGCGCTGCGGGGGTGCGCGGTGGGCGGGCGCGCTCGGGGCGTCCTGGGCCGCGCGGCGATTGGCTCGGGCGGGTTCTGACGTAGGAGTGGAAAGAGGCGGCGCGAGTAGTTTTGCTCGGTGCGTGCGACTGGCCCAGCCCCTCTTTCCTTTTCCTCTCTTCTGCTCTCCCGCCGGGCGCCTGAGGGAGAGAGTTACTTAGCGGTTCTGAGGAGCCGCTGTTGTTTCGGCAGGGGAAAACCGCCGCCGCCGCCCGCGAACCGCCGAGCTCCCTCTCGCCAGCCTCTCTTCCCAGCCTCTCTCGCTCTCTCTCTCGCTATGGCCAAGGAGGAGAAGAAGCCCTTCAGCCAGTCTATGGCCGAGTGGCGGCGGTTCATCTACAACCCCAACAGCGGCGAGTTCCTGGGGCGAACGGCCAAGAGCTGGGGTGAGCGAGCGCGCGCGGGGGAGAAGGGAGGGGAGGGGGCGGCCGGCACGAGGGGCGGTGGGAGGCGAGCCGAGGCGCGGCGGCGGCGGCGTGGCGGGAGCTTGCGTTGCCCACCACGCATCTCTCCCCTCCTCCGTCTCTCAGCCCTGGCGAGGGGGCCACGAGGCGGGCGGCGGTAGCAGCAGCAACGGGCCGGGAGCGGCTCTTGCGCGCGCCTTGCCCACGTCTAAAAATAGACCACCCGAACGTGACAGCGGGAAGAGGAGGAGGAGGCGGCGGCATCATCATCTCAGACCCACCAAAGAGGTGGCTTTGCCTGCCGCCTTCCCCCTCCTCCCTCGCCTCGCCTTCTCAGGGGAGCCGACTAGTAGGGCCCCATTGTGAGGAGGGGGGGGCTGTTTTCTTAGCTCGTGTCCCCAGCTGACTCTCGCCGCCTTCCTTCTCTTCCCCTCCCTCTCCCTTTCTCTCTCCCCCCCCCCGCTGCTCCCCACCGCCGGGGGTTACGGAGGGACCACCTTCTGCCGTTGCCAGGCTCCTCCTTCCTGGCAAGCTGCGTCAGCGTGGACGGGGCAGGGTCCTCTTAGGGAGTCCCGCCACCCCCCCACTCTCGCCCCATGTCAGAGAGAGAGAGAGGGGTGGGGTGGGGCGGTGGGGTGGGATAGGGAGGAGGAAAGGATTTCCCCTCGTGGGTGCGCTCCTCCCGGGGGCTGTTGCATCTCTTTTTTCGCGCCGGGAGCTCTCGCCACGCTCCTGCCGCCGGCTGCGCTCGGGTGGCGGGGGAAAGGCTTCAGAACGGGATGTCTGTTTTCTCTTTTATTTTCTGCAGCTTTTTTGGTTCCACCAGTAGGTAACTCCCATCCAGCATAGGCTAACTCCCGTGGGTGTTTGAAAAGCCGCCAAGCAGGCATGTGCCTTCTTCCTTCATCAGAACTTCTCAAGCGCTCTTTTCTTCCCTCATTATTTTTCAAACACGCTTTTGTTCTGTGGATGTTAGTTTGGATTCAGTCTCTCGCACTCTCTCACACACGTGTGTGTGTGTGTGTGTACCGGTACACACAGACAAACACACACACACAGAGAGAGAGAGAGAGAGAGAGAGAGGGAGGGAGAGAGGGGATGGGTTGATACTTTCATCCAGGTTATAGTTGGGTTTTCCCCACCCCTTCCTTACCCAGTTCTGTCCAAAGGGCGAGGTTTCCTTGGGTTTTGTTTTAAAGGAAGTATAAATTGAGGAACTTGCAGAGAATTGCCTTTAGAATCATGGGAGAGAAATTGCTTATTTATTTTAAAGTACAGTACTTCTAAGCCCCCATTCCATGCAATGTCCATCCAAGGCGGCTTAAAACAATAAATTATATAAAAACTGCAGTTGAGGTGTAGCAAACCAGAGTCAATGAGTATTTGACTGTTAGGTACAGTGCAGTGTGGACTATACTCTTGCTCATTTTGTTAGTATACAGTATGAGCTTTGGGCACATGCTCTGAAATAAGGAAGAAGAACCCAAAGCAGAATAGACATGTCTGGCAGAAGAGGGCTGGCTGTGTTGTGAGCCTTTCTTCATTCACATGGAAATAAAATCCTCCTAGTTACTTTGCAAAATGAAGAGTGGAGAGGAAATTTCCACTATCCACTCCTCTCAGACAGACACACCAATCACTAGGTTTCTTTCAAGTGTGTGGGTTGAGCAAGTGGGAAGTGGTAAAAAAATGAGGACAGAGGAATGCATGCTGATACAGTTTCCACTAATTATGAAAAGTACTTAAACACTTAACATGTAATTTATCATACTTCTTGTGCAAGCAGTGTTGGTCTGTGGCTGTGTTGACTGGGACGTTTATATTGTGATGTTTGAATAATTTGTTACTTTGGGAAAATGATATTTTATCATTTAAAGAATAAATTTCATAAACAGTACTTCGGATAGTTGTTAATGTTTACAGTATATTTTTAAAGTGATAGTAAGTTTTACGATAGGATTGCTGTACGTTGCTGGCATTGATGATGAGGGATTATTCCATGACACTTTAGAAGAGTACAATTCATGCTTAATGTCCGTTGTACATGTGGACATGGCAAAGTTGAATGATGAAGTTTATTTGAGTAGCTCAGAATACTACATATTTCTAAATATGACTAAAGTACATTTTATGCATACACACACACACACACAGAGAGAGAGAGAGAGAGAGAGAGAGAGAGAGAGAGAAACTTTGAATTGTTGGGTAGAATCCAATTAGGATTCTAATTTCTGGAATTTTTGAAATACACTTTTTAATTAACTGGAATTTTTGAAATACACTTTTTACAGAAGGTGGGGAGAGAAATTGAGAGGAATTGGAAACAATTCCTCATAGGAGGAAAACAGTTTTGCCCATATAAACTGAAACCGTTCTCAGCTCTGTGTTGTTGCTATTTTAGTGGATATTCTCAGCCTTGTAGAAAAGCAGATAGCCAAGATAATTTTTTTATCAGCCAGGGGTTGTGTATCACTTGAAATCTCACAGTAAATGAGTTAATGAACCCCAACTTTCCAGCTCTGTTATCTTTTCATCCACTTTTGATCTTCCTGCTGCTGTTGTGGATCTGTGGGGAAGGAGAAACTCAGAGTCAAGGCGCCAGGGGGGGTGGGGAAGGATTAAAAACAATCTTTACTCTGTGAAAGGGTGTAAGTCAAAATGCTTGAGGTGTATTGCATAGCACAATTTTCAGTCTTTGAGGACATATAAGAAGCCCAAGTCATAGTTCAGCTTTTCTCCTGCCGCTTTTCTTTTAGCTGTAACTTGTTTGCTCTAACCATGTCATAATGTGTGTGTGTGTGTGTCATGCATTTGCTGTACTCTTAAAAAAACACAACGCTTTACATCCACAGTTGCTACAGTTTTGTAATTCCTAGAGTGCCAAAATTAAGTTGTTCCCATACATGAACCTAAGTGAAGGCAGATGAAGGAGTTACAGGTTCCTGAGGTGATCTTCCTCTTGCTGTTCTGGCAGGGAGGGAGGGGCCCCTTGACCCACTGGAGGGTGACCAGGCCAGATAGGCAGGCATGCCTGCCCACCATTGACCCAGCATGTTGCAGAAGTGAGAGCCTATTGCATCTGCTCAGAGCCCCACCTGTGCAGTGGTTGGGAGTGGTCCCAGGGTTTGGGTGGGGCATATGGAGCAGATAAGAGTCTCTGACTTGGGCACCAACCTCTGCAGCTCCTTGCTTTGGGCATGAAGCTCTGTGGCTAGAGCTGCATCCAGCACTGGACAGGGGACTGGGCTCACCTTGTTACTTGTTTCCTAATGGGAATGTTTCTTCTACAAGAGCCATCTAGATCCTCTTTGGTTCAGGAGGGTTTGGAACAGACTACCTCGAGAGGTGTTGGACTCTCCTTCATTGGAGGCTTTAAAGCAGATGGATGGCCACCTGTCAGGAATTCTGTAAGCTGTGATTCCTGCACTGCAGGGGGTTGGACTAGATGATCCATGAGGTCCCTTTCAGGTGAAATATGAATTTAATCCATCAAAAATACTTTACATGTATTACTGGAATTAAAGAGAGGTGGTGTAATGCCATGAAAATGTTAACCTATAGCTCCATTATTCATTTTCATATATAATTAACATGTTTTACAGCCAGAGCAGGTGCTGCAACCTTCCAACCTTCCAACCTCACCCCCAAAGGCACACTCCTCTATTGTCTCCCAAGACAGACAGATGCCAACCATATAATTTTAAAGATATTTTTCAAGGTTTCATTATCTGGCAACAGTTTTTCCAAATAGCATTTTTCACGTGCGTGAAACAGCCAGAAGAATAACTTGCGAGATGACTCAGAATTTCTTTATTTTTTCCTGTAAAGTTCAGATACTGATCTCTTCAACAAAATAGGCAATAGCTTAATGACTCTTTGTTGTGTTGGTTTTTTTTTTTCATTTGGTGAATTGGCAAGAAATGTTATGGTAGGAACAAAATCGGGTTAGCTTATGGCAGTAAAACTTAAGTTAGTTGAGTGTGCTATGTTGGTCACAAAACATACTCCCCCGCTCCCAAATAAAAAGAATATATTTGTATTTTTAACTTTGTTCTCTTCTTTGAAGTTCTTAGCACTAAGAAAAAAAATGTTACTTGAAATGCACATGCAATATTTGCTTTCACCAATGTAACACCACAGTGTGAAACTTACATCACATAAATGTGTTGTCCCAAGTGTCATTTAAACCACCTTTTAGGAAAGTCATAATTTCTTCCCTGATAATTTAATATTCATTAGGCCCACTAGATAAGGTGGGTGGACAGATGTTACTGCTTTTAGAGGAAAGATAGTATTTTTATGTGTTAATATGTTTAGCAATTGGATATCTTTTTAAGGTTAATTATCATTGACTTAAATTTGGTATGGTTTAGAAAAGTGTAGAATTTTTCTTTCTCTACACCATGCTTCCCCTCAGATTCATGATGGAGGCAGGCCAAGTCTGATTGGGTCTCCCTAGCTAGGTTGATTAAGTACATCTAGGATGGGGAGGTTTTTTGGTTCCTTGTCGGGGTCACCCTGTGGGCAAAACGTGACAGGTGGGTGGAGTCTCATCTAGAGATACAAAAATTTACCTCAAGAGCAGAAGCTTTCTTGCCTTGCTTCAGGGAAGAGTTGGTTGGCATCTACCTGTCTCAAGAGACAAAGGAAGAATGCACCTTTGGGGGTAAAGTCAAACCCTTGGAGAGTTACAGTACCCGCTGTGACTGTAGAGACCAATACGGGAGAGACACCTTTTATTGCAGCTGTGGGCCTGGGGCAGATGCTTCAGGGAATCCTGTAAAAGGTTGAAGACTGCCTTGAACACAAAGTATTACTGAAATTTCTAATGTAATTTAAAATAAACACCACAAACACGGAATTCCTGTGGCTTTTCTCTCACCTGCCAATGATGATAAATGTTGGGTTTAAAAAGAAACAAATAGAATGTTGCCACAATTAAGCATAAATTAGTAGTTGCCATATGGACTTGATGATAACCTGAAATTTGTGAATGCATACTAAAGTGTCATATGCACAGGGTCTTGCTTTGGAGGCATTTATTTGTGGGTATCTATAAATGAATTGTCAGGATGCGGGTGGCGCTGTGGGTTAAACCACAGAGCCTAGGGCTTGCCGATCAGAAGGTTGGCGGTTCGAATCCCCGCGACGGGGTGAGCTCCCGTTGCTTGGTCCCTGCTCCTGCCAACCTAGCAGTTCGAAAGCACATCAAAGTGCAAGTAGATAAATAGGTACCGCTGCAGTGGGAAGGTAAACGGCATTTCCGTGCGCTGCTCTGGTTCACCAGAAGTGGCTTAGTCATGCTGGCCACATGACCTGGAAGCTGTACGCCAGCTCCCTCGGCCAATAATGTGAGATAGGTGCTGCAACCCCAGAGTCGGTCACGACTGGACCTAATGGTCAGGGGTCCCTTTACCTTTTATAAATGAATTGTCACGTGTTACGTTGGTCACAGGACATTGGTCATAGGTCTTTTGCCAGAAAACCTTTCCCCCCAAAGTTTCCAATAAACATTGCCATATGTTGGACACATACTCATGAAACATTAGCTCTTTGTGCATATTACTGCAGGTTGAATTTTTATTTTGATTTATACTTTTAGAGAAAACAATTATCCAAGTTACGGATGAAATATTTAGGTTGCAAAACTGTTATATGGGTCACAGCTTTTAAAATACAATAACATGAAAGCATTTAAACTGCCTGTGACATCTTATTATTTTTGAAGAGATGATCAAGCCAGTTAACACACAAAGATAAATGTTTTAGACCAATCAGGAATTTGCACAGCAGGTGCAGCTAATATTGTGGTTCATAATGTGGTTAATATTGGGAGCCAGAAACTTGCAAGTTACATGTAGTGTACTTGGCTTCTTGAAATAACTTCCTGTGCCTCATCAGCATTATCTATTGAGTTCCTACAGTGTTGATATTGCCCAGTGCTTGACCTATTCAGTGTGCTCACTTTTCAAATTATGTATTAGTCTACTAGCCAATCATAGGAACAAGTGCTGCTTCCTTCATCTACCAAAAATTGAAGGGTGCTGAGTGCTACACAGGCATGAGCTTTCAGTTCCCCAGGGATAGAAATGTGAGCTGGCTGAAGGAAAGCATAAGGCCAACCTGAAGCCTAAAGTTAAAGGTAGGTAGCCGTGTTGGTCTGTCATAGTCAAAACAAAATAAAATAAAAAAAATTCCTTCCAGTAGCACCTTAGAGACCAACTAAGTTTGTTCTTGGTATGAGCTTTCGTGTGCATGCACACGAAAGCTCATACCAAGAACAAACTTAGTTGGTCTCTAAGGTGCTACTGGAAGGAATTTTTTTATTTTATTTTGTTCTGAAGCCTAAAGTGAGTGTATAGGGAGCTGGGCTTGGAGGGCACATTCCCTATGGGTTCATCTCAGGCTAGAAGCCGGGAAAATGTCTGCAAGTAAATTACCTACAAATTAATGGGAAGTTTGCTGTCCAAAAATGATTAATGCAGTGTTACTTTTGATTGGCAATCTTACATCTTGAAGAAAGATATTGATCTATCCATTAAATTCCCAGCACTTGTTTTTGGAAATATCTGGGCATATATCAATTCCATGCAAATGTGTTTTTTTTGGTGCCCTTGTTCTCATATCTGTATATCAGTGTTTGGATTATTATAGCCCGTTAAAGTGCACTTTGGTTAGGAAATACCTGAGTTATAAAGAGGAAACTTGATTTAAATGGTGGTTCTCATGATTATTTGAGTTGC
Source organism: Darevskia mixta (assembly GCA_034641385.1). Taxonomy (NCBI): domain Eukaryota; kingdom Metazoa; phylum Chordata; class Lepidosauria; order Squamata; family Lacertidae; genus Darevskia; species Darevskia mixta. Next base: position 15,651,259 of record JAWWNH010000030.1, read on the forward strand.
TGCTTTAAAGACCTTTGTTTAAATTTTTCTACTCTCGAGGCTAGATCATGGGAAAGGTAACTTCCTTATAGCTAATATACTGGAGAAGGGCATTTGTACCCAACCTAGGGCATTTGTAAAGTTATGGAGTTGTAAAGACTGCATGTTCCCTGTCCAATAAACTCATCTGGAAAGACGCCAAAGCTGTTACATTGGGTTTTAATGACTTTTGGGGGAAGTATTGCTTAAGGTGAAAGGGTGTCAGAGCAAAGGCAGCATTTCAGCTCAGCTACTATGATTATTGAGAGGAAAAGGCATTGATATGTACCGGCTCCAAATTCTCTGCCTATTGTACTATACTGGTTGGCAGCACTGATCACTAGTCTTTCAGGAATCTTGTATGAATTTGGGAAATGTGTAGTACAGCCTTGAAAATAAGCCTGCAAAAATTACTCGCCTGCAGTCTTTTCTATCTTTTTTTACTAGCCTGCTAGGGGACTAGATGTCCATGTGTCCTTGCTTGCTGTTGCTGTGACTAGTATCAAAATGCAGGATACTAGCCTATTAGCAGAGTAGTTTAAAATGCCTATTAACAAACAGACTGGGGGGCAAGGGAATAAAGCTGAGGAACAGGTTACCAGCAGGGGCCAGGTGGACTGACAGAGGGTATGGAGTGATCTGTCCTTCCCATTCTGTCACCTGCATTGAATTCCTAGTCATACAGTAGTCATACAGTGGTACCTCCGGTTTCTGTTCCTTTCCGGAAGTCCGTTTGTAACCCAAAACCGCTCATAACATGAGGTGCGCTTTCACTAATGGCGCCTGCCACGCTGCCGGCTCACGACTTCTGCTTGCATCCCGGGGCAAAGTTTGCAACAAGGGGCATCTACTTCTGGGTTAGCGGAGCTCGTAACCCACAGCGTTCGCAAGGAGGACGGTACGTAACACGAGGTTCCACTGTATATGCCTACCCAGTCAGATTGTTAAAGACAAGGTTAGTGTGGTCATTCTGTCCCCATTTACTTTGCTTGCTGGAGATTATTCTGCAAGAAGCTCAGTGATTTATAGGAAGGGAAAGAGTTTAAGGTGGGTAGTTCTCCAATCTTCTTGTTCATTGTTGAGTCTATTATCTTGGCTTGAAAGAACACTTATCCATTCCAGATCAATTCCTTGAACCAGCCATGGCCTCCAGGAGCATTCTGTCTGTGCATATGCACACATACCGTACACACGTGCTTTATTGGGAAAATGCTGGTTTCTTTTATCCTTTGATTTCAACCTAGCTTGTGGTTGGGTGTTTTATCAGGGAAGCTCCCACAACATTGTGCTTTACTTTTTCTCCATAGAAATTAACTGAAACTGATACAAATAGGGACTGAAGAGGATCCAAGCCATTTTAAAAGAAGTTTGCTCCTATCTGTGAAGCTTTATACCATTCCTTAGTTATTTCTTAATTAACCTGGCTGGTGACAGGCCCTTTCCATGGCTTTCAGATTATTATTTTCAGCCTATGTTGGCTTGTATGCTGTGTTGGTATTTTTACTTACTGGTTTTATATATTATGATGGAATAGTGGAAGTTATTTCAGAATGTTGGGAACTGGCATGATATAATATATAATAAAAATGATTGTCACTTGTTTGCTGTTAGCATCATCCAAAAATCTTAGAACTGTATACAGTATATGTTTGTTTTCTGTAGCAATATGTACAGTATGTTTGCTTCTACATTCTGTGGAAAACACTTTGCTAGCCACAGTTTGAGAACTTGCATCCTAGTTAAGATGGTTTATTTAATTCAGATTATTCTCTGATTGTGGAGTCCCTGGTCAGTAGATGATGCTATCCCACAAAGATTCTTTCCATTGGTGTCTGTGCATTAGTGGAACAGAGTTCTGCTTATGCTGTGGGACTTCCATTCCTCTTCTCCCCCCCCCCCCCAGAGCCCCTCACTTCCACTCCGGAGGTTTAAGAGACCCTATAGAGCAGATTTGGGGGTGGGACTGTGGGGAACTGTAAGAGGGAGGAAAGGAAGGTGGCTCCCTGTTGCACAAGCTGAACACATTCACATGATGATGGATTCAGCCCAGTTACCGTTATATAGTATGCAGTGACGTATCTTCTGTACTTCACTGCATGAAAGCATCCATTTTGAGAAATGATTTGTCATACAGAATTAGTAGCTTAACTAAGTAACATGTCAAAGTATTGCATGGATGCAATAACAGTCAAATCTATTTTAAAAATTCCAGGTGATTCCTAGGAAGCACACACCAACATGCAGAGCTCCTCAAGCAAGCTAGAATTACTATGTTAACAGTTTTCAGTGTCTCCTTTTTTCCTTTGCTAATACAGTGGTACCTCGGGTTAAGAACTTAATTTGTTCCAGAGGTCCGTTCTTACCCTGAAACGGTTCTTAACCTGAGACGTGCTTTCGCTAATGGGGCCTCCTGCTGCCGCTGCGCCACTGGCGCACGATTTCCGTTCTTTTCCTGGGGCAAAGTTCTTAACCTGGAGCAACCACTTCCTGGTTAACGGGGTTTGTAACCTGAAGCGTCTGTAGCCCGAGGTACCACTGTATAAGGAAAGTATGCTGTTGCTTACAAGGATTTCAGTAAATATAACTAAAGTTCTGATTTTGTTTGAATGTAACATTGAATCCACATTAAGCATGAGATATCTATCTATCATCTATCTATCTCAAATATTTCCGTTTCAATACTCTTGGATATTTTTTCAGACCTATCCCGCATGTAAAATTAACCTGGCACACTTCAAAGCATTTCCCCCCCACTTAGCCAACGTTGAACATGTTCAATCAAATAGTCTTTTTAGGGCAGTGGATTCCCCCCTCCTTCCAGAAATCCTATGTTCCTAAGAACTGATAAAACCAATTAATAGGTCTTCATGACTTTTTATCATTAATTACATATATCCATAGGGTACTGGTGTTTCCATTGTTCTGCAATCAATGCAAAACTCTTCACGTTCTTGTTGAAACTGCCTGCTGAAGAATGCAAGCCCAAACATTTGCGGGTAGGGAATGAAAGTGCACTTCCAAGATCTACACTCTACAGAGTGTCTTGTGGCACCTTAAAGACTAGGACTACATCCACATCATCAGTTGCTGTAGTCCACAAAAGCTTAGTCCACAACTGATTTGCTCTCAAGGTTTCGCAAAACTTTTTGTTTCAACAGACTAACATGGCTATCCACTGGAAAGTCTTAAGGTCTACTTAATAAAACTGACCATCCAGTCTGGATAGCAGCGGAGCTATGTATGTTCCATTTCAAAATGCAGCATTTCCTCTTATTTTCCTGTTGTTAATCTGTCCTCTTGTTTTGCTTGTTTTGGCTGAGGGGTGTGTCACATTTCCCTTGAAGTGGGGAGTTTGCAAGCTGAAATATTTTTTTATTGTAGATACACAGATAACTGTGTCCAGAAGAGTTACACGGACAACATCTGAGTTGCAGTGTGCCTTCCTGAGGCCAAGGATCTTGGCATTGTTGTTCATACTTTGGTAATTTCCTTGGATTGTTGCAGTAGTCTGTAGACCATAAAGAGCTTAGGGACCGTCAGTTTGCTTCTAAACACAATTCATGGTGATGCTTCTGACCTATAAAACCAGCTTTTAACTGTTAAATTACTTTAAACATACACTTATCTTCAAGTCTCATTTATAAGTACAATTCTAGACATATAGTAAATGGTGAAGTAAAAGTGAGCTTTCATGAGAGATGCTTTACATCCTATGCAAGAGCCATCATTATTTCATTGCTGTATCCAGTAGTGAACTTTTTCCAGCACAGCAGTGAAAGAGGGCCACCACAGAAAAGTTGAGGATTCTGGCAAATTTTGCAGATTCAGCAGGTATTCAGAAAAGTATTAGTTTGTGAACTTGAGGAGAAAGAGGGAAATGAGCAAAAATATATTGACCAGCCTGAGACTGCTCATTGCACAACCACAGTTACCATGGAGATCGTGCATTTCATTCTGGTGTTCAGAAGTTCAAGATCAACCTCCAGCAAGTTACTGAGGTACACAGCCCTGCCTAAAAAAAAAAAAGCAACTGCTGGTATGTTAGAGCATCAGAAATATCCCCACAATCCTACAGAGGAGTGGCTTGTACCATTTTATATCCTTCTCATGCATGCTTTTTTCTGCTGTTCTTTCCTGTCATAGACCTCCTCCCTTTCCTGAAGCCCTGAGCTTGGAGCAGAATGCTGTCGCCTCTCTTCTCCCCTTCTTTTTCTCTAGGAAAGAAAAGGAAGTTGCAAGATGCTGTATTCTGCATTGAGGCTGATTTTAAAGAACTTTAAGAACTGGTGCTTGAGTTTGCTTCTCCCCCCTCCCCCTTCATTCCTATCCTCTTTTCCTTGTGTCTTGTCTTTTAGGTAGTCCTTCCCACCTGCCTTACAACCTTACTTCGGATTTCTGTAAGCTTCTCTAGGAGCATTTTCCGTTAAAGACCAGGGTAAAAATGCTTTTTTAAAAGAGAGTTGGAGGCAGGGAGGGGAACCAGGAGTGGGCTTTTGTGGAAGGAAATACTATGTTTACTGGCCTTTTCGCCTTAGTATTAAAAATGGTTTCTGTTGGATTGTAGCCAGGCATGTTTTTAACACTTGATGTTTTTAGATATGCTGTAAGCCGCCCAGTGTGACTGGGGAAACCCAGCCAGATGGGTGGGGTAGAAATAAAATAAAATAATAATAATTACTACTACTACTAAAGGCATGATTAGGAGTGAGTGTGAAGAACAGACCATCTGCCTGAGGCAAGGGAGTTGAATAATTTGAGATGGTAGAGAGAAGTGTTTATGGAAAGCTGTTAGACAGGAGTTTGTGGGAGGGAATTATGTATGGATGTTTGGGGGGCAGGAAGACTGTGTTAGTTTCTCACTAACAATCAGTAACAATAAATGCAACAGTTACATGTTAGTTAACTTGTCGATTTCAAAATGCAAAGAACAAATTCCACCTAATTTTCCTTCTCTCTCTGAACCAATGTTGCATACATTTTACCGTCAGCAATAGTATATACGTTGCCTGCCTCAGCTAGCATGACCAGTAATCAGGAAAGATGATCAGTTAGATCAACCATCAACTAGAGGCCATCATGTTGGCTGTCCAGTAGTTGCTATTTCAGGCTCTTCTGTTACTTAAATCTCCAATTCTTTATATTCCTGTCTTACAAAAGCTTCAGCATCCAAAGAGAAGAACGAATAGGAATGCTTAAATATTAAATTCTGTACTAGCCCCATCAATTCCATTGAAGAATGAGGGCAAGTATCACACCTGTTCTGACTATTTGAATGATATTCAAAGTGTAATTAGGAAAACCTTCAGAGGCTGCCACTGTTAGTTTTGCTATCATTGATAACTCCCAGAAGCTTCAGGAAGCAGCCCCTTTAACCATAAGCATGAATGAGAAATTTGAATGACTATAAGTGGTGTGTGTTGGGTTATGAATTGCAGCTGCATACTGCTGCTCCTTCATGACACATGCTACATAAGAAGAGCCCTTCTGGACTAGACCAAAGGCCTATCTAGTTCAGCATTCTGTTCTCACACTGCCAACCAGGTATCTGTGGGAAGCCCACAATCAGGATAGCTGTGTTATATAGCACATCTGTGATCCCCAGCAACTGGTACTGGATGGAATATAGATATAGCCATTGATAGCCTTAAACTTTAAAAAAAAAACCACAAAAAACCATAACAATTTTTTTAAGCCACCCAAGTTGGTTACCATTACTACATTTTGTTTTAGCAAATTCCATAGTTTTAGCTAAGCACTGTATAATTCTTTTGCTTTGTCATGAAGCTTCCAGCATTCAACTTCATTAGATGGCTTCAGGTGAGGTGGTATTATGTGAGAGGGAGTAAAGTCTAAATGGACATTCTCCATACCTCCCATAATTCTATACATCTCTATCATATCTCCCTTACAGCTTTCCTAAAAGAAGGTACAGTCTTGTGTGGCTGTTTGCTTCATGTTTAGCTTTGGCTAGTCTCCATGGGGCTGCTAAGGCTGGGGGCATTCTTTTCCCAGGGGCCCCTGTGGGGCAGTGTGAGGAGGCATCTCTCTTGGGGGGGGGACTCAGAGAGGTGGTGGCTGCATGGAGTATTCCCAAGGAGAGGAGCAGAAGAGGCTGGGGGAACACTCCACAAGGGAGGCTGCCCGCTTTGCAGGCAGTGGGTGACATAACTGGGCTTCTGAGACTCAGAGCATGTTTCCTCACAGGGGAGCCACAGAAAGAATGTAGTAGTTGGTCAAGGGAGCTGTGGAGTCAAAAAGGTTGAAAACCTCTGAGCTAGACTATAGGGTGAAAACTTGTATAGCAGTGAAGATTCCAAAACTTTGCAGTGGGAGAACTCAAGGCACCTAAACAGCACAAGCTGAAACAACACACCACAACCTATCCATTGTATTCAAACCAAACTACCTGTAGGGTACTTTTGAGGTTTTCCCTTGCAACACTAGCTAGCTCTTACAACATACTTAAAGCAATATGCAGCCATCTGAAGGTGGGAGATTGTAAGAGATAATGTATGCAGCTGTGTATGAATGAGCTTGTACTCCTGGCCCACCTGGATGGATGACAAACAGCTGCAGCTGAACATTATACTAAACCCTGCTCGCTTCTCATAGGAACATGGGAAACTTCCTTATACCAAGTCAGACCATTAGTCCAACTATCTCAGTACTGTTAAGATTGACTTGAGAGTGACTTTCTAGGGTTTCAGCAGCAGTCTTTCCCAGCATTACCTGGAGAAACCAGTAATTGAACCTGGGGCCTTTTACATGCAAATCATGTGCTCTTCCACTAAGCTATGGCCTTCCCCTGGAATGGCTATGAGGAAGAGTTTGGAGGTTTTTGTTTCTTTTTTCCATTAACCACAGCTGGCTGTGTCATCTGCACCAGCAAAATGTATTTTTTAACAAGTCAGCTTCAAATCATGAGTGATCAAGCTGGCTTGTATAAACAAGCCTTAGGTAACATTAATCATAGTTTATTGCAGGGGTTGCCAACCTCTTTGGGAGCTTAGGCACATTTGCAAACTTGTGCACACACTAGAGTCATACACAGCTGCATACTTGGCAACCACACACAGGCATGCACACACACACACACACACGTAATTAAGCATATGTGTTGCCATAGTACAATACCATCAACTTCCTTTCATTTATGGTTCTTCCTCCCCCCTGGAATTGAGCATGTGATGAAAACAGCAGTCAAGGCCAGACAATAACCCGACTCATCTTATCTCTGCTGTCTCTGATAATAGCCCTTCAAGGCTCCAAGAAACAGCTGCATGGCCATCTTGCTTTGTCTTTATCAGACTGTGTTGTAGAATCTATGTCTGCCTATTTAATTTTTGTGTGCTTTCAAACTTTTTAATATATTGCTTTTTAAGAATCTTTACCCTAAATACACTTGATCTTCTCTAATGAAAATATTCCCTCCTCCAGCTGCTATTAGCCCTCCAGTGGACAAAAAGGCATGTGCTGCACATTGTACCTCACTTCCCCTTCCTCCTCGTAGTAGGGCTATTAGGAGCTGGATGGGGGCAAGAACAATTTTTGCCAAGAAAGCAATGTAAGAGGAAATAGCCATCTGGTTCTTCAAGTTATGTGCTAGTCAGGTAGCCAAGTTATGTGCTAGTCAGGTGCCTGCCATATGTTGGACTACAGCTCTCATCATCCCTGACCACTGTCCATGACAGGGGCTCATGGGAGTTATAGGCCAACAACATCTGGAGGGCACCATGTTGTCTACCCCTGTGAATTTAATGTTTCCCTAAACAAGTTATTGAGCAAACAACATATTAAGTATTATCCCTTATTATATGTTCCAGAACACATGTATGGTGGAGGTGGCTTACTCTACCCCCACTGTATGTGTGCTAATAGATATGTTGCAGATGTGCTGGTAACTGCATGTCCAGTGGGGGGCAGGAGGCTGCAGTTGTAATGGTTCTGCTTTATACATTTCTGTTCCCCAAAACCTGCTCATGTTTCCCCATCAGCGCTGCAATGGACCATTGACATAAGGGTTTCATTAGTTGGGGCAACCAAATGGCAGAGCTGCTAGATAACACAGTGTTGTAACTTGGTGTTCATCTTGCCCAATAGCATTTCATTGCATTTAATTTAATTGCAAAACTATTTCTGCCCACCAGGTTGGTTGGTAAGGTATGCACAATACTCGGGGAATGTTGCTGTAGCAGAAATTTTTCTTCTTTTGCATCTACTACAAAATCATTTCTAAATAATACAGCTTCAAAAACTGAAATATCAAGTATGGGATTAGGGGAAAGAATATTAAAAGTTAGCTCAATCAATGTTGTTGTTCCTTGTTGATTTCAGTATGGTGAGTGTCAGGTTTCAGCTGAAGTAAGCAGTATAACTAGAGGCCCAGGTAGCATCAGTATCAATACTACTACTACTACTACTACCGCTGCTGCTGCTGCTATAAATGCTAGTTCACCAGCTATGGCCTTTCTAGGTGGGAATAGCCTAGCCATAGTATTTTATATACATTACTGTAATGTGCTCTGTGGGCCTACCCTTGATTCAGAAGCTGCATTTAGTTTTACAGCATCTTCACTGGTTGCCTGGTTGCAAATGTGTTAATCATAAACTATAAAGTCCTAAACAACTTAAAATCCAGATACCTGAAGACGCGCTTCTCTGTATCATCAGCTAGCCCATATGCTTATATCTATATGGTAGGCTCTTATTGCTGTCCTGCATATGAGTGAACTCTGCAGTGTGGCGATATGAAAAAGGGTCTTCTCTCTGGTAGCACCCCATCTGTAGAACTCCTTTCCCTTGGAGGTATGGCTGGCACCAACATTATTCACTTTTTAGCATCAGTTAAATATGTACCTCTTTATTTAGGCCTTTGCAGGAAATTGATCTGTTTAACACTAATAGTAATGATGATTGTATGTTGTATTGTATTGTATTGATGCATTAAATATATTGCTAACTTCTACATCCTGTGTGCTTTTTTGCAGGCTTAATTTTGCTGTTTTATCTTGTATTCTATGGCTTCTTAGCTGCACTCTTTACATTCACAATGTGGGTTATGCTTCAAACATTGCGTGATGATATACCCAAGTATCGTGACCGGATTTCTAGTCCAGGTAAGTGTGCATTCCTCTTCTTGGATAAAGTTTGCATTCAGACTCAAACATCAAGAGATCTTTTGTTATAATAGGCAGTTTTCTTGTTGGAAGCCTTTACCATTGCCAGCATTACTCTGAACTTCTAGGTTTCTTTGCTCTTGTTACTGCCACTCATCTGAAGACTTTCACATAAGCATTAAAATAGCAAAAGAAATAAAGCAGATTGATAGGCAGCTGTTTTCTTACAACAGTTGACACAAGTTAAACGTGAAAACAAAGTAAGATCTGGTCAGTAGGAACAGAGGTATGCATTTCCTTATGTATTATAATGCAAACTTCATTGGTTGTCTTTAATTTGGGGAAAGTAGTGGTTCTGATTTACAGATAAACCCATATCCTTTTTTTGGACACAAATTCACAGTGTTAGGGATTTTCTTTTCTTTTCCCAACTCTGGCGCAATGAGTCGGTTAACAAGAAACATTTATGATCTTCCAAACTGTGATTGGAAATACCAGAAACAAGTACAGATTCACCAATCATAGAGGCTACATGACAGGGCATAGTGTGAACCAGCACTTGCCAATATCTTAATCATCTTCAGTTTCTGCATCTCAGTGGAGAATGCCTGCCATTATATGGCCAAAATGGTAGCACCCATGGTTTGCAGAAGTTTTTTTTTTAAAGTTAGGAAAAAATAGGATGGGGAACAGCCTCATAAGGATTTGGTGACACTATGTTGGTCACATCTGCACCATGTATTTAAAGTACTGTTATACCTTGTTAACAAAATAATAATAAATCCTGGGAACGGTAGTTTAAAGGTGCTGGAAGTTGTTAGGAGACCCACCTATTCCCCTCACAGAGCTACAGTTGCCAGAGTAGTTTAACCACCAATCCCTCTTCCCAGGGAACTCTGGTAGTTAAGTTCATAATTGGGGGAAGCCTGAGTAAACAAATACTTTTAAAACAGGCTCTGAAATAACCATGTAATTGAAGCTTGCCTAATCTTAAGAGGTAGGGGGCTGAATACTGCAGCTTGGGTTCTGAGTGGTTTATATCAACCCTGCAGAGGTTTGACGGTTGGGGGTTTGCCTGGAGAAGAGAGAGTACCTTACAACATCCCTGCAGTGTTATCCATTGCTTTTATCCTTACACTGCAGGCTGGGCTTAGAGAATAGTATATAACAACCATGCAATACAGTGGACGCTCGGGTTGTGAACGCGATCCATGCGGGAGGCGTGTCCGCAACCCGCAGTGGGTGTCGCGAGTCGGTGCTCATGTGCAAAGTGCGATTCGACGCTTCTGTGCATTCACAAAGTGTGATTTAGTGCTTCTGCGGCTGTGCCTAAACCCATAAGTAACCCGTTCCGGTACTTCCGGGTTCGGCGCGGAGCGCAACCCGAAAATGCGTAACCCGCAGCGTTCGCAACATGAGGTATGACTGTATAGATCACCAATATGCCTCTATTCCAGGTAAGAGGACTTTGGTGAGAGTAGTGTACAGCAGCACTGCAATGTAGTCTACTATTATTGCACGCCAAAGGTGGGGTTACTTAAGTTGCTCCCTCGGACCTCTGCCCAGGGAAATAAAAGCATTAGTTGTGTGGAGAAGCCTCACCCTGTTTACTTCTATGTAGACTGGTTGTACTTTCTAAATGTTTTTTTTTTTATTGCACATGAGGTAAGACCCAAGCTAAGCAGGGGCTGCTGCCTTCAGTGTTTCTTGAAGCCCTTTAGCTACAGACTCAGACACACCCACACCATTTTGTTATGGGGCCCCACTTGTCTATTTCTTTAACATTTCTCTTGTACCTTAATTTCCTAGCATTATATAAGGTGGCATCAGACCACAGAGAGTGATTAGTGGGGGTAAGCAGGACTAGTAATTTTTACATGTGTGGTATGTGGACTGGACAGCTAAACCCAATGTTGAAATCTTGACTCAACTTGCATTAGCCCTCCATTAAACAATACATGCAAACAAGTTTGAAACAGAGTAAGATACTGGCTAATGCTTGGTGTGGCTAGGCCTTCAATTTCAGTGTCTGAGTACACGAATGCAGCATTGGTGTTCTGTGGGCCTCACTAACACTGTGATTGAAGTTACTGTTTCTTGGATTGCTCGGTTATCACCCTTGCATAAAAAAGACACACCTTAAATGTGGAAAGTGAAATGTAATCTTGAATCAGTAAAACTATAGTGCTGCCATTTAAATCATTTGACTGTTGAGGGATACGTTTTCTAAAATTGACCTAAATACTGTAATTACTTTCAGATCATTATGTACAATAGAGGTGGACAGGTCATTCCTTCATGATCTCTATAAAGTCCAGATAAATACGTTTTGGGGAGGGATTTATCTGTCAGAATAATTCTTTCTGAGAAGTGTTATGAATTAGCAGCTAGCTTTGGTTTCCTTTTTTTTTTTTTTTTTTGTAGGGCTAATGATTTCACCGAAGCCAGATACCGCACTGGAATTTTTACTGACCAAAAATAAGTCAACAAGTTATGCTGCTTATGTGACAAAACTTCATGAATTTTTAGGAGGTATGTATAAATATTATTTTTTGCAAGCAACTTATTTAAAATATTAACAGGAATGAAAAGTAGCTCCCTTCCATCTGTTAGGGCTAGAACGTGATCAGGTCATTTTATTTCCCCCCTTGGAACTTTTTAGGTTCCAAAATAAATAAATTATTATTGTGTATAAAAGAGTGAGGTAGCTTTGTTCAAAGTTTTGAGAATTACTGGCAATCTGAACAGCAAGTCTTTAAGTCAGTAGGCACACCCTCTGTATTTAAGTGAAACATGTCATAAACTTGTGTATACTCTGTGCTAAAAAGAAAAATGGATTCTGTGCCAAGTCAGCTTCTATTCTGCATTAATAATTTCTTCCTGAAGGTTCTAGGCCATACCCAACTTTTAGAAAATTATGTTGGTGTCTTATTTCTTACCTACATATGCTGACTGCCATCTTTCTTTGAGAATGGAGACCTAGTTGCCATCAGCCACACCTCTTTAGATGCTCAAGATTGGTCACTGTGCTGCAGTCACCATGAGACTGGTCTTGAAAATAATTCATTAATGTCAACTGGTAGAGAATGCTGCCTGCCGTATGTTGAAGGGAAATGGGAGCATATTCCATATCGGGAGACTGAGGTGCCATGAGGCAGTGTGTGTGAAAAGGTTCTTGTATGATTGTCCAGGTCCTTCTGGTGAAAGAGAGGCTGGGCTGCGAAGGTGTTCAGGAGCAGTGAGAAATCTCCTAAAACCAGAGGGGTAACGCTGCACTGTAAACCATACTTTGGAACCTTGGAAGAAAAATGCACAACTATGTATTCAAATAATACAAGGCTGTATAATCCCAACCATTTTAGCATGTAATAAACCTGCATCATTGCTGTCTACTTTGGAAGCTGGAGAGATTTCTGTGTTACATTGGTTGAAAGCCACTGGGCTGGACCTTCTGTCTTAATTTGTACAGTGCCTAGTTCTGCCATCTAGCATCAGCAAGCTTTCTTCTGCCATTAACTGCCATAGAAGTATGCCTTGAGTGAAAAGCATGCCAAAAAAGCAGCACATTTGGTACATGGATAGCACTGGGGGGGGGGGTCATTTGTGATCTAAATGGCCACCCTCCAAGTACTAATCTGTGGGCTAGAACAGTCCAACCCCCTGTCATACATGGTTATAATGTTGGCATTGTTTCCACCTATTAAATGTATGCCCTGTGCTATGAGGTTACTGACTCGTGGAAAGCTAAGGAGCAAACATACTTTGAAAAATCTCTGCAAGGGGCAGACCAACAGTGTTCTTGCTGCATTTCCAGAATGCATGCCATTCCATGTGCAATCGTATTTATATGAGAGAACACATGCAAGACTGATTTCTGCCTTTCATTATAAATGAAATTGAGCAGACGTAACACACCCTAGTTAATATTTGGCAAAGCCGCCAGTGCTTTGGAAGCCAGATCTAGGACTACTGGTCCTTCTAGACAGGGAAGGGAGTCAGGGAATTGCATCTGAAGCTGGTGTGGTTTTCTGTGCTGTATTCTTGGATAGAAAGTTGCAGGGCACTCCACACTGCCAGCTACAGTTTATAAGTGGGCATCTGGGATACTTGTAGCAGTGCATTTGGATAGCTGAGAGGAGGGAAGATTGGCAAATTGCAACTGTACCTTGTCTTATCACCCATTCACAGCAAGCAGAAGCAAATTATCCACGGTTGCAGATTTCATGATGAAATGCCATATTTTCCACAAGAATATTTTTAACGGTATTCAGACTTGAGTTCACACTGAAATTTCTGCCTTGAACTGCTACATGCACATAAACACCAGTGTGCTACCCTTTGTGAATCCATCTGTAACTGACATTAAGTGATAATTGTAGGCTGTGAAGAAGTAGGTAAAGTTTATCGGTAAAGTTTATTTAATGCAATCTTTTGAATAATCCCACAAACATTATGAACCTTCAGTTATTTACTAGTCTGCTACTATCCTGTGTTTCCTTACTGGCTGTGGAGGAGGTAGAGGGACATGGATGGGATTCCTGTTTGTTGCCAGCATGGAAGCAGAGTACAGACTTGAGCTAGGCAGAGAAGCAAGGACCAGGTTTTGCAGGACTCACAATTAGATTGCTTCTCCTAGGTAAATGCATAAAATTAGAGTTGTAGAAAGAAGGATAATACAATTTGTCATGACTGTAATAAGTATTTGGTTGAGTTTGATTAGATTAAATTGGTAAGACATTAATGATTTAATTAATTAATGAACTGTTGATGATTTATGTTTTCTACATTCTGGCTTTATAATAATGTGATTCCTTTATTATGTTTTTTGTAACTTGATTATAGCCAAAATCAGAATAAAGTATGTGTATAAAATATATATTTAAAAGAAAGGAAAGAAGGAATAAGAGTAACTGGTCTTGCTGATGAAAGGGAACGAAATTGGTTTGGCATTTCCTGGAGCAGGTTATATTGGGGTATGGATGTGCTGTAGCGGTTCAAGTGTGCACTTGATTCCTTAGTTTAGCCAAGAACCTGTTTACACAAGGTACACCCTCCTCCATAACTCTTGTTAGATTGGATTTTCTTAGTGCAATTCTATGCATATTTATTCTGCAGTAAACTCACTTGTTCATTGCTTTAATGTAAGTGTGCATAGAGTTGCAGCCTTAATTTTGCAGCACTGGGAACAGAGGAATGGATGAAAGTGGTGGGACTGCCCAGCATCAACTCTAGAAATCTGATGGTTGGGAACTTAAGTAAAGAGATGGTGTTAAGTAGCTGTGCTCTGCTTCCCATGCTTAGGCATTCTCATATTTATTGTTTTACATGTTGCAGGTGAGAGTAGAAAGAAGGGGGGCAAATAAAGGAGACAGAAGGTGAAAAGTGAGTTGACAGACAGAGCATAAGAGACAGAGAAAGGTGAACGAAGGTGGCAGAGGCAATGACAGGAGGAAAGTGAGAGGAGAAATGAATAGAAGGCAAACGAGAGAGGAGCTGAAAGTAAGAGAAGGTGACTGAGAAAACGAAGGCAAGCTACAGTGGAAGGAAAGATGAATGAAAAGAGGAGATTGCAGCAAGCATGGATGCCTTTTTGATAAGAACAATGCAGACTTGAATGTACTGTTGACATGCCTTTATTCAGTATGAAACACAATCTTCACTGCAGAGATATCCTAGAAAGTAAAAAAGAACAACTAGTAAGTCTGTCTGCAAGTTTAACCATTGTTGTATTAAATATGGTCTTATTGGTATTGGGAAAAGTAACTTGCCAATAACACAGCGTGTGACACAGGCTGAAAGAGTAGCAACTAAGTTGAAACCATCAAATTTGTATAGGCACTTAGAAACACTGCAGTTAGGCTGTAAAAAGAAAACTGCTAAATTCTCGAACTTCATTGGAACTTACACTAAAAGCCTCATTTCTGGTATTGTATTGGAGACTATTATTGGCAACTTCCATTATGTGTGCCCTGAAATACCTGGTATAGCAATGGCTTTGAAGCTGAAATCTATACCTTTGTCAGGCACCACAATTAATTTTTTTAAAGGTTTATCTTAAAAGATAAAACTGTAAAATCATGAAAAAATTACAACTATACTTGATGACAATCCTGATTTAAGACTACAGATAGCTTCTTATATATAAAACAAAGCAGGCATTTTTGAATGCCACTAGATGTATCAGTGGATGCTTAAGCATATTCTTCTTGCAGCTGCGTTGTATGTTTTAGCATATGGATGGTTAAGGCAGAGGAATCTTTTATCTCAGTTCTTAACATTAAGCACCACAGCACTAAGATCAGTAAGAAAATTTGCCTGGTCTTCAAAAGTAAAAGGCTGAAATAGGGAGGCCTGGAAATGCTGATTTTGTGTGTTGGTGTATAAGAGCATGTGCACATAAACATTGGCCGTGCCCACTGCTGATGTATGGCTTTCGGGAGGGAGGTGCTGATAGTCGATACATCCCTTGGGCCAAAAAAGGTTAGCCACTCCTGTTTTAGAAGAACAAATGGATATTGTTTTATTATGTTCTTTTTATTGTTTTGTGTTTTTGTAATGTATTTTTATGCTGTGAACTGCCCTGAGATCTACAGATAAAGGGCAGTATACAATTGTAATAAATAAATAAATAAATAAATAAATAAATAAATAAATAAATAATATTACTCCTGAGTCTCAAATATTAATATCAGATCTATAATTGCATTCAGTTATATACTTGGTAGGGACGTGGGTGGCGCTGTGGTCTAAACCACTGAGCCTAGGACTTGCCGATTGAAAAGTCGGCGGTTCGAATCCCCGCAACGTGTTGAGCTCCCGTTGCTCGGTCCCTGCTCCTGCCAACCTAGCAGTTTGAAACATGTCGAAGTGCAAGTAGATAAATAGGTACCGCTCTGACGGGAAGGTAAACAGCGTTTCCGTGCGCTGTTCTGGTTCGCCAGAAGCGGCTTAGTTATGCTGGCCACATGACCCGGAAAAACTGCAGACAAACGTCAGCTTCCTTGGCCAGTAAAGCAAGATGAGCACCGCAACCCCAGAGTCATTCGCGACTGGACTTAACTGTCAGGGGTCCTTTTCCTTTTTATATACTCGGAGGGTAGCTAGAGGAACAAGAATAATAATAAATGAAGACTATCACTTCTTGTGGCCACAAATGGGCCTACACAAGGCCTTAGAGTTGTAGCCCTTATTTTAATGGAAGTTTGGAGAGTGGGCAGTGAGGATCTCTCGCTCTTTTGAGTAGATCAAAGCTCTTTACAAATCATCAGAAATTTAGTCAGTGCAATGATAATAAAGCACATGTTGCACCGTGCTTGGACGTTAATGCGCTTAAAATTCTAAATCCAGCAGGAGACATCAGTTTTGCAATGAATTAAAATCAGTAGCATCTGTTACCATTTGGTGCCAGCTACTTTTTGAGCTAGTTTTCAGCAAAGATGGCCTTGAGATTGCTTACAGGTTCCAGCTCCAGATGCATGGATTTTTGAAACTTTTTGATTCTCATGTTGCAGCTAGGCTTCTAGGTGGATTTCAGCTATTAACAAATTGAAGGCCACTGTACAATGCTACAACAGTGTTAACTGAACCGCACGGCCCCAGTGTCCCCCCATCATACTTTTCCAGTAGACTTAAAGCAATCTATATTTCACTAGTTCTTTCTGCCCTTCACTTCAGGAAGAGTATTTATTGAATGTGTGTTGTAGTCGTCTGGGTGAATACTGAATATTGAATGTGTGTTACTTTATTTCAAAGCTTGGAAATCATTCTCCAAAGCCTTTGAAGCTGTCAATAGTTGTTATATGTATTGAATTAATGAGTGCGTAATGTAATGCATTGAATTGTTTTCCCCAGCATATAATGAATCAAAGCAGGTGGATAACATCCCGTGTACTCCAGGACAACTCTTTCTACAGGATTCTGATTCTAAAAAAAAAGTATGCAAATTTAATCGTTCTAACTTGGGACCATGCTCTGGACTACAAGATACAACTTTTGGTTATGCTAGAGGAACACCCTGTGTTATTGTAAAAATGAATAGAGTAAGTATATTGACTCTTTATAGCTTTCTAAAACTTACCTATGTTTCTGCTGGCAACTGCGTTTCAAGTGGAAGGATAGTTTGTAGTGACTGGCTGGCCCTTGCAATCAGGCAGCAGCTCTTAAGGCATGTCTGTGTTCACTCCAGTGCACCTATGGAACTCCTGCATGAGCAAGCTTCTTAATTGATAGCCATGTTGGAGTGTTTTATAGGTGCCGTTGGAAATGCCTGTGGAGCTGCCCTCAGTTTTGAATTTGGAGAGAAAGCAATTGCATACTTGTGTCATTTATTTCAGGCTAATTTTATTACATTTTTACTGCATAAAGGAGCAGCATTTTGTCCTGTTTTCCCTTAGTATCCCCAGGAGTTTCGAAATCATGTAACTTTTGTGCTTTAGAACACTAAACTATTAGCGGTATATTTCTGGGCTGAATGCCAGTACTGCTACTGCTAATAACAAGGGCCTTACGTGCGTCATGCAAGAGATTATCTGCCAGTTGGCCAAAATTGTTCGTCACAAAACTATACAAAACCGTTTTAACGTGTCTTGCTAGAAAGAAAGATAAGGGCTGTGATTTGACTTACTGCAACCTCTTGCTGCAGACTTTTTAGCTAAAATATTTCATTATTCGGCAGTTGACTGCATGTTATGTGACATGTCTCTTGCATATGCCATCTGGATTCAGCTATTAATGTTACATGCCTAATTTGAAGTAATGAACTGCTGCTGCTCAAAATGTCATGTGGAAGTGGAACCCTCTGAGTGCTGTTGTGGCTGTACTTTAAAACAGGGCAGTTCTGCAGTACCTGATCCTGAAGACTCTGCTTATTAATAATTTTGCTTCCTTATTGAGCATTCTCTTTTTCTGTATAAAAACCATTGCATAGGTAACGCAGCTGTTGGATAAGGCGCACATTTGTTGCACATCTTACAAAACTGTTATGACTGAGTTGATTACCTTAATGAGATTGCAGCAGAGCCCAACTTCTGCCTCTTGTCAAATCTTATTGGCAGTGATGCTAGGAAAGAGGGAGAGGGGCATTGCATGTGTGTTCAACATGCCAAAGCTGCTTATTTTCAGCAGGGACATTAGGAGGCAATATTTGTGGATTTGTACATTTGGTGTTTGCAAGTGGGCCTACTGAAAATAAGCAGCTTTGGCATAGTTGAACTTGAAAAGCTGCCTTTCATTACCCTTTCCCCTGAAACTCTGAATATACAAACTTCTTAATTTGGGAACAGTAACTTTTCTGTAGAGTGGATCACAGAAAAATTAACCTTTTGATAAAGAGAATTCCTTGCAGCCTTGCTATAATTCGTCCCCCCCCCAACACACACATTTACAACATAAGTAATAATGTATTCCCTTCACCTACAAAAATGAGTTTATAGAGATTCTCCTACATTTCAGATAATTGGATTAAAACCTGAAGGAATGCCAGCTATAACATGTGAAGCTAAGGTGAGTATTTTCAGATAAGAATGTGCATGTTGTTAAAGCAAGTTTAGGGAAGCAAATTTACTATTAAGTCATAGATGTTGTGAGTATTATTAGTCCTTTGTTCATTTATAAAAGCTAGCAATTTCCCTTTTATCTTTGGGTCAGTTAGTTGCTCAGCTTGAAAGTGTTGTTTTTATAGTTTTCATGTAGAATAGATATTATGGGTTCCTCATACTTACTTTTTTCTTTTGTTCCATTTCATAACCAACATTTTGTTTTTCTCTGCATGCTGCAAATGCACCTTACACAGTATATTTATGGTGGGTAAGGAAAATGAACACTGAAGTAGTTTAGATTATAACATCTTAGCATTTGAATTGTTCATTTGTAACCACACTCCATTTTCTTCAAAATCTGTTTCTTTGTTATAAATGTTCCATATGCTTTAAATGTTTATCTGTATGTAGATTTTGTGTGTGAGAGAGGGGGGGAGGGAGGAAGTAAATGCAGGTTCCCTGCTCCCCCATTCAGACTTGAATGAATTTGTTTTTCAGAAACATGTGTCCTTCTCATCCCTTATTCCTATGTAGCAAATCCTTCCCTGCTCTGAATCTAAATCAAAGCTGGGTTCTCAAAGTAATTTTAGATTGAATCAGCTTCATTAAAAAAAAGTTTTATTGGTTTTTATAAAAATTACAAAAGAATGTTTTAATTTGAATTTGAATTGTGCGGGCCACACAACTGAGTAGAGGAAAGGGAAAGAGCAGGGTGTGTGCGTGACTAATGTCTTGATCTCAAAAGCAAGGCTTAATTAAGACTACTTTAGAAATGAGCAAAAAAGACACAGATATAATTATTGTTACAAATACATATGGTATCCAAATGAAACTAATAAATATAATAATATCTGCATATATACACAAATATTATATGTGCATGTGTGTATGCCCCCTGTACATATTTTTCTTACTGCTTTGACAGTGGCCCAGATTGCTCATGCTTTCTCCTCCTGATACAAGTCAGAGCAACAAACCACATTTCCTGGTTTAGAATTACATCTGAACATGGTTATTTCACTCAGACCATAATTGGTAAGCTAAGAACAAACCTTGGCTTCAAATCATGGTTTGCTTGGTGCAAAACAACCTGTGCTGGCGGGGTGGGAGTGGGGGGAGCAAAGCACATGCTCATTCAGAGTAAACCTTTAACAATAGTTTACTGTGATGTGTGAACACTGCTAATATTGTTATGTATACTGTATTGTATCTGTAAAACCTTTGCACCCTTTTAACCCAATTTAGCAATGTGTTCTAGGTGTGGAAGTGCTGGCACAAAAATTGTTATGGATTTAAAGCTGGTGTGGATTGTAGCTGGTGTGGGTTGTTTTCAGATATCTAAAGTCCTTTTTTGTGTAGATGTGTTTACATCCATAATTGTCTTTACATGGGTTAACACTTATCATGCATGTGATTGGCAGATTAAAAAGAACATTAATAATGGCCCCTGGATGACACCTTGAGATGTGATGTAATGGGTTAGAGCAAAGCTTTCTAAACTCTGTGTTGTAACACATTAGTGTGTCGGCTGCAGTGTCACATTAATGTTCCCTTGGCTCTTCCCGGGGCTGAAAAGGGGCTAGTTTAACTTCCAGTTTGTTGGTAAAACTGAATTACTGTGTTGTGAAATGATGCATGTCTAGAAAGTGTGTCACTGACATGCAAAGTTTGGAAAGCTCTGGGTTAGTGTTGGACTGTGACCTGGGAGACCAGGGTATGAATTCCTACTCAGCCATGAAGCTCACTGGGCCAGTCACTGTCTCTTAAGACTAACCTACCTCACAAGCTTGTGAGGATGAAATGGGGTGGAGAACCATGTACACCACATTTTAGTTACTTGGAAGATAAAGGTAGTATATAAATGTAAATAAATAATTTGGAGAATGGAAATCACGAAGGCAGTGTATCATATGCAGCATAATTCTTTTACCTACTCCATTTCCTCTTTGCCAGCCTATGCTGTTCTGTACTTCTGAATCAAAGATGTGTTTCACCTTATGTGACCCAATAGTGTAATAACATTCATTTTACCTCCTCCTGCTTCTTTCCATCCAATAGCTTAAAATTAGGATCACACCAGAAAGCAGCTGTTGTAACTAAAGTGAAATATATCGTGTAATGTTTTCCCCAAACATTTTGTACTATATATGGCATGCTGACTACTTGGAACAGTTGGAGTTTTATTCCTGTGGTGAGATACAACTTGTTGCTTGACATGCTTTCCACAACTGAAGTTCTCTGCTAAATTCAATCAGCAGAAACTTTAAAGTGCATAGTTTTCATCCAGCTTTCCTCACAATGGTTAAATTTATGCAAATTAAAAGAACACCAGCTCTTGCTTCATCATAATTTTTTTCAGCTCTTATTGTTGGTGATGGAACATACTGGCTTTGATGCATGTAAACGCTTTAGTTGCAAGGCTGATTCAGGCATTATTTGGGAGCATTTTCTTTCTTTTTAGTGGAGGATTTTGTTATACACCAGGCCAGACTTGGAGGGTCAGAAGAGTTCCATCTCCTTTATCAGAAAACTTTATTCATGTTGCAGCAGGCTTAGAGGCTTTGCTCCTGGTGTTGGGCCAGAGAAACAGATTGCAGATGATTGATGCTGAATGTCCTTTCCAGCGTTGATGAGCCCTATTGACTTCCTTGTATTCTAGGAAGCTGTGGTCCATGAATCAGTCTGGATGAGAACTAGAGTGCAAGTGGTGGAAGTCTCACCCTGAAATGGAATGAACACTGGTTATGTTAGTGCACATAATCATGCCTAGCATATGGTATTGTGAATAGCAAAGAAGGTGCTCTTCACAGTCTGCTTTGCATCCTCAAGCAGAGACTATTTCAAGTATTCTGCACCTGACAATGTACACCAGTAATCTGTATGCCTCATTGATTCTAGCAGAACTGGTTGAGTTCTAGGTGTTGTAAGCACTTCATTGCATAACTTGGAAAGAGGCAGTAGTTTGTACTTAAGTATCAACCAGTCATAAATATCCCCTTTTTAGGGAAGGCGATAGATAATATTGTGGAGTTGGAGTCAGACTTCCTTGGATACTGATTATCACCCATTCCATTCGTGGTTCAGGCCTGAAACAGTTCTGGTCACCCTGATAGATTATAATCTTTATTGAGAATGGGACAAAAGAAGTGTGACCTTGCTCTTTTTTCACAGATCTGTCTGGTTTCTGGACCAGCTTCATGTGACAGGTATTAGGGATCCCTGTCTTAAGAGTGGTTCCACTACTACCTGTGTAGAGGATTTTCATCCCTATGTGAAGCTGTTGAGAGCAGTCATTAGGAGATTTGAGGCAAGGATGCTGATGACACTCAGTTCCATTTCTTCAAAACTGAACGAGAGGCCCTGAACCAGGGTATTGGTGGACCAGAAGAGGGAAAATAACTGAGCTTCAATCCTGACAAGACAGAGGAACAAGAGAAATCTGCTAATTGCCTGTTCTGGATGTAGTTGCACTCTTTTTGAAGGATCAGGTGCATAGTCTGGGGTTGCTATTGAATCCAGCTTTGTCACTAGAGGCCCTGGTGGATAGGAGAACCTTCTACCAGCTTCACTAGTATAACAGCTGTGGCTGTTCCTGGACCAAGATAGCTTGACCATAGTAGTCCAGGCATTGGTTACTTCAATGCATTCAATGTGGGGCTTGCCTTGTGGTTGGTTCAGAAACCGCAGTTAGTGCAGAATGCTTCAGAGCAATTGTTGACAGCAGTGGAATCCTGCCAACATATTACACCTCTGCTCAAAAATCTGCACTGGATACTTATTTGCTACTGAGCTTAGTTCAAGGTTTTACTGTTTGTATACAAGGCCTTTCATAGTTTGGGGCTGGTGTACTTGAAAGACCACTTTGTCCTGTTCATTCTGTGGAATATGCATTTCTACAAGTGCCATATATAATGTTCATTCTGCATTTGTAGAAGAGTCTGTTTTCTAGTATGGCAGCTCATTAGCCATACACACTTTCTGTACTGTTTTAGACACCAGCTAAAAACTTCATTTCAGCTTTGGCGATCACTCATAGCCGAGTAAGATAGTCTTCCATAAACACTGTTTTAACAATGAGTCCATAAGTGACTGTGGAGGCCAATTCTGGATCCACACGTCCTTCCACAGTGGGGACATTGGTTTCTGGGCAGGCGTTATCACAGTGTGGATTTGCCAAGCGTGCCTTCCTCTTAGCGCGTTTCTCCCTTGCATCCTGAGTTCGAGTGTCTTCAAAGCCCATGACACCTTTGGTAAAGGCTGTTTCCAACTGGAGCGCTCACAGGCCAGTGTTTCCCAATTGTTGGTGTTTATACTACATTTTTAAAGATTTGCCTTGAGACAGTCTTTAAACCTCTTTTGCTGACCACCAGCATTACGCTTTCCATTTTTAAGTTCAGAATAGAGTAGTTGCTTTTGGAAGACAATCATCAGGCATCCGCACAACATGACCAGTCCAACGAAGTTGATGTTGAAGAATCATTGCTTCAACACTGGTGATTTTTGCTTCTTCCAGTACACTATTAGTTCGCCTGTCTTCCCAAGTGATGTGTAAACTTTTTTGGAGACACCGTTGATGGAATCTTTTGAGGAGTTGGAGATGGCGTTTATAAGTGGTCCATGTTTCAAAAGCATACAGTAAGGTTGATAGTACAATAGCTTTGTAAACAAGCATTTTGGTTTCCTTGCGAATGTCCTGGTCCTCAAACACTCTGCACTTCAATCGGGAGAAAGCCGCACTCGCAGAGCTCAGGCGGTGCTGGATTTCGGCATCAATGTTGGCCCTTGTGGAAAGATAACTGCCTAGGTAGGAGAAGTGATCAACATTTTCCAACGTTACACAATTGAGTTGGATTTGTGGCACTGCAGAGGGGTTATTTTGTATTTGTTGGTGCAGCACTTTGGTTTTTTGGATGTTGAGTGATAGGCCAAGCTTTTCGTAAGCTTCTGCAAAGATATTAAGGATGGTTGGAGGTCATCCTCTGAGCGTGCGCACACTACGTTGTCATCAGCATACTGAAGCTCTATGATGGAAGTTACGGTAACCTTACTATTTGCTTTCAGCCTGCTCAGATTGAAGAGCTTTCCATCTGTTTGATATTTGATTTCTACTCCGGTGGGGAGTTTCCCTTTGACAAAGTGTAGGATCATGGCAATGAAAATAATGAATAGAGTTGGGGCAATAACACAACCCTGTTTAACACCTGATCCCACTGTGAATGGTTCACTTTGAGAGCCATTGTTATCATGGAGGAGCCGAATGATGTTTACAAATTTATCTGGGCAGCCAGTTTTCAGAAGGACAGTCCACAGGGCATTACGATTTACAGTGTCGAAAGCCTTAGTCGTTTCAGCAAGCCTACCCAGACATATAATTTACTTAAGTATATATGTTTTGAAATTTTGCTGATTCATGTATATGTGGATTTGTGCGCTATTGATAATTATATTTTATGTATACTACAGATTCTTTTGATTGAGTGGTTTATATTGTTTTTTCAAATTAAGATTGCAGGCAGCATGGAAACACATGGCATATACTTCCAAGTGCATAATATGTCAGTGGCCAGTGTTTTTCTTTTGTTTTTCCAAATATGATGGACACTGTCTGCTTAAAATAACTAGATTCTTTGGAAGCTGAACAGTTTGCAGTGATGTGAACATTCCAAAAGTTGTCTTTCCACGTAGATCTAGAGGTGATCGAGGCCTGAATTGAGTCTAGACACATTGCTGGGGTATCAAGAGAGGCAGCCTCTGAATGGATAGTGCCTGACACAGTGACACTAAGAAAAGCAGTGGTGTCATCCCTGTGGTCATTGCAATGACAGGAAATCACAGCATTTATGACATTCATGGAAGCATTTTCTGTTCTGTTTGTGCAGTTCTGAAATGTTGTTGTGCAAAGGCTGCTCAGGTAGCATGTGCTGTGGTTGAAAGGTCTGTGAAGTTTGTTGATACTAGTATTTCACTGTTACACTTACGTGTTACAGCACATGTATTTTTATTTGTCATTTATTTCTTACATGCCTACCCCCTCCCACCACAGTTACTGAAGTTTTTGTACTTCACATGAGGAAGTATTGTTGCCTTGGACTTACCTTTCGCTTCATAAGACGCACCTGACCATAAGATGCACCTAGTTTTTAGAGGAGGAAAGGAGGAAAGCCCCGTTTTTTGGGGGGATCAGCTCACAGTTGTGCAGCTTTTGCAAAGTGGAAAAGCCCCCCTTTTTGAGGATCAGTTCAAAGTTGTTGAGCTTACTTTGCAAAGGGAAAAAATCCTGTTTTTATGGGGTTCAACTCACAGTTCTGCAGCTTCTTTAGGAAAGGGAGCCATTTCTACAGTTTCCAGACAGATAATCTAATCAGTCACATGTCGCTGGGGAAACAGCCTCCATCTGCAGAACATTCAACAATGGAGGCCTGGGCAAGGGGCCGGGGCCAGAAGGGGAGTCAGCGATCGACCACACATTCGCTCCATAAGACGCACAGACATTTCCCCTTACTTTTTAGGAGGAAAAAAGTGTGTCTTATGGAGCGAAAAATACGGTACCTGCAACTATTGTTTTACTGGACAAGGAGTAGCACTGAAGGGCATGGCTTGCTTTTTACTTTGTCCTGCTTAGTAACTACCATCAGGTATTTTATTTGTATGGCATTGCTGGGTACACTTGACCTGATAATATATTGGTATAGTCAATGTTTCTGTTAACAAAGGGCTAAGCAAGCTTAACTTTGTGTGCCTGGCTTTCTGAATATTCACCCTAACATCATTTTAAGCGAACAAAATAAAGGGTTTAACTATATTTTCTAATTTATTGTGTATTTTTGCTTGCCCACAAACTATTTTTATCTCCCATCTATAGGAACAAGGCAAGGCTATGATAACTACTTTTCCTCCTGAGGGAAAACTTGATTTAATGTATTTCCCATACTATGGAAAAAGATTACATGTGAGTATATCTTAATTGTGTTGCTTTTCCTCAAAACAATTTATTAACTATTTTTATTTAACTAGACTGCCCGTAACTGAACATCACTCTCTGTGTACTTCTTTAAATTTGTGAGGGTGGGTTGGTAGTACATGTATGCTAGCATTCAGACTTGATACTGCCCAGCCGAGGAGCCACAATTCATCCCTTTAGGCCTCTCCACCTGTTGGTTCAGACGTTGTATGAGAGTTCTGCTATTGGGCCGTCAGGTGTGCCCAGGGCTAAAGGGGCATGTTGCAGTACAGTATTCCATCGGGCATTGAAATTGTAAATGAGGCTCTTGCTCATAGGAGGGCCCTGTGACCCTATGGATGTTGCTGTACTCCCACTATCATCCTTTGTGACCATTGGCTGTGTTAGCTGGGGCTGAAAGGCATTGGCATCCCCGATATATGTTTTACCATTTAATCTGTTTTCTGTCATTTTCCAGTAAGAAAGAGTTGATGGCTGAGACTTGCAATGTTTTATGCATGCTTGGGAACAGGAAGTGCCGAATACAGCAGGGCTTGCTTCTGAATAAGCAATAATAGATTAAGCTGAAAGTCTCACAAGCCCATTTGCCAGTGCTATTGTGTGCCCAACATTTGCTTGGTCTAATAAGCTATAACGAAGACACATCTGAGATGTGATTTGGGGCAATTAGGGCACCTTCAGGAGAGTTAAAAACCTGCCTTTATTATTTTTAATTAAAAAGATATTCTCTCTCATTCTCTCTCACTAGCCAAACTACTTACAGCCACTAGTAGCTGTTCAACTAGAATTTAACGCAACCAGTACCAAAGAAGATGTAACGGTTGAATGCAAGATCACAGGATCAAGCAATTTAAAAAATGAAGATGATCGTGACAAGTTTCTGGGACGCGTTTCCTTCAAATTTCTGATAAATGAATAGAAGTCAACAGTGTCTTCACAAAGTAAACCTTGTGTGATTTTTTTTTTGTATCAGCGGGACCTGCCATTCTAGGAGATGAGACCACCTTTGAGAAGCATAGGGTGGGACGTGGCATTCAGGGTAGCATAATAATGTGCTTTCAAATCATGTTTTAAATCCTTCACAAAATAACTGCATGTCATGCTTTTGCCTGCCCTGTTGGACCAGTGTACAGACATAGTTTGTCATTTTAGGGACCTGTAAATAACTTCCAAACTTGTAATCATGGTGGTCTTTGTCCTGTTCCAAAATGTGGGCTTTATCCCCAAGTGAGTGTCTCAAATGTGCTGTGCTATGTAAATATTGTATTGGTTTAACACTGGTTTAACTATCATATCAATACCAACACAGTTTTAGGAGAAAATTTCAAGCTTCCCAACCTCTCATAGTGAGTTGTGTTTTGTGCAGGGGATGCCTTAAGTCCTGTATTCGGTGGGAGGAAGTGGGGAGATTTAAGTGGACTTTAAGTGTCAAAAATCAATACTAACATTATTTAAATACTGAACTAGTCTGTTGTGCTTGTCATCATGCAGGTATTGTGTGTTTTTGTAAAGTTTGGTCTAGATTTGATATTTTAGTTGAGAAGCTGATTGTCATCGTATTAAATGCTTGCTGTTATGTGGAGCACAGATAAAACCAATACAATGTCACTTTTAAAACATTTTAGTTGAGAACTATTGGTATGAACATTTCTTTATGTTTATGGTTTAGAAACTTGGTAATGGTTGTACTGCAAAAGCTGCTTGGAAGAAAAGACCTCACTATGTGGGAGTAGACTTACACTTTCCAATAAAAAAAATCCCTGGAAGGAGAAATGTCTGTTTAAAATTTTAAAGCTCAAAATAAGGACTGTATTGATTAAACATTCCTTTGTTTAATTTATATAGTTTGAGATGACTTATGTTCTATGTTTTGCTGCTGGGTACACGCAATCACACAGTAACAACCTTTAAACACCAAACCTTGTTTCAAAAGTAGAGAAGTCCTCTCTTCATTCTCAGATATAAGATCTTTAAAGCCAGGCCTTCATAGGAAGGGAGCTGCTCAGAGCATGGCCATTATGAAATTTGTAACCAATTCCAGTAGGTGTGTATGGAGGTGCTAAATGGCCAGAAAATGTAAAAAGATACAGTCTGACAATTCTGTGTAGAGCTTAAATGTGTACAAGATGAGCACAAGGGACCATTTCAAGCAACATTCATACT
Organism: Darevskia mixta; assembly: GCA_034641385.1. Lineage (NCBI taxonomy): Eukaryota > Metazoa > Chordata > Lepidosauria > Squamata > Lacertidae > Darevskia > Darevskia mixta. Next base: position 15,679,053 of record JAWWNH010000030.1, read on the forward strand.
GGAGTTTTGTTATATAGGTGTGGCAGGGGAAAACATTGGTCTTCAGCTCTGAAACTAATAGAATCAAATTAATTATGTCCTAGTTCAGCAATTTTACAATAGAAATTCCAATGACCTTTCCTTTGTAAACTTATGCCCTCCAGAGCAAAGCTGTTAGGCAGTTGTGTCTAACTAAATAACTACTGAAGCACCTTGAAGACTACCTCCACTACAGCTCCTGAAGTTGTTTGCATGGAAGAGACTAAAAAGGAAATTAAGTTCCATCCTGCATTCTCAACCCTTATTTTTAGTCTGGAATCCTTGCCTGCTCAAAATGATTAGCACAGATAAAATAACTACAAAAACATTCTCCTAGTGACTTGCTCAGCTTTCTGTATCGCTACCCCTTTTGGATTTGAGCTAATTACTACAAACTATAAAGGTAAAGGTATCCCCTGACCGTTAGGTCCAGTTGTGACCGACTCTGGGGTTGCGGCACTCATCTCGCATTATTGGCCGAGGGAGCTGGCATACAGCTTCCAGGTCATGTGGCCAGCATGACTAAGCCGCTTCTGGCGAACCAGAGCAGCGCATGGAAACGCCGTTTATCTTCCCGCTGCAGCGGTACCTATTTATCTACTTGCACTTTGACGTGCTTTTGAACTGCTAGGTTGGCAGGAGCTGGGACTGAGCAATGGGAGCTCACCCCGTCGCAGGGATTCAAACCGCCGACCTTCTGATTGGCAAGCCCTAGGCTCTGTGGTTTAACCCACAGAGCCACCCGCGTCCCTACAAACTATAGTTTAACTTTAAATTCGGACCTAAATCTTGCCCTTGTTGGAATGGTTTGCTATTCCAGGGAGAGAAATGCTTTACATGGTGAGTAGATTTGTGGATTTCTGTTAAGGGAATATCTGTCCTTTACTAATGGCTGTATATATAGATTGCAAATGTAAGGAATCTGCTGCTAGGGCAACCTCTGCAGTCAGTAAATTTGCTAGTTACAGTAGTACCTCGGGTTAAGAACTTAATTTGTTCCGGAGGTCCGTTCTTAACCTGAAACTGTTCTTAACCTGAAGCACCACTTTAGCTAATGGGGCCTCCCGCTGCTGCCGCGCCGCGATTTCTGTTCTCATCCTGAAGCAAAGTTCTTAACTGAAGGTACTATTTCTGGGTTAGCGGAGTCTAACCTGAAGTGTCTAACCCGAGGTACCACTGTATTCCCAGGCTTGGCTTACCATAATTTTCATTAATTACAAAGTTTAAAGGGGTGGGGTGGGGTCCATATATGCATCTTTATGCAGCATATTGCAACTGAACTTGTAAAGCAAAGTGGATGGGAGAAGAATAAAATTCAGGTTAAAAGTTATGTAATGTGCCATTGCTTGAAATAGCTGTGGGCCTCTTCTGTGCATACAGCAGATTTATTTTGACAAACACAAATGAAATCATAGCTAAAGCAGAACAAAATCCACTCTGAAGCCTCTCCAGCTACTGGAGGTTTTAGAGGCCCATGAGCCCACCTCACCCTATTTATCATAGCTTTTGCATTTGTCCTATTTATAAGGGGGACTAACAAACAGCAGCTTTACACAGTATCAACTTGTTCAAGTCACACACAGAAGAGTGGCTAAACAGCCCTTTCCTCCCTCCCCTTCTCACTCAGCTATGGGAAATACCACTTGCCTGAGTGATTAATTGAACTGAGATAGATTAGTTGAACTAAAAGCCAGACCTGACCTTTAGTGCAACTAATTTAACAATTAAAAAAACACTGTATTTGTCTTCTAAGCCAGAAGGTAGATCTTTACTGCTCCAGTATGGAGCTTCCAGATTTAGTACGGGGGAGATGCAGGGATTACTTTTCCAGACACAATGATAAACTCATTGACGAAAGAACATTCATGCAGCAGGGGAGTGCGGCTGGAGATGCAGATGCCAAGGAATGCTTTTTATCTAAGAAATCAGCTGAAATTATTCCATGACTCTCAAGAGCTGGCCACTGTCACTTATACTTGACACACTACCAGGTTCAACTACCAGAGTGCATTCTACAGAGTGCTACCTATTCTAAGGCTAGTGTTGCTCATTTGCTGAGAACAATGTACATGCTGTGCTTCTCACAGGCCTGTTAGCTTTAGTGTCTAATACGAAGTGTATTTAAAAACACTTACCCAATCTTTACTTTAAAAAGCTCAATGTAGCTACCATCAAAAGTTCCAGTTACTGCCTACTTGTTTTATCATTGCTGTATCTGCCAACCTAGACTTTTTGGGAGGAGAGGCAAGATACAAATTGAATTAAAGCCCCAAACCAGTAAGGGCTGGTATATCTTGGATAACAGCATTGCCCTTACAAACCTGCTCTCTCCTTGAGATGTGAAGGTGAGGATATGCTTAGAAGGGCTGGTCATTTATAAAATGAAGTCCTTTAGAGCAGTGTTTCCCAACCTTGGGCCTCCAGATGTTTTGGGACTACAACTCCCATCATCCCTCGCTAGCAAGACCAGTGGTCAGGGATGATGGGAATTGTAGTCCCAAAACATCTGGAGGCCCAAGGTTGGGAAACACTGCTTTAGAGCACACAGCAGGATGTGCTCTCTCTTGACACGCCTATTTGGGGAACAGCCATATTGGGGATTCCCCCCTTGCACCATTTGTGTGCCTTCTGCCTGCTAGGAAAAATAATTCTAGAAGGCACTAAATAGAGAGCAGGGGAGTCAGAATCTGGTGGCCTTGCACCACCCAAGTCAGAATGGGGTGGTGTTGGCGGGTGGGAATATAAGTATGGAAGCTCCAGGGGTATGCCAAGGGAACAGGAGAGCTCTGGATCCTGTGGATGCAAAACTTCTATTCCCTACCTCCTTTCCTCCCGATAATTACTGAAGCACCAATGGCTGACGAGTGATGGATGATGGGGATGAACCTCACTCTGCAAAGAGGTAAAGACCATCAAGACTGTGCCCATAATTACTTTCCTATTGCTGCCTGTACTTGTCAGTACAACTTACAGTAACTTGTAATCTGTTTTTTGCTCTGCCTACAGATTATTCAGCTTTCAGGTATAACATTCTGTATTTCTACTCTTGAACATTGGAAAGGTGACTGCATATGTTTATATTATCCCTGCCCTATAATTTAATGGCTACATCATAACATTAACATCTTCTCCCATGTAAACCTTTCTGCTGTCAGTGATTGGATAAAAGGTGCCATTTAGCAGGGCAAAGAATTTCAATAAATGGGAAAAAGAGGTGTAGAAAGAACATTAGAATAACTATGGCTAAGCTCGAGGATGTGAAATGAATTTTTTTCTAGGTGTAATACATGACTACAAACTTCTTAGATTCCTTGCTTCTCTGCAAACACTTTGACACTGTAGCTGCAATCGCTGAATTCAAAGAACTACAGTCATACCTCGTGTTGCATACGTTCGAGATACGGACCTCCGCAACCCAGAAGTCCTCCACAGAGCGTGTGCGACGCGCGGGTGCGCAGAAGCGTTCTGCGCACTTCGCGCATGCGCAGAAGCGCTCAAATTGCGCTTCTTCCGGTTTTTTTTTGTGTGCGTTCGTGATACGCACGCCCGCGTTATGTTCCGCGACCCAGAACGGATCATGTACGTAACACGGGGTACCACTGTATTTTTAAAATCTGTTCTTGGGAACATTGTAACTGGGTACTTGTATCTGCACATTTACTGCAGTATAATCTGAAACTACATGTATCTTCATACCATGAATTTATGGTGTAACTGAACCCTGCAGCTTGAAAGGTTTGTCTGATGCAGCAACCCACCCCCCAAAAAAACAAGTATTGGAGCCCAATATTTGTGATAAAAGCTTTTGTGGATGAGAGCCTACTCCACCAGGGCATTCAGTGTTACCCTCACATGGAGAAGAAACTACAGTCTCAACTCAGGTCTAAATAACCAAATGTAATGATCAGTTCTAGTTCAGCAATTCATAGTGGTCTTCTTTAGGACTGGACGATATAGAGAGAGTGCAGTTTCATAATTTTTGACCTGGCAATATATTTCAAATCATGATGTGTATATTTAGGCAAGTTTTTAATGTTTGATATTTTATCATGCTTTTAATATTCTATTGGGAGCCGCCCAATGAGTGGCTGGGGAAACCCAGCCAGATGGGCAGGGTATAAATAATAAATTATTATTACGCACGATGCAACAATCATGATGGGGGGGGGGAATGTGAAGCCAGTCAATGCCTCTACATAGCTCCATCCTTATTTCAGATACGGTACTGTAATATACCAGTGTTTAGCTGCTGTTATATCACACAGTTGAAAACCAGATATCGCCCAGCCCTAGTCTTCTTTGAAGTTTATTTGCTAATGTTGCTGCCTTAAGTCATTATTTATGTCTAGGACACTGAAATGTTCCCCAGCAGTTTCTAGAGATTACACATTTTGGTCAGATTTCAATTGCCTCTAGGTCACTCTGCTGCTAACTGTTCTCTAACAAAGGAACATCAAAGGGAGACTGCAACACTGCACTAGCTCTTATCAGTAAGTTGCATTTGTTTTGCCCTGAAATGAGACAATGGTTTCTCCTCCACAAAGGCTATTAGTTAACACCTGTTAGTGGTTTTTGTCATTGCTCACCATGTTTATACTGTGTACATTTAAGCTTTATAAGTAGCTGACAGTACCTTTTGCAGATCGTGGTATATAGTTCTTCTCTGTCCTCATCTTTTAAGTGAGCATAACCTTTCATGGCTATGATGGAATTGGTTCTAGTCCAGAATAGTTTAGGTGCATTTGTAACTGGCTGACTCATCATTTGTGGGGAAAAGTGAGTGCCGCAAGTTTCTGTCCTGGGCCCATTGTTGTTCAACGTCTTTATAAACAAATTGGATGAAGGCATTAGGGGGATGGTCATCAAATTTGCAGATGACCCAAAACTCTGAGAGGTAACCAATGCTACTAAAGATAGAATTGGGATTCAATAGGATCTTAATAGTTTGGAGAACTAGGCCCAAACTAATAAAATTTCAATAGTGACAAATTTAAGATTATACACTTAGGAAGAATCAGCTGCACAATATAAGATGGGGAACATGAAGCTTGCCAGTAGTGCATGTGAAAAGACTGGGAGGTCTTAGTAGACCACAAGCTTCACATGAGTCAACAGTGTGGTGCAACAGCAAAAAAGCAAATACTATTCTAGACTGCATCAACAGAAGTATAGTGCCCAGATCAAGGGAAGTAATAATCCCACTTGGACTACACCTGGAATACTGTGTCCAGTTCTGAGCACCACAATTTAAGAAATCTATTGACAAGCTGGAAGGTAACCAAGATGGTCAAGGGTCTGGAAACCAAGTCTTATGAGGAATGCTTGAAGGAGTTAGATATGTTTAGCCTGGCAAAGAGGAGATATGATAGCCATTTTCAAATATCTCAAGGGCTGCCAATGGAGGATGGAGCTACCTTGTTTTCTCTTGCTCTGGGGGGTAGGACCCAAACCAATTGCTTCAAGTTACAAGAAAGGAGATTCAGACTAAACATCAGGAAGAACTTTATGACAGTAAGAGCTGTTCAACATTGGAACAGACTCCCATGAGAGGTGGTGGACTCTCCTTCCTTGGAGGTTTTAAAGCAGAGGTTGGATGGCCATCTGTCATGTATGATCTAGTTGAGATTCCTGCATTGCAGGGTGTTGGACTAGATGACCCTCAGGGTCCCACCCAATTCTACAATTCTGTTTCTATGATAAATTTGTTTGTTTTACAGATATCACAGAATGCCCCCCCAGCATCTTTACACATTGCATTGCATCTGAAAAGGATCATATGCTCCTATTGAGAGGGATGCACCTTGGACTATACAAAGCACTATCACAGGCTAAGCAAAATTGTCCTCTGCTTCTGGTCCATACTATTTCTTAGGGGTGGGGGATTTTTTTTTCAGCCTGAGGGTCACATTTCCTCATGGGCAATCTTCCAGGAGTTCCAAACTAGTGGCAGGCAGGACCACATGCAAATATGGACAGAGCACTGAATTGACTAGTCATGCAAAAATCAAGGTTTCTGCATGTTGTCTTCCATCCAAGAAAAAAGCACTATCACAATTTAATGATACTTCCTAGCTAGGCAAAAGCACTCATGGTGGGACTGGGGAAGTTTCAAGGACAGCATTTATGTCCACCCCCCCCCAACTGTATCTTGGTCTGTAAACACCCTGGGATTTCCCCGTCAGATTATTCAATGCAACTGCACCATACTCTTACTTTGGGCATCTCTTTCTCTTTGCCATCCATCCTGTGCTATACAAAGAACTACTTAGTATGCATGTGGCATCACATGAACCCTTTTTCATGTCTCATTTTTAATGTGAATGCAGGCTTTACTTTATCTGGGATTACTTCATTATTGTGTATGCGTCTAACCCTGCTGCCGCTGTGCCCCTCCCTCTCATATTTTAAGTAAACCTCTAATTAGCACTTCACTGAATGAAGGGATGAGTAGAACAAACATAATACTTACATTCAGGCATCTTTCATCCATGAGAGAAGCCAGGCTAGCTGTAAAAAGAAAAATGAAGCTCTGCTTCTTCTCTTAGGGCACTGCCATATTTTGCAGCTTGGATCACCAAGTCCAATATTGTAATGACTCATCACTCCTGTAAACTTCAGAATTAAAGCAGCTGTATGAAGCAGAAGAAAAATAAATGTCCTCTCTCCAGACATCTATCTGGCAATGATATGACTTTAGTAGGTCAACAACTTTTGTCAGCATAAAAAAAATACTTTTCTCCCCAAAATACACACTACTGACTTGCCCTTCCCTGTGCTGTTTGGGAGCTTCAGCCACCACACTTGTTCTTTGAGATCCCTACTCTATAACCTGATCTGGTATCATCAGTAATGTTAACAATGGAGGAGGCCTGTCTTGAATGATCCAATTCTCTTACACAACCACCAACAGTATCTGAAGAAGTGTGCATGCACACGAAAGCTCATACCAAGAACAAACTTAGTTGGTCTCTAAGGTGCTACTGGAAGGATTTTTTTTATTTTATTTTGTTTTGACTATGACAGACCAACACGGCTACCTACCTTTAACAACCACCAACAGTTACCATTATTTGCTTACCACTGTTTCTATGTATCCAAGCTTCTCTTAAGCATTCTTCCTACTTCTTTCTTTTTTCACTTTATTTTGTATAACTGAAAAAGCTTTTAAATAGTTGTTATTTAAAACATTCCTCCTGCCTGTTTCTCATGTGCTATCACTGGCTGGTGGCTGACATCTTTAAACCTTTTTCTGCTGTAGTCCATCTCTCCCCCTGCTCACAGAATCAGAGCAGAGGCTAAAGGCAGGGCCCTAGACTATTGCTGGACATAACTCCCATCATTCCTTGACCATTGGCCGTGCTTTTTCAAGAGAAGGGGAATGGAAATTATACCGGTACTCATCTGGCTGGCTGAAAGTTCCCTACCCTAGATAATCTTAACATTCCCTGCCATCAGATGGATCCTCCTTCAGAATAAAAACTAGGAATTCAGAGCTTCAAAGGCCCACCAAAAAGCACAATGTACCTGTTTGTGATTTTTTTAAAAAAAGTTGTATGCATCCATAAAAGCAACAGATTTTTCTTGTAGTGAAAATTTAACTTGCAATTTTGGCAATGACCACAATAATAAATCCCTCTCTCTCAAAACAGTCATTTTGTCTTCTTAATTAGAGTATACTTGAGTAATTGTAGAGTATGAGAAGCCAAAGCTATACCTGCAGGTTGGGACACTGCTCCCTGGCATCGAGGTTTAAAACAAGTCTTAAACTGGTACTGATTTCAGAATGTTCCAGGAAGAACACACCTTTTCTGTAACTGATTCTTGATCCATGTAATTATCTTGCCCATGCCAGAGGCTGTGATAACTGTTCTAACTTGCCTCTGCCTGTGGCACTAAGTAGTGTAGTTTTCAAATCAGGAGATATTTCAAAAGCACAAATGGTTAATTAAATAAAGCTAAATCTTCTGAGTCATTTCCTGTACCTTCTCATTCTTGGTTTATAGCTGTCCTTGCCCCCTCACTTTCACCTAAATGGAACAATGGGACAGCCATTTTAGAATATTCACATTTTCAGGTTGGGAGCAGAATTAGCAATATGCACAAATAAGGAGGTCTCTTAAACCAAAACTTGATAATAGTATGGCACAGCAATGTATCTTTGCCATTCTCCAGGACAGGGCTGGGGAAACCTTGGCTCACCAGATGCTGCTGAACTTCAACTGGCTTCATCTGTGATCTTTGGCCTTGCTGCCTGAGACTGATGAGGACTGGAGTGCAACAGGTTCCCCAGCCCTGCTGTAGGACCAGAAAGGTCCACTGTGGGTTAACAGGGGGCTACAATCCAGGGAGCAGAAGATACACAGAAGTTGACTGTTGCTATATAGAGCCTGGTCATCCATAATGCTGCCATGATCTAGCAGAAAGGATTTGATAGTAATGGGGTGTATCCAGGTCATTACATACAAAATTCAGAAAGATTTGGAATGGCAAAGAGTGGACTTTCTCCTGACTTGGAAACATTTTGTTTTTGAACTGCATGGCTGTGCAATTCAAACAGGGATCTCCCCAGTCCCATTCCAACATCTTAATCACTTTATCACACGGACTCTACTTTTGAGTGAACTTGAATTGAGATTGAACTGTTCACTTTCTTTGGATGACAGAGTGTGTTATGCCTGTTCAGATATTACTATAGAAAGAGCAGCAGGTTTTTTATAGGTCCAACACTATTCTATCCCTAATTGTGAGTTAACACCAAACCTCATTTGTGCAAATGTGGATTACTTGGGGTTGTTTATCCCTTCTCTCGGGGCAACACAAGAGAACAAAAGAATAAAAAAGCATTTCAGAGTGTCTCATATTGAGAGCGAAAGAAGAGTAGTCCATGAAACCAACAAACCTGGGTAGAAAGAGGTGAGGCAAATTAACATTACACACAAATCTCAGTGGTAATAGGCAAAAAGATTTTGACACACAAAATCATGTCACCAAAAATAACACAGGGTCCGATACCCTGCACAGAACATGCCCTGAGGAATAATCTACAGATATCACGCGATGTAGGTAGTTGAACAAACACCCCTGCATTTTTAAATTAACATGTCCTCTCCCTACACTGGATTCCTACAATGCTTACAAAGAGGACATTGTTTGAATCCAACCCTTTATCCTACATGTAGGGTTGAAGCAGAGTTTAATGAACAATAAACGTACACAATTATTTCTTTGCTGCTTTTGACTTTGTACTTTTCCGCTGATTTGCTGTGAATGACAAAACCAATCCCCCGTCAAGTTGCAAAATTAAGCTGCTCCTAACCAGAAGTGTGGCCAAAGATGAACATGCTGCAATGTATTTATCTCTACTACTTTGAGGGCCACAAACAGCACACAGTGTATCTGGACAAATACTATACACAAACAGGGTTTAATATTAGTCTTCCAAGGGCCAGAGTTTCAAAGCTTCATTCCATCAACAGAAATCCTCCATCCCAGCCTCTGGTACATCCTACCTGCTATTCAGCCAAGGTCAACAACTATTCCTTCAGATGTTCAGCTACATAAAGTCAACTTGTGGCCACTCTAGGAGGCCAGACTCTTTCCACTGTGAACAATCCTGGCCAAAGAACCCTATAGAACAAACAATTTAATTTCTCATAATTGCAATAGAATTAAAAATGTCAGTGTAACATAAAAATATGTTCTTTACGGCAAGAGTGTATATTTATTTGCAGCTAGGATCAGGACTAGGACATGGTGGGTGAGGGTTAACCTTGGAAAAAAACAATCCTGCCAGAGTTACTGATAGCCCTCCAATTGGGTCAATGACAACAAATAGCACCCTATCCTGAACCACTATTGAAATCCAGCTGTCAGAATTAGTGACTGAAGGCCAATTTTAAGAAAATACTTGCCCCAATTCACTCCATAGTAAGGTACCACTAATAAGCAGCTTTAGGGGTATTAACGTGCTTTTTCAAAAAGTGTTATTGAGCCACAGCTTACCATCAGCACAACACTGGGATCAGAGACTGGTACAATCCTGAAGTAGTCTCATATATGAGCCACACAAGGAACAGATACTCTACCCCAGGGATAACCAACATGCTGGACCCCAGTTCCTATCGCCTGTGATCACTGGGCTAATTAAGGCTTGTGTGAGCAGAAGTTCAACATCATCTCGAAAGTACAGTGGTACCTCGGGTTAAGAACTTAATTCATTCTGGAGGTCCGTTCTGAACCTGAAACTGTTCTTAACCTGAGGTACCACTTTTAACTAATGGGGCCTCCCGCTGCCGCAGCGCGATTTCTGTTCTCATCCTGAAAGTTCTTAACCCGAGGTACTATTTCTGGGTTAGCGGAGTCTGTAACCTGAAGCGTCTATAACCCGAGGTACCACTGTACAATCTTGGCTAACCCTGCTCTAGCCTTTCTCCAAGAACTACTCTGTTTTCTTGATTGTGACACAGAAGATAGGCACTTGCCTCCAAAACACAAAAGTTGGCTGGGTTTTATTGCTTTGCATATCACTTTCCTGATGAGGCAATTTGCTACAACAGCACATGGAAACACTGCTGAAAAGTTTCTCCTTAGGCAAAATGAGAAGGTAAGCTCGTGTTATCAGATTTCTTAGCACTCCCAACTAAGGAGTCACTTTTGAAATTAGAGAATTACACCTTCCTAATCTAGTGAGAAAGGAAAAAAGAAGAGATGAATATAGAGGCAAAGGTTAAGAAATGCTGCCAGTTAAATACATTTTAGCATATGATGCAAACTGTTCCATGCAGTGTGTTGTACTTAACCTTGGAGTTCTAAATGTTCCTGAACTTAGGCACACAAGCGATTTCTGCACAGTACACTTGAGGGAGCACTGTATGACTCTTAAATGAATTAGTTTTATACTATTTACTAAAAGTACCTATTGGTGTAGTCACATGCAATCTCTGGAAGACTTGCTTTCCGAATAAACATCATTAGGAATCTAGAAAATGCTTTTTCTAGTATTTAAATTGCCAGCAATACACACAATATCGTTAAGAACTAAGAAGATCAACTGGATGTTGTGCTAGACTCCAGTCCAGAAGAACCTACTAAGTGTTGAAATTAGTTATGCTTTCTATTTATTTTGAAAACATCAGTTCAACTTGACCCTGTTTCCCCCGCAGTTTACTCTGTAAGATGTATTTTCTGAAATGGAGAACACATGCTATGAACACTAACCTTTGACAGCTTTCCTCTGCCGCAGTGTTTGCTTAAAAACAAGAGCAACCCCAGTTGTCTTTAAATTATTTTATTCTGTTCTACAGTTTAGCTTTACTTCTCAGGTCACAAACAGCAGGATATTATTTTTCTTCCAAGTATGCATGCTTTTCATTTCAATCAGATGCAAATACTTGCACTCTTCTGCACAATCCTTACTTGTAGCACTTTAATAAAATACAAGATCACTTGAAATATGCAGAAATAGATTCTTATATAAAATTTCCATAAAAAAATAATGGTTTTTTTTATAAAGTATGTGATATACTACAAGGTAACATTTTTCTATTAGATCAGACATATTACATTGCTAGTAGCAACAGTCTTAAAGTGTAAGGGTTTCTTTGTGTCTGCCTTCTTTCTCTTAAGACATACACTACCACATTTTTCACACTTTAGTCACACAAACTATATATTATGCGGTAGTAAAAAAACAAACACAAGCAGTAAAACCCAGCCTCTCTACAAAATAGCATAAAACAGATTTTAAAATATCTGGTAGCTAAGTCATGGAACATTACATCTTCTGCAAGTTCATTTACAAACTACAGACTAAAGTTGCCGCAATGTGCTGGGGTTGGTTTAAATATTTGGATCACTACACAAAGGCTACTTGAGACACAGCTGTTCTGTGTGTACAACATTGCCACATGAATCATTACCATCATCTGACAAGTTTCTCTGCTGCTGGCATATCGATGTGGTAAGAAATAAATAGGCCTTTAGATCATTTGAAGAAAACAGACTATCAAGGTTTTGGTAAAGACAAGAATGCTTTCAGGCCATCAGAAATTCTTTTAGGAAGAGAGAAGGACATACCGGTAGAAGTTCTCTGGTGGAATAAAATGGTTGTAATTTTCAGATAATAATCTTTAACCAGATTTACTCAGGTGCGCATACCAGACATGTATTGTTGTGTGCAACACCATGCAGTTCATAAAAAATGGTAGGAAGAAACTTAATGCCGTGCCAGGCTTAATTCATATGGGTAGCATCCAAGTCAACCATACTCAGAATAGACTCACTGAAATACTACTACTCCAAATATGATTTGGCTATTTTATTTTCACCTGTGTTAGTGACAGTGGGTTTGCATGATGCGAATTCCTGTTTTAATTAAGACATTTTTGTCAAAGAAACATATTTCCCACAAACACAAAACATATAACCATTGCATTGTGGTTCCAGTTTAAAAGCATTAAGGATCTTTCATATTTACTTATACTTTCTGTATGTACCCACATAGCAAAATTTGACAACTACAACAAAGGCAGAGAATAACTTGCGAACATCTATATTGCTTTAATTGATTTTCCTGTATTTGTTGTTTTCAAAGAAATCTGAACTTTCCCCAACGATTCAACCATTTCCCTCCAAAACTTGTTCCGAAGGATAACAATCAAAGTGCTCCATAATATTCATGCCATATGGTCAGCCTCTTTGGTTACTGTGAATTTTCTCTCTTCCCCCAATTCAGATTGCCAGTTTAATCTGATGAAATCTCAAGGGTTCACTCTAGTCCTACTATGAATGCAGCACTTGGCATGAAGGAACCATAAAAGACATAGCAGAACCTAATCTTTTCCCATCTGCTGTTAATGTGGAATAAGATGCTTGTCTGCTCCTTGCATATCACTGTCCCATCCACCTGCTCCCATCTTCTTGGTCAAGAAACATTAACCTCTCATTCCCTGTAACACCCTACCTAGCATGGTGGCCATGCACACACACTAAGTGAGGAAGAGCAGGAGAACAGTGTTCTGTTATGCTGTGTGAGGAACACGCTTCATGCAAGTGCTGTTATTTGCAAAACTGGGTTGAGCTCTAATGACACAAAAGCTTCCCATGGACTCTGATGAACAAATGTAGGCAGAGTTATGTGTAGCTCGAATTTCATAAAGGTGTGCGTGCATCAGTGGGGCAAATCTCAGAATATGGTTCTGTGGTCCAAAATTCAGCTTTGCAAAAATCTCATCAAAACACACACAAAACAGCAAGTTTGCAGCCCTTTTAGTTATGCTGACATGCTTGAAAGTTGTGGATAAATGCCTGCTTGAATCTTGCGGACCAAGAGTTCCAGTGGCTGAGGTAGGACCATGGTGCCCTTCCTAACTTTGTGCCTCTCTCTAACAAAACCAGAATAAATTAGAGGCAGAACAGTAAATCATTTCAAATACGAACAAGAGAAATAATGAAATGAAACTCTCCCTGGCACAGAATTTGAACTGTCTCTGTACATATGTAAGGGAAACGTCCTCTTGAACCACATAATCTGCCATCCTAGTTTCAGGTAACCATTCACTTCAAGATGCATTGCCCTAAAACAGAGATAGGGAAGTTGTGATCCTCCAGCTGTAGCAGGTGTTGGAATACAACTCTTATCAGTCCTAGCCAGCATAGCTAACTGTCAGGGGTAGTTCAACAACAGCCGGAGGGCCAAATGTTTTCCCCCTTTTCCCTTAAATATGTTGAATGTCTAAGACCTAAAACTGCTTATAAGTAATTGTGCTGGTTATAGGCCATATTATGCAATTAAGATATGGTAATAAGTCCATGCATCCATAAGAATCTACTTTGGAATAGATTCATAAATATATGCATGTAATGCCAGGTTTGTGAGTGTGTGTTGTTTAGTGGAGTGGGAGGTAAGAGATTTGCTACAAGGCTGAAATGATCAAGGTAGAACAGCAGCTTTATAAACATGGGTCTGAATTTTTTTGTAATGCAGGGAATTGGGGGTGTGATTTAAAAGGCCAAAGGAGCATGCAGGCAAGCTTCTCACGAGACCTCCTTCCTGTCCTCAACTTGTTCCCTCAAGTGCCTTTCTCCCAACCAGTTTACTTCTGGTACTAAAAGCCAACTGGGAGAAAAGACCTGGAAAGATAAGCTACCAAGTAGAGTTTATCCCCCAATCCTTGTGTTTACAGTGAATGGATGGACCCACATTAAAAAGACATGCATCTCCTACCATGAGAAAGTTAAGAGTGAAGGTGAAAATGACTTTTTCATTCTACCACATCTCCATGTTTTCGTTCAGAGACTGAGCACCTCCCTCCTCATTTGGTCAGCAATTCTGACACAGGAAGGCTTGCTCAATTTGAGTTCTATTCAGAGCACTATGCCTGGAACAAAGTGAAATCCTGCATTCGATATATGTGAAAGACTGCCTAATGGTTTGCCAAATCACAAACAGTAAGCAATTTTAAAAATTGGAACACGCTTCTGCTACCTCTCAGCTGGCAATGTACCCCTAAAGACTAAAAATGGAGCTGTTCTTTTGGATGTTAATACTCATATGCAAAAAAATCAGTCTGGGGCGGAAAAACCTAGTATCTACCTTCTCAAACTAAAACATTCTTTATAATTTCCCCAAAATTAGATCATGGTACTTTCGGCTGAAGCTGCCTCATTTAACAGACACACAAAATCAAAGTAAAAAGCCTCTTTAGATTACTGTATTCATATATTCACATGCATTGTTACACTTGAAGATACCAGTTTCTTATTTCCCTATCAGCACTGTATGATTTGCAGCAAAGATTATTATGGCTTCATAGATCATTTTAAAACCTGAGATCAAAACAGTTTCTTTAAAAAAAAAATCATTTTCTAGTTCTATAAAGAGAGCTGTATTTTACTTAAATAATTTATAATATTTCATTGGTCTAGTAGACATTTAGAAAGCAAGTTTATTATAATTTCAGAACATACTTGTCAACTAAAATTGCTTGGATTTCATAGGACTGTAATTTAAGATTCTATGGGGGAAAGCTTTGCTATAATTTAACCTTCCTTTATCCATTAAAAAAAAGTGAGGGAATGTCACATATCAGTTAAAATCTTAGTATTTTGTACTGTCATCTTTAAAAAAAATTAAAATTCCTTCAATACAGTTTCTTCATTTCTAAATTAAAACAGCAGCTGCACAGAGTGTGCTGTGAGCATTGTCTCACTGCTTAATGGACAGTAGAAGGGGAAAATGATAACCTGATGAAATACTAAATCTAGAAGAGTTAAAACAGAGGATATCAAGCTGAAAACACATCTCTTTGTGAATGTATACCACTTCTTCACACAGCTAGCCAATCAGAATAAAACATCAATAGCTTCCCTATCACATAGTCTTATGAGGCACAGAGGTTTTAAATATTTGTGTTCTTCTGTAGAAAAAAAAATTGACAATTGGGCAGGAGTTAATTAGCATCTTATGTGATGTAAGGGAAAAGAAACAGGCAACTGGCATTGTCCACTCTGACCTTTCTGAAAGGTGTTTTTCCCCCTAATAGTGAAGGGGAAAGTGCGGGCCAATTCAATTATTCGGTATATGGGCCCAGAAGGGGAGATGTGGAGTTGCACACTAACCATGTGCCTTTCAAAGCTTATTGGGAAAGGACATCCCACTCTTACCTGTCACAAACTTTAATGAGAGTCCTCAAGTTGCCTGGCAGATTACAGAGCAGTCCACCATGGATCCAGGAGGCCCCTATGCAACCAAGCTACCAGGACCACTTCCAACTTCTTTCTGGCAGTGAGGACTACAAACACAAATACATAAAACACAGGAGCTGACCCTCCACACATACAGCAGAGGAACAACCCATGCATGAGAAGTGACCTAGGTAAATGAATGTCCAACGATCTGTCACTGTAGTGCTGTTTAAGTATGGAATTAACATGTTGCACGGAGAAGAAATCCATTCTGCCTCTGTGGACGAGATTTGGGTACCAATGAAAGAGAACACTGTCACACCAGAGAGGTCATTTGCTTGTTTGAAGGGCTCCACATTCTCTCCAATGTGCATAGGTATGAGCACTGAGTCATCCTCTCTTCTTGTTCTGTAGTAGTTCAATGTCCTGTGCCTTGTTATAAGCAGCTTCCTGTCTCTGACACTTTTCCAAAATTTCAACAAAATTGCACAGGGTAAAGAGGCAAAACGTGGAAGAAAACTATGTAAAGAGAGTTAAGAGCACAAGAGTAGTGTGCAAGAGGAGCATTTCAAATGGCTAGTGTGCCTTTATTCTGGTGAAGAAGAGTCGTCTTCATCCTCATCCTCGTCATTGAAGGAACAGGGGGTTTCACCACGTGACTCTGAGTAGTGTGATGTTGCATTGCTGGACTGCTGGCTGCTGGGAGCCAGCAGCTGGCCTGTTGCTAAGGCCACTTCAGAATCTAGACACAACCCTGGATTTCCACTATTAAAGAAGCAAAAAAATCTGCTTGAGAGAACTGCCTCCTATTTAACAACTTAATACTTAAACTGCATTCCACTAAGCTGTACTGTTGCAGGTTTGGTTAACATATGCAGGTATGCATCTCAACATTAGAATCAATCTGTGTGTTGCATGTGTGATTAAGACATTATGGATTTCTTTAGTTTCTACAGACAGAACTTTCAAACAGAATACTAGTATGCTAAACCTAATCTAATGTTATGCCATTGTTATTCTTGTTGCCAGCAGGCCTTGCTGCAATCTGAAGCCTACAGCATATAAAGGGCCTCATATGAATATAGGCTACCTCCTCCCAAATTCTGGTATAATACTCTCCTCACCAGATGCATACTCAGTGTTGCATTGGCCAAGATCCCTCCCACTCCTTCAGGTTTATTTACCATGCAGCCTGATAAAGAGTTCTGGAGAATTAGAAAGCTTGTGCATTGTTTTGTGGTATTTTGATTGGTCTAATAAAAGGTATCAAATCATGAGTAAATCAGCCAAGGAGAAAGAAGTGATGTTCATGCGTATGTGAGCAAACCCTTCATTAATATAGGATCTGTAGCTTTAAATAAGTAATTTCACTTTTTCCATTCATCCTAATCTAGAACCCTGCTTAATCTTAAACCTATAAACACATTAATCTTAAACCCCAATCACAGTTCAGTGATTACTTCAGAAATGTATATAGCAAAAGGTGATCAACCGAGATGTAACAAAAATTAGGGTGTCTTGACTTGAAGAGGATCAAACCAGTATCTGCTTGGGAGAATTTAACAAGAAATAAAGGCTCAGGGCTCGGTTTTCCCAGAAGGCAATTGTAGTTTCTTAATAACATAAAAACAAGCCATCCATTCAACATTTACTTACCTTGACTTAAAAAGAGCAGTATCCTCAGCTGTGGCCAAAGCAGAAACTGCTTGAGCTGAATTTAAAACTAGCCCCTGGTTCAAGCAATAAATTCCTGTAGACATATCTAAAAGAAAGCATTTAGCCAATTACAACCCAACACATAACATGTATGTGGAGTAAACATGCAACAACAAATGGTCAATACATTTCCTGTACAGAAACACTTTTTTATTCTCTTGAGGCATGCCCATGTACCAAGCATGTCTGGAATCCTGAAAATTTCACCTTTTAGTCTATTCTGCAGTCATTGAACTGATTCCGCCAAGCCTTTTGAAGTTGAAGGGATACATGTGTCTCAGTCTCTTCCCTAGCATCATCTAATCCCTTTCTCATGTTGTGTGAGAGAGCTTAGGACTTGCAATGGGAGCAGAGGCATACATGTCTATTTTCTGTAGAGTACTTGGTATGTTACCAGTATGAAACACATATATGCTTACAAGAGCAACATGTATAAAAATATCTCAGAAAACAGTATTTGAGAGGGTAAAGTAAGTAATTAGCTATACGTTATATAAAAAGCTAGTTGTTATCTTGTCTATTTCTAGTAAGAATTGGCACCAGCTTCTCTCTGTTATGGCTAAGTAGGAATGCCTGAATCTCGCAAACAGGAGTTTGATGATCTGAGTTTATTGCACACTTTCTCTTTTTTCTGGCTTTCTGTTCTGCTTCTCATGTTATCATATTAGTGGTGTGTCCCAGATGCTAGACAGTTAGTTAATTAGTGATTGATTGATTGATTGATTGGGGGGGTATCTTTAAGCGTATCAAAAATATATGCAAGTTAGCTTTCTACACTGATAGTTCTTGCTACCCAGTGCATGGTAAAAACAAACTCCAACATGGAAAGAATAGAATAGAATAGAATATATTTTATTGTCATTGTCCCCTTCGGGGACAACGAAATTACGAAAGGCTGAATCATCCAGAGCATTTTAGAGAACAAAAATGTTGACTGATCAACTTAAAAATGCAACAAGCTGGGTGCCTATTTGAGTTAATGCCTCCCCTAATTATCTAAGGAAAATCCCTTTAAATGTAAAATTACATCATAGATCTAGTGTTGCAAATTATCTGGAAAGTCTTTGAAGTGCCAGCACAATGGACTATTTGCATGGGTCTAGTGTACTTTGGCTGTTCCAACAAGAGGCAAGTTAATCTTTCAGGTACACTGGTAAAATGGTACCAGTGGCAAATTAGAGCTGGCATTATTTTTAGCTCAGGAAATTTTAAAGCAGAAGACAGGGCCCTCTATACACATACACTCAGACAGATGGAACTAAGAGATTATCTTAGCTTGTTCACTCATTAACCCTTTCTAGATAGTACAGCGAAGATAGGAGAAATACAATAGAGGCACGTTCAACTATCCAACATTCAACATCTCAATGGTTTATTCAGCATCCATGAGGAAATATAAGTGCTCAATTGGAGTATTTATACCCTTGAATATAGAGATTGCAGATAATGAAATCGCTGCAATATTACTGCTCTACTTATGGGATTTTGGTATAAGCAAACACTACAACACCCAATTTTTCCATGTTCAATTGGGTGTTTAGTTTAAACAATACAATAGCTCATTGACTGTCAGAATAAAGTTGTCATTTGGGATACTGGAAATCCTGTTTAGGTGTGATCAAAGTTGGAAGCTTGCTTCTCTGTGTTCAAAGATGCAAGACCTAGAGGCTCAGAACATCATCAAGAACAGGACAGATACCGTATTTTCTGGCGTACAAGGCGACTGGGGGTATAAGACGACACCCAGTTTTTCGAGTTAAAATATAGAGTTTGGGATATACTCTATATTTTAACTCAAAAAATGTCGAGCGGCGCCGGAATCGCATCTGCGGCTCCGCAGAAGCGATTTCTGGCGCTGCGGACATTTTGGGTATGGGCAGCGCGGCACCAGAAATCGCTTCTGCGCGTGTCCGCGACTCCGCAGAAGCGATTTCTGGCGCTGCGGACATTTTGGACATGCGCAGAAGCGATTTCTGGTGCCGCGCTGCCCATATCCAAAATGTCCGCAGCGCCAGAAATCGGTTCTGTGGAGCTGCAGACATGCGCAGAAGCGATTTCTGGTGCCGCGCTGCCCATATCCAAAATGTCCGCAGCGCCAGAAATCGGTTCTGTGGAGCTGCAGACATGCGCAGAAGCGATTTCTGGTGCTGTGCTGCCCATATCCAAAATGTCCGCAGCGCCAGAAATCGGTTCTGCAGAGCCACGGACGCGATTCCGGCGCTGCTTGGCAAGTCCCTGCGCCGCGCTGCAGTATCCGGCGTACAAGACGACCCCCGATTTTGGAGCAGATTTTTCGGGGTTCAAAAGTAGTCTTGTACGCCGGAAAATACGGTATTATTACTGAATAACTTTTAAAGAGGAATGCACACAACACCATTTTTGTTATTAATGAGCCATAAGAATGTGAACGTAAATGCTTATTTTAAACATTTTACTACCTTGCAGTCCTTGAAAGAAAGAACAGATTATGTTTAACAAAGCTAGTAGAGGCTGTTCAGAAAGCAGTAAGAATCTCACTGTGATCCTCTTGCTGAAAATTTCTACAACACACATTTAAATAAGCTACTTTGTTTGTATAGGCCTCTGATTTCTGTAACTATGCAGATTAGACAGATCTAGCCACAACTTTACATTGCGTAATTATGTTATGATTAAGAAAACAGATAGGAATCCTTTGAAATAGCAGTTTGCATAGAGAATGATAAAAAACAATCCCCATATTGTTCCCGGTTCATAAGGACAATCTGAAGGCCTAAGAAATATTGAAACTATCATTGAATACAAAGACAAAACACAAGATTTGCCATTTGCAGGTTTAAAATATGTTTTGTGCCACTCCAAAAAATTATACACGTTAGTGTAAAAAAGGTGGTTATATTCACTAAACAAGGGAAATTGCTTTGGGGACACAATGGGTTGGGATTCACCTAGCCAATCTCATCAGCGGAAGCCACTTGCACAATGGGGTTTTCTCCCACTCTCCTCCCCACAAGCTGCAAAATTCGGCTGGGGGGGGGGGGTTGAGGAAAACCCCAGAACAGCATGCAGGGGGAGGAGAGCAGCTTCCAAGAATAGCTCACATACACTCACATTTCTCCCTCTGTGCTCTACAGTCCTCCTTTCAAAGAAGGAAAGCCTGTCACTTTCAGGGTGATGAGCACCAGACACCTTTTTGGCAGCAACCTATTTTGTGTTTAAAGGCGGCTTGGTGACCACAATAATATTCCTTATTTGGTGTGCCTGCTGCCCCTTAGCAAAACAAATAGTCTGGGGCAGTGAAAACTGTAGTTCAACAATATCTTGAGGGCACCAGACTGGAGAAGGCTGGTTTGAAGTATAACATAATCTGCTCTACCTATGTCACTAATTGTTTAAAGTAGTTCTTTAGCTTATCTATTTTGTGACAGTTTGTAGCAAGCCACCTCAAATATCATTCCACTAAGAGAGATTCTGTATATACATTTGCTAGATACCTTTACTGAAACTGTGCAGCATACTTTTTCACAGGACTTTAAAAATATGTAGACACTCCTTTAGTTTTAAATAGCAGGGTGACAGCAGGAATTATTAATGGCACTACTTTGAATAGTACACCATTCAAGCACTTTGGTTTATTTACAAGTTCTGGAATCTCTAGTTGCAGATGACTACTTTTAAACCTGTGATTTAGTTTGTACAATACTGCCAACTTTCATAAATCACTCAATATTGCCATCCTCATGCAGTCTGACATCATTAGAAATTCTTTAGTATGGTGAGGATTTGCATTTAATCAGCAACATGCAAAAACCACAGCCTTACCTGTGACATAGCTTTCTAAAGCTTTAGGCACTAGTGATTTAGCAGCTCTTAGGTCTGCCGATGAGCATTTGCCTGTCTCTAGGCCAAGTGACATTCCCATTCGCTTTAATACTTCAGTGTCATCATGGATCTCAAAAGTGCTATCAAAATTAAAAAGGTATTCAAATCTGTAAAAGAGGGAAAATGAATGAGATTTCCTAGTACAGCTTAGATGCATTTTCTAAATTATATGTTAATAAGTGCCCAAATACAATTACACTTGCAGGATTACTTCATGAGTCTAAGCTATATTTAAAACATAACTAGGTACAGAAAGTGCTTCTGATTGCATTTGGTCAACTGCCATCTCAGCAGGGTACAAATTATTATATTTCCCCAATTAAAAACACTTTTTCCATGCGAGGCAATAGGAGTCCATAAACTTTTCTCCCTCATTAAACAGATTCAAAGTTGAGGGGAAATCTTGCTTAAGCCAAAATCTTTTCTTTTACTAAACCAAATGGATTTTAAAGGTCATCTACAGACTCCTCACTCAAATTCAGTGCCCCCCTTCCTGCCCACCAAATGCATTTTAAGTGTATTTCATCCCTACTTAGGTCCTTTAGCCTTTGGTAAAAATAACTTATAGGACAGCTTATAATTGCTACTAGAGAAGCTGTTCCAGAAACAAGATATTTTGTTGTTAGCCAGCTTTATTATGAAAGTTTTTATAACACAAATTTGAATATAAAACCAGGCTTCAACAATTCTGCTTACCACAGTAAGTGTGGTGGTGCCTTCTGGCCAGCATGACCAACAGCCAAAAACAAAGTGAAAGGGGAAAATGTACTATTTTTTTAAAAATTAAAAATCTTGATTTCAAAAATCATCACAAATACCAATATACTGATAACAACATCTTAGCATGTCAAATCCTATACAACGTCTAATGTGTTTCAACAGAGGTCTTCCTCATCAGGCGGACAAAACATAAAAAACTCAACATGAATTGCGAGAGAAGTAAGTAAAATCTGGTGGCAAATTGATTTTTTAATGTATTTTGATATTTGTTGGAAGCCACCCAGAGTGGCTGGGGGGACCCAGCCAGATGGGGGTACAAATAATAAATTATTATTATTATTATTATTATTATTATTATTAAGAAAAAAAGTTTCTTAGGCTTACTACAAAGCACTCAACACTACAGCATGTACATTCATATCACACTCACTTATCAGGAGAGATGCTGCAATCTATGACGGTGCTTTTGCTTGTGTTTATTACTAGAAAAGGCAGTTGTATTGTAGAATTCAAAGCTGGAGCACCCTGAGTCTGTTGTTCGTTTTGTTGATTTCTTTGTACCAAATTTTTGAAAGCAATTTGCTGTAGAAGGAAGTGAAAATTATCAAATTTTAAAACACAAAACAAAACCTGTCCTAGATTATTGTGTCAGAAAATGAGAATTGTTTTAGTATTAGGTGAAGCATCGAGAAGTTTAAATTTTAGTATTACTGCAGATTTTGATAAACAAATGTAGGCTAAATCAGAAAATGTCACTGATTTTCTGTGATGCTAGACAGGTAATGACTTCTGTATTCATACTGGTTTGTCACAGATTCCTTTGAACACTTATTTGCTGTATTAGGAGACAGGCTGCTTTTCAAAAGGCAAACTTATTTTAGTTTACAGCAGAAGGAAACATTGACGTATGCACTCTGCTAGTTTAAGAATGTTTATTTATATATATTTTTTAAAACCATGCCACTTAACACTAGTAAACAACATGCAGTGCATTCAACAAAGTTTTACCCAGAGTAGAATGACTGAACCTAATGAACATGACTAAGTTAGGCCCATTAATTTCAACAGGCCTACTGTGAGTAAAAGTTAGCTGAACACCCCCTAATGGATTTAAGTGAGACCATACATTTGAAAAATATACCTGAACTATAAGTTCTTGCAGCTGAGCTCTCTTCTGTTTTATACGTTCTATACGTCGTTGTTTCTCTATCTTAAATACGAATATGAAAAGAAAGATACAAAATAGTAGATAAATACACAGAAGTGTCTTTTCCTCTGGGTCAAGGTCAAACTGCTTCGTGACTGTTTTAGGGAGCCTGAATTGCAGCATATAGGACATATATTGCAAAATCGTCAGATGCACTTCAGATGCCACCAGAACCTTTCATGTTGCATCAATCAAGTAAGGAAGTCAGCAAAATTTAAGCTAAAAATGAGACAATACTTCAACATGGGGCAGCTAACCAACACACTGCATAGGGATTCTGATTAGGTATAAAAACTATTATACTGTATTTTGAAGTTATTGTTTATTGTTTAGTTCCCTTTTAAAGCTGCCCTAAAATTAGTATTCCAGGGCAGTTTACAGTATATTTCTTAAGACTAAGATTTTATTATACATCTATAAAAACAGTATGTAAAGATTAATAAACTACATTTTTGGTTGGAGTGGGGCGCACACAGATAGCACCCATACTCATAATTTATATAGAACCACTCTACTTAAAGTAGAATTCATGTATCTCCATTTTATACACAGAAAATACAATGTTAGCCAATATAAATTTTCCACCCCTCACTCACCTCAAGGTTTTGACATTCTTGAGCCGAGTTTGTAGGAAGACCTATCCATTTGATTTCTTTTTTCTCCTTTGAAATAATGTTCATCGCCATCAATACATTGAGGGCATCATAAACTCTTCGCCTAATATTCTTCTGATCATAAACCTGTTTAAAATGCACTACTGTTAAATATATCATCAGCTCACTACAGGTATGAAAAACAGTATTAAATCATTTTAAAATGCATATAAAGGTTTCACTGCAGGCAGGACATTAATGTGAACACTATAACTAATATTTACGGGCCAAGCTTGTAGAAAACCAAGACATATAAAATATCAAACCAGTGGTGGTTCTCCTTCCCAATCACATACATATCTCATATTCTTCCACAGGAATGTGGAAAAGGCATATATAAAGTAATGTGAATATTGTCTCTTTAAGTATTTACATGCTCAGAAGTAACTGCATAATTGACAAAGTATACAAAATTTGTATATTTCTCCCTGCAACTACGAAGGAAAAATATCATACAAAAAGTTGCCTTGATTATATCCAAAGCTTGAACAGGGGTCAAGAGAGGTCCAATTTATTACCCTAATTAACTGTAAGAACAACATTTGCAAGTTTGATTACAGAATCATTAGAGTACTGAATCTTTGAAAATGCCACGTTATAAGCATGTATTTTTTATTAAAAACATAAGGCAACATTTGAACAGACTGAAAGGGCAATAAAACATGTTTTAATCCAGGCATGTCCAACAGGTAGATCGTGATCTACTGGTAGATCACTGGACGTCTGTGGTAGATCACTAGTTCGCCCCAAAGCCGCTCAGCAACTTTGGCTCCCCTAAAAAAAGCTCTACATCTTTGCCCTGAAGCCCCCAAAACAGGGCTTTTCCTCCTAAAAAAAGGCTCAACTTTGACCCGACCCCCCCAAAACATGGATGGCTTTCCTTCCTAAAAAAAAAGCTCAACAACCTCGACCTGAACCCCACAAAAGGGGGTAGATCACTGCCAGTTTTTAACTCTGTGAGTAGATCGCAGTCTCTTGGAAGTTGGCCACCCCTGACTAAACCATGAAAAATTGAGAAAGCTAACACATGTCAACTGATACTGAAT
Organism: Darevskia mixta; assembly: GCA_034641385.1. Taxonomy (NCBI): domain Eukaryota; kingdom Metazoa; phylum Chordata; class Lepidosauria; order Squamata; family Lacertidae; genus Darevskia; species Darevskia mixta. Next base: position 15,703,958 of record JAWWNH010000030.1, read on the forward strand.
ATTAAAGCAGTTTAAATATGTCCAAGCTCTGTGACTACTGCATTCTTCCCCTTTCTATATCTGCCTCTTGCTCATACTTTTCTAATTTGGGCTCAGAGGAAGCAGTGCTGGCAGCAGAAGCTTCCAAAGGGTGGCAGCATCTTCCGCCGCCTCACTGCCACCTGCATCATCACTCCCCATACAATCATGTCTCCCCCCGCTCACAGGTGTTGCAGAGCTGCAGCCACTCTGCTCCTTGAACCTGGCAGGGCAATCATGGACGGTGAGGGGAGCGCTCCTCTACTCGCCCTTGGAACACGAGATTTCACAATCGCAATTTCCCAATGGTAAGATTTCACAATAGCAGCCTGCAAAAAAGGTTTTATAGTGCTGAAAAGTGATCTACCCATTTCAGGCCTTCATTGAAGGTGGTGCCCACTACTGCATCTCAGCAAAAACATCACTCTTATAGCAAACTGAGGCAGCTGAGTGCCTATAAGTTTAAAGCTAAAATAGGACTGTTCCAAAATAAGGGAATGGTTTCCATCTACTTCGAAGAGTCGCAAGATCTGCAAAAGTATACAAGTTTGTAAATTCATGGGCAGGTGTAGGGGAGAGAGAACAGGGATTTAAAAGTTGAAAATGGGCTAACAAGCACATGAGGTCCCAGGGCTTACAGAATGTTGACAGCAATTGAGCCAGAGAGAGAGAGAGAGAGAGAGAGAGAGAGAGAGAGAGAGAGGGAGGGAGGGACAGACTGACTGACAGACAGACAGCTTTAAAGGAAACTGAAGCCAGACAGACTGTACAAGTTTATTATGTCGATCTATGACTGAAAATAGCTGAGGCACAGATTGGTAAGAGGGTGGGGTGGAAAGAGCATTGGTCTCTTCAAGCCCTTAATAGTTTACACATAATATTTTAATTTGATTATAGAGGAACATGTTGGTTGCAAAATATTAGGTGTGTATGAAAGTTACTTTCTACTTACTGAATCTGTAGCTAAGTGGCCATTAGAGTTTGTAAAATCCGATACCAGCTCATCTGCAACTTCATTATAAGATGTTGTTCCTTTACGCTGCACCTTTTCACATACTTTCATTGAAAAATGTCTCAAACCCTTTCCATTTTTATCTCCTTTTCTGCTTCTTTTACTGTGATGAAGAAAAATTCAAATCTTAAGTTTGACAACAAAGACCAATCACAGAGTTTTCATACTAAGCACTGTATGTTTGCTGGAAGGTGCAGTATCTGAAAAAAATGTTTATTTGGGAGAATGTGATAAATAATTTATAATGTTAGAATAGGCCATGCAATTTTAATTTCAGTCTCTTTCTTGCAAGATACTGCTTTGTGCTTACGTTATGAATGTGTTCTTTGCAAAGATTATACAGTACATTAAACCATCTAGCTAGTTTACTAGAATTTTGGAAGTGCAGAAGAACCTACTCTGAAATGTAATCATTTTCAAACCAAAAAAAAACCAAGTACAAATCAAATAATTTGCTCCAATGCATTTCAAGCTCATAATGTTTTTTTTTTCTGGGGATATGATTCTATGTTTTTTGGAATTTCTAAAATGATATACTTGCTTACAACTCACATATAATAGAATCAAATGGTGTATTTGCCATTTTTTTACTTGCAGTGGCAAAGAAAACCTTGTGGGGTCAGATCAAAAGTACATTTAGTTCAGTACTTTGCTCCCCCTAGTAACTAGCTAGACTGTGGAGCCCACAGGCAGGGCATGAAGTCAGTAGCCTACCACTACTGTCCAGCCCCCCAGCAGCCAGTATTCAGTGCAATACTGCCCCTGCAAATGAAGTTTCCATATAGTCACATAGGCTCAGGCAGAGGTTTGGTAGACTTGCTGGTAGAGATGGTGGGAACTGAACCTTTTGACATGAAAACCATATGCTCTACTATGACTCTAACATATATTTTTTACCGTCACTAACTTCACTTTCGCTTTTTATATACAAGTAGTAAAATTCAGTTGCTATAAAATCTTACAGGTGTAGCCCTGTAGTGATTGATACAGCGCTAAAGTAAGTTTACCAGAATTGTGCCTGCAGAAAAGCACATGTCGATTTAACTAGATTTTTCTCACCAGAAGTCAATGATAGAACTTATCACCTCCACAAAACTGCACTTCCAAATATTTTGCAAGTTATATAAACAACGAGAAGTTATTAGTTCGAGCCAAACAATGTTAGAATAGGTGCAAGTACAACAAAGGGCAATATTATTTGTTCTATTACAGTAAACTGAACTATTTCAGGGAGATGGAAAGACACCAACAATTAAAAATGAAATCTTGCTAACAAGTTCAAAGGTCAGCGTATTTTATCTAGAGTCAGGATGCAGCAGTGATACAAACCTTTCCAAAAAATCTGATTCCATAAAGTCTCGAGTTCGTTTTCTATCCCTGTAAACATTAAAAAAAAGCACATATCAAAATATGGATTTTAGGCTGTACTAATGTTTCATAGCACACGTTATTGTTATAAGAATCATTCCCTGTCTTCAGTCATGGGCTTATTGTTATCACATGACTGTATTTATGTTTTTCATCCCACAGAGTGGAAGGAGGAAGTGACGGCAGACAGGAAGTCTTGTTTTGCTATGTATCCTCTAAATAGGACTCTTGTCCTTTGTTCTCTCTCTCGGCTGCCTGATGCTAGAGAGAGAGGAGCCATGATGTAGAGCTCCGTGAATGTAAATATGTAATAAAGTAGTTTTAGCTACAATGCTGAGCTGCTGTGTCTGTTACGCTACTGCACACTTATCTGCTGATTTATGAGTGTGCTGGATGTCTGCCGACACCAGTCACTGTGATGTTCGGGCCAAAGAAGCTGATAAGCTCCCGGACGATCTTGGAAGGCGAGATCATGCCAGTCGGGCATGTGTCTTTGCTGTGTCTTACTCGTAAGTAAGACCGATCCATAACAACATGGTTATGGGCCCAGATGGATCGGGACCACAGACCCAGCGCCAGCAGACACGCTGGGAATTGTTTTCGTCCCAGTTGGACTTCGGATCCAGCATAAAGCCAGTCTGATGTTCTGAGACGGAGCGACGGCTGCAATACGCTGTGAGTACAGTGAAAAAAGCCTCTGCCTAAAAGCGAAAGCAAAAAGGAGAGGACTTTCTTATTGTCCAGCTGGCAAGAAGCCTGCAAAGAGACGCTTGATTTATGACTGTTTCTGAGAGTTTCCTAGCTCGGAAAAATCTCTGGAAGAGATGAGCACGGAACGGATTCCTATTCCCCTTAGAATACATAGAGGGGGAAAGGACAAGAAACAGTACCCTTCCCTAACGTCTGCATGGGGAGAAGAGTCATCTGCATCGCCAGAGACTGCGTAGCTGTTTTGATTTAATAGCTACAGCGGGAGGTATTAAACCCCCGACGCTGCGAAAAGCGGCAGGCACAGACTTTAAAGAAGACAAAGATTCTTCGCAACTTTCCCTATGAGTTTGGGATTGCGGGGGAGCAGTGTTTTGCCCCGAAAGCTGCAAAAGCAGTGAGATGCTGTGCCACACAGTGTGTTCTGCAGGAATTTCAAGCTGCGTCACACAGCCCAAGATGGCGAAAGGCTATCTAGGATGCCGGAGAAGTCTGAAGTTATCTCTCCGATGCCCATGTGATGTGGGAGTCAAGGTTCCTGTTTCCAACAGCTCCAGTCGTGTTCGGAGTAATGTATTGGCAGAAGATGGAACTGTTTCCTGTTCTGAGGGAGGTCTCTACAGAACGGAAGGGGACTGACTTGCGACGTCATCCCAATCAACACTGCAGCCAGCAGGTGGTGCTACTGGACTCAACAAGCAGTGAAACGTTTGTCCAGAAGACAATTGGACAGCGGAAAAGCGAAGTTTCAAGAAGAGACTTTTGCTAATTGCACCACAGAACCAAAGGAACTGAAAGCATTTTGTGTTGTTTCACGTGTTTTTCTTTCCAGGTTCGCAGCGCAGCGTGCTGGTGTTTATCCGGCCAATGCGACGTGCTTGTTCTGATATCAGAACACAACCACCCAGAAGGACAGAAATTGATTGTTCTTTACCATGTTGTGAAATGCTACATGGGGATGGTGGGAAGGTTGCAGAGACATGTGATGTGTTTTATCTGTTAACCATATTTTCCATGCAGGTTGTACGCATGAAGCTCCCAGATGCTGATGTCTGACACAACAATGGTCAGATGCACCAATGGTCAGGCAAATGGGAAAGGAGGTAATGGTATCTCACAGAGATTGCCTCAAAGTCGTGATGATGTCATCATGACAGTGACAAAGGCAACCCAGAAAAAGTCCAGATGCTAGTGATAGGCTCTGACATGTGGGTTCCAAAGTCACAGAGCGATATGCTCAGCAAACATAGTTGGCAAATTTTTCCACAAGTCAGACAAAGTTTCTGATGGGAACCGTGACAAACCCGGAAAAAGCCACGACACCAATGGTTGGGTCTGACATGTGGGTTGAAATGTCACAAAGCAGGAGGTAAGATTCTTCCTGTGGTATAGAGGCATGTACAGAGTGCAAAAGCCTCATACTGAGCTCATTTTGCTCACAAGAGTGCAGTGCAGAGTGGGGAGGAATTCTAGATGTTTTTCTCAAAACCCATTTCTGAAGACTTAAAACCAAGTCTGTTGCTGTTATAAACAGCCAGTTGTACTCAGGTGAATTCCACTGAAACAGTGCTGGAGATGCTTCATGAAGGCGACTACAAAGGATGCTACAAAGCGTTGTTTTATCCACCATGTATGCTCAAAGAGTTCGCTACCGCAGCTGTTGAGTAAGCAACTCACCAATGGCTACTATGAGTGGTAGATCCACCGAGTATGCCGAGTTTGCTACCAAAGCTGACGTGTAGGCGGCTCAAAGTGGCTACAAAGTGTGGAAAAACTCGCAAAAGTATGCTCCAGAGTTTGCTAACATAGCTATTCCAGATTTCACTGTAGTAAGCGGTTTAACACCAGTCTTAAACCTTCAGTCCAGAGAAGGGTACAGAGATTTTGTCCACAAGTGACAGTCCATGCCCATAGGCTGTAAGGCTAGACACAAATCCCTTAGATAAGGAAGCTGGAGCAAGTCCAGAGGCTATGAATGCCAACACTGATTCCTCAGAGAGGAACAAGGCTAGGGTTCAATTCCCACAAAGCCAAGTGCAAAGTATCCTGACAGTCAAAGGTTATGACACCAAGACTAATCAGAAGCGCAAGATGGTAAGGCTAGTGCCAATCCAGTTGCAAGTAGTTCCGAAGGTGGAACTAGTGATACAGAGGAAAACTTTGTGTCAATACGCCATGTTGTAGTTACACTGATGTCAGGTGACTTCAGCACAGTGCATGAATCGGGGGAGGATGTTATAAGAATCATTCCCTGTCTTCAGTCATGGGCTTATTGTTATCACATGACTGTATTTATGTTTTTCATCCCACAGAGTGGAAGGAGGAAGTGACGGCAGACAGGAAGTCTTGTTTTGCTATGTATCCTCTAAATAGGACTCTTGTCCTTTGTTCTCTCTCTCGGCTGCCTGATGCTAGAGAGAGAGGAGCCATGATGTAGAGCTCCGTGAATGTAAATATGTAATAAAGTAGTTTTAGCTACAATGCTGAGCTGCTGTGTCTGTTACGCTACTGCACACTTATCTGCTGATTTATGAGTGTGCTGGATGTCTGCCGACACCAGTCACTGTGATGTTCGGGCCAAAGAAGCTGATAAGCTCCCGGACGATCTTGGAAGGCGAGATCATGCCAGTCGGGCATGTGTCTTTGCTGTGTCTTACTCGTAAGTAAGACCGATCCATAACAACAGTTATACCTATTCTAAATATTTTAAGTCCTTGCTTTATTCATTTTTAAAGCTAGTCAAATGTATTGCACATAATTTGTAATAGTTGGAATTGCCCCTAGGGGAATGCAACTTGACTAAACTTAAATCCAATTAAAACACAAATAAATTGGAATTTATTTGTACATTGATTGTTTCAAATTTTTCAATGTACACCACTAAGTGATTCCTTGGTTAAACAGTTACAGGTAGGTAGCCGTGTTGGTCTGCCGTAGTCGAAACAAAATAAAAAAATTCCTTCCAGTAGCACCTTAGAGACCAACTAAGTTTGTTCTTGGTATGAGCTTTCGTGTGCATGCATCTGAAGAAGTGTGCATGCACACGAAAGCTCATACCAAGAACAAACTTAGTTGGTCTCTAAGGTGCTACTGGAAGGAATTTTTTTACCTTGGTTAAACAGTTATTTTATTTACATGAATTTATAGAAATAAAACCAATGGGTGAAATTCAGTTGTACGAGTTTTGCTGGGATGAGAAATGTTGTTTTTGTTCAACTTCATTCACTGATCACCCTCCCTCTAGCTGAGGAACCTGAAACCTTGCTGGGGAATGGGGGCTGACCAGCAGGCCTTCCTGGACATACTAAATGAGCATCTTATTAGAAAAATGGGCAATAACTTCTCCGTAGGGAAGAAGGCCAATGGAAGAGAAATTTTTATAGTCCCAAGAGTTCTTAAGAAAGGAACCCTGGCAGAAGAACTGGATGATACAACAGCTAGAGAATTATTTCTGGCGCCTTTTGTGGTGCTGGTGCCTGGAGTAGCTCTAGAACTGCTCTTGCCCTTTTCTGTCTTTTGCAGAACTCTTGTAGGGACCAGGACAGGAACACACTGGCCTCAATTAAACTGGTCATAAGACTCTCTGCCCTAGTTCTCTCTGAAAGCAGATTTTAAAGAGGATATGTGATTACATTCACACTGTTATACGCTCGTATAAAAGTTTGTGTTTCTTATTTTGTTTGTTGCATTCCGATTATATGTAGTAGTTCCTCATTTTTTTTAAAAAAAGAGATGAAACAACCAGGTCCTCAGTCCATGTAATGAACTGTGAAAGTGGTTGATCCTCAAACAAAACCGAGAACCAGGAAAAGCCTGAGTAGTGAAGATGGCACCATTTTCCTCTGCTGGTTGCCTGCTCAAGACCTGGGCAGACTGCACCACATTAGCAGCTGTTTCTCCTGCTGCTTTTCCTGCTTTCATCTTTGCATTGCCTATATAGCTAAGGTGGGTCTTGGCAGTGCTTCTCCTCCCAACATGCTTTCCTTGTCCTGCCCCTAGAGCAAGGGAGTTATTCAAACAAGCAGCCACATGCACTCTGCTTGCTTATCCTCCACAACCAGCCCAAAGGAAGAAGTTCATATGTAGAGCAGCAGCAGCAGGAGACTGGCTCAAACTATCAGAAACCATCCCAGATCTTTGACTGGAAGGCACTGTGGGTGAATGGGTGTTAGGTAGTTTGCCTGTTATGGATGGGGTTGCACTACCTCTGGTTTGCTACCAAGCCATGTTAAAGTGCCTGTCATTAACGTATGGAGCCTTAAGCAACTTGGGAACCATTTACCTGAGAGAATGTTTCCTCTTATACAGTATATAGACCTATCCGATTACCAAGACCTTTGGAAGAGGCCCTGCTAGCTGTGCCAAACTAAACTGTGTGGCAACAGAGAAATGGGCCTTCTCATGATTACTATTTTACTATGTTTAGGGAAGTTTTTAATGTTTGATGTTTTATCATGTTTTTAATATTCTGTTGGGAGCCACCCAGAGATGGATGGGGTAAAATTTTATTATTATTATTATTTTGCAGAAACATTTGGATAAAATCACTATAAGGAGGAAGGAAAGGGCACACTGGGGGAGGTTGTGTTTGTCTGTGGAAGAGGACATACAATCTGATAAGCTAGAAATCACAAAAGAGGAAGGCTTCTCTTCCGAATCATTGTGGGTGACGATAGTATAGATGTAAATATTGTTGAACAAATTGGGAACAGTGACTACAGTGCTATCCTATTCAATATATATATATATATATATATATATATATATATATATATATATATATATATGTAAATGGACAATTGCTAAGAGAATCCAACATGGCCACATTTGATAATGAGGGGATTGGTAAAAAGAAAAAGAAAAATATATATTGCGTACCACCCTGTGATCCTTGGATGAAAGGTGGTATAGAAAATATGTTATCATGATTATTAAGTTGAAAAGGAAAGTCAAGAGGGTCGGATTTCTCCAAAATCCTTATGAGTTGTTTAAAACCACAAAATTAGATACCACAGATCAAGAAAAGGTATGACCAGGGCTAATAGGGTGCCTGTGCCGTTAACGAGCAGCATAAAAGAAGCCATTAGAGACAAGAAAACTTCCTTTAGAAAATGGAAGTCTTGTTGAAATGTGGAAATGAACGGGAACACAAATTTTGGCAAAATAAATACAAGCAGACAATAAGGGATGCTGAAAGATAATTAAGGAGTACATAGCTAAAAACATGAAGACCACCAACCAAGAAATATTTAAATACATTAGTATCAGGAGACCAGCTAGGAAGGCAGTTGGACCTTTGGATGACAATAGAGTTAAAGGTGTATTGAAGTAGGATAAGGAGATTGTGGAGAGGATAAATGAATTATCTGCATCTATCTTCACAGTGGAAGATATAGGGCAGATCCCTGTGCCGAAATTAACTTTCACAGTCTGAGGAATTGCGGCAAATAGTGGAGACAAAAGGCAAAGTTTGAGGTATTATTGACAATTTTTTAAAAAATGACAGGTTGCCAGGTCTGGATGGCTGCCACCCAAGAGTTCTTAAAGAACTCAAATGTGAAATCGCTGATCCGCTAACAAAAAGCCAGAGAAAAGCATTGTCAAAGACAAAATTACCAAGCATAGTGGAACCAGTAGGGCTTCTATAAGGGTAAATCCTGTCTCTCTAACCTGTAATATTTTTTTAAGTGTCAACAGGCATATGATAGAGGTGATCCAGCTGACATGTATTTCGACTTTCAAAAAACTTTTGATGCAAGACTGCTGAATAAGCTTTAGCAGTCATGGAATAAGAGAAGTCCTCTGGTTAAGAAACAGGAAACGAAGTAGGAATAAATGGACAGTTCTCAAAATGAAGGGATGTAGAAAGTGGAGTCCCTCAAGGATCAATATTGGGACCTGTCCTTTTTAACTTGTTCATAAATCATTTAGTTAGGAGTACGCAGTGAGGCAGCCAACTTTGCTCATGATATGAAATTGTTCCAGGTGGCAATAACAAAAAGGAGCTGTGAAGGATCTCTCCAAACTGAGTTGAATGGGCAGTAAAATGGCAAACGCAATTCAATGTATGCAAGTGTAAAGTGATGCATGTAGGGACAAAAAGAATATCAGTTTCACATATATGCTCATAGGGTCTTAACGTGGCAGTGCCTGACCAGGAGTGAGACCTTTGGGTTGTAGTGGATAGCTTTCTGAAGTTGTTTACTCTGCTTCTTAGCTAGCTGGGAGAAGTGAAGCTGAAATATAATGAATGTCCTAAAGGATAGAGGTCTTTTTTTTAAATAAAAATATTCCTGTATTCCATACCTGCAAGTTAAATAGATCTTGGATAACTTAGGCAAACAAAAGCAGATGATGTTACAGCAACCATATCTCTAGTAACCAGAAATTAAGACTATCTCTAGCACCATATAGATCTTACAAGCTTCTAGAGTGAGAATAGATAAAACAACTCAGCAAAATTCACAATAAATAGCTGCTAAATTCAAAGTGTTCAACCCTTCCATTTTCTTTATATATATTATCAGCATGAAATCAAGATCTTTGCCATTCATGAACACTGAATATTTAAAATGTTTTAAATAGCACAGCTTCAAAACTGTTCAAAATAGCTGCATAGTAAGGCCCAAAGTACCTCTTAACTTACTGATGCAGAGCAAAGCTCTATGCAAAAGCAGCCCATTTTGTTGCTCACCAATGGAACTTACACTGGCAAACTAGATTTTAATAGAATAGCCTTGAGTCAGAAAATCCATCATTGGGCCTCTTCGTTTTGCCTTTCTCTCTTCTCTGTTCACCACCCTCTTCGCCAGGTATCCTTTTCTCAGCCCTACTTTCAGATTGGCATACTTCTCTAATATGCAAGTGTGATGCTATACATCCAACAGAAATTTAAGGAAGGAGTAAGGACTTGTTTTAATTGCGCAAATAGTCTCCATTATTTCTATCATCCCATATATAAATTATGTAACTTAATGAACCTTGACCAAAGTCAAGTGGCTACATGTTTGCATACAAAAGTCAAAAGGTGCATTAAGTAGAATTCCTAACTTATGAAGAAAACATGGAACTCAGAATGAACATGCAAGAACGGATTATTTACCCTGGAACCCAGCCAGTGGCTTCAGTTATATGCATCTGTGTGACCATGGCTGATGCTGTGGTGTAGGGACTCCCAATGAGAACACTTCCCGAATTGGTCAGTCTTTGTGGTGTGCTTATAATCTATGGAAATTAGACAAAGAACAAATTAAACTCTGCAAAGTAAACCTGAACACAGAAACAGTAAAATACATCTTATATGGAGCTTAAACCAGAATATCAGTATCTATCCTCAAAAAGACACAATGAAAGTGTGGAAGTGTACATGTGAAACTGCCCCAATTTTCAGAATTGGGACTGTACTAAGGGATTAATGATGTTTGGATAAACTCGTAATATTTAGAATCAGAGTTGGAAGAGATCTAAAAAATCATGCTGCAGGAATAAAGCCTCTCCAAGGCAGTCTATTCCACTGTCAAACAGAACATACCAGCAAGAGGTTACTCCTAATTTTTAGCCTAAATCCTTTTGATACAATTGATTTGGGTACTACCCTCTGTAAAACAAATTACAATACAGTATCATGCATGTGTGAGTCATTCAAATATTTGAAGATGGTTATTGTATCGCCTTTCAGTGTTTCCTCACAGAACATGGTCTCCAGCTCTTTCACTCTTGTCACTCTCCTCTGGACATGTTCCAGTTTGTCATTATCCTTCTTAAACTGACATGTCAAGAATACAGAGTGGTACCATTACTTCCAATGACCTGGAAGCTATATGTCTGTTGATGCAACCTAGAATTGCATTAGTCCTGTTAGCTGCTGCACTGCACTGCTGACTTATTTCATAGTTTAAACAGGAAGTCTACATTTTCCATGCATCTCTATTCCATATCAAATGGTCCATAAAAACAGCATGACTTTTCAGTGCTGGCTACACCCTTAAGAAACTTTTGCAACAAGGTCAGCATGATGTCAGCCAGATGCTGTCCTATTGAGAGGCCACCTTCTCTTTGTTGAACTGCCAATCAAAACACACACAAATCCCAGATAGTAGAAGATGCTCTCTGTCCTATTGACTTGGGAAACTGAATTCTCCTTAACCATAATATGAGTTGTAACAATATCTTTCTACTTCCCAAGAGTAAATGTCACAATAAATATTGCCAAGATTATAATAAAAATAGTAAGAATGCAGTTCTTATTCACTTTACAGTGAATTAAAAATATATTTTAAAATTTGTTAGTAGAAGAGTGCTTTACTTGAGTAGAAGGAATAATTTAGCAAGATCGAATGTGGAGGTGGTGGAGCAGAATCCTACCATCAGGCCCTAACCCCAACACATGTTCAATTCAAAATCTGTACAGAGTTCAGGTCCTCCATACCTGGCGTGAAATAGCTAAGCAGGGTTAGGTAAGACAGGAAGATAACAATTCACTTCCTTGCCATTTTTCTTAACGATGAAAACACAAAATTGTGTAATAACCTGATTTTTCTTTGTGAGCCTGTTCAAACAATGGTTGCCTCCTGGAGGCAAAGTATTGTCTAAACAAGCCAAATTTGAGAATGTAGAGTTCTTTCACATGAGTGGCATTCACAGCATTTATGGGGGAGAAATATGTATACTGATGGTTTACGATAAGGAGATTAGATCATTCTGTAAGCCAACATATTTTCAACAGAGAAAAACAAAGAATGTAAAACCCCAAATGTAACAGAATTAGGCATGCATATAAACTTATGCTAAACTACAAGTAACCATATGAAGCATATTTATGGGCCTGGCTGCATAAAAGTTTTTTGTGGGGCCAGAGTTCAGCAGCAATCTTGAAAGATGAATAAACAATATTCAGTGATATGCCAATAGGTCTCATCTGAGTATCATCCACTTAGTTATTTACCTTGACATAGGCCTGTACAAACTGGAATTCTAGGATCTAAAAGCTCTTCAGTTTGAGACAGTTAAGGCTTAACAAATTCACAAATGCACAAAACAGTATGAAACTTATATGGTGCCCATCTTAACTTCCATGCCATGAAAGTAGTAAATATATTCTGTTCTTATGTTGTAATCACAACACAAGGCAAATTTTTAAAGCAGCAAAGCTCAAGCCTTCATCAGATTACACTTAAGTTTGTTAGTTTGGCAGATCCTCCATGTCAAATGTCATTCTAATAGGGAGTATGTCCTTGTGATTTTAAGATGGCTAAACTTTTCAAGCTGAAACACAACATGCTTCAACTATGAAGCCGCTTCTGCAGCTCTACAATACCATGCAGAGTTGCAAATGTACACACCCTGGTCTTACAGACACACATCTATGAATAGTTCAGAAATGAACATATTAACACACCCTTACATTGGTATACTTTACAGCTGTTGTCACAAATCATGCCCCTTTAAAGCATGGCTCAGAAGTGCTAATAGTATTTTAACAAAAAATTCTAGTGTTCATGCCTGCAAACAGCACACAAAGATTTCCCATTTCAAGACTAAATGTTACTGATTGAAATATTAAATATTTGGTATGACAGTACTAACTATACCATCACTACAGTCTGTGTCAGACAATAGACTAAGAACACTACATTTTGTATTTTATTTGAATACAAGAATAGTGGTTAGTTTCTACCGTAGTTGCAGTATCTTTAAATTCTACTCTACTGCCATCTACTGGATTTTTTTTTAAAATGCAGATTATAGGGTTCATTGCATGAAAGGGCTCACCCAAAAACCAGAACAAAAGTAGACAAAACCATTTTGAACTTCACCCTGTGTTTGAGCCAGGCAATGTCTGCTTACTATAAAACCAACTTCATAAGTGAAGTGCAGATGTAACACCCCGAATCTTCTAACTGTGCTCAGACGATTGGGAACATGCCACTTACAAGCTCTCTCTTTCTCCCATGCTGGGCTATGATAATTTTAAATGAAAATAAGAGAGAAACTGGCACATGAGGAGAAGTATACAAGTCCTCTGTAACTCAATGAAACATACTATTGGTGCCCAAAGAGGGTAGAAACACCCCTTACAACACATTTTGCTGCAGGCCTAAAAAATCACTGCACTAGGGAGAAGAGGACGACGACTCCACAACTATTGGTGAGGGACTGAGATAAAAGAGAGGCAGAGGAGTCACAAAGTCGTACACATTATGTTGCAGGTCTCTCCCCTGTCCCTGCACCAGTTTCCTCGAACAGAACAGTCATCAATAAAGCAGAAGCTTTTTCATACTACTACAGTGGTACCTCTGGTTGCAAATGGGATCCGTTCTGGAGGCCCGTTCGCAACGTGAGCAGAGCGCAACCTGAAGAGTTGAATCTGTGCGATTTAGCACTTTTGCACATGTTTGCCCGCCGAACCCGGAAGTAACCCGTTCCGGTACTCCCGCAGCGAACGTAACCAGAGGTACGACTGTAATAGGATTCCCCAGATGCAAAATATATACCAAAACAGCCCAAGAAGGACATCTTGAGTTTTTATGCTTACGAAAGGGGGAGGGTGTAACAGAAGCAGAGGATGGAAGTCTGAGTCTTAGACTAATTTCAAGTTTGGAAAGTAGATAGAAACTAACCTACAGTCCTATATTGGTGCATCAGATAGGGCAGACCTAGCTAGTGGTGGTGGGGTGTCTCATGAACAAAAAATGTAATCTTGGCTTTCAGTTTCCCAAGCAAAAAAACAAAAGTTGTGAAGATGGAAATCCAGCAGTGGTGTGGGGGCTATCCATTACATGGCACTGAGTGTCTCATGTTGTGTTAGTGGTAGATAGCTCAGTTAATGTGGCAGCCCAGTGTGTGGCATCTGTGAAAAGGCAAATTCAATGTTAGAGATCACTAGGAAAATGACTGAAAATAAGTCTATCAATGTCATATGCTTTCATATTAATCTATGCTGTCAAACCACTTGAAATACTGTGTACAGTTCTGGGTGACATGCCTAAAAAAGAATATTGTAGAACTAGAAATGGGCAACTAAGATGATCAAGGGCTGAAGCTAGACCCCTGTCAAGAACTGCTATAATGTCTGGGCCTTTTTAGTTAAAAAAAGTGAGGGGTGACATATTGGAGATGTATAAGATTATGCATGGTGTGCAGAAAGTGGATGGGTAAGTTTTTCTCCTTATCACATAAGACTAGAACATAGGGTCTTCCAATGAAGCTGACTAATACAAGGTGCTTCAGAAGCCCAGCATATCTGGAGGGATGAGACCCTCTCCCTCCTCTCCAGAAATAGCAGTGTTTTGATACTGTACCATAGTTTAATGCCACTAAATTTTCAGTAGAATATGTATTATTCAAAGTCAAGATAGCTGCAGCTACCTTCAAAGTTTCCTATCATCGCGTAACATTTTAGGTTTTAAAACTAGCATTCAAAGTCACTAGTATAAAATTATATGATGCTGAAAACAATATGTATCTTTCAGCAGAACTAGAAACTTTGAATATGTAACATGCAAGACCTATTTCCCCTCCGTTGCCCAGTAAGGGAACAACAATTAACAAGCCGAACCTATTTAGTTTTAACATGGCCAAATGATTATTGGCTTGAGGTGGTGGTCTTTTACAATGGTGGCATTAGTGTTACAGAACACACATTTTGCTAAACACCAAGACACCCCATCTGTATTGGCATCCTGTATATTTTGAAAATGATGCTTTTGAATTATGGTGCTGGAGGAGACTCTTTAGAGTCCCATGGACTGCAAAAAGCTCAAACCTATCCATTCTGAAGGAAATCAGCCCTGAGTGCTCAACTGGAAGGACAGATCCTGAAGCTGAGGAGAAGACTCCCTGGAAAAGACCCTGATGTTGGGAAAGATTGAGGGCACAAGGAGAAGGGGATGACAGAGGACGAGATGGTTGGACAGTGTTCTCAAAGCTACCAACATGAGTCTGACCAAACTGTGGGAGGCAATGAAAGACAGGAGTGCCTGGCGTGCTCTGGTCCATGGGGTCACGAAGAGTCGGACACGACTAAACAACTAAACAACAACAATACTTTGAAACTGTACCTGTTTACAGAGACATTTCCTTTATATTTTGACCGAAGTTTTTGACCGAAGTCTTCTGTTTTAATGGGATTATTTTATTATGTAGTTTAATTGTGGATGATTTTATTTTAATGCTGTGTGATTGCTTTTTATACATGTAAACAACTTAGAAGCCTATTTTGACATTGATCTGTATATAAATTAAAAATAATTTCAACATTCTCTCCTGCAATTTACCATACAGGAATGTCTTTACAGTCGTACCTCTGGTTACGATTGTTTCAGGTTGCGTTCTCACGGGATACGAACGCACTGAACCCAGAAGTACCGGAACGGGTTACTTCCGGGTTCAGCAATTTGCGCATGTGCACATCATGCGCATATACGGCGCTTCAGGTTACGGGCTTTTCATGTTGCGAATGGGGCTCTGGAACGGATCCCGTTCGCAATCAGAGGTACCACTGTATTCGTTTTGGTAACCTAAATATCACTGTAAACTCAGGGCTAAGGTGACAAGTATTAAAAAAGCAGGATATAATTATTTTCTGCACCATACTGCACATACAGGAGCTATAAACTCCAAATTAGCTGCCAGTTGCAGCTGGATAACTCTTGCAGTTCACTACAAAGACAGGATCTGGATTAAGTGAAGTTCTTAACCAAATCCATCAAACTGTTTTGAGCCTCAGTCAGAGATGCACACACCTGAACAGCCAACCATGGTACATATTTAGCTTATATCTTTTCTCCATGTCACACCACAACCGTTGTAAAAGCTGGCAACTTGCACTTTTATGGGCTTTAGTTGCTAAAAATGTCTGGTCTAAAAAATTGCCAATTCCATCTGCTAGGATGATTCACTGATTGAGGGAGTTGCTGTGCATTCTTGGATAACAAAAGGAAATCTTGATTTGATGCCCGATCAGACCTTTAAGACAGCATGCATGATCCCACATTTTTTCTTTAAAATAAATGCTTAAGCATAGTAGCATATTTAGTCATTAACGTGATTTAGGTTAGATGACAAAGGACTATGAACTAAGGAGTATGACAGTCAAACTGCAGAAAAGTAGCCTGTAAGTTGCCCAACAATAGTCAGAGTGGAAATGACAGCATAAAATGCATTTAACATATTATTGCATAACAGACTTCAAATATTAGCAGGTACTTCCACGCAATGCAATTTTATAGAGACAGGTGCTAAAAATTCTGCTAGTGACATGCTGGTTTTACTACCAAAAGATAAAATAATCTAGTAACAGATTGGAAATTGCAGGGGAGACATGGATCAATATTTTGCGCTATTTAA
Source organism: Darevskia mixta (assembly GCA_034641385.1). Lineage (NCBI taxonomy): Eukaryota > Metazoa > Chordata > Lepidosauria > Squamata > Lacertidae > Darevskia > Darevskia mixta. The sequence continues at coordinate 15,720,411 of JAWWNH010000030.1, forward strand.
CATAAAGAAAGAAGTGTTCAGTGGAATAAAAAAAGTCATGTGTATTATTTCTTTGCTCTTGTTTCCACAAGTGGAACTAAACCAATTAACGTTATTTGTTAAAAGCCAGATTTTTGCCAAGAATCAAGCATACAATGGACATTTGTTTACACTTAGCAAGGAAACTATTGCAAGGGAGTAGCAGGAAATATTGTGTAACTGTTTCTCAGTTTAACCACTGAGTGCAACTGCACAACAAACCCAGTATCATTCCAGAACATCAGCAGAACTGCATTTATTAATAGCAGTCATACCAGTGCTTTCAAAATAGTGTTTCAACAGGCCATGCCTAGAAATCAATGTTTCATTGAGCACCAATTATGATGTTCTCTATTCAGAATCCTAAACTTATACTAGCAACTAATGCTTTCAACTAGTATTTATTTTAAAAAAAATAAACCAAACATTATTCATAATAAAGAGTACTGGTAGGCTGTCAGTTGGAAAGGAAGTCTGGCATGAGTTTCTACAGTGCAATGCTGTGAAAGAAAAACAGTACTTACCATTTGGGGTCCAACATTCACATTTATTGGTGCAAATGTTTTTGGCAAACTCTTAGATGGTGAGTTGATGGTATACACTGGTAGTGCAATTATGGAAATATTTTCTAAAAAAGGAAAACCATCAGTATTATTTCTACAGAGAAAACAGTATGGCTATGGAAACAATTTTGCCATGTAAGCATGCCAGTAACAATGCTGTTAAGGAAACAGACACATAGCAAGAAATGAGAAAGGCATTGTGTATTTTTAATTTAAATCCCAGTTTTCCCTCAAGGAGTACAGAAAGTAAGTTTACCCTCACAACTTTGTGAGGCAGGTGAGGAAGATATAGGGATTTGCCCTAGACCAGGGGTAGGCAACCTTCGGCTCCCAGATGTTTTGGGACTACAACTCCCATCATCCCTGACCACTGGTCCTGTTAGCTAGGGATCATGGGAGTTGTAGTCCCAAAACATCTGGGAGCCGAAGGTTGCCTACCCCTGCCCTAGACCATCTAGTGAGCTTTGCAGCTGAGCAGAGGGGCAATTGTTTTCACACATTCAAACTCAATATTAGCTATTGATTCATAACACTGGCTCAAAAAAACCCCCAGCAATGAACAATGAACAAAGGCAAAAGATTAAACAACCCCTGTCTGCAGGCTCACAATCTGATTGAAATGAATCGTGAGGGAAGAGGAAAACAAACATAGGAAAAGGGCTCTTTCTGGCAGTGATAGGTGGAGATTATATTCTTCATTTGTTGCAGATCACCTGGGGCAGGAGTATACTCATGCATTCATAATTATTGGGAGATTCCACTCATGCCAGCTCCATCTGTTCTGGCAGACCTTTGGGTTCAGTCCCTATTGTTTGAGAAGACAAGGGCAAGGAGATTCACATTATCTGAAAACAATTTCTTTTCCTCCCATTCAAGACATAAAGGCATAGAGGAACAGGCACAACTTTAGGAAACCTCTACATTTGAAAACTTACAAGATTCTTATTATTTTCGAAGATCTCACACAGAACAATAATCACTGCATTTCACATCTTGCCCATTCAAAGCAAATACCCTAATGAAAAATAAAGGTAGACTTCACTTTCAAAGGAGAGCATTAAGAATAAAGGTAAAGGGACCCCTGACCATTAGGTCCAGTCGTGACCAACTCTGGGGTTGCGGCGCTCATCTCACATTATTGGCCGAGGGAGCTGGCGTACAGCTTCCAGGTCATGTGGCCAGCATGACTAAGCTGCTTCTGGCGAACCAGAGCAATGCATGGAAACGCAGTTTACCTTCCCGCTGCAGCGATACCTATTTATCTACTTGCACTCTGACGTGCTTTTGAACTGCTAGGTTGGCAGGAGCAAGGACTAAGCAACGGGAGCTCACCCCGTCCCGGGGATTCGAACCGCCGACCGTCTGATCGGCAAGCCCTAGGCTCTGTGATTTAACCCACAGCGCCACCTGCATTAAGGGTACCCAGTACCAAAGTTTTACCTATAATCAGGGCACAGTTACTTTCACTCTTATGGGAGCAAAACAATGTTTCAGCAAGAGGCAAGGTTATACAGGGAGTTACCCTGCAACATACACAATTTCAGTACAAACCATACCTTCCCCAAAACCCAACGTATCTTGGCACAATCACCAATTATCTGATCAGGGCTGTGTATGTGCAATTTCAACAAGTAGACTGGAGAAGTGGAGCACACCAATGCCCATCTGAACTTATGATTTGTCATCCAGTTAGGAATCAATGTGTATATATACAATGATACTTCGGGTTACAGACGCTTCAGGTTATAGACTCTGCTAACCCAGAAATAGTACCTTGGGTTAAGAACTTTACCTCAGGATGAGAACAGAAATCGCGTGCCGGCAGCGCGGCGGCAGCAGGAGGCCCCATTAGCTAAAGTGGTGCCACAGGTTAAGAATGGACCTCCGGAACAAATTAAGTTATTAACCCGAGGTACCACTGTATATTTCCTAGTTGGATCGGGAGGGAAAAGGTGATTTAAAAATATGAGCTATTTGGCTAACATACTGTGAAATTATTCCTCTGATAAAAATATAAAAATCTCAGAAGTCATAAGGAAATGCAAAGAGCAATTTGGTGAGACCTTCTAATTTTATTTCTATTGATTGCTATCTGACCAGAATATATTTCTCCTGACCTTATTTTAACAGACCCTTCTTAGTTCCAGTATGGGGAAAAGGCAGGATATAAATATAATAACAATAATAGATCTCACTTGAAGTTTTACAGCAATTCTGCTCTGATTGCAATAGAATATTCAATGTTCTTTAGTCTTAGCAAAACATAACTAATGTATCACACTTGGAACTCTGCAAACCAGTCTGTTGACTAAGCATGTGTAGCGTACATATTATATTAAGCAAGATCTCTCTTGAAGACAGTTCCAGCAGTAGTTAAAAATTGGATCTGTTTACCTTTCACAGGCTTTCTATGCTTTTCCTTGTTACTTCACTATTTAGGAAGGGTATGTAATCCATTGTAGGAGACAGTTCTTTAGTTGTTGATTCTCTGTTCACTATTCTGATATGAGGTCAATTCTTTATTTAGGTTACCAGTCTTTTGCCATTAAATTACCAGAAGGTCTTAAATTCAATATAACATGATCCCAGTATGTCAAGAAGAAGCACCTGGTTTAAGAGAGGTTTTATTGGTGAACACAAATGTCTTCAATAAATGCTGAAAGCCATATTTTCTATAGAATGTTAAACAAACACCACACATGTTATTATTATGAATAGATTTTCCATTTTACCCTAACAAAGGACACACACTCGCCGGCCACTTTGCCTTTGCATCTAAGATTTATTTAATCAGTTGGTACAGGCCTCACTACAAACCTTCTGTAATAGGATTTGTAAGAAGAAAGTTATTGTATGCAGATATTATTCTGATATAAAATCTAATCCAAAATTTAGATCTAACAGTTCCTTAGTATCTAGATGTTCCTTGTGAGCTATAAAAAGGAAGCTTTACTCCCTAGCCAGGCAGCAGTTAACCTGTGACATCAGACCATAGGGAAACAGAAAGTCATGGAAACACTATCACCTCCCAGAGCTATCTCCAGAAATCCTCATGAAGTATAGGCAAGAAGCAGGCATGAAAAACAACAAGTACTGAAATAATGAATAAAAGCAAGAAGTCAAAAAACTAAAGAGAGAAAAATCAATCTTGTGTCTTAAAGCCTATGCCAGAACTCCTGAAAGTGTACCAAAAGAGAGAAATGAACATGTGATGAATAGTTTGATGAAAGATGCAGAAGGGGGGGGGGGGAGAGATCTGATTAAATGCAACTGTTTAAGGCATGCACACAGACCAGAGTAACTCAAAGGAATCACCCACTATATATTTAAAAAGATGAGAGCCTAATATTTTTTTCAGTTTTCAATTGTCTGAGAAACTAGTTCACAGAGCAAGAACACAAAAAGCATAATTTAATATATATATTTAAATTCTATTATGTTAGTAAATAATAATGACCTGCAGGAAAAACAAAAACACTTCATCAAAAATAATTTGTGTGTAAAAATAATAATAAAGACACATAGTACAATTACAATCTATGCCTCAAGGTTGTAGCATCAGAATGGAGGGGAGAATGCAGGGCTACCTGATCTGTCTGTATGAGAATTGGGGTGACCATACCCAGGACTTGTGCCCATGGAGACAGGCAGCAGCTGTGCTGCGTAGCAGATCCTTTCACCTCTCATGCACCTGGTGAATTTTATAATATAAGTTATTTTGTTAATAGTGTTTTATATAAGGTGGCTGTTTTACTGATGATTTGTTAATTTTTTTTATTTGTTAATTATTTCATACTAGTAAATTAAGCCCGTTGAAAAACGGGCGGGGGCTAGAAGATAATGCCGGCGCTCCCTGGGCGGATCGGTCAGTCACCGCGGGAGCAGTCACAGCTGCTGCTCCCGCGGTGACTGAGCGATCCGCCGAGGGAGCGCGGGCTCCCGCCGAGGGAGTGTCGGCTCCTGGAGCTGCCTGTCAGCACGGACGGGCAGCCTCAGGAGCCGGCGCTCCCTCGGCGGATCGCTCAGTCACCGCGGGAGCAGTCTGCTCCCGCGGTGACTGAGCGATCCGCCGAGGGAGCGCGGGCTCCCGCCGAGAGAGTGGCGGCTCATGGAGCTGCCTGTCAGCACGGACGGGCAGCCTCAGGAGCCGGCGCTCCCTCGGCGGATCGCTCAGTCACCGCGGGAGCAGTCTGCTCCCGCGGTGACTGAGCGATCCGCCGAGGGAGCGCGGGCTCCCACCGAGGGAGTGTCGGCTCCTGGAGCTGCCTGTCAGCACGGACGGGCAGCCTCAGGAGCCGGCGCTCCCTCGGCGGATCGCTCAGTCACCGCGGGAGCAGTCTGCTCCCGCGGTGACTGAGCGATCCGCCGAGGGAGCGCGGGCTCCCGCCGAGGGAGTGTCGGCTCCTGGAGCTGCCTGTCAGCACGGACGGGCAGCCTCAGGAGCCGGCGCTCCCTCGGCGGATCGCTCAGTCACCGCGGGAGCAGTCTGCTCCCGCGGTGACTGAGCGATCCGCCGAGGGAGCGCGGGCTCCCGCCGAGGGAGTGGCGGCTCCTGGAGCTGCCTGTCAGCACGGACGGGCAGCCTCAGGAGCCGGCGCTCCCTCGGCGGATCGCTCAGTCACCGCTGAGCGATCCGCCGAGGGAGCGCCGCCGGCGGCGAGGGAGTGGCGGCTCCTGGAGCTGCCTGTCCGTGCTGCTCCAGTGACACACGGATTGGACGACGCCCCCCTCTCCCGTCGTCCAATCCGTGTGTCACTGGAACACACGCGCACTTGCGAATTCCTGTGACACACGGAAAGTGGTACGTACGGACACAGGCTCTTTATTATATAGGATGATTTATGTTGTAATTGTGATGTTCTACTATGTTGCTATTTATTGTATGTAAGCCACTTTGTGACTCATGTGAGTGAAAAGTGGCAATGAAATAGAATGAATGAATGAATGGTGAGGCTCTCCACTTCTTCCTTTCCTAGAGTAAAGCTGGGATGGAGGAGGGCCTTGCTGCTGCTCAAGTAGCACCAAAAGCAAAAAAGGAGAAAAGCTGATGCAGCTAAACTGGGGCATGCCACCATCACCATGAAGGAGAGATGAAGTGGCAGAGGCAGAAGGAGAGGAAGGCAATGGTGATACCATACTATGTGATATGCCCTGAGCACTGTACCTCCTAGAAACAGCCCTGGAAGGATACAATACTTTCTAGCAATAGAAGTTACAGCATACCAAAAATAAAATAAGAAACTATCCAAGTTTAAGGGCTCTTGACTACTGGCACAAACCTCTGATTGACTACTTGCACAAACTGCTAATCATAGTGGACAGTGAACATGACTCAATTGGCAGAACATGAGAATGTGACCTTCTGTAACAAGAAAGGTAGGGAGTTCTCTTGATATGGACTCCTTACACAGATCTATTTGTTTAAACATCTGAACACAGCCATTCCTTCCTCCCTCCCTCTTACTTGTTTGCATAGACCACATATTGATATATTATGATTTAGTTTGTACTGTATTCAATTAATAAAACTATTAATAAAGAAAGGAAAGTCACAATTCATATAATAACACACCAGTAAAATAACCAGGTGGGAGAATATGTTAATGATGAAAACACTAAAAGCCATTACTAGTGTTAAAATCAATAAAAATGGAGGGGGAGTTAAAGTATTCAACTGGTGGTAAAAAGATTGCAGTGTGTATACCAGGTGAGCCCATATGTGGGGCCCGGGGGGATGCCACTAAGAAGGCCTTCTCTATACTGCTTTTGGTGCCTGCCACAAACTGTTTTGTTATAACAAGTGTCTACCAAGGCATCTGATTTAAGTAAGTTTTAAAATGACTAATTTGGGGTGAAGTCAACATAGCGCATTTCTGTTACCTGCTGGAACAATCTCCCCTCTCCTCCTACCACACACTATTCTGGGAGATCTTCTGGCCCTCCAGAGTGTATTTGGGGGAAGCATACAGGAGAGGTAGTCTCACTGTGCTAGCTGAAGCCTCTGAACTGGCTTCCACTAACATTAACAGGGTAGTTGAATTCAGTCCTATATTTCATTTTTAAAAATTTTATATGTAACTTGCTTTTAATGTTCATTTTAACTGATATTTTAATGAATATTTCAGATTGCCTAATGCAAGCTGCTTAGAGGTCCTTTGCGCTAGCAAGTGATATATAAATTTTGTTAAATAAACACACTTTTAAAAAGCTAATTGTTTTGCAAGCATTCATATTTGTTGTTATAATAATCATAAATACTAAAGTTGTTGATATGACTTTTGCTGCTCTAATGAAGTTAATACTTTTTAAATACTTAAACACTACTTCTCAATGTTTGACTCAATTCTTTTTAAATTGATCAAATGTCCAAACTAATTTATCAAACTGAAATTGATACAAATTACAATTAACTGCAAAGTTGTTTTAATTCAAAATGTTTGAATCATTCAATCATGCTTAAATTTAAGAAGGCCTACTTGCATATGCAAGCTTTGTATAAGAAATGGCATGCTCTTCTAAACAGAATGCATTGAAGATTTACTCAAATTTTACATTTATGAAGGATTATTTTCAGTGACTGGCACACTAAACCCATCCCCTATTAATGCTCATTTCTTGTCAATAATGTAAAACAGCACAATATCAGTTACAGCCTAATAGTGCCACCCACACTGTCTTGGAATAAACTATAAGGCAACTGGTGTGTTCATGAGACAACACTATTCAACCTAGGTCACAGCAAATATTTTTGAAGCACAAATTAGCCAAGACCACCAAACCAGTTAAAATTAAGATACTAAACACCATCCACTAAATTGTTTCTTCCAAACCTCCTTTTAAACACACACTGTGTGCTGACAATGTTTTTACTATGCTCACTTTCCCCCAATGAAAAATCTTAAATTGCCAAATGTTTTATTTTAAATTATTTTATTTAAAATAAAAAATTAAAGCATAACTACGGTATTTTGAGAGGTTTTTACGTAGTGCCATACCCAGCACTTTTTATTTACAATAACTGGTTTAGCCCATATTATTAAGATGCAGATGACATATTCCAATTCTGAATCCCTAAGTGACAAACTATAGTAACTTCACCCCTCCCCCAGCATACTGCTCTCTTCCTGTGTAAACTTTCAGGAATGATTTATTGAGTACATTATGTTCAACTCTTAAAACTGCTACTGAAGGTAGAAAGTATCCAATACATTAGGTAAAAATACTTACCCAGGAAGACAGAGACCAAAACGATATATTCCCTGGACTAAGGAAGCATGCCTTTTACTGCAGTACCAAGTCTCCACAGTCTTTGTTACTATTCAGAGGAAACCTGAGATGGTGCCAGACATGAGCAGTCAAATGCAGAAGCACTCCATTTACAAGTGGATATCTAGAATAGCAAAAGGATAAGATGATTAGATGGTCTCCTGTATAATATATATTAATTTCCCCATTAAACTTTCCAATTGCACAAAGTTTTTTAATAACTTTCCTTGAAACACTATACTTTGGCTAAAATTCAAAGTAGTGACGCTAGCATGTGAGAAAGAACTGCATGTGCAGCAAGAGCTTACTTTGTTATGACTACTACAGCAATTCTCACTTTCAAAGAGGCAAGCAGTTTCTAAGTTGCACATGATGGTGCAGAAATATCAAAATGGTGCTCTCCTCTCTCTTTCACAAACAAAAAGAAATACCACTATTTGAATTCTTACTGTACGCAAGCAGTATAAATATTGTGTTCCATTTACTGATATCAGAACATTTTAATTTATAAAGAAAAGAACACAGGAAATATACCTTAAGCCACCTTGAACAAAGTTACTTGAAAGGAAGAATACAACAGGAAACTGCTGAATTACAACTCATAAAGAGGTTCAATGTTATCACTAATTGGACTAAATTGAGACAATGAATTCTGACCACATTGTATGCATTAATTGGTTTTCCAATGCCAGGATATGTTATCAGCAACTCTTTTATAAATGACCACTGTTAATCACTGACTCTGTACTTCTTACATTCCATCTACCTCTGACTTCACTGTTTAGATTTTTTTATTAAAAAATATTTATCTACCATTTTATATTAAAAGTTATCCAAAGCAATTTATCAATAAAATAATAAAACTCAAACTTTTAAAATTGCAGTATCCACAGTAGATAAATGATGGGATGTGCCAGACCAATACTAGTGGTCAGGGAGGACCTGGATGAAGAGTTATGTTTCTAACATATGCCAAAACCTTAGTAAGGTCCATGCATATCTAATTTCCAAGGGGAAGCAGTTCCCCCACAAGCCATGTGCATATATAACTGTGATTCATGATAACATTTATGCATCTGATTATGTGAGCTGCAGCTTATGGTATAATATATTCGTTAGCCATTAATGTGCAAAAAGACTCTGCTGTAAAGCACACTGAGAAGATAAGACTGATGAAAGGGAAACTTGACCTCTCCCCACTAAAGCAGGTGTAGTAGCATCCTTCTCTCACCCCCGGATCAAGGAGTCTGAAAGCTCTAGTAACAATTTGAAATAAGATTTCTGAACTGTCTGATCAGACCATAATTCTACAATCATGGTCCATGTATTTCTCTAATCTGAAATATGAGATACAGGCTAGTATCATCTGGAAAAAGACAAGACACATACTGGGGTGAGATTTTTTTTAAAAAATGTTAGCGGTAATATTTTCAATGAAACAGGATTGGAAGAATTTTATTCATGTAAAGTGGTATGAAAATTTCTTAAATAAATAATAAATTGATTCCTCTGCCAATACTACCCCCTCCTGTTGACCTGTAGAGGTCCTCCAGCATGAAAACAGAGATTCTGACAACTTACAGAACTGGAGGTGGGAAGCTTCATTTTTCTGAACTTCAATTCATATCTGGACCCCAAGTCAAATCAGACAGAACCTGAAGGGTTTTGAAGTGGCTAGTCTTTCAAATCAGGGTCCAAAACCAAATCTTGTGGTTGATGCACATCTCTTAAGACACACAGCTTACCTGCATAAGTGAACGCAGCCATCATAACAATCTCTCTTCAGCTGAGAAGAGAAAAAAGGAACAGTGACATTTTAGAGTGTGTGTGTGTGTGTGTGTGTGTGAGAGAGAGAGAGAGAGAGAGAGAGAGAGAGAGAGAGAGAGAAGACGTGAATTGCAGAGCAAAATCACCCTTCCATTGAACAACTCGGCTGATAGTCAAAGGCCAGGGATGGAGAACCATCAGACTTTGGGCTTACATTGGCCCAGGTACCAATTTAGCCTGAAAGACCATTTCCCTCAAACTACAGCCACCAGCTTTGCACCTCATACAATATGTGGCTCAGGTTTGGGGCAGGTTGAAGTATGTCTGACAAGCAACTGTCAGAAGCCTTAAAGTGATACCATTTTTTCAGTGAAAAGGGAGGCTTGCTTAATCAGCGGTGACAGCAAGCCTCTAGTACCGGTAATTGACTCTACTATGAAAACCAGCCAAGCTTTCATGATGCAAGGCATACTTTGTTTAGTCATCTGTGGGACAACCTGTAGTTAACCCAAGGTTAGTTAAACAAACTATAACATAGCATTACATGCAAAACAGGTCATTAGAATATAGTTGCTGAAGAACTGTTGGAAATTTCCCAGAGAATAAATTGTTTCAATATCAACAACGGCACCCTTCCAACCTTACAGAATTTAACAGTTCAAGAAGTCACCCAAAGTGACACCACCATCAGTTATAACCTTTTCTTGTTTTGTACAAAATAACTTTTGAAGTTGATTTCAAAGTGCAGTGTTACCCCTCCATTTAACTGCTTTCACACAGCTTCCAATGGAGCATAAAATGGAAGTGCAAGGTTTTTGTCTATCCTATTTCCTCTGCAGGTGAAATAAAACATGTAACTAGCCTGTAGTGTGTTTGCATATTTTCAGTTTAATATTTTCTATAAACCCCATGTTACTATCCCATGTTAGTAACAAAACAGTTCTGTCTGCCTGAGGTTGTAGCTCATGGCAAATCTGGGACATAATCATGTTTCTCAGTACCCTTACCATCCTCCCTTCAACACAGACACAAAAGAATGTCTAGCTACAGACATTACTTCACTATCTCATTTCAGCTGCTTCTGGATTTTTATTCAAACATAGATAAGAGTGTTCTGGCTTGGTAAGGTCAGTTTGAGGTAATGGCAAGTACTTTACTCCTCTATTAGTGTATTTTGCATAGATTCAATGTACTTTTATTTATTTAATATTTGCACACTACCATATTTTTTTTGAATGGTGCGTGGTTTGCATAAACATTTTGGCCAAGCCCCAAGATCTTGAGATGAAGGGTGGCAAATAACACCCCCCCCCCAAAAAAATTAAAATATAAATAAATAAATAATCTAGCATATGCTTACCTGGGGGTTAAACTTCATTGAAATCAGTGGGATTTACTTCTGAGTAAAACATGTGTAAGCACACTTCCACCCTAAACAAAGTTAGGCCACAGTGAGTGAACACAGAAACACATTCCTGAAGCAAGCATATTTAGATCGGGGCTCTAAACAGTTAAAGCAGTTAAGTAGTCCTTATTGCACCAACTTCCGTTACAAGTTGGCACAAGGCGAAATAAAGGAAGCTGGTGTGAAGCGTAATTTTGTTTTTTTTAAAAAAATCAAGTCCCAAATTGGGGGGCGGGGTGGGTGCAACAAGCCTCTGCACCCCATGGGGTGGCGGAGGAAAGCTCAGCAGCCTATTATAGCCACAGCCATTTTATTCATGGATTCAACGTTCTTCATTTCACCAAGTTACCTATACCAGGGCAGTTGCACCTCCGATCCCTGCCCTTCAGGATTACAAGCCTCGCAGGAAATAATAATCAGGCTCTGGCCATCTGTTTACCGGCGGTGGGGTGGGTGGGGGGAGGGGGTGCCCAGAGCGCCGAATGCGCACTTCCCAAGTCACAGCAGTAGTGCCCAAGGCTCCCGCGACCGCCAGGGTTGGGCAGCACCGCTCTCGAGGCCTCGTGGATCCAAACGGGCACCCGAGGGAAGGTGAGGAACGGCGAGGACGGGCTGTGCGCGGAAAGGCTGCAGGGGTCCGAGGAGAGCGCGCCCCCTTCCCCACCACAGGCCAGGGGAAGCACATTCGCAAGGCTGGAGGAAGAGGAGGGGACGCGGAAGTGGGGGGAGATAAAGCTCCCCGGCACGAATTGCAGGGTTGGGAAGGGACCACGAGGGTCATCTAGCCCAACCCCCCTGCAATGCAGGCACCTTCTGCCCAACGTGGGTCTCGAACCCACAACCTTAAGGAGCCTCATGTTCCACCCACGGAGCTCTATCTCAGTAATAAGGGAGAGGGCCCTCGGCGGCGATAGCAAAGAGCACGACCCGCCTCTCCTCACCCTTCCGGCCCCAAGACCACGGGAGAAGCGTCGGGGCCTAACGGCCGTCTGCGACACACCGACGCCGGTTTCTGAGGAGAAAGGAGTGCGGGGACCGGGGGGGGGCGGGCAAGCAGGGCAGCCTTAGCACCACGCCTCCATTAAAAAAAATAAACAACCCGGTAAGTCCCGCCGTCGGACCGTAATGGCTCTTACCGGCCTCAGCCGCGCCGCCGCCTCCGGTCGCTATACAGCCCAGCCGGCCGGCCCGCCTCAACTCTCCCACAGCAGCCCCAACAGTCGCCTCTGTCAGGTTCGCTATCGCTCTCTCTCCCCCGCACAAGCTTGGCGGCGTCTGGCGACCGGGCTCGCCCATTGGTCGACGCGTCCGCGCGGAGCCTGGCGTCTCCGGGCTCTCATTGGTCTCCGTGGCTGTGTGTACACAATCGGCGCCGCCACTCGGAAGCGGACGGGCGAGAGGGAAGGGGCGGGGCTCAGGTTGTGGAACGGGCTTTAAGGCAACTTGTGGGGCGGGGGGAGAGAGAAGGGGGCGTGTCGTCGGAAGCCGATGGCGGTGGCAGCCGCGGCTCCTCGCCGCCCACAAGCCCCGCCCCTGCTACTGGGAAATGTTTGGGAGCGAAGCTGCTGCTAATTCCGCCCATCTCTAGGTTGATAAGGCTGTGGCTGCATTGGCGGCATCCTTCCAAATTGTACTGCCCAAATTATTCTTGAAACTGAAAACTGGGAGCACGTATTTATCGCTAAAATCCCTATTGGCGTCTCCCCATAAGTAATTCTCATTTATTTCAGGGAGGTCAAGTTCCTTTGAATTCACATCGGCAGGAATCGACTATATATTTTGGAAAGTGCTTTGTCCGTTTGCTCTCCCTAAATTCAGGTGCCTCTCGAGCAACGGCGGACCTATATTTTGGGTGCCCTGAAGCTTAAACAGATATGAGGGGTGGCCTTCGCAACCAGCAAAAGGTCTGGGTAACCACTGTATCCTTCAATGGGGTTGTTTATAAAGGAAAAGAATGCAAGTCATGTCTCGCCAAAAGTGCCTATCTTTGAAGTGCCTTTAATTACCCTTCTATGGCAAGTAAGGCGTTCGGATAGAGCCACATTCCAAATATTATTTACCTAGGTTTCGGTGGGGATTTCTATAGGTTGTTTCCAGTATCGGGCTATTGTTATCCGGGTTGCTGATAATAGAAAAAAATACCAAGTCTCTGCATTTAAGGTTCAAACCACCCTATTTTGTGTAGGATTGCATAGTTATCCTGTCAAAAAATGGCTCTTGCACTACTAAGAGTGGGGAACCACAAGCCCAGGTTCCAAACATAGCCCTCCAGCCCTCTAGACTTGGAATGAAGAACCTCTGACCTTCCAGGGGTTGCTGCTAAGCTACAACTCCCTCCTTATGCCTCTGGCTGATGGGAGTTATGGTCCACCAGATGACATTGGACTTTGTTCCTCACTGCAGGTTTAGACACTTGACCTAGGAGAGGAACTCTTTGCTTCCCAAAGGTGAAAATATATTCCAAGTTGTGATTGATACCCCTATAGTTATTTGCTTGTGAGTGTAGTTACCATAAGTGCTGCAACACTGATGAATTATGGCCTCTCCTTGCTTAAGTCTTCTAAGCTGCAGCCTAGGGCATCTTCAGTGTGAAATAAAACCAGTGGAAAAGGAAATACTGTATAGTTCTGTATATCTCTCCAGGCAGAAAGGGTTAATGTAAGAGGGAAACAAAATATTATGAAGGGGAAAGGAAGGTGTTTTTAGACCAAATAACCACACTTGAATAAATAAAAAAAATCTATTGTTTATGGAACTGGATACTTGGGGAATCCAACAATGGCTCTAAGCAATTAAGCAGCAAGTTTCCCCTTCTCAGCTTGAACCAATTCCCATTGAGGCTTGTCATTTTCATGACGGGGAAACACTTTTCGGAACAAATACACTAAAAGATTGGTGAACTAGTACATTATATATATAGTTACATATCCAAATTTTAATTCTTCATATGGTTCATAAGTTATTCATAACTTTGAAACAATTACAGAGGTCTCAAACACAGACAGTGGTGACAAATATTGACAATCTCCATTTTTTTGATAGGGTGCAGCAGAAGGGGAGAAACAACAAGGAAAATGGGGTGGGAAGTTGACAAAAATAAGAAAAAAGATGTGATTTGATTATATAGGCTAAAAATGTTGAAACTTAAGATATAATTAAAAAAAAGACAATCTCCACTTTTTCAGAGCAGTGCAATAAGATTTTATTAATGAATTAGAAATCTATTAGGATCTCTACAAGGTAGAGACAGTCAGCTGAGTAACAGTTTATAAGTAAACATTCTGCCATAGAACTGGCCTACAATATGAAGAAATATTCCATAAACCTTCAGTTCTTGTGCACACATATTGCATAGTCTGGGTTTCTCAAATGTGTATAGACACATACACAAAGTCATGTTAACCCATGTACAAGGAACAAGTGCACACCTATAACTGACCAATATAAAAATAAAACCTTTTACAAATACACAACAGTTCACAAGATGCCCTGGCTCTGGGCAGATAAACATAATTAGTACAGATTGTCACAGAAAATTTCCAGTTTGAACCCCATTCTCATTCAGGCACTTAAGACCATTGCATGGTGACAAATGGCAGGATAAACTAGAATTCTTCCCTAACAATTCTAACTAGAATGAAAAGTTGGTCACTATCGTGCAGAACTAGCATGGATCATGTGCTTTTAATTTGTATGGTAGGTGTGGAAGGAGTGTTTATTTGTCTGAATGCCTTTGAAGATCAAAGTGCCCTCTTCACATTCAAACTTATGTTGTGCCTGTCCTAAGGGATGGGAAAGCTTGGGTAGGAGGTGAAGGAAAGGATATGTTCTTGAGAGTGATGAAAAGGATAGTTGACTTTCAGAATCAAAGTGGTATCAGTCCGGCAGCCCAGCCTACCTGGATGGAATATGTGTAAGTACTGCTTTATCGAGAGTATACTGAGCTTGGAGATCCCCTTTGCACACCTGAAAGCCAGTGCCAGCCCACCCATGAGGCAAGGTGAGGTGACCGCTTCAGGCGGCAGGATCCCTAGGGGCAGCAGATCCTGATGTGTAGCTTTATTCCCCCCGCCTTTGTTCCTGATGTAGATCTTCACTCGCCCTTTCTTCCCTGGTGGGGGGAGGTGGGGGATGCCATTCTGTTGTTTGCCTCAGGTGCCAAAATCTGTCATGGATGCTGTCGTTGAGATTCCTGCATTGTAGGGGATTGGACTAGATGACCCTTGGGGTGGCCTTCTAACTCATTTTCCTGGCCTTAGAGAGAATTCTGCCAGAGATTTGTTTCACTTTGCTATAAAGCCTATTTTACCACCATCCCCAAATAAAAACCAAACAGAAACATCACTCAATGGTAGGGCATCTGCTTTCACTGCAGAATGTCCCAGGTTCAATCCCCAACATTCCCAGTTAGGGCTTGGAAGGGCTCCTGTCTAAAACCCTGCAGAGGCATTGCTTGCCGTGGTAGGCAGTGCTGAGCTAGATGGGCGAATGGTCTGACTCAATGAAAGACAACTTCCTATGTCTTTAGAGAGTACATAAAATTGCATGAGACTTGTCACTAGCCAATAGATATCCATAACTCTTTGACCACAATTTTATACAGGGTTGATCTGCAAAAAAAATATACATATTCTAGCTGGAGGAAAAATGCTTTCCCAATGACACGATGAAGTATGGGTGCAGTTTCCCGGTAACAAGAAGCGGTAGCCTGTGCAAAGACTTCTGCATTACACACAACAACTATACAATCATTGCATGAATTTATTGTACCTGGAAGTGGACTGAGATTTTCTCCTTTGAATAACTCCTTGTACTCTATTTAAAATCCCCTTGGTTGGTTTGCTTTCTCTTAAACTGGGTTTGGGCTTAAATGCTGCTGACAAAAAGAACAGAAGACAATCCTGACCTACTCTGGATTTGGAAACATCAACTGTAATTGGTTAAATGTAGCAGCTAAATAGGATTCAAAAAATAATTAAAGGCTGGGGCTCTCTGGATTCCCAAGAATCTGCATTAGCAGCAATGCATCACTACCTTTGGTCACAGGGATTCCTAAACCTTTCCTCACCTATATTCCATGGGGATTGCGAACTGATTTCTAACATCATCTGGCAATTCAGCTGATCTCTCCCAGGTGGCCAGGCTTTAATTTCGGACAGATAAAGAAGTGAAGATCGTCACTGAAAGCGGAGGTCAATCAGCTTAGTTGTCTCAGTGCCTCTTACTGCGAGGCAACTCTCAGTGGGCAAGCAGCCACATTCTGTGCTAGGTTGCAGATCAGGATATATGGATGAAATCACAAGTCTGGGAGAACAAGGTGCTTTTTGCTACTTTCCACTTATCATAGAAGCTTCTTGCATTAAGGTAAAACATCAACAGTAATGTAAGAACAAAAAAATCAGCTAGGACTTTTGCATTCAGGTATCTTTGTCTGCGGACAAACACCGGCTCCCTTGGCCTATAGAGCGAGATGAGCGCCGCAACCCCAGAGTCGTCCGTGTCTGGACCTAACGGTCAGGGGTACCTTTACCTTTACTGTCTTTGTCATCACATTTAGTTGCCTATTACAAGAAGTTGCCCATTGGGAACTTTGGCATTCAGTCTCTTGAAGGTGGTTACTTCCACCTTCCACAGGGGCAGCTGGTATGTTTTAATTAACCTCACGGAAGAAGCAGAAATCAACTCTAAACCAGAACTGCAGTTGTGTTTGTATTGTCCTATAAATATAATAATCTAAAATATTAATTTAACATTTTGCAATAACCCCGTTTCTATGATGTCTGGCTGTACCAACTGAGAGAACATTGAACAGCTTTTACCCAGTTGCTCATGGCAGGTTCATATTCCTCTGACTCCTTTTGAGGCTTAAAAACTATGTCAGTTTGCCTCAGCTGTTTCAGTTGCTCTCTGTCCTTCCAGAATCCTAGAAACAAACATAACAACAACAACAAAATCACTCCCAAACTGAAAAACATAAATGTTGCATCAGGAATTCGTCATACCATATCGTGGGGCCACCCAAGGAATTTCAGACAGACAAAATCACATGCTTCTTTTACACGGTGCATAGCTGGAATTAACTCCCACGGGATGTAGTGATGGCCACCAACTTGGATGGCTTTAAAAGAGGATTAGACAAATTTATAGAGGATAAGGAGATCTTTGGCTACTAGCCACAATGGCTATGAGCAGTATGCTTCTGGATATTAAGTGCTTGGAATCACAAGTAGGGAGAGTGCTGTTGTACTCAGGTACTTCATCCTGCACCAGGTCCACCAGGTGGGCCTTATTATTGATTTTAAGGTATGAGCAAGTTAGCATGGGAGAAGGCATTTCCTTACTTATCAGGGCCCCAGTCCATTCAGGGCTTTAACTGTTAAGTATAAGCACCCTGAATTCAGCCCAGAAAAATAGGTGGCAATCAGTTACTTTTTTCAATGGGAGTTTTATCTGCAGAGCCTGCCACTCCCAAAAGCACTCTGCCCATCACATTTTATACTTGTTGCAATTTTCGAATAGTCTTCAAGGACAGCTGCAGGTGGAGCACATTACAGTTGTCTAGCATGCAGATTACCAGGGCATCGGTGGCTATAGCCAAGCTATACCTATTTATGGAAGGCCTTGGTCGACATGCCAGCCAAAGATGAATCTAGGCATGCCTAGCCACCAAGGCTGCTTGGACCTGAAGTGACAATAATGGTTGAAGGAGCACCCCCAAACTATGCAGGTGCTCCTTCAAGGGGAACACAACTCCATCAAGGACAGGGCTGTTCTGACAGCCCCTGTACTCGGGAACCACATATTCACCTATCTTTCGTTTATTGGCATACATCCAGCCCATTATCACTTTCAGACATTGCTTTAGGACCAGCACAACCCCTTCTGGTACTGACAGAACAGAAAGATAAAGCTGGGTCCCACTAGCATACTGTTGGCACTATGCTACAGATTCTGGCTTCAAGCAGATGTTAAATAGCACAGGTGACAAGATTGAACCCTGCAGGCTCCTGCAAGATAATTCCCCCAGGGCTGAGCAGAAGTCATACTGTCCTCTGGAACCACCCTTGGAGATAGGACTGGAGCAAAAACATTTTATTGGTATCATAGTGTTTAATTTTCCCCCCTTAGCAACCTAAAGGTGTTGAAATAACCTAAGTGGAAAATAGTGGGAAATAGCTATCATGGCCAGTAGTCATTGTGTCCTGCTTAACTGAATAGTAGGCTTCTGTTTTTAGACTCTCCCCTCCACAATGCCCAACTTTTCATGAAACCATAAAATATACCGCCCTCCCGCAGCATTTATCTCTCAAGATGAGGTCGAGATAACTGGGTGACTCTAACCCAAGACATAACATAGGTCTAGCCTTATGTTATGATGTTGCTTTAAACTAACTTCATTTCTTTATGAAACAATACATCAGGTACACGTGTGTATCCCCATACTTAAATCTCACATGCCTGCATGTGGTTTCTTTGATAAGCTCCCACTCCGGAGTGTCTGGTAAGAAAAGGTGTTTTTGCACAGTGCAATCTGCTGTGTTTAGTTGCTATCCAAATTAGAGTATCTTTATGCAGGTAGCAGCACAATGAGATAGTTTGTATTCAGGTGAAAAAATAAGGAACATGAACTTCTGGGAATATTTAGAGGCAAAACCTTGCTGGTGTTTGCAATCCAGAAATCAGTTATAATATAGGAAACGTGGAGAAGGAGAAAGAGAAAAACAACTTTTCAGAATATTACATACCTACAGCAAGGCCAGCTAGAAAAGCTGCTCCAAGGCAAGACATATCTGTACAAACAGACTTGTCTATTGATTTATTAATCAGATCCGACGTCATCTGCATTATAAAATTATTTTTACTGACACCTCCATCAGCTCTGTGAGAGAGAAAGGGCGGGGGGGGGGAGGAAAAAGGCATATTCTTTTAATGCTTGGATTCTGGAAATTCTGTCTGATTTAGATTATATGCTGTTTATGTAGCCAGTCCATCCTCAGTCGTGCCAAATGCCTTTGCTCTACAGAAGGAAACAGAAGCCTCAACCAAACAAATATTTTAAAGGCTGTAATTAGTTTTTTTAAAAAAGTTTTCATGGACAACAATGGGAGATTTTTGTAAGCCTAAGTGCTGTGCTGAATGAGGAATGGAGGCAGCTGGGGAGAGAAAAATGGAAGAGGGAAATGAATGAACAGATGGCGAGTGTGTATTGTGAGAAAGAACATGGGATGGCTCTGTCCCTGCACATATTTGGATGAGGCCCCGTCTGTTACTGGAAGGAACATCACCTCTGGGAGATTTCTCATGAAGAAATATGGCCCTCAGGCTGAAAAAGATTCCCCATACAATTTTAGATCTTTGGCCCATGAAAAGGACCGAGAGACTAACAACATTCAACACTTCTGTAATGTAAATCGGAAATCTACAATTTGCCAAAACGTTATGCAAAAGATCACAAGGCTGCTCACTGTAGTGTTTTTTTTAAAACATTAAGGCAGCTGGGAAGTTTTGCTATCTATCTGGCATCTTAAATCAATGGATGGTTCCACATAAAAGAAAAATTCACATAAGACATTTTTAGAGATAACATGAACATACCGAATGGAAGTAGGTGGGATGTCCATCTCTCTTGCGATGGTATCATAAAGCTGTTTGTTTCTTGCAAAAGAGATTCAACAGAAATTAAAGCATTTATACAAAAGTAACATGAACTTCAGAAGCTCAGTATGCAGTTACAAGAAACCACAGTTCAAAACTAGTGAGATAATTCATAAGTTTTCATAATGGGCTTCAAGTGAGCTATTTTAAAATAACCTGGAGCTGTACAGCTCTTCATGTTTCCCATCTGTGTTACATGAGAACATTTTAGGCTACCTTTCTCAAAGGCTAAAGTGGTGTACATTAGACAGTAAAACTGCATATTCAACAAACCCACAGAGAGCGGAACAACATTATAGGCTTACTAAGAATCAACGGGCAAGCCACCAAATCAGTTAAAAGGTTTTGCCTCGCTTGTGGAAACTAAACTGCAATGAGGAGCTCCTAACCCCAATGAGGAAAGCATTTCAAAGCCTCTAGGCCAGGAGGCACCAACCTTTTAGAGTCAGTAAGCACATCTGGAATTTTGAGAAAGTGATGCGGGTGGTGGTCACATAAGGGCTGTTGCAGGGCATGATGTAACACAAAATGGTTGCTGTGGGGTGTGTGGCATCATGTCTGCCACATCTGGAATGTGGCATTCCCCCCACCTCCTCCCAAAAAGTAGGGACAAGGCACCTAGATAGGCCAAATGCTGCACTCGCTTGTGGAGAGAAATGCTCTGCATCTCTCTGCTGTTCAGAACAGAAGGGAGGGTGGGTACTCCTAGCACCCACTGAAAGGATATTTACTGAGAGGTTCTGTCGTAGGAGATAGCAGCGGGCGCAATGGCACCTATGGGTGCCACACCAACAACCCCTCGTACAGCAGTAACATCCCTAATACTGCCCAGCATCAGTCTAGTCTACAGAGAGCAGGGTATGAGTCCCCAGTTACTACTGGTTTAGGACTTCTATCCACTACAGCAGCAGAACGGAAGGAGGTCACAATTGAGAATAATATTTGACAAGGCACACCAGTTACCGTAGGAGCAGAGAGCAAATACCTATTTTAATCTTCTGAGCAACCAAAATATTGAATCATTTACTTTTACATCAATGTTAAAACGTTAGCAAGAACAGTGGTAACTTTTGGTATTCGCCAGCCTTTAATTTTCTTTTCCATAGTGAAGGCAGCCTAGAATTGACATTCTACCTGCTCGGTTTGAATTTAAAGATTAGGCAGCAAAGGGGAAGGGACACTGCTTTCAGACAGGTTCTATCAGTTATATGACATTGGAAGGGGAAATACTGCACAAAGAATAACTGTCTGTTTTATATGGTTGAGAGCGGTTTTTCCCTGCCTTGGTTTGCAAGAGAGTGGGCTGCTTTGAACTGAAAGCATGTAAGTAGAGATCCACAACATTTTGTGGAAACTTGAGTGTGGCCCACAGACCCTGGTATAATTTTTCTGTAACCCTGTGTACTCTGTAGGAACCAGGCATGTCAGAACTCAGAGCAGCACAGAGTGATGGAATGTGTATAATCAAATAATAGTGCAAAAGCATGTGTTGGAGATTTAATTGGATATGCTGGCTTAGTACCTGAAAGCTATAGATTCCAACACAGCTCGAACAAGATGTTTTTTGGTGGTGGAAGATGTGATCCCCATAAAAGAAGTACATGCAAAAGGGTCAGTCATTGCGATCTAAAATAAAAAGATATGAAAATAAGATATGCAGGAATTTGTTCTGATGGCAGATGTCTAAGAATGGACTGAAATTATAAGGAAAAAATAACTTACAAATGACAATAAAGAGGCAGCATAGTAAGGAGGAGGGAATTAAGAGCAATAAGCAGTGCACCATTGTTCGCAAGATAATTTTACAACCAATGAAAAGTGGAAACTATGAAGGCTGAATGAAATGTATTTCTTTTTTATGATCACATATATTTTGGAAGCCAATGTCACTTCAGCAAATCAAGCAAGTCATTTTACCTGCAATCCACTAAAAGATGGAACAAAACAAACGCCTCCTGAATTTACTAGACTCTGGGCCATTTTTGATGTCTCTTCAGGATCTGTAAAAAGATCTGTAAAAATACACACAATAGGAAGGTTAACCTATTTCAATATTTCCCAAACTTTTGAAGTTTCCCCCTTTCGACTAAAATCACAGGTTTACACTCTTTGCATTAAAAAAAGAAAAATATTTCTTGAGCACCCTTAACTACAATGGGTAGTAGTCCCTGCAACTGGCAGCTCAGTTAATATTATCTCTTGGTATCTTGCAACTGCTGGCTCCAGGTTTTGTGTGGTCCTTGAGCCACCTCCTTCTTGCCGCTCTCACCCCTACTAGCTTGCTTGCCTTCTCCCTCCATGCCCATTCCATAGAGCCTCCGAAGAGAGAATGCATGTTAAGCAGAAGATGCTGTTCAGACAGTTAACACTGTTTGCATGCAGAGAGAGAGCAGTGACAACAAGGATAAGTAGCAATACATCAGCATCATGAGGCTCTCAAGGGACTTCCTACTGGGGGGTGGGGAGTGGCTGGGCTCTGGCAGATCTTCAGCCACACTGAGACTGACCCTGTATCTTGCCCTCCCCTTTTTCTCACTTCCAGCACAATGCTATGCTTATTCAGATGCAAGTCTTATTGTGCACATGCTTACTCTCTAGTAAATGTATTTAGGACAGGGGTGGAGAACCTCGGGCCTGGGTTCCAAAAGCAGTCCACTAGGTCTCTCAATCTGGCCCTGCAGGATTCTCTCCAAGTCATGCCCCCTCTGGAGCCAACATCCCTTTCTGGCTCTGCTTTGCAGCCTCCTTGAGTGTTTCTTCTGCCTAGCAGGAGTGTCCCGTTGAACTATTGTGATGCCTCTACAGAACACTGAGAAAAGGTCAGTAAGTGAAAAACTGAAAAATTTTCAGCTCACTTAAAGAAATACACAATAAATCTCACCCCTACATTTGAAAACTAGAAACATAGTCCTAAGGTTGTGCTTCGCATCCTACATTATTTCAGGCTCAAAGAGTTAATTCATGCTACTCACCTACGCTCTGGGCCCATTTAATAGAATTCCCAGTATCAGAAGCATTTCCTTCAGTTAAGAAGATCACCTCTTTCCCAATCTTCCAACCAACAACTGGATACAAGCCTTAAAGTTGCAAGACATGAGTATATTATGCATCTTAACCACTATACCACGTTCACTTTTCTAACATAAACAGTATTTTATTATGTGTATACAATGCATAATATCAATCAGTCACAGGCCCTTGTTGACTTTGGAACTCTTGAAAGAACCCAATAACATACACAAATAGTATCTGGCATCCCAAATGCTATTCTAGGTATGACTAACAGTTTGTTCCTGGTGGAACAGCCCCCTTCTGTTTTTCTCATTTTTCTCAACTGCCCACTTATATATATTTCTCTCTTTTTTTTAAAAAAGAGGCATGCCAAAAGCCATCATCATGACTGTATCAAGGAACATTGTCTACAATCCCTAGAACTTATATTAGAAGCCATCAGGTCTTAGAGCTAGTTACTAAAGTAGAAGCATATTTACTGATTTGTGAACTGCTTTGTAAAAAAGACTGAAAGCAGGATATAGTTATTTTTGGAGCCAGAAGAGGGCTGCACTTGTCCCGTCCACCTTCCTACTGCTGACTAACACAGCCTAGCACCCAGCACAAAAAATATTATGGATGGTGGAAGTTTGCCTGACTGATCAATCTATATGATTTTACCGTATGCTGTTTTTATTGTTATTTTTCAATTGTTTTAACATTTTTAGTGTAAGCCACCTAGTGAGGGCTTGCCCTAGAAGGCTGGGTAGGAACGAATGAATGAATAAATCTGTGAAGCTCTATTCCAAATACTGGTAAGCATTATTAGTAGCAGCTGCTCCTTGTAGATTCTCTCACAAAGGGATAACGATTTGAACATGTGACAGATGTTGGCCACACTAAGGGAGTATCTTGAAAAACTATGTATTTTCTTATTAATATCTGTGGCTTCCATCCACAAAGTAGCTTCCCCCTCCTCCCCCGTTATTCAGAAGGGCTCACCGAGCCTCCAGTGAGGCTTTTTACAGGGTGCCAGGTGACTGACATGCATAGAGGAGGGGACAGGAATCCTTTCTTCCATGAACATCCTCAAGTTAACCTATCTCAGGATCCAAGCCTTAGTTGCCTTAGAACCTCATTACAAAACAAAAGTAACGTTCCATGCTGAAAATGACTGTGTCTAAAATTATCGTTTTTCCAGGCTTATGCAGGCAATATATCTTTCCATTTTGGTTGGTGGGCCATCTCTAGTTTTTTTGTTTTTGTTTTAATTACAGTATTTTCCTGCGTATAAGACTACTTTTTAACCCAGGAAAATCTTCTCAAAAGTCGGGGGTCGTCTTATACGCCGGGTCGTATTTCTTATACGGCGAGTATATCCCAAACTCTATATTTTAACTGGAAAAGTTGGGGGTCGTCTTATACGCCCAGTCACCTTATATGCCAGAAAATATGGTATCTTTTTATATATAGTTGCTATTGTAAACTGGTTTGATTTTTTTTATTTTTTTACAATAGAGCAGTATATAAATATTTAAATAAAGTGATTGTTGTCAGCCATTTTTAGAACGCAAACATATAGGCTTTACCTTTCGTAGATACGTGAATTTTGCTTCCAGTGTTAACATTCCAAAACGTACCAGTCCCCATGGTGACCTTAGTATCACCTCTTTCAAAACAGCACTCTCCAAACATGGCTGCCTGTTGGTCTGCCACCTTCAGTACAAAACAAACAAACAAACAAACCAACAAACCAGGTTGTCAAGATAATTCTGTTTCTGTGTTAGTGTATGCACTTTCTTTTTTGGAAGGAAGGAAAAGAAAAGTAACAGGAATAGGAGTAGGAATAGCAATAGAAATAGGAACAGAAACATAGGAAGCTGCCTAATGTCAAGGCAAAGCCTTGCTTCATCTAGTTTAATATTGTCTACACTGACTGACAGTGGCTCAAACCACATGTGGCATTGGATTTGCATACTATTTTGGGTTCATTATCCAGCTAAAATTTTAAACGGGTGAAATGTCGCCGCATTTATGTCCAATACTTCAGTAAGAGCAAGGTCAGGGTCAGCAACCAACATACTAGGAAAACTGCCTGGACCTTACTAAAATTCTTTGCCCTGGATCCCTTTAAATTTGTTTTCTTGCCTGGCACTCTAAGCAGCACTAGGTGGCAGGATCTAGCCAGATTTTCCATTTCCCAGAATGCCCCTAACAGTATTGAATAGAACCCATTAGGTTGAAGGGATATGAAGGTTCCCTCAACTGTGTTATATTAGAATTTAGTTCACTCTAACAAAGAGAAAGCTTCAAAAGGCAAATGCATGGCTACTGAAAAAGCATGCCCTCTGGCAAGGAAAAGCATGTTTTGCAGGAGAAAGAGAGGGTAAACACAGAAGACAGTACAATAATTGACATAGTAGGAAGTTGTTGATTTTAAGATTTGTCACATACAATACTGAACTATTTCTTGAACTGAATTTGTTTATTAAATAACAAAGTACTGCACAGAACTGGCATGACACACTCCAAGGAACTAGCACCCATTTTAAGAACTTCAAAATGGGCAATTTCAGCCATACGTAGCAGAAACAGCACAGACTGGCCTGCACTTTGAAAGTTCTCTCTGGAGACTTCTACTAGGACTAATATACTTGACATAGTACCCAGCTGGATCTAAACATATTTCTAAGGGGACAGGAAAGAAAAGGTTTTTTACTTACCAAAGCTGCTATTGCAATAGGCACTCCAAAGATCTCAGCATCAACTGTTCCAAATTTATGACTTAAAATAAAAACAAGACATTAAAGGTTATTGCCCTCATATCAAAACTATGAGTGAACAAAAAATAAATATTCTAGAAGTGTGAAAAGTGTGCCACTTCTATTCTAAATCAGAGAGAGAAAGAAAGAGAGAGAGAGAGAGAGAGAGAGAGAGAGAGAGAGAGAAAGAAAGAAAGAAAGAAAGAAAGAAAGAAAGAAAGAGGCTTATTTATTAGACCTTAGGACTAACCTTGTGTCCTCCACTGGGGGGAAAATTGATAATGGAATGGAAAGAAATTTGCTAACGAACGCACTCCACTGCAGCTGAAATCACATGCATATGAAAAAGGGGGAGTTAAAAGCAATACAGAGTAGCCTAAACATTGAAGCAGCTTTGCAAAGAGAATTAGTCATACCTTGAAGGGATCAAACATTGCAGTTGTACTGGCATTTGAGTAGTCTGTAGTATACACTGCACCTGGGGATTAAAAGGAACCAATACTAGTGAATGCTCAAAAACACAAAAAGAAGATTACAGTGAAGATGTGGGAACTTAATGTTGGAGGTCTGAGTCCTGCTCAGCACCTCAATTGAAAAGCACAAACAGATTATTGCATACAAGCATTGGTTTACGGTCATCTTCTTCTAAGAGGATACCGTATTCTTTTTGACTTCTCTCCGGACATTTCATTCAAAGTAACGTACTACTAGTACTACCACCATTTGTTTACCCCCCCACCTCCGTAGCAGCTCCCCACATGCACAGCACAGCTGAGGAGAAAGTGAGGCTGCAGCATTCAGAAGTTGGAGGGGAGGAAAAGGCACAGGAGAGGAAATGGATGGCGAAAGCAGCTAACGTAAATGTGTGGGAAGGAGAATAAAGAATGGGAAGGAGAGAGACAAAAGTGGTGGTTGCACTGAGGGAGAGAAAAAATACCCAGGGGTGATGCTGCAGCTTCAGACCCCTTCCCTACACACACAAAAACCTGTCTTCTCTTCTTCCCACCTGCTAAACCAGGAAACTACTCCTAGCTAAGGGAACAGCTGCCTCCTCCATCTCACAATAACAAACGGCAGGACAGGAATTGGAGAGCTAGGGGGTGCACGTCCATGCAGAGAGAAGAGACAAGTTACCTGAGTAAAGGAGACTGGGAGATCAATGAATTGGGGCAGGGACATGTTGAAAGAAATTAGAAGGAGAAGAGTACATCACCTGAACATTTCTCCACTGCCTAGTTCCAATAACGAAAGCGACAAGGTTGAGAGAAACATGCTAGGGATGATGGATTATGGAGGTCAAGAACAAGAGAGTTCAGCTCCCCTCGCCCCAATATCCCTTTGATGTGACCCCCCCCCCTTTTACATGTAAGCACAGCAGATGGGATTAAACAAACATGTCTGCCGCCATCATTTCTAGTTCGGACCTTATGCAATATAGGTCTGGAGGAAGTAATTATGTTTCCACAGAGGACCAGGACAGTGGAAGAAACAAGATTCAGTAAGGCAAACTTTCAGAAAAGGAAAATTCAGGAAAACTGAGGGATGAGGCAGCAAAGATAGTGTGAGATTACAGAATTTAAGCTTTCCACAGGGCAGAATTAGAGCTGGCCCAGCGGAGGAATCTTTGCATTGTTCCTTTCCAGAGTGTACATATATTGGTTTCGATCCAAATGTTGCCTGAGTGGAAGGCTGCTGCTTGTGTAAAATATATTTCTTGTTCCCTCATCCTAGACACCTCCTGAAAAGCTTCTCCAAAGGGATGGAGGATCCTCTTAAACAGCATGGGATATCTCACAGATGGGTTGCAATGGGAAGGGCAATTCATTCAGTATCTGGCAGAGAAACTGTGTATGAGCAGAGTCCACTCGCACAACCTTTGGACCCAACTACTTCTCTGCAAGGGGGCATGTGCTTTCTATCTGTTTAATCCCCCTTCTCACCTTTGGTCAGTTTATATAGTAGCCATGTGTCAATGGTTCCAAAACAGCAATTGTCATCTTTAGTTGCTTGTTCTACCTGAAAGCAAACACACACAAATTGTGTTTTATTTCAAGATGGCAAGTATAACACACTTCAGCGTTAAGTTAAAATAAAATATAATAAAATCAAAATTGAATTAAGTAACATTATGTTATCTAGTGTTAGGCAAACCTAAGGAACAGGTTTCACAATTATCCCCTTTAGAAGGTTGTGGATTATCTATCAAACCAGTTTACTGCTCAAAAGTCCTTTCTGGGTATGTATGTATGTATGTATCTATCTATCTATCTATCTATCTATCTATCTATCTATCTATCTATCTATCTATCTATCTATTTAAAAAACAACCAGGTGCAATTGTCTCCCAGGTCCTAGGTCCAACACTCTAATTGCTACACTAATAATAAACCGCCTGAGGTGCTTTGGTGGAAAGGTGGCATATAAATTGGAGTGAAATAAATAAATAAAAACAAGCAGTTGACATTTTCTAATGAAATTTAGCACATAATACACATTATACTATTATGACTACCATCCTGAAAGAGGTTCCTCTGCCAGAATAAAGAGCCAGCGCGTACAAAGCTCAATATAGAGAATAGCAAGACAAGCCTTACCTCCTGTAGATGTTGTAAAATCCAAGCCAGTCTTAAAGAGACATGCTGTGTTGTGAACATTTGGCAACTCGCTAACAAAAAGCGATCGCTCCGAGTTAAAAAGTGAAGGAAGGAAGAAACAGCATGCACTGCCTGTTCCAAAAAAAAAGGAAAAGAAAAAAAAGATGGATTGGATAAATACTTGGTATTCTCTCCTATAGGGCTCTTCTATCAAAACTTCATTTGGGAGGGTTTGAGTGAAATTACCCATACACACAATCTATGAACAGAGCAATTCAAGTGATGACAATGTATATATAAAAGCAGGGCCTTTTTCTCAGCCGGAAATCACCAGAACTCAGGCACCTCTCAGGTGGCCACCATTGCCATTATACAGGGGCGGAGGAAGCCTCCTCGCTACCCGGGGCGGCGACCGGAGGCACCCCTGGGGGCAGGGCATCGTGACATTGCGTTGTGACGTCACGCCGCAATGTCACTGCGGCTCCGCCCCGGCAGCGGGGAGAAAAGCGCTTCTAAAAAAAGGAAAGCCAAGGCAAGCAGCCTGCTTGCCTTGGCTTTTCCTTTTTTTAAAGCGCTTTCCCCCGCTGCCGGGCGGAGCCGCCCGCAGGGGCGAGGGGAACGGCGACAGTGAAAGGGTGACACCCCTCCGCCGCCTCCTCCTCACTGGCCGCACCGGCAGCGGGGGAAAAAACACTTTTAAAAAAGTTGAGCGATGCTTTTGGCACCGCCGATCGCGGGGGGTGGTGCCCCCCACCCGGAGTGTCACCCCTACCCCAGGGCGCTGCCCGGGGCGGCCCGCCCCCCGCCTCCCTCGCTACGCCCCTGCCATTATAAGAGAACAAGAGAAGCATTCATGGTGAGTTCCGGCATGTCTTTTTCTAGAAAAATAGCACTGATAAGCTTTTTATATATGAAAGAGTGAGGGGACAACTTTCAAAGCAACTGCTGAGAGGTTATTGGAACTAGTCCAATATTCTGTACCATGCGAGTCCCAATGAAGTTAGCCTGTTCAGTAACTAGTTGGACTAGCAATCCCATACTGCTCAATGAGAAGCCAACTTGGTTGGCCAGTTCCCAGGTGAGGGCTGGACTCCTGGCAACCATTTTGACAGGTGATCTATACGTGTTGGAGAATGAGAAGAAAGCATGGGGTAGAACTACCCGCTACACTGCAGGTGGGGAATTGCATGTTTCAAAGTACCCTTGTTAAAAAAAAAATCTTCATGTAAACAGAAATCTAATAGCAGCTTTGCTGGTTTTTCCTTTGCATGAAGATTAAAAATAAAATAAATTAGGGCAGCAACCTGAATTTTGAAGTGTCACAAATCATTCCTCCACCTTGGCACTCTACAATTTCATACTGCTACACATGCAGACCAAGCCTGAGTCTGAATGGAATAGCCGAGTAATTTAACCTAGAGGCAGACAACGTGGTGCTGTCCTGATGTTGCTGGACTTCAATTTCCACTAGTCCTGGCCAACACAGCCAATAATTGGGGATGATGCAGCCAGGAACTACTGGAGGGCACTTTGGCCATCTTCAATTTAATCCCTTTCAGATCTGAGAACGTATCTGTGCACCTCATGAAGGCCAGACTATCAACATCATCATGCGGTCAAAAGTAACCTAGTCTTGCTTTATATAATCCATATAGTTTGAAACCTGACCCCAAAAGCCAAAATACGTGGCACAGAAGGCAACTGGTGGGTAATCGCTAACTTTTCTATTTTACTGAATGCAACTCCTTGATGGGTGGGAGAGAAGAGATGATTAGCTCCTTCAAGCTGTTATTTGCTCCATATGTAGGGGTTAGGGGAATAGAGGGGCTTTCAATTTCAGTAAGGAGAAATCCCCATCCTACTTCTTCCCTGGTCAAAGGAGCGCCTCACCTCAAAGAAGCATTTAGCTGTAGAAAAATGTTAAGAGATTTATCACGGATCTCCTGATGTGGACTTGGCAATACAGTCATACCTCGTGTTTGTGTACGCTCCGTGTTGCGTACGTTCGGGATACGCACTGCGGCGACCCGGAAGTCCTCCGTGGAGCGTGCACAACACGCGGGTGCGCAGAGGCATCCTGCGCATTTCGCGCATGCACAGAAGCGCTCAAATCGTGCTTCTTCTGGGTTTTTTTGGGGGGGGGTTGTGCGTTCGTGAGACGCACGCCCGGGTTATGTAGCGCGACCCCGGAACGGATCGCGTGCATAACCCAGGGCTCCACTGTATTGATAAAGCCTTGGGAGAAATATACCAACATATGCTTATTGGGAACACCACCACAAATCATAACATTCCTCTTGGTACTTTGAAGTCAGGGTACACCTTCATACCTACTTCTCCGTATTTTAGTAGAGGTATCAATGCTACCTCACCTTCATTGTAAGGGATCTGTTCCAGGACTTTACAAGTTCCGCAGCTCTCACGTCTTGCCAGCTTATGAAGTTATGAAAAGGTTTTCCTGTCTTCCTGAAAAAGGCGGAAGAGATCACCAACTTTATGAAAAGTACTCAATGCACAAAGTGCAAGCTAGACCAGTCCAGTAATCCCCATACTACTGATTCTGGATTGGGCCAATGTGATGGTGGCACATCAGGTATAACAGTTTGCCTGAAGGCCAGTCAGGTACCGGTAGTTCATGGCTGGACAATGACTAGACATAATGGTGAATGACACTTACTTAATTTTGCTCACTCTTGACTTATTTCCAGAATGAGAAACATAAGCAACTGACTCATGATGCAACCTAGCAATAAATAACTTCACACTGCAAGTGGGAGATGGCATGCTTGAATTATTATTATTATTATTATTATTATTATTATTATTATTAGAGGGAGAGGGGTATGTGTGCAACACTGCTAATTCACCTGAAATCAAAATTGCTCTATGACCTAACAGGTAACATTATTTAACCCCACCTGGTTTTAGTAGCACAGTCCTAAATTCAATATTTTCTATACATTCATTTATTATTATATTTTAAAATTCCATATATTTGTACACTGCCCTTCAGCCATAGATCTCAGGACGGTTCACAACATAAAAACACAGAACACGTAATAAAATACCTAATAAAAACAAGAACAAAAAAGCACCAATAAACCTCTCTCCCCCCATAAATCTCATTTTAAAAATCAGCTTTAATGTTGTATGTTGTGCTGTGCTTACATGCATGGAGAATAAGAAGTTTAAGCTACTTATTTGATCACAGAGAATCAGAAGCTTTATTTGCTCTAAAGAAATTTAACCTCTTTTCAAAACCATCCAAGTCAGCTTACTTTTTAAAGTCTCTGAAGCAATGCCCACTATGTTCCTGGAACATAATCAGACTTTACAGTTTTTACTCACTTTACAGTTTAAAAGACTGAATACACCTATTGCTATACCCCTTCTGACAGTTATAACCCACACATAAAGTTGGACTGAGCAGTAATACCATACTCAAACAAAACAAAATAAAAAATAAAAAAATTCCTTCCAGTAGCACCTTAGAGATGCACACGAGGAGGCAGGCTTAGTCGTTGTTTGAGGACTATCCCTGCCTCCGGGTCTGGCCCTGACTGGACGGGTACTGGAATCAACAAGGGATACCCACATGACCTGAAAGTGTTGCTGTGTAATGCCAGGTCAATGATGAACAAAACCACTGCCATCCACGACCTGATTGTGGATGGGGGACTTGACCTGGCATGTGTGACAGAGACTTGGTTGGATGAGGCAGATGGGCCAGTCCTTGCCGCTGCTTGTCCACCAGGTTTCTCTTACGCACAGCAACCCAGGCCATCTGGGCGGGGAGGGGGGGTTGCAGTGATTTTTAGGAAGTCATTAGTTTGCACCAGGCGTCCTATTGGAAAGACCAAGTTTTCTGAGTGCATGTTCTGGAAGTTGGGCAATAGGGGCAGTACAGGATTCCTTTTGGTGTACCGACCTCCCCGCTGCACCAAGGATTCCCTGCCCGAGCTGCTTCAGGTCGTGGCGGATGTGCTCCTGGAGACACCTAGCCTGGTTGTCTTAGGAGATTTTAATATCCACGCCGACACGACCTTACAAGGGGCCGCTCGGGACTTCGTGGAAAGCATGGCCTCCATGGGGCTGTCCCTGAATAAGTCTGGCCCAACTCATAGCCGCGGACATGCCTTAGACCTAGTGTTTACCTCTATGGATGTTGGTGATCTGACACTAAGTAAAAGCGATACAAAAGAAGTGCCATGGTCAGATCACTTCCTGGTGCAACTAGACTTCTCCGCGACCCTTCCCCTCTGCCGGGAGGTGGGACCGATTCGGATGGTCCGCCCCCGCCACTTAATGGATCCAAATGGTTTCCAGAGAGTGGTAGGGGATGTTTTATCCCATGTTGATGGCCTTTCAGCTGATTCCCTGGTGGCCCGCTGGAATGTGGAGTTAACCAGGGCTATTGACTGTCTGGCTCCGAAGCGCCCTCTCCGATTGCATGGAGCCCGGACAGCTCCGTGGTTTTCTCCGGAGCTGAGGGTGATGAAACAGTCGCTGAGACGGCTAGAGCGCCGGTGGCGGAAAACTCATTCTGAATCAGACCGGACACGGGCTAGAGCTCAACTTCGAGCCTACCAAGTGGCAATGGCAACGGCAAAGAGAACTTTCTTTGCCGTTTCTATTGCATCTGCAGAAAACAGCAGCAGGAGACTCTTCCAGGTGGTTCGCAATCTAGCAGAACCACCTCCGTCATCTGGGTCTGATAGGGACCCCAAGATCTCCTGCAATGCTTTTGCAATGTTTTTTGCAGATAAAGTCGCTCAGATTCGGAAGGAGGTAGACTCCACCGTGGGAGCAGAGCCGGGGCGGGAGAGTGCTAGAGCCCTGTCTAGTCATGTTTTATGGGATCAATTCCAATCTGTTACCTCCGAGGATGTGGACAGGCTGCTTGGACGAGTGAAACCGACCACCTGTCTTCTTGATCCTTGCCCATCCTGGCTAATAAAAGCTAGCCGGGAAGGGCTGGGCGATGGGCTCCGCGGGGTGGTGAATGCCTCTCTCTGTGAGGGAGCCTTCCCAGACCCACTAAAAGAGGCGGTTATTAAACCGCTTCTTAAAAAACCATCTTTGGATGTGGCCAATATGGCCAACTATCGCCCAGTCTCAAATCTTCCATTCTTGGGCAAGGTGATTGAGCGGGTGGTTGCTGAACAACTCCAGGCACGCCTGGAAGAAGCGGACCATTTGGATCCCTTCCAATCGGGGTTCAGACCTCATCATGGGACTGAATCTGCCTTGGTCGCACTGGTTGATGATCTCCGGCGGGCTAGGGACAAAGGTGAGAGCTGTTTCCTAGTTCTGCTGGATCTCTCAGCGGCTTTTGACACCATCGACCATAACATCCTTCTGGACCGCCTAGAGGGGTTGGGAGCTGGGGGCACTGTTATACAGTGGTTCCGCTCCTTCCTCCTGGGCCGTGTTCAGAAAGTGGTGGTGGGGGATGAGTGTTCAGACCCCTGGACTCTCACTTGTGGGGTACCTCAGGGCTCTGTCCTCTCCCCCATGCTTTTTAACATCTATATGCAGCCGCTGGGAGAGATCATCAGGGGGTTTGGGCTGGGTGTTCATCAGTATGCGGATGATACCCAGCTCTACCTCTCTTTCAAATCAGAACCAGTGAAGGCGGTGAAGGTCCTGTGTGAGTGTCTGGAGGCGGTTGGAGGATGGATGGCGGCTAACAGATTGAGACTGAATCCTGACAAGACAGAAGTACTGTTTTTGGGGGACAGGGGGCGGGCAGGTGTGGAGGACTCCCTGGTCCTGAATGGGGTAACTGTGCCCCTGAAGGACCAGGTGCGCAGCCTGGGAGTCATTCTGGACTCACAGCTGTCCATGGAGGCACAGGTTAATTCTGTATCCAGGGCAGCAGTCTACCAGCTCCATCTGGTACGCAGGCTGAGACCCTACCTGCCCGCGGACTGTCTCGCCAGAGTGGTGCATGCTCTAGTTATCTCTCGCTTGGATTACTGCAATGCGCTCTACGTGGGGCTACCTTTGAAGGTGACCCGGAAACTACAACTAATCCAGAATGCGGCAGCTAGACTGGTGACTGGGAGCGGCCGCCGAGACCACATAACACCGGTCTTGAAAGACCTACATTGGCTCCCAGTACGTTTCCGAGCACAATTCAAAGTGTTGGTGCTGACCTTTAAAGCCCTAAATGGCTTCGGTCCAGTATACCTAAAGGAGCGTCTCCACCCCCATCGGTCAGCCCGGACATTGAGGTCCAGCGCCGAGGGCCTTCTGGCGGTTCCCTCGCTGCGTGAAGCCAAGTTACAGGGAACCAGGCAGAGGGCCTTCTCGGTAGTGGCGCCCGCCCTGTGGAACGCCCTCCCTTCAGATGTCAAAGAGAACAACAACTACCAGACCTTTAGAAGACATCTGAAGGCAGCCCTGTTTAGGGAGGCTTTTAATGTTTAATAGATTACTGTATTTTAATGTTCTTTTGGAAGCCGCCCAGAGTGGCTGGGGAGACCCAGCCAGATGGGCGGGGTATAAATAATAAATTATTATTATTATTATTATTGGTCTCTAAGGTGCTACTGGAAGGATTTTTTTTATTTTTTTATTTTGCTTTGACTATGGCAGACCAACACAGCTACCTACCTGTAACATACTCAAACAGTATGGGTAGTAAGAAGAAGTTGGGCACACAGAACAGAAGTCCCTGCCCCTTTTTTCCTCCTTATTTTTGCTCTCCAAGCAAAAAAAAAACCTATTTGGTGAAAAGATCTTGAGGCGGCTGATGTCACATTTTAAGAGCTCTCAGGATGCAGCACTGTACTTTGCTGAAGTTCCACAGAGCCCAGCAAGTGAGAGACTGTGTGGAATACAGCAAAGATGTCCTAATAGTCACCTTTGGGTTGGCTGAGGTGCTTTCCCTCAACCACAACATTCACCCTGCTACCAGCCCAAGGCTACCTGCTCCTGTTTTTTTTGAGGGGGAGGAACCTACAATTTGCCACCTTCTGTATCTGCATATAAGTGGCAAATTAGACAGCATATTTAGAAACAGTTCATGTCTTTAAGAGATTGACAGACAGAATAATGTCAGACCATCACTGTAGGTAATGGTCAACCTTTTGAAATAAATGTCATCCGAAAATGAAAGGGCGAGTAAGGACTCCTTGCTTCTCAACCCTGCAGGAACATTTGATGCAAAGACAGACAGACAGACAGACAGACACACACACACACACACACACACACACACACACACACACACTTAGGGGCAGCTGCTTCTGCCTCACAGCATAACTACAGCCACATCTAAAAACAAAAACATTTACAAGCTTGTCTTTGAAGGTTACAAACATCTATTATAACCAGCATGCATCTATTATAACCAGCATGCCTAGGGCCCTCGTACTTAAGGGACCGTCTCTCCTGGTATGCCCCAGGTAGGACCTTGAGGTCATCAAATAATAACCTTCTGGAGATCCCAGGTCATAAGGAGGTCAGGTTGGCAGCCACCAGGGCCAGGGCTTTTTCGGTTCTGGCCCCGATATGGTGGAATGATCTGCCACAAGAAACGAGGGCCCTGCAAGAGTTAGCACCCTTTCGCAGGGCTTGTAAAACGGAGCTGTTCCGTTTGGCTTTTGGGGTAATTTGTTAGTGTAACTTTTAAAATTCAAAATTTTAAAGTTTTAAAGTGTATTTTATATCTGTATTTTTAATCTGTGTTTTTATATTTGTATTTGATTGTTAGCCGCCCTGAGCCCGGTTTTGGCGGGGAAGGGCGGGATATAAATAAAAGTTTATTATTATTATTATTATTATTATTACATACTTGTTCCACGTAATGAAAGTTCCTCGCTGTGTCGAGAGTCCAAGAGCAGAAATTTGATTCATTTTCACTCCAGCAGCTAAAAGAAAAATTTGAACACTGAGCAGTGAACTTCATGGAACAACTGCTGTAATGTAGCCTTAGTATCAGAAATTATTCACCCATACTCATTCATAAAGAATTTCATTCCACTTTATTCAGCAACTTAACAAAAGCCAGCTGTTCATTCAGCAGAACAATATGGCCACTGAAACAGTCTTGGACATGTGATTCAAAGAACATGCAGGGTGTTGGGGAGAGTCATGTGCAAAACTTCAAAAATAAAATAAAATGCTTGCTTCTTTGGCAGTAGGGAGAGATGCTGTGCACACACAGCTTTGAATTTTAGTAACACGGACCTGTAACAGAATGTCCTAACAAAGTTATACGAGCATTAAAGAACACAGATATTTATCTTTGTAAGTAAGGGACCAGGAAGGCTGTACAAAACCATAGCTTCCAGCAAAGCAGAATAAGATTTCATCACATTAAACGTTCTCCAGCCTTGAGCACTAAATGTTGCTTAGTTTTGGCAAGTCTCAAGGGGGAGTGTGTTCCTTTACTATAAGCAATGAATACGTCTCCCTCTGAACTCAATTTATAGGGCTCAGACAACTTCCCCACGTGGCTGGTGGCCACAACCTCACCACCCACACATTGAGAATACATGCAAAGAGGCTCTACACATGCAAAGAGGCTCTACACCAATGTAGATGTGCAGAGATACTTCCCATGGGCGGGGGGGGGGGGCTCTGATTGGGGCAGGATCCTCCCCTTACTTGGAAGGTTGGTACACATGCAGAGTCCCTCTTCATGTGGTCCTAAAATGGAGGTGGTGAGTTGTGCAATCACCAAGTGGTGGGAGTCAATTAGGGCCTTCTTGGCAGTGGCGCCCTCTGTGTGGAATGCCCTCCCATCAGATGCCAAGGAGATAAAGAACTACACAACTTTTAGAAGTTATCTGTATCGGGTAGTTTTTTATGTTTGACATTTTATTATGTTTTTATATGCACTGGAAGCTGCCCAGATGGGTGGAGCATGCATTAAGAAATAAATAAATAAATAATAATTTCTAGTAGTTCCTCCAGGTGGTGATCCCAGAATTTTTCTTAAGATACTCTAATATGTGGTCCAAATTAACAGGCATGCATCTCAAGGTAACAACGTGGGGTAAAAGGTAAAGGTAAAGGGACCGCTGACCATTAGGTCCAGTCGTGTCCAACTCTGGGGTTGCGGCCCTCATCTCACTTTATTGGCCGAGAGCCGGCGTACAGCTTCCAGGTCATGTGGCCAGCATGACAAAGCCGCTTCTGGTGAACCAGAGCAGCGCACGGAAACACCGTTTACCTTCCCGCCAGAGCGGTTCCTATTTATCTACTTGCACTTTGATGTGCTTTCGAACTGCTAGGTGGGCAGGAGCTGGGACCGAGCAACGGGAGCTCACCCCGTTGCAGGGATTCGAACCGCCGACCTTCTGATCGGCAAGCCCTAGGCTCTGTGGTTTAACCCACAGCGCCACCTGGGTCCCTAACGTGGGGTATACAAGCACATTAAATGGGTTTCAATTCTATATCCCATCTTAATGTTGATATAGGAGGAGTGTTCTTTCGGTAAACCTGGTCATGAGCCATTTTGGGTTTTAAAAGGTTAAACCCTGTACTTTGGGTCTGGAATGCAGACAAAGCACAAGCATCAGCAAACTTCCAAGTAAATACTGTTGTGGCCCAATTTTGGACCCATGGCAGCTTCCAGGCCACTGACAGAGTCACATATGACACACTGCAATAGTCTAAGCAGGAGGTTACCAGAGCAAGGGTAATTGTAGCCAAGCTATCTCCATCCACATAAGGTCACAGGTTTTGGAAGAGCCGCTAATGTTGAGTTTCATGGTTACCTTGAACTGCCTCTTTAACCACACCAACAAATTGTGTCCACAGTCTTTCAGGATCCAGTTCAACCCAACCTGGCCGAGGTCGAAGAACTTCCACCTGTTAACAAAAAACAGAATTACCAAGCAATCAGACCCAAAG
This sequence comes from Darevskia mixta, assembly GCA_034641385.1. Lineage (NCBI taxonomy): Eukaryota > Metazoa > Chordata > Lepidosauria > Squamata > Lacertidae > Darevskia > Darevskia mixta. The sequence continues at coordinate 15,758,299 of JAWWNH010000030.1, forward strand.
CCACGAATGTTAGTGGTCTTGAGGACCTTACACTATGGGAAAGGCCATATAGGTGCAGGGGTACATTTAGATAATCTGGCCCCAAACTGTTTATGGCCTAAAAAGTTAATAGCACTTTGAATTAGGCCCCAAAACATATTGATTGCCATTGAAAATGGCACAAAAGTGATACAACATGTTTAGACCTTCTGGAGCTCATTAGTATCCTGATGGCTGTATTTTGCACTAGCTGGTGTTTCCGATTTGTCTTCAGAGACAACAACACAGAAAGCACAGTGCTGTAGTTCGCTTTGGAGGCAACCAGACCATGAATGACCAAGCCAAGGCCATGCCAATTCGGACAGGGCTGCAGCTACCCTACCAGCCTGAGGTGGTAGAATGAATTCTGGGCCACTGCCGCTATCAGTGCTTTGGTGGACAGCAGTGAATTCAAGAGCACTCCCAAGCTCCATACTTAGTCCTTCGATGGAAGTGTAACCCTACCTAAGACCAGTTTAATAATAATAATAATTTAATAATTTATTATTTCTACCCTGCCCATCTGGCTGGGTTTCCCCAACCACTCTGGGTGGCTTTCAACAGAACATTAAAAACAGAATAAAACTTCAAACATTAAGAAGAAGAAGAAGAAGAAGAAGAAGAAGAAGAAGAAGAAGAAGAAGAAGAAGAGTTTGGATTTGATATCCCGCTTTATCACTACCCGAAGGAGTCTCAAAGCGGCTAACATTCTCCTTTCCCTTCCTCCCCCACAACAAACTCTCTGTGAGGTGTGTGGGGCTGAGAGACTTCAGAGAAGTGTGACTAGCCCAAGGTCACCCAGCAGCTGCATGTGGAGGAGCGGAGACGCGAACCCGGTCCCCCAGATTACGAGTCCACCGCTCTTAACCACTACACCACACTGGCTCTCCCTAAACAGGGCTGCCATCAGATGTCTTCTAAAAGTCGGATAGTTGTTTATTTCCTTGACATCTGACGGGAGGGCATTCCACAGGGTGGGCGCCACTACCAAGAAGGCCCTCTGCCTGGTTCCCTGTAACCTCACTTCTTGCAGTGAGGTAACCGCCAGAAGGTCTTCTGCACTGGACCTCAGTGTCCGGGCTGAACAATGGAGGTGGAGACGCTCCTTCAGGTATACTGAGTTTACCTCTTCTGTCCTCATTGATCGATCTCCCACAACACAGGGCCTCTGTTTTATCTGCAATAAGTTTCAGCTTGTTCTCCTTTATCCATCCTAAAACTGTATCCAGGCACCTGTTCATGAGTTCTACAGTATCACTGGAATGTGTAGGTGGAAAAGAAAGATGGAGCACTGTCTCATCAGTATGCTGATTGGCAGTGCAGCCCAAATATTCAGGTTGACTTCTCTGAGCAGTTTCATATAGACTGTTGGAAGAGCATTGAGAATAAGATGGAACTCCGAGGCACCCCACAAGCCAGAGACAGTGGGGTGGAACTGAACTCTCCCAGCACTACTTTTTGTGAATGGGTCTCCAAGAAGGACCAGAGTTCAAAGCCCAGTTGAGACAGAAGGATACTGTGATCACAATACTAACAAAAGCCACTGGGAGGTCCAGCAAGACCAAGAAATTCCGACAATAAAGGCTGCCTGTGTACATCTTTTACATAATTTGCATCATTTAAAAATACTCAAAGCAGTGTTACAACAAGATAATTGCAGCCATTGGGAAGCAATGTGGAATAGGTACATACATAAGATGTGGGGTTTTGCAGTCCATGTACTGGGCACAGTTTTCACACAAACTTTATGTTCACACTCCACAATGAAAAAAATAAGTTATGCAATTCTTATACATGCAGATTACTGGTTAACTTCTACATGGAGTGAATCTTGATTATTTTAATTATACTTACCCCAACTTTCCTAACCTCAAAGCAACTTATATGTCAGTAAAATACAAATGATTGTATTTTAATGTTGTACTTAAATTGTATTTGTTTCTGTAGGGAATGAAGATCCAACGTACATCCTTTTTGCATATCAATGGGTGATGCAAATAAATCTGGATCAGGTTCAATTTCCTCAAATTTACAATGCTTCATTATCTTGGCTCAGAACAGAGTATAAAGCACCAAAGTGTTAGAAAGCTTTATGAATATGTTTGGAGAAGCTTTTGACTAGGCAGGAGAGAATCAAGTCATAATTGCAGCAATGTTAAGGAAACGTTGATGAACATGGATGAACTGTCCATAGATGAAGGGCAGTTCACAGCATAAAAATACAGCATAAAAACTCATGTTAAATCTACAAGCATTTTCTCTATCTGAATTCCATAACTTCATATCAAATTAAATACAAAGAATATATGGGAGTGCCAACAAATTGACAATCATTACAAACAACAAAAAGTCAGACTGTCCTATTAATTATTATGAAAACTTTTATACCATATTAGACCCCTGCTATATTTTAAATTACCGTAGTTCCAGTGTAGCTTTATCTGCTGTAACCGTTTATGAGCTCCAGCTTTTGCTAGAGCCTTGAAAAATTCCAGAAAAGATTAAAGTTACAGCAGTGTATCTAATGGTATCCTTTGTGCTGACAGAAGGCTATTGAATCCTGTGGAGTTTTCTGTCAATAGGACAGGGAGGGAGGCAATTTTTGCCAATTCCCCCTCTGCTCTATGGTCCTTATGTTGTTGTTGTTTAGTCGTTTAGTCGTGTCCGACTCTTCGTGACCCCATGGACCAGAGCACTCCAGGCGCTCCTGTCTTCCACTGCCTCCCGCAGTTTGGTCAGACTCATGTTGGTAGCTTCGAGAACACTGTCCAACCATCTTGTCCTCTGTCGTCCCCTTCTCCTTGTGCCCTCCATCTTTCCCAACATCAGGGTCTTTTCCAGGGAGTCTTCTCTTCTCATGAGGTGGCCAAAGTACTGGAGCCTCAGCTTCAGGATCTGTCCTTCCAGTGAGCACTCTGGGCTGATTTCCTTCAGAATGGATAGGTTTGATCTTCTTGCAGTCCATGGTCCTTATGCCCCTGCCCCAAATCTGCTCCAGAGTGTTGGGGGATCCTTTGGAATTGCCTGGGAGATGAAGGGCGGTGACAGTAGGATGCAACTTGTGCAAAGGTGGTTACACTGCCAGAGGGTCAACAATGGCGAAACTCAATAAGCAATGCAAGATTATCCTCACATCTTGCTACATAAGAAGCTGCCTTATACATAGTCAGAACATTGGTCATTATTGTCAGCAAAACTGTCTCCAGGGTTGTAGACAAAGGGCTTTTCCAATCCTGCCTGGAGACTGATCCTGAACCTTTGGCACACAAAGCATTTTAAAGATACAGCTTAGCCTTACTGTAGCTTCCCTTACTGAATTCAATAATGTGACAACTGTTAGTGTTCCAGTTGAGCAGTCATTGTCCAGTTGATGAAAAAACTAAGGATCAGAAATAGAAAATTCACAGATTTCCCAGTGTTCTTGGCTATAGGAATAAAAAGGACTTGTTTCATACAATTATTGTCAGGATGAATGAGATGACGAATGAACTCAGTCCATTTGTTCCATCATTAATAGACATAATTCAATCCACGAATCTGCAATTGCCCTCCAGGAGCATCTGGGTCCGCCAGTGGATAGGTAACCTAACCCAAATGGCATGGAGATGCAAACTATATTGTTACATGCCACTCCAATCTCAGAGTGGTGTGAGATTTCAGGGGTTCCAGGCATGTTTATCCAGGCGTTTCCTTTTCAGAAATGAGGCACAGCCAAGACTGTAGTGTCTTTATGATATATGGTTTATCAACAACCTACACATCTACAACCTGAGCCTACAACAAAGGCGTTCACAACATTAACACCGCAAGAGGCTTCTCTCATAGCCACAGCAGCCTTGAACTTAAGCAGACCACAACCACTGCTCTCAACCATTGATCTCCGACTCTCTCCAGCCTGCTGCTTACAATATCTGTTGCATAACTCCTAACCGCAACCCTAAACTCTAATATAAACACTGGCATTGTCTTTTAAACTAACTCTCAGTTGAAGTAGGGAGCCCACTCATTTGCAAATGAGATTTGCCCTTGACCTTTCAGTGTCCTAATCAATCCTTACCCCCAGGGCTATCAGCTCATGCAGGAGGCTAGTGCTGACTTAAGTAGCTGTGGACACATCCAGTGGCTTAATTAGCTTTTGACATATGTTAATTCCAGAGGGTTAGAACAGAGCTCTAGTACACAGCTCCAATACACATGTGGGAGTAGCACAACTCTAGCACTCTAAGCCATAATTAAATGTTCCCCTGCATTTCCCGAAGCCTTAATTAAATTGTAACCATAGCTTGATCCGGAATTTAGGGAGTCTTGCACCCACCAGCTAATAACAATGTGAACTAACACTTCCATTTAGGAGATGTCGATATCCAGCTGTTGCAAGCTGTACACACAACCCCAGATTTAAGAAACAGGTTTCTAGTCAGAAAGTTGTAGCTCAAATTAAGCTTGGGTCACAAGTGAGATTAAGGTATCATACACCACTGCCAAGCACAAAGTTAGGGAGTTCTGCTTTTGATTGCATCTGGGGAAATGTTTCTGACCTATATAGAAGTGAGGAATGTACAGAACAAACAAGAAATTCAACTGGTACACAATGGCTGGTTACGACACTAATCCACACAGTTCTGCTGGTGTCTTGCCCCACAGACCAGCTGAGAACAGCTAATAATATCAGGTAGGATGTTGAAAACAAAATGCAACTAACTTGTACAGTTGAAATAAACTGTGAGAGAAATAGGGCATCTCCAAACAACAAAGGCATAAATGGTCCTGAACAAAAACCAACCAACCAAAAATCTGAGATAAGGGGGAAATGTATAAAAATACAGTATGGAATCGCTTATTACAATAAAATAGTTGCAAATATATTTCTCTCTGCGTATCTATATGCAGTGAGAGAAAAACACTGCAATAATAAAACCAGAACAAACTTAGTTGGTCTCTCTGGTGCTACTGGTCAATTTTTTTTTAAAAGGCGACTTTTACTGACAATTTTATGCATAATTTATATTCTTTGTAAGCCACTTATCCCCCCCCCCCAACTAAATGGTATGCAAAAGACTGAAGCGCAAGTCTGAGGCATAGGGAGGGAGGTGTGGCCTGGGCACAATTTTGAGAGGGGGCGCAAACAGGCACCCCCACAGCAGGTTCCTTCATCAGAGCCTGGCTCCGTGCCAGAAGGAGATGTGCCTTGGCTGCAGCAGCTTCACCCCTGAGCAAGGCCTTACCTGGGGGAGGAGAGCAGGTGAGTGGGTGGCAGCGCTGTCGCCCACCCTCCTCGGCCGTGGCACACCTTGCGCCCAGCGGCAGCAGCTCACGTCTGACCCAGCGACAGAGAGCAGCCCTCCTCAGCCATGGAAAGGCGCGCCCGGCCACAGCGGCTCCGTCGCCGGGTCAGGTCTGACCTGGCGGCGGAGAGCATCCCACCGAGGTGAGCATCTCACAGAGAGCAGGAGGAGAGTGGGAAGCAGCTTCCCCGCCCCTCTCCTACCCTGAACTGTAGCATGCGGAGGGCGCCCTCTGTGCCCCATCCCTCTTGTGGGTGTGCCATGCGTGCCTGCCCCGGGCAGCACAGGCATTCACTCCGCCGCTGGCACAAGTGGCACGAGTCTCGCTCTGAAGCAGGTCTTGACTCTGCACTTGTTGCAGCTCCAGTTGAAGTACCCAATGCTGCTATCGAGGATGCTTAGTGGGACCAGCTTACATAAGGTGAATCAGTTGATGTGGACAAGGTGCTGATGGCAATGCATCTGACCACATGCCCCTTTGACCCTGTCCTTTCTGGCCGAGGGGGGCTGACTGGTTGCCTCCAGAGTGTGGTTAGCGCTTAATGGTATGAGGGGCTGGTCCCTGCCGAAATGAAAGAGGCAGACATGCAGAAGAAAGAAGTACTTTGTGTTAGCAATGGAGGAAGACGGATTGATTCAGACTATGAAACTTTTACACAGATGGCATACCCCTGACAGGCGAACAAGAACTATTCAACGCAAGACAAAACATTAGGAGTTGGCTAAATATAAACGCCATTACACATTTTCTAACAAATCCAACAGCTATTGCACATGCTTCCAAACCTCTATCAAACATTTGAAAATCTAATTACAAGCACTAATGCAAAATCTAAGCCTATATTATTATGAAATAATTATGAAATAGTGACATGCAATTAGGCCAAACAAATTTGATATAGCATACTTGAGAATCAGATCTAGAGACAGTAATTTTTTTTGGGGGGGGGGTTAGACTGGCAGAGCCTGTGGGCTAAGGAGCTATTAAAGTCAGCATCCATGCTTTTATAAGAAGAGACTCTGAAGCTTCTACACAGGTGGCATTTATCACCTTTGAGGTATAGTCACCTTAACAAAGCTATTTCTCTTCTTTGCTGGAGAGGGTGTAAAGAGTTTAGAACCACTATATATATATATGTAGCGGGCAAGTGACTAATTACAGCCATTTTGGAAGAATGTTGTTGATGAACATTCTGATTGCAAATAAAATTTGTACCCCAACTTTAGTACTGTTAACCAGCTCTAAAATTGAAAATGGCAATCAAAGAATTAGTTACTTTTCTTTTAGCAGCAGCTTGACAACTTGTTGTCCAAAATTGGGAATCTTTGGAACATTCACAAATGTCACAATGGAAACAAAAGATCAGGAATTTGGAATTATGTTTCCCCATAGGAATCTGTGTTCTGGGGTGAGTAGGAGAAATGTGTGAAGGGGGTGGTGGTGTTATGTTCTCATATTCCTTTCAAAAAAACAAAACAATAAATAGCATATATTTCAAAAAGAAAAAGAATCAACAGAGTCACATTCCCCTTGTCCCTCCCCCATTAAAAGTAACAGGTAAGGGGTGCCATAACTGCTTCTTAATCTGAGCTAAAATGCTTCTTTTAAGCACACCTGCTGTTGAACAGTCGCCACCCTCTTGAGAACTTTGCTAAGAAGATATTTGCAACTGAACAGTAGTTATCACAAACCTCTGGGCCCAAGTGGGGCTTCTTGAGAAGGGTCTTACCATAATAGCTTTCTTCATGCAGGTGGCACCACACCATCCCACAAAGAACCATTAACCCCCTGGACCCACCCAGATAGCCTCCAGTCAAGGGCACCTGTGTTAGGCCAAACTCCTTCAAGTGTGTTGTTGCAGGCATGTACCGGTATAGAATTGCTACCTAATTTTCAAGCACAGCACTTTGTCTTCTTGTCATAGACACACAAGGCTGCAATCCTAAGCAACAATGAATTCAGCGATAATTATTTCTGAGTAAACATGTACAGGACAACACTATTTAAAGGTATTTTGAATAAATGGAGACATAAGTAATCCTTCATAGAGGTAAACAAATGCACTCAGTTAATTAGTTTCTTCCTTTTGTCATTAAACACCTAAGTTTAATTGTGATAACATGTGTTGCAATTGAACTACCGGTAGTTTGCAAATAACACAAGGCTGAAGCCCAAACTACACTAAAAGTTATGTGAAGTATATACTTTAAAGGGCATTCTAACAATTGTCTCTATTTAACAAAAAGCAGCTCTGAGACAGTTCTGAGTTGGGATCACGCTGCAAAGAAACTTTATTCCTTGTGCCACTTTCCCATCAAAAGTCCCCTCCCACAACTGATGTTTGCCCTTAAATATCAGCATCAAGTGATAAATTTCAGCAGGGAAACCCTCTCCCCGTTAACCCAGCTTGAGTACTCACAGCTGCTTTTGGTAAAGGAGAAGGGGTAATTGGAAGCACACATTTAATGCCACATGCAGTTTGCCCCAATCAGATCACTCTAAGTGCCATTATCCTAGCACTATACTATAGTACCTTGAACTGATAAATGTAGACTAGGACATGCTGACAGAAGGTAAGCATACATTGCAACATGTCAACTTACTGGTACTTGGAAACAGTTGCATCACCAAGCACCAAGGTGCACGTCCAGACAAAATGTGCACAGCCTGTTCTATAACCAATTAACCTGCAATAGGAATCTCTGAGCTTTGTCGCTTAATCCTCTGAAACATCCCAAACTTTCCAAACCAAAGTCTGCTTCTGCCTTTCAAATTCAGCTTGTGTGATTTATTTTACACACATGGCGGAAAAAAACTAGCGGCAAAGAACGAGAATCCTTATACTGCGGATTGCGCAAACCAGTTCATTAAAACACACTAACAAATATTTTTTCCCCAAGAGCTTCCTGCTCTTCAAAACAGTGGCTCAGCAACACAGTGCTATGCTTCATTAGGTTCTTTGTAGTAAACAAATTTATTTGCACATAGCCTACAGGGTCTCCCCCATTCTTCCCTTCCTATTGTGTGGGCTTCTAGGGATCAAGAAGGTTGATATGTTGCCACCATTTAACACCTCTGTACATGATGCTCTCATGTGCCTATGCGTGGCGGAAGGCTGGCACATTCATCCTACACAGCAATTAGAGCCTGCAACAAAATGTTGCGGTACATGAGCCAGTTTGACTAATTAGTGACTGGTGGAAGCATCAGGGAACTAACAGAACAGGAGCCAGGCTTTGTTTTGTCTTTGGGATGGAGGGGAGGAGAGAGAAAAGAAACAAACGGGAAGGAAAAAAACACAAAGGATAGCTCAGCTGATAGAGCAGGAGACTCTTACTGTCATGGGTTCATGCAAAAGGATTCCTGCATTGCGGGGTGGGGGGGGCGTTAGACTAGATGACCCCCGTGGTCCCTTCCAGCTCTAGGATTCTGTGATCCTGGGTACAATCCTAGGCATATCATACCCTTACTCCCAGGTAAGTGGGTAAAGAGGCTGCACTCTTACATCTGTTAGAGCAAAGTAGGACTGTAGACACGCGTTAAAATCGAGCTATACCGCCTGACGCGGCTTGTATGCCCCGACCTCCCTCCCCACCACAGCTCCCACCTGCATAGCCTTGGCTCCCTTGAGCACCGCAGCCTTGTCGTAAACATGGCACCGTATCACCGTGCTGCCCACGTCTACACCCAAGATATACTTCTCCGCGGTGGCAGGCGAGGCCATGGCGGCGGCGTCCTGCTCTTCCGAATCTCGCTGCCGTAGCCCCTGAAGAACCGGGCGCCCGAGCTCCGCATAGGCACGCAGCTTCCCACCCAGGCTCTTTTAAAAGCTCCCCGGGAGGAGGAGGAAGAAGAAGACGGACGCAGCAGCCGCGCCGACGGCGGGCGAGAGAGCAACGCCTCTCCATGTAGGGCGGGACTCCGGGGAGGAGAAAGCGGCCAAGGTGGAGGCGGCAGCGGCGGCCGGCTTTGAATGTCAGCAGTGATTGCGAAGGAGACGAAGGCGGGTAGGTGTAGGAGGGAGCAGAAATGGGCGGCGTGGCGAAAGTGGAGCGGAGCGCCGCCTTCCTGGTGCGCCGGAGGGCGCGAAGGCCCCTTTGCCGAGGGGGCCCGGCTTGTTTTGAAACGCCTAACTCGGTCGCCAGGCTCCCACACACGCCAAGGGGTTGAAGGGCCAAGGGTTGCAGTTTCCCGCCCACGCCCGCCCCACTTTCTCGTGGTTTCCAGGGCAAGCAGTTAAATCTCAGAGAGTCAGGTGCCAACTTGGATAAGATATTGGGGGGGGCAGGTAAGCCCCTCCCCACATAATCACAAAATGTGGCACACTATATGAAGGGCAATGCCTAACAACTTTGGAGGGGGGCTTGGCAGAGACCTCAGCCCCTATGTCCAGCGTCTCAGTGGCCACCCAGTTGCCTCTGGGAAACCCGTGAGCAGGACCTGAGGGCGAGCGCATTCTCCCCTCCTGCGGTTCCCAGGGGTTGGTATTCAAAAGCATTACTGCCTCCGGCTCTGCATGGCTAGCATGTAGTCATTTGCAACCTTGTACTCCCTGAATTTGCCTAAGCCTCTCTCAGAGCCGTCCAAGTTGATGGCCATCACTGACCTCCTTATGCAAGTGGGATCCGTGCGCTGCGTGAAGCAGTTCTTGTTTTTATTCTGTCCTGAATCTTCCAATCTTCATTAGATGCCCAGGAGTTACTGCGTTATGAGAGAGGGAGAAAAAACTCTCTCTCCAGCCCCTTCCTACATGCCATACAAAATTTTAATCATGCCACCCCCATCTCACCTTTTCTCTAAACTCGCAGTGCAGTTTCCAGAGTAAAGCCGGAAAACAGCGAGGCCCTTTGCAAACAAAACTGATACCCGAAAATTGTAGAATGTGCTAGACCAGGGGTCAGCAATCTTTTTCAGCCGTGGGCCGTCCACCGTCTTTCAGACCATGTGGGGAGCCGGACTATATTTTTTGGGGGGAAATGAAGGAATTCCTATGCCCCACAAATAACCCAGAGATGCATTTTAAATAAAAGCACACATTCTGCTCATGTGAAAACACCAGGCAGGCCCCACAAATAACCCAGAGATGCATTTTAAATTTACTCATTTACTCATGTAAAAACACGCTGATTCCTGGACCGTCCGTGGGCCGGATTGAGAAGGCAATTGGGCTGCATCCGGCCCATGGGCCTTAGGTTGCCTACCCCTGTGCTAGACAGTTGAGAACATTCCTGCATTGCAGGGGGTTGGACTGGATAACCCTTGGGGTTCCCCACCAACTCTACAATTCTCTGATTCTTTCAGTTGCAAAACAATAAACTAAAACAGATTCTGAACACAGTGACATTAGTGTATCATGAAAGACAGAAGTAACTCAACTGCCTTTACAGATAAATGAAACTTTGTTACATACTGCCTTCCAAACACATCCAGTTTTTTCCAAGAGCACACTCTTAGGCAAACTCAAACCTGAGATATTGTGCACTCTGGATTACCTCTGAAGCAATAAATGTATTTTTCAGTATGAACCACTGAGGAAACATTATGGTAAAAATGTGTTTGGCAATTCAAAGTTTTATTATGTGCAATAGGGTGTTGTTACTTTATCTTCTGCCTTGCAATATACACTGCACGCACGCACACGCAGTGTAAAATCTGCAGTTTTTGATAGTCCTATCTTTGCACTTATTGGTGTTGGTCAGGAGACATTACTCTTTGATTCAGGCTACAAAGAGGTTTACAATATGTAGTAAATTAAATTATTTCAGAGGTGTTTTTACAGAGCACTTATAGTATTTTAAACATTTACTAAGCATTTGGACAGAAAGCTGATCACATGCATTCCAGCTTCCACCTGATATATCTGATTTGGGGCATTAAATACTGGATTAGTCAAATTGCAAATAGCATAGCCTGAATCCAGCCCTTCTCTCTCTCTTTCTCTCTCTCTCTTTCCTGGAGCTGCGTTCATAAACTGCTCTTGCGCATACAAGCCCTGCATACTCAGACCACGTCCATTTGTTTGCCCTAACATTGGTCACATTTTGAGTGGCAATTCAAGGCATATTATCCCCAATCTCTTACATTTCTCCTACAAGGAAGCAGTTTTAGTGTGAATGAACTGAATTGTACCTCTCCTGCCACTCTAGAAAACAAATGGCCAATCTTAACCTTAATCCAAGATTGCATCATGACTATGCAAAACTTAAATTTCATGGCTTATTTTAAGAACAAATTACCAAACCCCCACAACCAAATAGAACATGCAGTTTAAGCCATGTCTGACATCATTCTTCCAATGAGAAATAAACATACCGAAACTCAAAATTTTAGTTTACATTTTTATTCCAAGCAGACAAGGCCAAGTCTTTTATAAAATTATTGTATTAAAGTTCTCCAGAGTACAGTATTTAATCCATATGATTTATTCCTTCAGGGTATATTGTACATTTATATTTAAAAATACTTTTGCACAGCTACATGCTAGAATTCTGAAATGCACAACACTATACACAAAAATACACTCCATATTAATCATGCCAGTTTTAAACATTTTTTTGGCAGATAGACAAAAGTTCTTTTTTAAAAAGAAACTATAAAAATGTGCACAAAAAGTCTTCCCTTTCAGATTTTAATAAAATACTGCTCTGTACAAGATCTTAATGAAAATTCCCAGCATTTACAAAATACATTTGAGAGAAATAAGCCATATAACTTTATTAAAAAAAAAACAAGCAAAAATTCTATAAGCCAATTATTTATGTTTTAGAGATTATGTCTTTAAAAACTGGGCAGTGGATATAAAGAAATTGATACTAATCCGGCAGATTAACAGAGAGAATAGAAAACAGTGAAACAGGTACAATGACAAGTATAGATGGGAACCATTGTTCAATAGGTAACAACAAACAGAGAATTTTGCTGGTTCTGAGATACACATAAATCTTCAGGGTGTCTATTTCTATTATGCTGGCAGAAGCAATTCCAGTGCCTGGATTAAGGATCAGATAACCATAGATATAACCCAGGTTATATCTATTCATATATATATATATATATATATATATATATGAAAAATTTATGTTGTTTGAGACACGATAGTAAAAGAAATCAATTCTCTCTTCCATGGGAGTCCACCTTATTCATTCTCTAGAGACTGAAGTCAAGTTACCAGGCAGTATGATCTGAGAAAATAATTTAGTACTATACAAGTGAGAACAGTATGACAGACCTTGTCAAGGGAAATATGGCTGGACTGTCCCAAGTTTAAGTGCTTTAAGTCCCATTAAGCATGTATTTTCACTCTTAAATGGAAAGCAGTGAGGAAAGCACTTTTCACTTTAACAGGACCACTTCACATGCAGCAAAGCGAAGATGCCCTAAAACAAAGGAATGCAACCCCTGCGGAGGGGAACTTCTGGCTCCAATGTACAATCGGAAGCCTTAAAGCAAGCAAGGAAAACCAGGCTTCACTTCTACCAACCATCAGTAGTAAAGTCAAAGCCTGGTGTATCATCTGTTGCAGCAGAGTTCTGCCGAACTCGCTCATGCAGCTGGTGCCATTAGCTGATAGATGGTGGAGCTGAAGCCTGCTTATCAGCTGCAAAAGTAAGCTCCCCAATACCTACAGAAAACAGTTGATGGGCGTGAAGTTGAAGCCACAGGCACTTTAAAGCATTATACAAGGTTCTTTGCAAGCTCTGTGTGGTGTGCTGAACATCCAGTCTCCTGGTGTCAGATGACTAACACCTGTCAAATTTTGCCTCCTGGACTAGGATTTGGCCTGTGGAGCCAAAAGGTTCCCCACTGCTGCACAGTACTACTAGAACATGAAAATTAATCTGCATGACAAAATAATAATTCCATACTAGAGTGTTACCAAGTTGGTTTTTTTGTGCCTTGGATACAGTGAAATTTTAGATTTGAATAGCTCCATGATACATAGAAGTGGAGCTAAGATTGCACCCAGGGTACTGTTGCAACATTATTTTCCTATATAGAGGTTAATCTATGTTATTTGAGGCAGCGGGTGGGGGAGTAATGTGTGACCCACAACAGCTTAGCTAGTTTCTCTTTTAAGAAATTATGGCATTTAAAAAATAAGTGATAAACAGTATCCTTCAGGCTAGTATTTTACTTATCTCAGATTATGAAACATGAATTTGTGCTGAAGAACAAGTAGATCATAGGAAGACAGCACAGTAGAACTAAAACAGCGCAGTAGAATGAAGACAATGTTTGAGTCTGAATATGAATTAGACTGGGTTGTCTTCTAGCTTACACTAATTTGGAATATTTGGGAACATTCGCCATTATTTCTGAAACTGTACTATTTAAGGAATCATGCTTTGGTTATACCAGATCCAAGGAGCATATACTATTTCAGAACAATGAAAGTGCTTTAAAAAAGCAGAGCCAGATCTGTTGTGGAGGCTGCACGTTAGTAGAGAAGCGTACAGGAGTCATTCCCAAAACTACAACTTGTTACAGTGATGAGGTACCTCTTATTCTGTAAAAGGGGGGAAACCAACATGGTGTTCTTCAGATGTTATTAGACTGCAGTTCCCAGCATCTCTCACCACTGGCCATGCTGGCTGGGGCTAATAGAAGCTGGAGTCCAGCAACATCTGGAAAGCACAACATTTTGTCTACTCCTGCTGCAAATCCCTGAAGCATTTGTTTGCTCTGGCTTCCTCTGTCGGCGGCTCATTTGTGGTGGCATTTAGTTAAAGATAATTTATTACAATAGTCTCAAGTTATTGAGATGCTTTGGCATAACTCCTGGAAATGAACCTGGCAATGCCACAATAGTTAAAATCTATGCCCACTGTATCAGATCAAAAAACCTGAAAAATCTAAAAAGAAAGTATACCAGTTACATATAAATAAATTGCTTTTAGAAGTTATTATATCATTAAAAACAAGACATCAAGAATTATTCTTTGCATTCGTTGAGGACTTTAATATCTTGGTTTAAACAAAGCTATTCTCAATTAAGACGGCCAAGTCAGTATTATTGCTCCTCTCTTGGGACAGTACACAAACCCCACTTTTCAGACTGAGGCATGATGGACAGGGTTGTTACTTTAACTCAAGAGTTTCTTGTGTTTTACATCAGGTTAAATCAAGCTCTTCAGTGAACATAATTGTTTTCATTGTTTCTGACAGAAAATATTTACAGTCCAAAACACCTTTCAAATTATTATGCTTACATTTTTAAAATAATATTTATTGGTTTTATAATACTAAGGAAATGTAAAGTAATCCATGACCCATACTTATTCTGAAGATTTGGGTGCACCAAAATTGACAGCCAATTTTCTGGGCTTTCGCTTGGTAGACACATTTGGTGTTGATTTCTTACGAGATGCAACTGAGCCTGGAGGAGCCATTTTCTCTTGGAAAGATGGAGCAGCTTGATGAGACCTTAAATGTTCTGAAGAAGCATCCTGTGGGTTCATTTTTGTAGTGTCGATGCTTGACTGTTCATTCTTTAACTGCACATTTTGAAGAGAACCTGGGAAATCTTTTGGCTCAACATTAGTCTTGCTGGCAACCCTTTTCTTAGTTACCTTTAAAAAAAAAAGAGGTTTAGTTTTCTAACATGTGAGAAGCATATGTAATTTGTGTGTGTGTGTGTGTGTGTGTGTGTGTGTGTGTGTAGCTGCTGTCAGATCTTACCTGCAAGGGTATAAACTGATTGTGTGCACCAGTTGGTACAGTGCCTGCAAAAGGCATATTCCCAGGATAGGAACCAGGAAAATAAGGTTTCCCATGGACTGGAACTGGTGCTCCCCATGGCACTGGGCCAAACGCATGAGGTGGTGAAGGAAACAAATTAGCTGCGAAAACAATAAGCTCATTTTAGATTCCAGTATTAACTAAGAAAAATGGGTAGCTACTCTTTCAAAGCCTCCCTCCCTCCACTTCCAAATGGAATTCAGAAAGGAAATTTAGCTGCTAAATTTAGCTCATATATTTCATAATAATTGGAGAAAAAGGTGCATTCTTTATGGAGCCCAAAAGACAAATTTATGAGACACTAGAGATCAATGCATTCAATACTTTCCCCTCTCACTGTGAGAAAAAATAATGCAACTTGTCTCACAAAGAACATTAAGTCCTAAAAACTTTAGGACTTTGTTTATAAAAACTTAGGGAGTTGTTTATAAAATTAATCTATATAGAATAATCAAATTATATACAATTATAAAAGAAAGCACTGTTGCTGATAAAGACTAGCAGTTTGCTACTATGCAACTTCTACAGAAGGTTAATTTGCTTCAAACTATACCATATGAAAAACATGCATTTACACACACACGAAGTTAAAATGGATTACATGTACCAGTGTGCTGGGTGAAGACTGGAGGAATGGATCCAGGAGGCACAAGAGCTCCCATGGGTTGATAATTTGGAAATACAGGTGGTGGTGGTAGAGGAAAGTTCATCCCGACAGAGCTCTGTATGAAAAAGGATACTTAAAAGTTTGTGATATAGGAAGCATGATTAGCTAATAAATGGAAATGAGTATTCTAAGGTTTTATAAAGCATTTTGACTGCTGGTCTCACCAATTGCTGCAAAGCAAAAAGTGCTGCTTTCTCCTTAGCTTCATTTTCAGAGTGACATTGAGGTCCGTGTACTAATAAGCCATTTGATAGCTTTACTTGACAAACTGTCATCGTCTATGGAAGAAAAGAAGACAAGCAACTTTGTTTTCTACATAGCGTATTGTAAACAGACTGCTAAATGGACAGATTTATACAAAGGGTGGGCAATTTATTTGCCTTCTAACAGAAGAAGAGTTTGGATTTGATAGCCCGCTTTATCACTACCCTAAGGAGTCTCAAAGGGGCTAACATTCTCCTTTCCCTTCCTCCCCCACAACAAACACTCTGTGAGGTGAGTGGGATGAGAGACTTCAAAGAAGTGTGACTAGCCCAAGGTCACCCAGCAGCTGCATGTGGAGGAGCAGAGACGCGAACCCGGTTCACCAGATTACGAGTCTACCACTCTTAACCACTACACCACACTGGAAACAGAGTTTCCTATTGAAGATTAGCAAAGTATCCTTCTGTCTAATGTCACCAGTCTACAACTTTCATAATCCCTGACCATTGGCCATGCTGGCTGGGGAGTCTAGCAGCATCTGGTGGGTACCATGCTGGCTACCCTGGTCTAAATGATGAAAAATGGGGAGCAGCTCTCACCCGTCCCTGGGGACACTAACAAATAACTTCTCAGCATGAACCCAGAAATTACCTACTCAGAGAATGAAATGATTCTCTCTACTCTTTTTATACCGTTGTGTCCATTCTTTTAATCTCCTTTTCCATTCCACCCCACCGCCTGGTTTATAGTTTGCCCCAACTCCCATGTTGCTCAGCAGTCAATAGCTGTCAAGTGCTCATTAGCCTGTTTTGTTTCCCCCTTTATTTTTAGGGTAGTTCATAAAGGTATTTTGTCCCTTGCAAATCTCAAGTCTGGTGATGCCTCCTTCTTGCATGTGGGTGGAACAATTTGGCTATATTTGTGCAAGCCCATTTAAGACTTGAACTGGAAATAAAAGAGAATATGGGTGGGTGTTGTTTTTTTACATACTACACAGATCTGCTATTTGAAGCTAAGTTACCTGTGGTGTTCTAAGAAATGAGAAATCTGGCTGCAGCATTCCAAGAAGGGAACAGATACGAGAAAGCTCAGATACTGGAGTGGATAATGAGTTTGGTGGTCCAAGAAGTGGGTGGCCTCCAACCTCCATGCCCTGAGTGTTCTGAGGTCCTGCTGTGCCAGGGGATTTGTTCATGAAAGCAGCTACCAAGGAAGAATAAATACATGTAATCAGTACCATGTTTGAAGAAATGAACCAGAGTACTTTGTTTAATTTGATTGTTAGATGTTCAAAAGGTTTTACACAGGGTGGATAAAAATCAACGATTTTTTTTTAAAAAATTGGATTTTTTTGATTTAAATCAGATTTTTTTGATTTAAATCGAATTTTTTTGATTTAAATCGGATTTTTAAAATAAAATGCTTTTGGAGGAAAAATCTTTCTAAATATAGTCTTCTATTTAAGTTACATTGTAGTCCAAAGGCTATTCATCAGGAAATAAGGATTTGTTTTAAGTTTATCAAGTGTGCTAAAACTCAGTCTAAGTTTTTTTAAAAAAAATGTTTAACAACATCAGTTAACAAACATGGATACATATGCTATCATGTTATTGTTTTAGTTAAATAAATTGTTTAAATGGTTATTAAGGAAATGATTATTTTTCTCCTTCCAATAAAGTACAGCAGAAAAGTTGTCCAAATATAAACAGTTAACTTATTAAACCTCACCATAATTTCATAATTATCTGTCTATGTATTTCTAGTAGTATAACCAAATCAGTAATTTTTGATATAACTGTAAAAACTACTCTGAAAATTTATTATTCCAAAAATGAAACCTTCATATGGTTGTAAATATTAAGATTATACCAGCAAGAATGAGTCTTTCTGTAAAAAGATATTTAAATCAAGTCTTACTGACTAGTGATTTAAATTAAGCCTTACTGACTAGTGATTTAAATCGTGATTTAAATCATGATTTAAATCAATTTGATTTAAATCAAATCCACCCTGGTTTTACATAATCAATAAACATTAATTTTAGATCCGCATAGCACAAGCAATTTATTCAATTATAGAACAAAGCTTTTATACATACCCATCTTTTTGGCATGGGTATGTTGTGAGGCAGGCGCACAAGAATCCTGCCTACAAGTTGGAGCAGACACTTCATTTGCCACTGACTTTGCTTCTGCTGCGTCAGAACCATCTATCTTCAAAATTTCTTTGAGCATCTGTGTTCCTTTCTTTAAAAAAAAAGCAAACAGCATTTATATATTGTATAAATTGAGAATTTTATCATAGAAATTTGTCTGTACATTAAATGCATCCAAAGTTAAACAAATGAAGTCAATTCCAACTTTGCAGCTTACTCAACAGCAGCATACAAACCATAGCAAAAGACTGTGGAGACAAGTGTTCTTCATTAGTTGGTTCCTTGGGATATGACCGTGGCACCTCTTTTTCTTTGAAAATTTTCAAAGATGCCAAAATGTCTTCAAGTTCAGATCCGTTCTAAGGAATATATAGATATATACATATATGAAAGAATTAGAAGAGCAAAATTCAGAGAAAGGAAGACGTGCAAATTCCACTGAAACCAATATGAAAACTTATTCATTTAGAGGGAACCTAAGGTACATATTACTTAAAAGGTCTCCTCCATTCACTGCAAAGTCTGGAAGAATTTTGCCCGTGTCTCCACTGTGTGCCTAGAGTTCTCGTCGATACTGCAGCAAAGGACAAAGGCTCTAAAGCTCAGGAGCACATGTGGGCCATGTTAAATGTATTTCAAACAAAGCAAACAAGTAAAAGGGATTCATAATTCTTCAGGAACTCGCTACGAAGTGGCTCAGCTGTCAGTCTTTTTAGTTGTTCTGTATATATACCGGTAATACCACTATGATTTAGCTAGATGCCCACAGACAATAATTCACAATACATACATGAGATACAATTTATATAGAGAGAATTTTAAATCTTTATTTCACCCATTTCTTCTGACAATTTTGAGAAATGTATTATCTGCAGCAGGCCACTGAGCAGAGAGGCAGGGATCTAGTGATCCTCTGGCCTATGCTTGAGAGGGAGAGAGGGGCCAATATCATCTCATGGCTTAGAGCTTGCTAAAGTGTCTGGCTAGTTCTCGTCACAGGTGCAATCCCATATGGAAAAAGACCATGTAGAAAATAAAGCATTCGACAATTCTGGTGCATTAAAATTAATATCTAATAAAATCTACTTGTCATTTTTTCTTCTTCTTCAGAATGTACTTGGGTACATCAATCAAATATTTAGATTGCCATTTTCCTACCTTCTCGGTTATACTGGGACTGTCAACTGCAGGCTTTGGTTCTACTGGCTCATTGGGGGCTTCATTCCTCTTCAATAGCTTCACACTATACTTATTAGCACCTGTGAAATTCTGAGACAGACCAGGTCAAATGTAAAAGCAAATTAACAAGGCAAAAATGATTTTTTTTAACAAACTCTTATTCCTGCAGGTATACTTTCTTACATCACTCGTGCTAAAAGCTATCAGTGATTAGCTGCACAAGTAATTTTGGAAATCTCTCAGCTTCACTAGTCAAGACCTATGAGATCATACAAGGGCCACCTCAAGCAGATGTATCACACATATAGTTACACTCTGTGGCAGGAACGCGGAGGGGCATTTGCCAATTTAATCCATGTCCAAAAATATATGTTAGGCATACCCAAGCGTCACAAACCGTTGCTATTTCTGCCCTTTGTTTCCTTTGAACAGTTCACCATAAAACAGCAAACATAAAACGGCACCAGAAAATTACCGGTTTATTTGATCCTTTATGTGTTTGACTGTCAGTTCTTGGACCTTTAGAGTCGTCTTTAGCTAGAAATACAAAAGTTTATAATATTAGCTAAACAAGTAACGTGTTTTTTCAAAAACTGTTTATATATAAAACGAGTGTGTGTGTGCAATCCTACATGTGTCTACTAAGAAGGAAGTCCCACTTAGTTTGATGGAGCTTACTCCCATGTAAATAGGTACAGAAACACAGCTAGGGTGAGTCCTCTTCGTCAATCTAGTATATTTCCCCCCACTTTCTTTTTACTATCTCTTTTCAGAAGATGTAACAAAAGAGATAAAATCTGGGTGAATGGCTGCAACAGAGAACTCAAACAGCACAATGTAGCTCCTGAACAGGATGAAAGAAATGGGTATACTGGACTAGCTGAAAGGTGTTTATCGAAGGGCCACTAGGACACCGTCAAATGAGTCAATGAGTTCCTTACATTACTTGAAGCAGGAAAATGTCATGATTCCAATAGAATTTCTGTGTGATCCCTCCCTTAGAAAAACAGTTCACCATCTAGATAAGCTTGTAAGTTAAACATCCAACAATTAAAAACAACACATTTATTTAACAACCAAAATGCCAACAAACAGAAAGGCATGACCACTCTTTAGAGACTCTGCTCTTAACCCACCTCTTTATGTCATGCAGTTTTGGGTGGGCCTTGGCCTCCCAGTACTCCCTGAGAAACACCCTTTAGGTGAATGACATGGACACTTATCTAATGGCACTAAGACTCACCCAAGTGAGATTTTTTGTAGCAGCTGTGGAGAAGTTTTGGACCTCCAGATGTTGCTGAACTACAACTGCCATCATCCCTGGC
Organism: Darevskia mixta; assembly: GCA_034641385.1. Taxonomy (NCBI): domain Eukaryota; kingdom Metazoa; phylum Chordata; class Lepidosauria; order Squamata; family Lacertidae; genus Darevskia; species Darevskia mixta. The sequence goes on from JAWWNH010000030.1 coordinate 15,778,871, forward strand.
CATTGCTCACGCTTGCTAGGGCTGATGGGAGTTCTAGTTCAAGCAATATCTGGAGGGCCAAAGGTTCCACACTCCTGTTCTGCAGCTAAAGGACCTGTTGACGCCTCTGAAAAGCTGCTTCTGCAGAAGCATAAATGTGTATTTTATAGTGTCTTGTAAACGTATTCGAAGTAGCCTCAGTCCCTGCCCTACAAACCACTTGTAGAAAATGCTGCAGATACTCTCACTGAGTGAATCAAATGAAGAGAATTATATGCCAAAGAAATACAAGCTTTAATCCACCTAGCTATGGTGGGTGTTGAAATCTTTCTCCCTAAGTACGCTTGTTTATCCAAATGGCTTTGCCATATCTATTGATCAATTGATCTATCTAATCTGCCCTGTGGACAGCCAGAGAGTACTATGCATGTTCTTTAAGATGACATGGGAAAAGACAGAAAGTAAGTAACACCAGCTCCTGCTGGTAGTGAAAAACAGTCTGCAGTACAATTCCGTCTTTGTTAAACACACAATGATGTTTTCCAATGGACAAAGCTCCCAGCTCTGAAATCCTTGCTGATGCTTTGGCCACTAGAAAAAGCACTTTAAGTGACATCAGCCATAGAAAAACAGACTTCAGTCATTCAAATGGTGGTTTCTGCAGTTGCAAATAGTAAATTCCAAGTTGAAAAATGGTATTGCACTAGGGCTAGCTAATGCTGCCCCTCTCAGGAACTGTTTCAAATAGAGATGGGTGCCAAACTTCTTGCCGCAAGAACATCAATCAGATTAAGTTAAAAAATAATACCTCACAAAACAAAAATTCAAAGTGTAACAGCAAACTATGTCATACTCATAATAATCAAGCTCAAGGCTATTGATTTCAATGGATCGCCATGTATTAGCAACCCTAAATCCACTTTCACCCTTTTTTGGTGAGAGGGGGAGGTAATGACATGCATTTCTTCATGGGTTGGGGTTATAATGGCAACACTCCGTCTGTCATAAGCATCACTTTCTACAGGACTAGAATAAACTAAATGCTTTCCAAAATTGAATCTGTAACTTGATGAAGGAATATACAAAATTCAAAGAAAAGTACTTACACTTCCTGAAAGATTCCTGTTTTCTTTGCTGACCTTTGAAGCTACTCTCATTGAAGCCTGGTTTGCTGAACTGGCCACCCGTATTTAGCTTTATGTATTGAGGTAAAATTCCACCCTAGAAAATGACATTGTTCAGTAGCAAAATCCTGTTCAGAAAGTCTCACACACATCACATCACATCACATCCACTCCACTACAGAAACTAACCTTCTCATGCCTATCATGTTGGGCAGACTGAGACTTTCCAGAGCTCTGCAATGATTGCCATATGCTGCAAAATTCATCATCTTGCTTATCTTGAGCCTGGTGGGAAGGAAAAATAAAACCAACCCATTTATACCAAGATCTGCTCTAAAAAAATCCTTACAACCAAGAGAGCTATGGCTGTGTAGATTTAATAGCTTAAAAGTTTAAGGAGCAAAATGAGGAAGAGAGGTAATAAGTGAAGTCACTTACCCTAGACCCATAAAGTCAAAACAGTAGTGAAATGGGCAAAACATATTCTGGTCTTCTGGCATTGTGGAGATGTAAAAGGGGGAGCCGGGACGCGGGTGGCGCTGTGGTCTAAACCACAGAGCCTAGGGCTTGCTGATCAGAAGGTTGACGGTTCGAATCCCTGTGACGGGGTGAGCTCCCGTTGCTCGGTCCCTGCTCCTGCCAACTTAGCAGTTCAAAAGCACATCAAAGTGCAAGTAGATAAATAGGTACTGCTCCAGCGGGAAGGTAAACGGCATTTCCGTGTGCTGCTCTGGTTCGCCAGAAGCGGCTTAGTCATGCTGGCCACATGACCCAGAAGCTGTACGCCAGCTCCCTCGGCCAGTAAAGCAAGATGAGCACCGCAACCCCAGAGTCATCCGCAACTGGACCTAATGGCCAGGGGTCCCTTTACCTTTAAAAAGGGTAGCCACCTACTGCATCAGCTTGCCTGCTTACCAATGCAGTTCTTATAGTATCTTGGCATTTTGCCTCACAGTGTCACACTGCCACATATTTTCTTGCACATATACCTAAACCCGTACCCTACGGGGCCTTCCTCAGTTTTATCTCTACTTTTTAAACGGGCGGATGGGAGTTTCTTCAAGGTGAAATGTTGAAGGCCCAAATGTAGACAAGAAAAAAAAAGCGGGAGGCATCTAAAGAAGCTGGCTGCATAATGGGTGTGGCTGCATAAGGGGCTCAGAGATGAGTTGAGATTTGGGAAAGGCATGTATAAGAAATGGAAGAAAGGGTAAATCACGAAAGAGGAGTATACACATGTAGCTAATGGTTGCAGGGCAAATGTCAGGCGGTCTAAAGCTCAGAATGAGCTCACGCTTGCAAGAGAGGTTTAAAATAATTTTTTAAAAAGGTTTATTCGGATAGCAGCCTGACCCATGTCCCAGTCTCACAAGATACCCCATAATCTCTCCCCACTTCATACAAAACCCTCTCAATCCCCCATGTGGTATCCATTCTCTCTTGTTACTGCCCCCACCCCACCCCGCTACTACCCATACATACTACTCACACCTCACCCTCCTTACAATTCCACAGGACTTCCTTTTATAATACACACACACACACACACACACACACACACACTACTTCCTTCCCTAACTCAGTCTACATCTACTAGCATATACTAAGAAAATAATGCTACTTACTTTGTATTTCTGATTGCTGCTTAAATATGCTCCTTTCTGGAGGGAATTGGAATTGCCTTGGGTTTCAACCTTGGGATTGTTATGCTGTTTTCCATTCACTTGCTAGATGAAAGATTAAGAAAATTTAACAGAATAGCTATTCAACTTGTTTCCTCTTCTTTAAAATACTCGTTATTGCTATGATTCCTCCCCTCCACCCGCCCGAGGGGAAGGGGAAATAGATGATCTCCAGTGAATGTGGTAAAAGAAGAACACCTGTACAACGTGAACCCTTTCATCAACATTAATTTGTTTTGGGAAATTTCCTTACCTACTTAGCCTCCTTATACTGACAGAATCTATCTCAAATAGAAATACATTCCTCATCAAACACACTTCTTTCCCCTACCCTCAAAGTGTATCGTGCGGATTAAGAGATTTCCAGGTGTTTTCTTACGCAAACCTGGATGAGTCTAAGCTACTGTAGCTAACCATGTTTACAGTAATCATTAAAGCCTGTCTAAACTCTGCTATAAAAAAAAAGTTAGCATCCATTGAGATCTACTGTTAACAATGACTTTATTTTCTGGGACATAATTATAGGAACTAAAATGTGGACTTACTCGAGTTGGAACAAAGAGGGAGCGAGGAGAATGGTTGAGACCTCCTTGATGTGCTTTTTGTGTAGATACAGAAAATGATTCGGGTGAATATGAGCTGTAGGGACTCACAGCTGGCTGAGGTTTAACTATGGCAGTTAGCTTCTGATTTCCTGTTTCAGACCGATTACCATAAGAAAGGTTGATTAAGGCACTGGCTGGAATGCGGTACCCTCTGCCAGGTGAGCTCCTAGAGGAAGGAGAGGAAGGCTAATGAAAATAGTGCTTTTGTTATGCCAGTGGTGCATGACTAATAGAAATGTGCCCCCAAAGTATATGGGTAGGGGACCGTAGACCACAACCTCAAAGCTTAGCAATTCTACAAATGGAGGCACTGAGAGCTGCAGAGGAAAAACTGGTGAATTGGTTCTCCCCTTCCATCAGGAGTGCCTCTGCTGGACTGAAGTCTCATCCACAAACAGGAGAACTAATAGTTGCAAAATGCTACATTTGGATCCAACCTAATGTTGTTCAAAGGGTGATTTGACTAAATATCCAATAGCACTTTTCTGTGCAAATGTTACATGTTTCTCTAGGATCTGTGCAACACCCTAAAAAGATGCAAATAAACAAACCTTATTGTTAAGCCTCCATGAAACTCTTCATCAAACAGTACTTCATACAGAACATCAGATTCTCTGCTGGCTGAAGAAAATATGCACTATAAGCAAACATTACTGACTAAATGTGAAGATACTTCAAAACTTAACATTTTCCAAATATGAGTCAAATAATCAAATAATCTCATGACATCTTGAAGACTACGGGTTGTATCAAATTAAATCATGCTCAGAAGTAGACCCACTAAAATTAATGGACCCAAATATGCTATGTCTATTAGAGTCTAATCTGAGTATGACTTAGCTGGAGACAACCTTAACAAATTATGGCATTAGCTTACATGTACTAGAAAACTGGAACTGTTTTAAAGACAATGTCACCCAACTACATAACTTGTTTTTTATTTGAAACTTTCCTAAATCACTCTGGAATAGTTAAAGTAGCTACATTTTTTCCTCATATTCCAAAGGTCTTCGATCCTTGATCAGAATGTATGTTAACCGATTTAAGTTAACCTATTGCAACAAGGTGCTGTGGCACCTTAAAGGTCAGGATCTGCATCCCCCAGGTATAGGAAGGGGGCAAAAACCCAGGGGATTTACTAATTAAGGCCAAAAGGTCAATCAACACATAAGGTGTGTCACGGTACTCAACAGCCCTCAAACAAGTGCTGTTACAGGAAGATTAGCTCAGTTGGTAGAGCAGAAGACTCGTAATCTCAGGATTGTGGGTTTGAGCCCCTCATTGGGCAAAGGATTCCTGCATTTCAGGGGACTGGACTAGATGATCCTTGTGGTCCCCTCACTTCCAACTCTACAATGCTATGATTCTAAGTACAGATCTCTCAACCTTTGGGCCTCACATTAGGTGTAATACCTACTCAGTTAAGTGAGCCCTTCAAGCATTGTTATAAATGAACTCTGACAACAGAAACCACAAGACTCTTTGCTGTCATGACAGAAAGAATAAAGAAAATTCCTTCTCTCCTCCTAAGGGGTGGACTTTGGTCTTTCAGATTTCAGCAACATCCTGTGCATGTCCAGCATTCAGCACCCCACCTGCTTTTCACCTTCCGCTCTGCTCAATTCACCAAGTCATAGTTGCAACGCCCTGCAGAGGCCCCTAGGCTCAGTGCCCAGTGCAGCAGAACCAGTCACACTGCCCTAAACCTGCCTCTGCTAAACATCCTAGATTGGAGTGATGTATGCAAGCGTGCTCACATTCTTAAAATAACTCCTATGAGAAAGTGAGATCAAAAGGCTTATTATTTTCACCCCCTCCTTCGCCTTTAGGGCACAGATGTGCCTCACATGCTTAAGTTACTCCATAAACTACTATGCATACTGAAATAAAATAACAATGCTTGCCACATCTGATACTTAAAAAAATTATTACAATGGTTCAGATTTCTAGGTGCACGAGTGAAAAGTCACTAAGGCAATGGAACATGCCTAAAATTCTAACTGCTTCTGGTTGTTCTCATTGATGCTTTGAACTATTCTGTGATAGATGCCTCAGCTTTCGCTATGGTTAACGTTAGCCGTACGTTTAGCGTTATGTGTGAAATTAACTCATTTTGCGTTCATTGAATGATCTTCACATTATTTTAAAAGCAAAAGAGACTGTTCACAAAAAGGCATTGTAATGTGTTACCTCCTTTAATTCCTATCACAGTGCCACGAAGTCCAAGGCGAACGGAAAAACTCTCTCTCACATTAACAACACGGTCAAACAGTCGATATTCTGCATCTCGATCTGGTATAATTCCATGCTGCTGTTCTAAAGGCTAGTATGAATCAAAGATAAAATAATTCAAATATGAATAGTTAACATTGTGGAACAAAATCACTAGCCCCCCCCAAACATTAATTATGTATACATTTTATTAAGAGATAAAATAGTCAAATAATTTTGTAACGTATTTTTGGTTGGCATCTTCGTAGCCTGTAGAACATGCAAACACTAAGACTAGTCTACAAAGAACAAATTGGAAACAGCATTTTTTAAAATGTGGTTGAGAATCAGAAATGTCCAAGGCAACCCCTTTTTTAAATGTTGTTTATATATTTATGTTGGGCACTTATTGTGAATGCCCTTCCTGGTTTGAGGTGAACAAGACCTCAATTACTGATGGATTAGCTCCTCTTAGCACCCAGGAAAAGGAAGGGAAAATATGAGCAACTTTTGTGTTCCAGCTTGGATCTGGTAACACCTCCAGTTCAGTTCTGTACTGTGGACAAGAGACTGACAGTTAAAGAGTAGATGTACAGGCATAGAACTTATTGGAAAGAGAGCCAGACAAACGCCTGAAAATATAAAAGGCTGTCTAGGTCAGTGGTATGATGTTATGGAGAACACTTCTATTGAAGGCCAGTGAAAACTTCAATGGAGATCCTCCTTATATTGCCCGGTGAATGTAGACCCTGTATGGCACGTATCAGAAATGCTAGCATTACTCAAAATAGCTGCTGAAAGTGGCTGATGCCCTGGTGGAGTGTGTTGGGTGGAGTAGGCAAGTTTTGGGTTTTGTGGGCTAGGAGAAAGAAACAATGGGACTTCCCTTTCGAGATAAAGAATCTCGGATAACTATGGTTTGCTGCACCAATGAGGGACTCCCAGAACAACAGTGTCCCCTCTCTTTGGATTTTATTGAGGACTCTGGAGATCAAGAAAGTGAAGGGGGAGGCACAGAGCAGGCTGTTGGATCATGGAATAATAATAATAATAATAACAATAATAATAATAATTTATTATTTATACCCCGCCCATCTGGCTGGGTTTCCCCAGCCACTCTGGGCGGCTTTCAACAGAACATTAAAATACAATAATCTATAAAACATTAAAAGCCTCCCTAAACAGGGCTGCCTTCAGATGTCTTCTAAAGGTCTGGGGTAGTTGTTGTTCTCTTTGACATCTGAAGGGAGGGCGTTCCACAGGGCGGGCTTGAGGAAGGTTGAGTATATTCATGCCCTCTACCCAGTAGGAAGGTTGAGTATATTCATGCCCTCTACCCAGTAGGAACGAAACCTGAGAAAAGAACTGGCCAACAACAGAGGTGATTTATGGTTTGTTTGGGATATGAATAGGTCTAAGGAAAAGGGTGCTGAAGCTTTCATGAATGGTGGTCTGGAGGAGGTTCCACACTCCTGAGTCCACTACATGCCTGCTGAGGAAGTTCACCAGAATATGCTGGGCAGAAACGGAAAGGAGCCAGAGAAGGATAAGGGAGTAAATACAGACACAAGAAGAAGCCTTTTATTTTGAATAAGAAAAAGGAGAAGCAATGAAGTTTAGAGGAGAAGGCTAAGCTATTGCAGGAGACAAGACAGAGGTTGAAAGAGGGGGGGGGGGAATCAGGTGACAAGAACAATGAGCAGCTCTGCCTGAGCAAATGTAAGGAATGAAACAGGAAAAGCCAGCAGGACTGAGATAGACATCAAATGCTGTTCATATGATTCCTTACCTTTCTTGGCTGGGAGGAGGAGTTAACCCATTGATAATGAGTTCATATCAAATGGAGAAATAAGAAGCATTATGTGTGTAATATTATTGTGTTTATAAATGGGTAACAGTGCGAGATTAAAAACTCAGCACTACCTGAATCCTGACTATTACTTGGTGTGAAGGAATATCTGAACAAGATAATGCAAGCTAGTGTGAAGTTTTCTTCTTTCTTTCTTATTTATTTACACTGTTTAATTGTAAAAAAAAAACCTCAAAGCAGTTTAAAAGGTAAAGGGACCCCTGACCATTAGGTCCAGTCACGGACGACTCTGGGGTTGTGGCGTTCATCTCGCTTTATTGGCCAAGGGAGCCGGCGTACAGCTTCTGGGTCATGTGGCAGCATGACTAAGCCGCTTCTGGCAAAACCAGAACAGTGCACGAAAACGCCGTTTACCTTCCCACCGGAGCGGTACCTATTTATCTACTTGCACTTTGACGTGCTTTTAAACTGCTAGGTTGGCAGGAGCTGGGACTGAACAACGGGAGCTTACTCCGTCGTGGGGATTCAAACCGCTGACCTTCTGATCGGCAAGCCCTAGGCTCAGTGGTTTAGACCAAATGAATATCAAATTAGCATAGATAGAACACCAAACTCTGTTGGTGGTGAAGTTATTGTTGAAATTTTAATTAAATAATTCAGAAGGGCATCATATTCCCCTATGAACAAGAAAGAATTCCTGTTAAGACTTTATCTTACAAGAACAGTATCCTTCCATTCACAAAATAACCCACTTACCCTGAATAACAAGTGAGGTTTCACTGTCACACGCACTTTCTTATTGCTTTTCCTTTGCTAAAGGGGGAAAACAAGAAACTGAATACACAGAACACAGTTTGGATTATGCTTGCTTTTCAACATTTTTCTTTAGCTCAAAGTAGCTGAATCATTGCTCTCTTTCTACATAACACCTCTCTTTCAACTACTCATGCCTAGTGAACAATGCTCTCTACCAAAACAGTCTATTATACCAATGAGTACTTATGTTATATCAACAAAATCAGGGACACTGAACTTGGGAAGAGTTGTGTTTTTTTTTACAGTGCTTGACAAATAATGCATAAGTGAATTTGATGTAAAATGTAATGGGGCAAATCCGAACTGCTATTTCTGAAGTCTTCAAAACCACACTAGCTGAGTGATAGATATCCAAGCAAGTCGCACTCGGAGGAGGGCCCACTGAAATCAGTGTGCTTAACTCAACTGATTTCAATGGGTCAAGCCGGAGTATAACTAGCACTGGGTATCACCTGATATGTGTAACTTTCTAGACTGAAATCTTTATACCTCATAAAGCAGGTTGCAATCCAAAGTTAAGCTCAAACTATCATGCCAGTTAAATACAATTTTTCTGATAGGAAGTGGATAAATTCTAATCCCAATTTATAATCTCATTCCTATATATTGTGATTACAAGACATACAACTTAAAATAAAAATAGTACCTTGCACTTTTCTACTTCTTCTTCAATCTTTTCGACAATAGCCATATCCAAAATTTGCAAATCACAAGAGGAACGAGAGAGTGCACTGACAGGATGAGCCTTTAGCCACGCAATGATTTCTTGAACCTTCTCAGCACTACATTAAAAAATTATTCCATATCAAAAAACATTGCCAATAATTTAACTCAAATGTTAAATCAGCTATAAAAGTTCAACAAACCACCCACTCATATACTATTACGATCTATATATAGTTCAAATGAGCTTCAACAAGCTACTGAAACTGCAATCCTAACCCCACTTACCTGAAGTAAACTCTTCTATTATTATTTAGTCACTTTCCTCATAATAGTGACCAAAAGCAACTTAAAAACCCCATATAAAGACCAAAAACCAATTGCAACAAACAAAACAACTTAACAAACATATCCATACAAATAAAAGACAGATCTTGAAGATCCTGAATTCAATAGGACATATTTCTAAGTAGATGTGGTTAGAATTATGCTGTAAGGGATTTAAGAGTTTACTTTACAAAGGTATGTACCTTAATGAAAAAATGTCAGGTCTAGTGTATATTTCCAGCAGAATCACAAAAAACTGTGAAAAACTAAACAATAATTCTTATTTGCTAGAGATATTCATTTCTTACTAATGATATTACAAATAAAACATAAGTAAGCAGGTCTATTTCAGGATGTAGCCACTCGGTGTATATTATAAAGAGCTGGCTGGCTGTAGTATTAGTTGGTTATATTATTAGAGGATGGGCTTGTCCAAATGGTTAAAGCAAATTGTTGAAAGAGCACTAGGAATCATGCTTTGATACCAGCTATCACAAATTCAACAACTAAGTTTGAAGAATTGATTCGAGGTGCAGAACTGAACTTGACAAGACTCATTTTTACATCCCTATAACTACCCTAATAATGCTTCAAAGGTATGAGCTGCTTACCCATTCTCTTCTTCACCTGGCCAAATGTCATCTTCGTAGAATATGTCCTCTTGACCATTTTTGGCTAGGTAACTAAAAAGTTCTGGGGCCCTAAGGAAATGCAAAAATATCATTCTGAGCAAATTTTGTATACATCTCTATATAAATTCCATAAAACAGTACCTTGCCGGTTGAACATGCAGCGACAAATTTATCTCTCTACTATATCTGCACTTGTTTGTTGTGACACTGGAGACAAAAGTGCACGCACACACTCAAGTTAACACATGGTGAGGGAAGCCTGAAAAGTGCTGAGCAAGCAGGCTGGCAGAGCGAGGGAGTGAGCAGCGGGGGCCCTAGACAGGACTTCTTGTGCTCCCCATCGTGGTGGGGATTTATCCACTTTATCTACCTCACTCACCCACGCCTCCCTCCCAGCCAAGAAAAGGAAGCCTGAATTTTAAACTGTTTCCCATCCCTTGGCTGAGAATGGCTCATTCCTGAGATGCCTTTGTTAAATTAAGTCATGCTTCCTGGTACATGCAAGCCAGGCAACAGACATTTATGCATTTCGCCCGTGTGCAAGACATCTTAAACATGAGGAAGTGAAGGAAAATATGAGTGGCATACCTATGCAAAGCCAGAACTTTGTGGCAAATGGTGCAAAAACGACCCTATTCCCATTGTCTGAATTATTGCTGCCCACGTCAGTTGTACAGTCGTACCTTGTAAGCTGAACACCTTGGCACTTGTATGTTTTGGCTCCTGAACGCCGCAAAGCCAGAAGTGAGTTTTCCAGTTTGAGAATGTTCTTTGGAACGCGAAAGTCTGGCGCGGCTTCTGCAGCTTCCGATTGGCTACAGGAGCTTCCTGCAGCCAATCGGAAACCGCGCCTTGGTTTCTGAATGTTTTGGAAGTCGAAATGACTTCCGGAACAGATTCCGTTCGACTTCCAAGGTACGACTGTATTTGAACTGTTACATGCAAGACATATGCAGTCTAACGTGTAGTTTAATGCTTACCTTTCTAGATATTCAGCAAGGAGTTGCTCTACAGCTGAGGAATACATCCACTCGTTTCCAACTTTCTTGGTATAGCCAGGGACTTCTTCATTCTTTTTATTGAATTTTAAGTTCAACCCCACATTTGCTTTATGGTCTCCATGTGGACTGCAAAATCAAAAGTTGGAATGCTAGCTAAATTTTGTGAAGAAATACCAATATATTACTGGTGTAATATATTCCTTACAAAAATACTACTAATTAACCACTGAATGTAGAACAGGAGTTTTAACTCACTGAATCCTAGCAAAATTTTATAATGTAAAATAACAAGCATATGACCTAGCTTTAGAAGAAGTCTACAATATATTTAAACAAGTGATTACAGTTCATACATGGATCTGGTAAAAGTATAAACTTGTTTCAAAAGTGAATTTCCTTTTGAGAAGATTTTGTGATTAAACAGGAATTCAGCCTCTTTCAAAGTTCCTTATTTGTCTGTTGGAATAATAAGAAACCCAAGAAATTAATGAATGTCAGAATCTAACTAATATCTGGGATAGGAAGGGGAAATGCAATGTGCACAACTGTGCCATACAAGGAGACCAGTCAGGCAGAGCAATGATTTGCACTAAGTCCTGTCTTCACATTTTTCTTCTTCCCCACATGAAAACTCTTCTTGCATATATACTTTTTCAGGATGCAGTGGTACCTCTGGTTACGAACTTAATTCGTTCCGGAGGTCCGTTCTTAACCTGAAACCGTTCTTAACATGAGGTGCGCTTTTGCTAGTAGTGCCTCCCGCTGCCGCCGCGCGACTTCTGCTCGCATCCCGGGGCAAAGTTCACTACCAGGAGCACCTACTTCCGGGTTAGCGGAGCTTGTTACCCCAAGCATTCGTAAGGAGGACGGTACATAACCTGAGGTTCCACTGCATATGGAATGCAAACTGAGTAACTTCACCAGGTAACAGGTTTTTGTGGCCTTTGCTACAAACTAACTATCAAACATATTGCTGCAAAAGAAGTTTATACTCAGAGCTTACTTTCTCCGGGATCCTCTTCCAATAAAAATGCTTCCTGTAAATCTTGAAACAAGATAGCCACTCACTCCAAGACGACTGGCCAATACATATCCAGGATTGTACTTCACGGAATATTTCTGCAACAATATCAGTTGTATAGTGACGAAAAAGATCATTCTCTTTACAACCCTCTAGAGGAGCAGCAGAAATAAACAGTCTTGCAGTCTCATTGCATAACCTTTCATGGACTAGAGTCTGCTTCATACATCCAATGAAATGGATTCTAGTCCATGAAAACTCAACTCATAATAAATCTTAGTTTTCAATGTGCATACAACTGCTTGCTGGCCTTAGAATTGGAAACTTTTCTGTTGGTCTTGCTGAAGCTTTTAAGAGGAAGGAAGAGGAAGGAACGAAATACAAATGGCAGTCAGCTTCTGCCATGCTAATATGCTCTTTTAACATGACTTTGCAATCCTCCATGCACTGCAGGAAAAAATGAATGGAGACATCTTCATAAGGTTTTCACCTGCTCAGGGACTTTCCTTCACTTCTATTTATCTGCACTAAACTGGAAGGCCAGGGAGGCTAAATAAAAATTTGGCACAAATTTATGAGTTAGCATCACTCCTTCACCTGTGAGAGTATTATCCATAGTAATAGTAATAATAGTAATAGTAATAATAATAATAATTTATTTATACCCCGCCCATCTGGCTCGGTTTCCCCAGCCACTCTGGGCAGCTCCCCAACAGAATATTAAAAACACAATAAAACATCAAACATTAAAAACTTCCCTAAACAGGGCTGCCTTCAAATGTCTTCTAAAAGTCAGATAGTTGTTTATTTCCTTGACATCTGATGGGAGGGCATTCCACAGGTGGGTGCTACTACCGAGAAGGCCCTCGGAGCTGGACCTCTGTTTCCTGGTTGATTGGTGGGGGTGGAGCCCGCTTAGGACTTTAAAGGTCAGCACCAGCACTTTGAATTGTGCTCGGAAACGTACTGGGAGCCAATGTAGATCTTTCAGGACCGGTGTTATTTTCCCCAACACACATCTGCATTGCCCTGCTGAGCTACACTGTTTTCCCTTCATGAGTCTTCAAGGCAAGGCAAGTTTGTGTATGTGTGTCTGCAAAGTACATAGCAGAACATGGTCTCAACCCTGCTTGTGACGTCTGAATGCTACTGCTAACACAGAACTGAAGTAATAAAGAGGCTGAACACACTCACATAGTTTACGCGGCTTTTGGCAATGCTACATGTGTCACACATTATAAAGTCAAAGCTTACATTTGCAAGATTCCAAATTCTGGTCCTGAACTAGATTTTTCATGTAACTCTTGAATGAGATATATATTTAATTGTTTCCTGCGTTGGAAAACTACTGCCAAGATACAAGGAACGACGAAATTCGCTCAGTAAGGTTAGTTCCGCCTCAAACAGTAGCTTCCCATGTCACCTAAAAGCTTCAAAACTAGTTTGTGCTTTTTAATCACTGGGATTGTGCAAATACATACATATGCATATTGTTCAAATAGTACTTATAATAGTTAAGATGAAATCTACGGAGACATATCCACTGTTAAGAGAAATAACACTTACATGCTGATTCTGTATTAAGGCATCCAGCTGAGGTTCACATGGAATGTTGAAAACAACACGAATTCTGCCTTCCAAGATAACATCACATGAATCCTGAACCTTAAAGAGATATTAAAGAAATTTTCTCTCAAATTTAAGTTCATTTCACACACAGCAGCCAGTGTCTTTCTCCCGCCTAAGAATCTGATGAGTATCTTAAATAAAAGCAACAGCAAGATAAAATTATCTACACTCATGCTGTTTAATGGATTTGTTGTTTCAAAACAAGTCTTACTGTTCTGTGCCCTGAGATCTTGCAATGAAGGGCTGGAGCCAAATAATTAAACAAAAGAGTAACAGTAAAGAAGAAGAAAAGTTCCTTTACAAAGGGAGGAAAGGTTCAGGAAGGTGAAGAAATGGAAGTGGTACAATAGTTCCTAAAACAGCATTATTCCAATGTAGAGCTCAGTTTTTTAAATTATGTAATAAAATAATGCAGAAGGAGTCAGACTTGATTTTTAAGAAATGTATTTTGGAAAAACATTTTCAGATAAAACTAACTTCTCCTGTGCAGCCATAATAAGGTGATCCCAGCATGAAGACTGTACATCCCAGAGGGAACAGGTCATCCAAAGTTTTGAGATTGGAGAAGCGGGAATCGAAGGCTTTTATATCCTGCATGAAAAATGAGGGGGGAAATCATGCTCTGAATAAATACTTACCATTAAAATCACAGACATGTCTACTCAGAAGTAAGTCTGAGATCAATGGAGCTTACTTTCAAGTAAGTGAGTATAAGACTGCAACCTACATTAACTATGTGTGGCAATACACAACAGCCTACTTTAGTTTGCTTACTCAAGAAAGATACTAATCCCATAAACATTTTGAGAATGTCTATACTTCACGTGAACCACTTCCCAATCCCAAATTCCAAGCAGATTCTGAACCATGGCAAGTTAAATGATTCCTAAAAGACAATGACTAATTATTTATATCCTATTATTATTAAGATATTATTGTATCCTAACTGTGCAGTATGTCATTACGCAAGACACAGATAACAAGAAAAATGAAACGATGTTGGAGGAATTAGTACGGCAGCCTTTAGCCACATCTCTCAACTATACTGTGATAGGATTGTAGGCTATGGCAAGAATGAGGCAACAGGCCTGTATATCTAAGTGCACATGCGTATCTTACCAGCAGTAAACTTATAAGCTTAGTATTTTGAATTTTACTGTAAACATTGTGGCCTCTTATCTCAATTCACTGATGAAAAACTCAACTAAATCGGGAACTGAGGAACTTACCCTGACAATTGTTTGGTATGCAAAAGGCAGAACTTGCTTGGACCACTGCTTCTCCAGATACACTTCACCACTTTGATTTAACTGGTATCTACGCCCAGTTAGCAATTGAGCATAAACAACTGCAGATGTTTCATTTATGATTACTCCTTTTCTTCTCTGGTAACTGGAGGAAAGAGGATATGGTAGAATGAATTTATGGATGCATACAGCTCAGGCGGTACAGCATGAGACTCTTAGTCTCTGGGTCGTGGGTTCGAGTTCCACAATGGGTGAAAGATTTCCTGCATTGCAGGGGGTTGGACTAGATGACCCCCGTGGTCCCTTCCAACTCTACAAATCTGCAAAGAGTGAGAAACACTTTTCAGCCCAAGGGCTGCATTTCCTTTTGGGCAATCTTCCAGCGGTTGCATGCCAATGGTGGGCAGGACCAGAGTCAAAAGTGCGCTGAGCAAGAGATCTGACTCTTAAAGTAGTTTACATTAAAGCCAAGCAAAAGTCACAACTCTTATCTACCCAAACCCTTCCATCCAGGGGCATTATCACATTTCACAAACCCAACCTAGCAAGGCAAAAGCACCCCAGAATGGTGTGAAGCAGAGGCAGTGAAAGGTGTAGCCTGGGCAGAGTATGAAGGACCAGAAAGGAGGCCTGGAGGGTTCTCTACTCATGGGGAAATCTTCCTTAAAATTACTGTTCAAAGACTTTATGCTACAAAACTACTAAAGTAGCCTATAATCAGCTCTAGGTGGCATGACATCTTCCAAGGAAATGCAACAATCCCTGGTTAAACAACAAGCAGCAAGACTATCACAATAAACCTAAACAACTTTAGGTGGAAGCGTGCAGTACAGAACCTAGCAAAGGATTATTTCAGTCAGCAAGGCTCAGTATTAAACTGTAATATATGAACCCTGAAGGTTGCATGGGAACAAAGAGAAACACTGTCTCTGGCTTTCTTCACTGCAGAGTCATTTCGAATGTGAGATGGCAGAAGGAATGAAAAAACTGGAAACAGCGAGTCAAACAGAACTGAAAACAAAGTTCATTAACTATCATGATTCCTCAAGGGCTGTCTTAAGCTTTTCAGTTTTGAAGGTAACTTCTGAATGAGTTAATTACATCCATTGACTTGAGTGTGGCAACCACCAGTCTACCAAGAGATACCTAAAAACTGAAAAATAGGTGTGACCATCGGAATCACAATACATTTCTAAAGTGGCAGTCCACAAGAAGCAAGAAGTCCACCCTTAAAATGAACCAGTGTGTCAAAATATGCTGTCAAGCTACAAACGCGGGAAGCAGTGTCTTACTGTTCTGAAATTCCTTGGATTTCTTTCACCCAGATATTCTGTTCTTTATCTCGAACAAATGTTGCTTTAGTTGGTGGGGCAGCATTCCCCATATAGAGCTTCTGTGTTCCAGGAGGCTCTTCCAACTGAAACCTTAAATATAAATTTACATTTCATATAAATAAAAGGAAATATCGGTCCTAAGCATACTTATTTAGGACTATGTCTTGCAGCAAATGAACTTAGGACAGCAAATCCACTTGGTATCAATAAATAAGTTTCATTAAAGAAATGAAAAGTGTGCTTGCTTTGCTTCCATTATTGATGACCACTAGCCCTCCGCTCTGTCCTGATCCAGTTTGGCTCTTTTCCCATCAGCAAAGAGCAAAGAATGTGGACGATAAATATTTTGCTCTTCCACAAAAACTGTTCAGTCTAACATAGTCCATTTATTATGGATGTTTATATTCTGCCCTTCACCATAAGAAATCATAACAAACATAATTCATAAAAGCAACTCAATACATCCAAATAGAAACAAAACCGAAATTAATACAAGTGTTCTGCATCTGTCACATAAAAAATACCTTAAACTAAATTCAAAAACCCTGTGAGAAAAGGGACATTTTTTCCAGGCTGGTCTATGTATGGTTTACATAGCTATTTAAAACAAAAACAAAAAAACAGCCAATGCTTCGAGACCTTGTCAAATGAAAACTTGTTTATGAAGATGGACATCTGAAGATGCAAGTAAGTGACAAACTTTGCAAAGTACACTGGTCTTTCTTACTTAGTTTCACCATCTGATACAGCAATGGCTCTGGCTTCTTCCAAGTGAGGCCAATTAACAAATATTGATTTCCCAAGCACCAAACAGGCTACATTTTCAGCATTCTGAGGAAGAAAAGCAGTTGGTTAACCTACTGAAAACAATTCCATGGCAAATCTGTAAGTACCACACATAACAAAGCTAGAAACCTTGCTGTGTCCTGGGATCTACAGTTCCAGGTTTTTAAATCCTAGATAGCACCACGGACCATAGATACACACATTTTTGCTTCGACCTTGATGTCAAAAATACACTTTTGGCCACCAGGCCCGTCACTTTCTCAAATAGTCTTGTGGCTCACCTTGTATTAAATCTCTGACAGGACAGGGTCAATGCAGGGTCTGGGATGTAGACACATACACAAGTCCAAGGGGAGCCTAAGCTCACATGTCTCACTAAACTATCGTTTATTGTGATGTCCAAGCACAGCTACTGACAACGAAACTTGGAGAGCACCTAGCATTACTTCTCTAAAATAAGAGACTGTCAAAAACGAAGTTGAAAAAGCCAGACACTCACTAGTTCCTCTGAATCATCGGAAACCATTATTTCCAGTAGCATATTTTCCCCATGGCTGCTCTGTTGAAAAACTTGTACCCCACTTTTTTTCAGATAGAACTAGAATAGGGAAAGAAAGTTAAGATGTACAATAAATGCCTTCCACAGAATAAGTACCTAACAAAAACATGTCATTCTTAAATCAATAAAGCACCATTTACCTTATGATTAATGTGCTTCAGAGTAGGAAAGCCACAGAAATACAGTTTCTCCATATCCAATTTAGTTATTTTATTTTGGGCTATATCTACACGCCAGACGTCCAGAGACATAGCTTTATGCCTAAGAAACAAGAGCACAACATTCAACATACAGCTACTCTGAAAAACTGTCTCTGCACACAGAACACAAGCTTTTTTTACAAATGTTTATTTTGAAACACTGCCTTTCACAGGTAAACAAAGGCTGAAAACAAGAATGTTGTTACGCTTACAACAGTCAGTCAGAATTAAAGGAATACTATCAAATATATGCAGAAGAATCCATCTTTGCCCATTTAACTTTACTAATTGACATCTTCTTTGATTGTATGAGGGGACAAGGACAGCTTAAGAGCATTTGTTTACGCATTTCTGTCAAATGACTTCTTACTATTATCTATGGGCTACAGCCAAGAACCTACTTACTCAAACAAGTGTTTCTGAAATGAATGTGATTTTGAAACTAACTTCCAAACAAAGCTAATGCAAAGGGGCACTGCAGCAGCGGCGCTCAGTAGATTGCACACTTTGCATTAAGGAATTACACCTGCAGTCTTACTTTGCACAGCATCTTTCTATGGAAGGGAACTTCTCTGGCCATGGAGACAGGTACTGGAACTCTCCATCTTTATCATAGAAGTACATCAGGCATTCGCTGTGCCTATTTCTTTGCTTTTCTTCTGTTGTCAAGAACTTGTTGCAGGATCCCATCGCTTCTAACAATCGTTTCTAAATAGAATATAGCACTTAGTAAGCATTAGGCATATTGAAATGCAGAGACTGGGAGGAGGCTGGATCCAATCTAAATTAGTTAAACTTAGTGCCTAATAAAATCAATAGTACAAGTTCAATTCTAGTGAGTATTGACTATAATTAAGGTTGTTAAGGAAAAAGCAGGAAGAGGGGTAAATAATTAAGCAAGAAATGAGGGCATATGTGAAGGGAGCAACTACTTCCCTTATCCATGATATGGAATACTAAATAACTAGTATTATGATGATTATTATTTATTTCTTACCTGCCCTTTAACTGGGAGTCCCAGGATGAGTAGCATTGCATCTGGACTAAATATGGCTAAGAGTGCAGCTCTAATTATTCATGTCCAAAGGATGGTTTGAACATTATTCCCCCTGTTTTGCCTAAGGTTGAATGAATGAATTTATTCTTACGGTCACAGACCAGCTTATGCCTAAGGTTGTCCCTGGGAACACTTAGAAGTGGGCCACCCCTGCTCTTCTCCAGGGGAGAATACTGTACTGTAGCATTTCCCCCCCTGAAAGGATGATTCATAATGATTTGAACTAATGATGTCCCCCAAAGATTAAGCACTCTTTGGGTTTATAATCTCTTGGTTTGGTCATTCATTTCTCCCTATGGTTATGCTTATAGGAACTAGAGGAATAGAATGGCTGAAGCCTGGAATGCCTGAAGCCCATTTACTAACTCTTCTTGGGCATAGTCTTGGGGACAGAGATAGAAAGGTAAAGAACTAACCTCCCAAGGTTACTGGTCTTTGTAAACAAACCACCTGAGCACACAGATAGCTATTGCTGAGTCAACGTATCTGGTCTCAAATTTGGAAGAAAAATAAAACTAAACCATGCAAACCAGTTTAAACAGTTTACTAGTCACTTTATGATCAAAGAATGGTACGAGTTCTTACCTCATCAATAAATGGTATTAAAACAACTGCTTCCCATTCTTGTTGCTTTCCATTTAGATCAGTTTTAAATTCAGTTGGATAATATTCAATAATGGGAGACTCTTCACCAGTCATCAAATGCTAAAGAATTGGAAGTAAGTAATCAAAGTTAAGCAATAGGAATTCAGACTAAACTACATTTTAAAAGAAGACTATGATAAGACCTAACTAACATTAGCGCTTACTGATGGAAAGTATAGCCTTTTGGTCAAAGAATTTAGAATCTGAACAAGGTTCCATTTCCAGTGGTACTTAACTAAGCAAATCCCTGTATGGAGAATGCATATATATAATGCACAAGAGCAGAATTGAAAATATCTTGTAAAATAGGACAGTAGCCATAATGATGAATCCCTCTAAAGATATTTAACTACTGTACCTGGTAGCATTTTGGCAGCAAATCCTTGCTGCCTGCTGGAAGTACTGCAAGAAGCTGTTCAAATGGCATGAATGGTTTTCCTAAATCCAAGTGGATTTTCAGTTCACTGATGTTGCAGATATCTGAGAGGTAAGGTGCATAATGGTAGGGGTAGAACCTACAAGGAGGAAACATGCTATTTTAGTTCAATAAAGGTTACAGCTGTACGAAAAGCATAAACACACATTGTATTCTTATTTATTTTAATGGTCTGGAGGAAGGACAAAATCACAAATAATTAGACAAGGTATGTAACTCAGACAGCACTGTTCTAAATTGTTTGAGGTGAGGAGGAGTGGTTTAAGGAATTGGGTGTCAAGTGGCAACTATATGTATAGTCTAAAACAGGGTTGGCCAACTCCCAAGAGACTGTGATCTATTCACAGAGTTAAAAACTGGCAGTGATCTACCCCCTTTTGGGGGGCTCGGGTCAAAGTTGTTGAGTTTTTTCAGGGAGGAGGTAAAATGTTGAGTTTTTTTTAGAGGAGCCACAGTTGTTCAGCTTCTTTGGGGGGAGCCAGTGATCTACCGCAGGCGTCCAGTGATCTACCAGTAGATCATGATCTACTTGTTGGACATGCCTGGTCTAAAACAATGGTTTTTAACCAGGGTGCCTTGAATGATGATCAGGGCAACACTGGCCTGGCCTCTGTCCCTCTTTCTTTCCCTCCCTGCTCTGATGCCCTCTTGCGTCTCTGCCTCACAAAGGATTGAACAGCTGTTTGTTGCAACAGCCTTGGCTACAAGTTTTGCAGGCGAATAGTGCCTCTGGGGCTGGCCAGGGGGTGCTAGTTGCCAGGCAGCCTCGAGGTAAGCAAGCAAGTGGGTGAGGGAGTCCAGCCAGCCAACCAGTGGGAGGCTGGGCAGGCAGGTGCTGTGCCGGCTTTTATTGTGCTTGCTGTGTGCAAGACATTCCTAGGAGTTGAGTACCCAGTGCTGAAAGGGAGCCTTTCCGCCATGTAAGCCTGGCAGCACCTGCTGCTGCCTCCCAAGGTAAGGTGCTAGCCTCAAGTTCACCTTTGTCCAGTCTCCGTTGGGTCCAGTCTTCCCAGGCCCCTGTGGGGCAGTGTGAGGAGGCACCTCTCTTTGGGGCATGGGGGCAGCTCAGAGACTAGAGGACTCCCAATGAGGGGGCAGAGAAGAGGCTGAGGGAACACTCCATAAGGGACGGTGTTTGAAAAAGGGTGAAAGGCTGACAGCTCTGCAGGCAGGGGGTGTCATAACTGGGCTCCTCAGCCCCACAGGGGTGCCGCAGAAAGAATGTAGTTGGCCAAGGGAGCCGTGGACTCAAAAATGTTGAAAACCTCTGGTCTAAAGCACACTTGATTGCAAAGCTGATATAAGCATTCCACTTGTAAATTTCATCTTACCAGCTCCATGACTGAACCCCATGGTAGTAGTAGTGCAATATCCACTGTATTGCCTGGACGTAACATTCTGCCTGGTCAGCTAGAAAGGCACTAAAACAAAAATACCAAAAATTGGCATATATTTTCTCTTTTCACTTACAAATAAGATTGAGAATGAAGCTGTTTTAGCTATTACCTCCAGCTATTTCAGAGGCATGGGCTGAGATAAAACAACGTTAAAACATTTTAAATTCACTAACAGAAATTATGTAATCACTATAATTGAAGCACAGGTACTATAACTGGAACACAGGCTCTCCTTTTTTATTTTAGAAACTGTAACCCACTTGGAGGCGTTCCAGTGCTCATGCAAGAAGCCATTTTGTTGTTAATACTTACTCTGAAACTACTTCTACACCCATCTTGGTCATATAGTATGTTCTTTTGTATTGCCTAAACTCTGTCTCAAACAAATCATCATCTTCTGGCTCATCTTCTAACGAAGCTAAAATGAAAAATAAAATCGAGCAATTAACTTGTTGTATACCACAATTAACATCTGCTATTTATTCTTTTTTATTTTTTAATAAGCTGTATGCACCACTTCATTGTAAAAATCCTCAAAGTGTGAAACAATAAAATCAAGAAAAATTTACAACCATGCTTAGAAACATACAATGGTTAAAATCCTAAAATGGATTAAAATTTCCTCGGGTTTATAAGCATCTGGGTAGGCTTGTCTAAACAAGATTGTTTTTATCAGGCACCGAAAGGAGTACAGCAAATATGCTTGCTTGATATTAAAATTAACCTAGCTGAAAACTTTTGAAGTGTGCAAACAGAATGGAAAATGGCAAGTAAAAACAGCTTCCTTTTAAAAAAATTCATTGTCTTTTACTCACTTTCACTTAAAGAGTAAAATGCCAAGAACTGCGGGCTCACAGATAATTTCTGTATGCAAGTATAGCCAGCACAGACACCACACAACAACTGGACTCACTTTTTAAAGATGCTACAGTTCCATTGTCAGTTTTCTCCAAAGCAGCCAAGCACATAGCATTTTCCTGAGCCTGTTAAAATTGTGATTGATATTTTAAATAACACAGAGTGATATGCATATAGCATCAATTCCCAGAAGCTGTGATGGTAAAGAGTGAAATTTCAATGCTACAAGAATGCAACATCTTCATAAATGACTTGGATGAAGGAATTGAAGGGATGCTCATCGAATTTGCAGATGACACCAAACTACTAACCTTGCGCTTCTTTTGCATTCTTGATTCTTCCGCAGCAATACCAGCTGCCTCATTCAGATATTTATTGCCCACTTTGCTTTCAAACCACTTCAGATCTAAAAAGATTTCACTGAAATGTTCACGGTCAAACTGTTAAAATAAATGGAAGAAAGAAAAGCATTATCATTATACATCTAATCAATGAGATACTTGAACTCCAAAGCCTATTTTCCGGGTCATAACATTCAGGTGGCAGATTGGGAAAGGTTATGGAAAACACCTGAAATTTACGGCCTGTTGTTCCTTGAAAGAGAATTATATGAAAATGATGCACCGTTGGTATTTGACTCCTACTAAGTTGGCAAAAATGTAGAGGACAAGTACAAATACCTGCTGGAAATGTAAAGAAAAAGAAGGTACCTTTTATCATATGTGGTGGACTTGAAAGGTGGTAAAAGCTTTCTGGGAGATGTTATATAATGAAATGGAAAAAAAAAAAGTTTAAAATGACATTTGCTAAAAAACCAGAAGCTTTCTTAGGAATTTCTGATACAGATATTCCAAAAGACCAGAAAAGACTTTTGATGTATGGAACAACAGCTGCCCAGATGCTACTAGCCTAGAGATGGAAGGAAGATACAGTCCTGGCCACAGAAGAATGGCAAATCAAGCTGATGGACTATGCTGAAATGGCAACGCTGACTGGAAAACTCAGGAATCAAGAGGACAAAAACTTTATAAAAGAATGGGAAAAATTTATAAGTTATCAAAGAGACCACTGTAAGCAGATGGAAACATTGGCAGGATTTTCAATCACTTGTACTGTAACAATTACCATGGAAAATATGGATTGATATAATAATTAGAGTTTGAAGAAGATGCAGTTTTTAAATGATTAAAATGGGACTCCAGGGAAGGGGGGAGTCCTGAGATTCCAAGGAATCTCTTTATATGGATATGCAGTTGAATTTTTTCTATAAACTTGTATTGTAAAAACCAAATAAAAATGTTTTCAAAAAAAGGAAGAAGTCTATTTTCGTACCACCATTTTCAACTGCAGATCTGGCAGGTTGGAACAGTTTGCCTGTTTAGCACTAGTGGAAGTTTATCATACACTGGGGGTAGGCGGGAGGGATTGCTACTACACAAAAAGTGAAGCTATGCCGATTTACAGAAGCAGAATATATTTGAGAGGTACAGATTTAGTGGCTTGACTGAGATAAGAAGAAAGGTAATTCCAGCATAAGAAAAGCAGATTGGTAATGTTACAGTTATAAAATCA
The DNA here is from genome assembly GCA_034641385.1 of Darevskia mixta. Taxonomy (NCBI): domain Eukaryota; kingdom Metazoa; phylum Chordata; class Lepidosauria; order Squamata; family Lacertidae; genus Darevskia; species Darevskia mixta. Next base: position 15,802,462 of record JAWWNH010000030.1, read on the forward strand.
GAAGATACGATACTCCTAGCATACTCCATGACATGTGTGGTGGAAAGTTGCTTTTTTTTGTTTTTTTTACTCGACATGCATGCTGGGAAGCCAGAATCATATACATGCAGTGTGTCCGCTAATTCCAAAATGGATGAAGCTGCCCAATATTTTCAATCATGCTACCTTGATGACAGCTAGAATTATTTTCTTTTTCTTTTTAATGAAAAGCTCAGGTTCTCAAATTTGGAAAGCAAAGCTGCACATTGAAGGTATAGATGCAGCTTTAAGTTAAGACTGTAGTTTTGCTCAAAAGAAAAAATATACTTACATCTGATAATTTTGTAAGGTATTTCTCAAAGCGAGGTAAGTTGAGGTGCCCACTTTCATTAATGTAACCTATTAGAGAAGAAAAATCAGGTTCATGCTTATAATCATGAGCTGCTTTTCCTGCAGGCACATTGTATCGAAGAGGAGCAACATGAGCAATATAACACAGAACATTAAGACTGGATTTTCCCTGCTGTCTTTTCCATTCTGCAATCTCCTCTGTAATACTGTCACAATTGCAACAAGAAGCAATTTTGAAACTGACCCTATCGCATTAGCTTTGTGAGACTCTTACCTCCAAGTTTAGGCAAAATATCCATGTATGTTCTATACAGCAGTGGCAGTGCATCATGGTTAATGTGAAAGTGAGGTAGATGAGGGATAAAATCATTTCCAACAAGAAAGCCCATTAAGATCCAGTCATCTATTATTCTGTCAATTTCATATGTAAACGATATCTTGTCCTGATAAACAAAGGTTGATAGAAACAATTCATGACCAATGCCTTATGCAAACCTTTAAACAATTTTTGCCCTGTGGTCCATCCATACTTACTTTAACTGGTGAAAATTCATAGTCAATATATTCTCTCATTAATGACAAGTGCAGTAAATGGAAAGTGGTTTCTTCTGGGGCACACGCTCTGTAAAATTATTGACCACAACTAAGTAAGCTGATGGAAATTTTATAAATAATTCAATATCAAATATTCATTTTAAAAAATGATGTAGCTATCTAGTGGTTTTGTTCAATTTTCCTTTTTTATGCAATTCCTGTTTTTACAGGAGTTACCTTTGTGACTTTTTGCCACCAAACCGGACCTCTTCTCTTAAAAGGGAAAAATGTGGCTCATGACTTGTCAGTCCAAGCATAATCTGTTGAAAGAAGCATTTTAAATGTTTTACCCCTAAAATCAGTCACTTTAACAAAAAAGCTTATGCCATAATACATTTGTCAGTATTTAAGGTTCCATAAGACACTTCATTTTTGAGATAAGCATTTTTAAAATATATTGCTGCAACTCTAAATTATTAGTTCTTTTATGGGAAAGCAAGTAAGCCCAGGTCTAAAATGATCTCAATGAGACTCAGGCATGGAGAGTGCCCCCCCTTCTTCCAATCACATTCTTCTAGTACAGGCACCCCCAAACTCGGCCCTCCAGATGTTTTCGGACTACAATTCCCATCATCCCTGACCACTGGTCCTGTTAGCTAGGGATGATGGGAGTTGTAGTCCCAAAATATCTGGAGGGCCGAGTTTGGGGGTGCCTGTTCTAGTAGTTGCTACACTACTTAAACTACTTTTCAAACTTACACAAATTAAAAAGGTTATAGACAAGAGTTTTATTTTTCTTAACTTTTTCATCTAGGCCTGCAACTTACATAGAGGTTATGTTCCAGGGATTGCGCCTAAAGTCAAAACTCACTGGGTTCAATGGCAGGTGGGATTGCCAAAGTCAGAACTCTATGTCCTCTCCCTTTTCTGCCATGTGTGTAAAAAGTTAAAAGTGCACAAGTTGCGGGCCTAATGCACAGCGAAGGTTCCTGCCTTATGTCAATGGGCAGGGAGATACAAAGTGCAGGTTCTGCTACACTAAAAAAACTATTTATTTCATGTGCAGAATCAATATTGTGTGGCATCTGTAACAGTGCTGCAGATCAAAGCTGTCAAGCGAGCATACATGGGCTAAAGAGATCCTGCAAATAAACTGATCCCAAGCTGCTTTATATACTAATATTAACATCCCGAACTTGGCCCAATAACAAATCAGCAACCAGAGCAGATCTTTGGACAGAGGGTCTCACTCCTGCCTGTAGCTGTGCTGCAGCATTCTGCACTAGCTGCAGTTTCCAGATCAAGCCCAAGAGATGTCACACACAGACTGCAGTGTAGTAATTTAATCTTGAAATCACCAGTGGTCACTACTGTAGTCAAACTCTCATGGTCCTGGAATGGCTGGCTGTTGCTGTTGTACCAGCTGGTAAAAAATGCGTCTAGTTCCTGAGGCTACCTGGGCCTCCAGAGACAAAGCTGGTTCCAGAAGCACCCACAGATAGCGTTAACTGCGCCTTCACAGCTAGACTGCAATCCTGTCCAGGGCAGGCAGTTGACCAATTTTTCTGTCACAGGAACCACGCACTCACAGTGGCTCAGTCTTGCCAGAATTCAAGATCAGGTTATTATGCGAGAGGGTGGTGAGAAATCTCTGGGCACAAGTAAAAGCATTTATTGCAGTCTGAAGAGACACTGTGGTTAATAGCCACATACATTTATATCCAGAATTTAATTTATTCCCAAATCTACACATTCCCATGCATATACTTTCAATCTGAACGTACCAAGTCAGCATCCAAACCGTACAGACAGTGCCTTGTGTTTGGATCGTGGTCAGGCTTTGCTTTCTCTGACCTTATAAATTCCATAATTTTATGTTCCCCTTCTCCAGGTGTCTGAACAAAAAAAGAACAAAATAAAATTAATAAATACTGCTTTGTTTAATATTAATGTTGTAAGAAATTACTAATGTAAAAAGTAACCTCATGGCCTGATAAGTAGACAGTTACGCCTTGCCAGGATTTGTCTGTTGAAATCTTCATATTTACAAAATACTTCAGATGTTCATGCAACCTGGCCATGAATTCAGTCCCTAGTAACATAAATATGAAAGTTAAATCTTCACAGCCTGAAATCTCAGAAAAGAATTAAAACCTGTTTCACTGGAAAAGATTAACAATCAACAGAAGTGGGAAACAAACAATTATTTTACCCTTTACAAAGAGAGACACATTTTTAGAAATCAATGTTTCACACAAAAATAGATGGTATACTACAATTAAAGATGGCACCATGACAATATAAACTGTTCAGAATTCTAAAATGTGTTCTGGAATTTCAGCATTTTTATTTTGCTTCAACTATGTTTTCCTGTTTCTGGTAAAGACAGCATCAGAGATTCCCATGTATTAAGCACTTGCTGATTTAGACTTTTGAGGGAAGACATTACCTGGTTCTCCAGTCTCAAGAGTTGTGCCTGAACCAGAAAATGTGTGACTTCCAGTTTATAGTAGCTCGACAAAGAATAGCAACAGGGATAAGAGAAAAGAGGATTTAGCTTAAGTGACTCTTTACTCCCATGGAGATGAAAATGAATTTAACTTCCCTTTTGAAAGTCTTGCTGACAGCTTTTATGGGCCAAAATTGCTCACAAGTCACACAGCATTCTTTGGAATCAGCATGAGCGGGAGTAGTGAGATTCTTTGCATTTGTATATGGAAATCTTTTTTCTACTTTTGTATTGTAAGGTAAAATGTTCTAGTTGACTAATGCAATAGAAAAATGCAATATGGTATAGCTAGTATGTTCAATGTTACAATCATTTTCCATGCTGTGTTTATTGCTACTTCCTTTTTTTAAAACTTTGTTTGCTTCATTTAACACATCTTATCTCAGAATTTCAAAAACAGAGACTGCCTTAGATCATCAAACCAAAGACTGCTAAAAAATCTACCGGTATGTTTGGATGGCTAAATGCTCTTGGGCATAAAAAGACTGTAACCACAAGTAATTCCTATGCATTGCATATTTTCTGGTTTCCAAAGTTACCCTGGGATAAAGACAAACATATGCCACTGTAACCACAGCCCAAAACAAACCACTCCTAGTTTTTTCTATAGTGCAACGCACAAGAGCAGTCTCATAACAATAAGCCTGATTATCAATTTGCCACCATTTTCAAGTCATTAATTTCCAAAAAGCATTCACCTGAGTTAATTGCTAGAAACCTTGGGCTTACAGCACTTTTGAAAACCACATCCTTTAATTTCAAATGAGCTGTAAGGGGCAGAAAGAAGGATGCAATTCCAGATGGCAGCTTAGCATCCTAATGTAAGAACATTAAAAATTAAGCAGACTCCCCTACCTGGTGTAATGCAATTGGAATCAAATCTAGCTTCTGTCGGAAGCGTCTCTCCTTTCTCTAATGCCTTCTTTATTTTGTCCTCTGCCTCCTTTGCTGACCTGTAACAATATTTAGCATTTTAGTGCTTTAAGTATGCACATCACTTCATATACATAATCTCAATAATACGGTAGCACAAAAACTGTGTAAGGGGTGGGTTTTTATTAGACAGGAGGGGGATAAGTTGAGAGTCAGTGACTTGCTTAAGGCTACTCAGTGAATAAGAGGAGGATGTGAGATTTAAACAGAGGCTTTCTGCTTTATAGTTCACACTCATGCACTAAAATTCCAAGCCCTTCTACTCCAATTCCAGTCCCAAAGGATTTTTTAAACCAAGACATATACAAATATAAAGACCAAAGTGGGGTGGGGCAGACATATTTTTAAAGTAAGCAGCACAGCACCCAGACTTCAACAAATATGCTCTCCATGACTAGTGTGGCGCTATCAACTGCCAAGCATAAAAAGCAGCCAGTCTTAATCCTTACTTTGAAGCTGTAGAGCTGGGTAGGATTGTCCAAGCAGTTGCACTGCAATTCTTGCCACTTCACAGCTTCAAAGGTGGGAGGAAGACCAGGGACTGTTTGGCAGCTGCATGGCAAAGAAGCCTGAAAAGCCTCAGCTAGAAAGGGCCAAACAGGCAACCGTTGTCAACCTTTCCTGCTTCAGAGGCGGAAAGCTGGTGGAAAGTAGAGGACACTGCTGCCTGAAGGTGCCTGCTTTATCGCAGCAGTGGACAACACAACATACTCCCACCCCACCTTCCCCTCTGCATCCTTGGGAAGCAATGCTCAACAGTGCACACTCCTCCCAGACTTTCACTTGGGAAAGATCAGGCGGGTGCATTGGATGACACTGCCAAGAGGTGTCCCATGCATCTTTGGGAAGAAACACCTAAAAGTGCATCCTTTCTCCTCCATCTGGTATATGAAGTGCCTCTTGGCTTCTGAGAGCATTTTATAGCACTTCCCAAAGGTGAATAGAAAAATTACATAGGATGTCAGCCAACAATGCATGCAGGCCTTTTCCTTGGGAAGGCAAGGCAGCCCAAAACCCCGGGAAGGAACACAGCATTTCTTGAAAAAAAATTTAGCAACAGATACGGTGTTAACTGCCACTGCTTGAGAATAACTTACGCATTCAGAGGAGGTATGAGGGAACTAAAAATAACAAACAAAAAAGGAAGAACTCACACACCTAAAACGTCTGCCACGCTGCTGGTTCATTTTTGCCCTTGGAGCAACTCCATCTACTGCCATGAAGAAAACCTTTCTTGGTTTAATAATGCGAAACAATACTTCCAAATAGTGAAATATATCAGCAAAGATCTTGTCTTCAGAGATTCTGAAGTGAACATCATCATCATTAGGGTGTGAACACTGATGAATGATACCATTCATGTCCAGGTACAAGTTGTCAAACTCTGGAATCTAGGAAACATATTAGAACCATTAATTAATACAAGTGGCAGTTATTCATCCACCTAGCGAGAAACGATATGCTCCATCTTCCTCTTTTCTGTAGATATGGTTCCATACCTATACAGTCATACCTTGGAAGTCAAACAGAATCCATTCTGGAAGTCCGTTTGACTTCCAAAACATTCAAAAACCAAAGTGCGGCTTCTGATTGGCTGCAGGAAGCTTCTGCAGCCAATTAGAAGCCCCGTCGGACATTCGGCTTCCAAAGGAACGTTCAAAAACCGGAACAGTCACTTCTGGGTTTTGATCGTTCAGGAGCCAAAACGTTCGAGAACTAGGTTGTTCGAAAACCAAGGTACGACTGTATATGAAATACTTATTTCATGTGTTATTTCCACCTTTGGAGGAGGGTTTATAATTTTTAACAGTGCATTCTGGAATTGCTGTTTATAAATTTATGGGTTTGATAAGAAACAATGTAGTCTGATTATTTACATACATGTAATCAAGAAATATGTTCTGCTTCTGGCAGCAAGGAAGTCATCAATAGTTACTATATTATTCTCCCTTCCACAGCAGTTACCAGTCCCATTGTAATGTTAAGCCAAACTAAGCATGAATGTGCGACCATGCAGGTACTCACAGTAAAAAGCATAGCTGCTTTGCCTGTCTCATAGTCCTGCAGTCATACCTGCAGCCAAGCTATGGTCTGACTTAAAATTATTTCCAAACCCAAGTTCATGGTTTGTCTTGTCACCCTGCCACACAATGAAGTGTTAACCATGCTCTGTACCCAACTAGTCGAATGCCCTCTACTAGATTTAACAAGCCAGGAAGGACCAGGGTCAAGAGGCACATTGTCAGGTATATAGCAAGCAGTGCCATGCCAGCATACACTAAAAACAATCCCACAAAACAACACTGACTTAGCATTGGGTACTTCATTTGAACTACAACAACTGCCGAGTCAAGGTCACTCCAAAGTCAAGTTCCTTTATCAACAAGGTTAAAGTGCTACTCAAAACAGCTAACCATAACGATAGTATCACATAACAGTGATGCTATTGTACTTTATTGCATATTGTTTTTAGGTGGCCTTTTTTAGTTTCTGTAATTGTAATAGCAATGTTTCAAGTTGTACTGTACTGTATTCTACATTTTTAATGGTTTATGTGAGCAACCTTCCCCATTTGTCTTGAAAGGCAGCATATAAATTCTGGAGGAAAAAAGACATTTTTAATTATTGTTGGAAGAAATAGAAAATATGGCTCCAGCTAAAACATTTCACCACTGCAAGCAGTACTTCTGTGCTAGAATGGAAAACAGGAGAGCACATTAACAGAAACAAAAGTGAAACCAATCTGCTAAGTATTTCCATAGAGAAATGAAAACTGCAATTTATCTAAGAACATGATCAGGCTATGAGTCAATACATTTTTCTAGCAAGTCCTCAAGTATATTATTTTAGTACAGTTGCTATAAATTAAAATAAACTATAAGCAAATATTGCTCCCTGCATGGAAGCCTACAATCTATATATTATCATGCATCTCAAGGCATATTTACTTAGGGAAAAGTAAATATAGGATTTACTCCCAAGTATATATACATAAGATTGAAAGTAAAGTGTAAGATTCCTGACCATGTATTAGATCAAGGGTGAGTAAATCCAAGCTTTGGAGTCTTGTCTGGCACCCCATCAAACTTTTCTTTCCCCCTAACGTCCCACAACTTTGGTGATGGCAAAAAGAGATAAATTTGAAGTAGACAACCCTGAGACAGGAGAAGTTGTAAAAACCTCTCTGCTTAGCATGATGCTTTAAGGGAGATTCAAACAGCCCCCTCCCTGGTTGTCAGACTCTTCATTTGATAGGTGAAGGGGGATGCTAGCCCCACCCCTCCTCAGATGATCTGTAGAGAGCAGCTGAGAAGAGGACTGTGTGTGATAAGATTGTGAGGTGGCTAAATCTACCTGCTGGCAAATGGCCCTCACTCAGACTGCTCGGCCAAAAAAAGGTTAGCCACCCCTGTTTTTAACAGTAACCATAAGTACAGTGTCTGGTTGTACAGCTTTCTAAAACATTTTTTTTAAATTAATTTTACTATTTTACTATTCAGCCTTTTCTCCATTCCTCAATTTCATCCTCACAACACACTTTGTAAAATTGGTTAGGCTGAGAGCATAAGATCATCCAGTGATCCTCAGGGCTGAGTGGGGATTTGAAGTTACCACCACCATGTCCAACACTTTAACAAGGACACCACTGGCGCTCTCAAGTGATACCTTCAAATCAGAAGCCACTATTTTACATTTATTCAAAGCAGCAGTTCCTTAACAAAACAAAACAAAACAAAAAAGCTGTAATTGGTAGATCAGGATAAATTGTAGTCAAAGGTTATCAAATAGGCAACAGTGGTTGGCAATGCAATGCTGTGTGTTTAAAGTTCCAGAGTTCAATGGAACTTATTTATTTATAGTTTGTTTACTTAGAAAGACTTATCCACCACTTAATCATAAACCTTTGCCGGAAGAGTGAATTCAGGATTTTGGCAACTCCACTCCAGGTCAGTGGGCCCTTCCGATTCAGCAGTCTGGCTCATTCTCCATCACCTTCATTCTCTTTCCTGCTGGGTAAAATCTTACTCCCATTCAACCATGTATTTTATTGGACCAATTTCTAATGTAGAAGCACACAGTTTTTCTCTGCTCCACAGAATTCAGACAGAACAAAGCTGCCTGTTGTTAGCTGGCAAATGCAGGTATTCCTATACAAGTGTGTTCAGGGCGTCGTTCCCAAAGCTGAAGCGTTTCACAGTGAAGGACCAAAGTACAAAGTGTCCCTGAGTTGTTTGTAACAGTTCCCCCATCCTGCTCTTCTTCTCTAAATGAAAAGCAGTCACAGACGGCTGCAGCCAGGATCGAAGGAAGGCTGCAAAAAAAAAGGGACACTCTACGGCCTTTTAAATGTGTTTGTGGGAAGGTGGCTATTGGCTTGTTTGGGGGCGGGGAGGGTTGTTTTGTATTTTGTGTTCTCATTTTGTCTTTTTATGTTGTGAACCGCCCAGTGATCTTCGGATGAAGGGTGGTATACAAACTTAACGACGCAACACAACACACACCCTTTCCCTACAGGGCATTCCTCTCCACAAGTTGCCCGCCACTCCAAGCTGTGGCTCCCTGTGGAGAAGATGATAGTAGTATTGCTGTTGCTGTTTTGCTAGATATGCTGGAAGCTGCCCAGAGTGGCTGGGGAAACCCAGTCAGATGGGCGGGGTACAAATAATATAAATGTCATTGTCGTCGTTATTTGAAGATAATGATGAGCACGACTACATGTATAGTCCCCCCTTTCCAAGGAGCTCAACAGAAAAATGGAGTAGTAGTAGTAATAATAATAATATGTAACACAGAGGTAAGTCGACAAGCCCAGCTGACTAATAATAATAATAATAATAATAATAATATGTAACACATAGGTAAGTCGACAAGCCCAGCTGACAGGAAAGAGGCAGAAACCCTAAACTGCAAGAACTTCTCTAGGATTATTGTATTTTAATGCTCTGTTGAAAGCCGCCCAGAGTGGCTGGGGAAACCCAGCCAGATGGGCGGGGTATAAATAATAAATTATTATTATTATTATTATTATTAGGATGGGTCGCCAAGACGAGGCTTCCCTGGGCAAAGGCGGCGACTCAGTCTCAGGGGAAAGGGTCGAAGCGGGGTTTTCCAGGGAGCCTTTCGGAGGTGCCGGGGCATCTTCCACCAGCACAGCCGCCCTGGGAAAGAAGAAGAGCCCCTTCCCCAGCTCCACCCCCCCTCCATGCAAGAGCGGGAGAGAGGAAAGAGCAACACCGGCAGCCGCTTCTCACCTGATGCTCCTTCACCACCTGGCTGAGGCAAGGGTACCGCTCCGAGATCCAACGGTAAAATTTCGGCACTCCCATGGCTGCGGGTGCTGCTGCTGCTGCTCCTCTTCTCCCTCAGATGCCCGCTCTTAACGCCAACCCCTGCCCGACACAACAAGCAACTGACCGCCGCCACAGGCCAAAAACAAACCACCTCTCTTCCGGGCGAGGGCCTGAGTTTGCTCACGGAGCAGCTGTTCCTAGAGCGGACCGGCACTGCGTCAGAGGGTCAAACAAGGCAGGCGGGGAGAGGCCCGCCCCCTGTGGAAGCCGCGGGAACTGCAGGCCAGCAGCCTCCGCCGCCGCGTTGCCGAAACCTGCGGCGATAGCGTGTGTCCTGTGTACGGAGCTAAGGTTGTCCTATTTAAAAAAGGGGGAATCCAGACGCAAAAGTTTTGGTTGTGTGTGTGGTTTTTTTTGGCGAAATCTCAAAATTTTTGAGCTATTTTTAAATGAAAATCTCAACGGGCTGCCGTACGCCCGGAGTTTCCCGTACATGATTCAAGGGCGGGGCAGGGAGAAAGGGATGGAGTAAAATGACTTTCGACCTCAAAAGTTGAGCTGTTGTTTGTAAATAGTATTTAAGAGTTTTCTCCCCTTCTTGTCACACAACTACGGAAGGCATAAAAAGGTCTTCAGGAAAAATAACCGGAAACCCTGCGCTAGATCATTAAAAAAATCTTGCAAAGTCTGAGTGGGTCATGGTGGTCAAGAAGCAGATAGAGAAATCAGTGTGGTGCTGTCACCACATGATGGGGAGCAGCTCTCCCGTCTTCAGTAGTGGTGCAAAAGGAGGAATTTTAGGAAGTGCAGCTTTTTCCTTGCTTGATAGGTTACGTCTTCCAACACATAAGAAAGATACGAGTTTAAAAGCTATTTGTATGCATTGTGTTTGAAAACCTATGTAGTGTTGTAAGAATATCAAGGTCTTATATACAGGGTATATATATAATAATTGTTCATAGGTGTGCCAAGCAAAACAAGGCCACGTGTCTAGGGCAGCGCAGGAGGATGGGCCTGTCTCCATTTTGACTGACAAACTGTTTCTCTTCAAGGAAGGAGGGGGGATTGTCTCAGGAAAATAAAGTGATAATTCTGGCATCCTGATGCCTGAGTGCCAGACATGGGCCATTTCCCTCACAAAGAACCCACCACCTAAAATGGATTTGGATCCTTAGCCCTACATTAGCCCTGCCAGGCCAGGGCAGGAAACAAGAAACCTTTTGTTTTGCTGAAATGTGTGTCTGGGAGGGGTCAGGGAGAGATGGCACAGGTGTGAGAATTCTCAGGTTACCTCCTCTGACCCTCCCAATCTGTGATGCAGCTGTGATGTATCTGGGGAGTGGTCTGGGGTTACACCCCTTCTGTGATGTATGTGGGAGGTATCTGGGTGTGGGGCGGGACTCTGAGGTGGAATTTTTAAAATGTTTTTATAAGAGCATGTGCTTTTGTTGGGGGGGTCCTTTTTCCCCTACTCTTTGGTGTGTGGGGCAAAAACACCATGTTTGCAACAGAAATAATTTCTTTGCTTCTAAATTTTTCTCTGGTTGGCCTCTGTAATTTACTCCTTCTGATGGAGAACCTCAAAAGGCTCTTGTGTACCCCATAAGGGAATAAGAGCAGATTTCGGATTATTTCAGTAGAAAAGGTTGCATTAGACGAGAGGTTTGTCTCTTGGTAAATACAGCAAGGAGAGTGTTTAAGGATAATTGATGACTCATCACAGGAAAAACTCACAGAAGGAAGGTGAAACCCGATAACTCAGCTTCTCAAGTCAGCAATAGAGAGCTAGCAGCAGCAATAGTGGCTAAGCTCAGCAAATGGTGAACAGATTGTTTAGGATCTCTCTCGGACTATTTTGTTTAAAAAATATGAAGTAACCATTCATGAAGTAACTCATTTCTACTCTACACAAGGTCCAAATCAGGGATTCTACTTGCTGCAACTCTTAACATCCACTCCATAATGGCCAAACCAGATGACCATGGGAAGTCCAAAAAGCAGAACTACCAGCAACTGGTATTCAGACAGTGGAGGTCAACATAACAACCTCTGCCCTCCTTCACCTCTGGACAACCCCTTTCTCCTCTTCTCTTAGAACTCCGAAGCAAAGTGTCACAGCTCAGAAAGCTCTCACACCACTTTTGTTTAATGTCTGGTCTTATTCCATCCTTGGAATAAGAACCCCCCCCAGGTCAGGAAACACTGCAATAATGTGTCACAACACACAGTTTGGAAAGCTCTGCCATACAGCATTGGTGGCGTAGACTCCACCAATAATTTTGAGTACACTTTGGTTAGATACAACCCTAATTTACAATAACCATGAATTATACCCATGACTAGATGCAAGTCAGCAGCACCAGACGACCCCATTTGACTAGGTGCTGGGGTGGGTTTCACCCTGCGCCTTGCAGAGCCGGGCCACCGCTGTCAAAGGGCCAGCGCCCCTCGGCAACATCCGAAGGCCCTGATCCACTATGTGCTGGGGTGGATTTCACCCTGCACCTTGCAGAGTCGGGCCCAGGCTGCCACCGGGCTCAGCACTGGCAGCAGCAACAAGTGTTGACTGCCCTGTGTAGGTATGTCGCGTGAAAGCTCCCCGTGCTCCTTCCGGGACTGGAAAGGGGTTAGTTTAACCTCCAGGTTGTTAGTAAAACTGAATTACTGTGTTATGAAATGATGCATGTCTAAAAAGTGTGTCACCAACATGAGCAGTTTGGAAAGCTCTACTGTATGGAATGCTAAAATGGTAATAAGTTGCCACAGATAGCATCCAGAATCCTGTGCATTAACTGGATTTTGCAACTGAAACATTTACATTGGAACCAGCTTTATTACCACTTTAGTACTACTTAACCCAATTTAGTAGTTGGGGCACTTAAAAAAGGCCTTTTAGATGTGGAATGGGGAGATAATCTAGGTATTGTGCATACCCTTTTAAGAGAGATAAAAGATAAAAATATTGAGTAGCTAAAATGCTGCATTCAAACTTTTTAAAATGAAAGGTTTCAGCTCTTTAATAATCTGTACAAATGGCTATTCAAATGCAAGTGGCATTTATATACAAATATGGAATATAAACAAAATCACACACTGAAACAGAGTTGTGCTAGCAGAAAATACCAAAGTAGAAATGATAGGAATTTATTTTAAAAAAATGAAAAACAGGTGTCCCTGAACTAACCCCCTACCCCCCCCCCCCCGCAAAAATTACAGCAACTCGTTTGTAAATGCTAGAGGTTCACATATGCGGAGCCCAACCAAGGTACATCTGGCACAGAGAATTTTCATCTGTTGCATCTTGAATGAGATGGTGAACATGTCCTTCAATTGACAAAGGCAGGCCCTTTACTCTATTCCTGTTTTTAATCACACCCTGAAGTCGCTGATCTATATCCAAAACATGGGTCTTGGCCTGAAAGCAAGCAAACAATAGTCAAGATGACAAAAGGGTGGCATTAATAGACTAAAAGGTAATCTTTTAGTAGCAGCAGTTAATACATCTGTGCCCCACCCGAAAGTTGCATTAATAGCTACTTTTATTAATTACTGCCAGGCATTCCTCTCTTCCAGTTACCCATACTGACTTGCACTCCACTTCAGATATTCGGCTCAAAAAGGGAACTTGTAAACTAAGCAACTGTAATTTGCATAATTTATTTGTACACCAAGGCTGCATGCACACCATACATTTAAAGCACATGGACTCCCTAAAGAATCCTAGGAAATATAGTTAAGGGTGCTGGGAATTGTAGCTCTATGAGGGGGTAGACAACCAGGATTATTGTGGAGGGGGGAGTAATGTATCTTAAATGTATGATGTGTACATAGCCCAAGTGTGGGACTCCTTGGCACAGAATCTGAATATTTGGCACACATTATGAATTAACTATGGGACCCAGGTGGCGCTGTGGGTTAAACCACTGAGCCTAGGGCTTGCCGATCAGAAGGTTGGCAGTTCGAATCCCTGCGATGGGGTGAGCTCCCGTTGATCGGTCCCAGCTCCTGCCCACCTAGCAGTTCGAAAGCACATCAAAGTGCAAGTAGATAAATAGGAAGGTAAACGGGCAGGTAAGGTAAGGTAAAGGTAAGGGAAGGTAAACGGCATTTCCGTGTGCTGCTCTGGTTCGCCAGAAGTGGCTTTGTCATGCTGGCCACATGACCCGGAAGCTGTACGCCGGCTCTCGGCCAATAAAGCGAGATGAGCGCTGCAACCCCAGAGTTGGACACGACTGGACCTAATGGTCAGGGGTCCCTTTACCTTTACCTTTACTATGAATTAACTGTCCTGCCTGTACTTAAGGTGTCCCCACCCCCACCAAGTTACCTTTTCATTGACAATTTCTCCAGTTTCATTCACTAGGGTTTTTGAATTGCCTCTGACTGGTTTACTCCATTCCACAAGAGGATCGTGGAGAAAAGTCTTCAAGACGCTAGATAACATAAACAAAGGAAAGTTAACAGTTCAAGAAAATTAATTTACCGGTAGTTGCAGTTGTAGTTTCGGTGGGAAAGAAACATTATTTATACATCTTTCAATTTCTGCAATTCTAAATCATTACACAAACAGAACTTTGTTGTTGTTGTTAGATACAGTATATATATTGTAGAGTGCTCTGTGGTCTCCTGATGAAAGGTAATATATAAATTTATATAATAATAATAATAAATTCATAATTTCAGTGGGACCATTATTATTATTATTAAATTTTTCAGTCCACTGATTTCAACATGTCCCCTCTGAGTATGGCTAATATTAGCTATCACCCTGTGATTGTATGCATATGCTCTGGCAGACTTTTTTTTTAAAAAAAGCAAAAGTTTTCGCTAGGAATTTACAGTGGTTAAATAGTTCACATTGTAAAGTTAGATATCATATGAAGTTTTTCACGTCTCTGTTATTGTACCTCATTAGTGGTTCTCTCTGATCACGCATGAGTCTCAGTGTAACTTCACAAGCTCTTCGGAAGAGACCTTCCGTCCCCATTGGACCCATACCATTGACCATGTTATGTGTGAGGCGAAATGGAACAATCTCCGGAAAATCAAACATTTCTCCCTTCAAAGGAAAATAATTCATTGTAGGATTTCGTAAGACTAACCTTCTCATGTGGTGCACATTAACTGTTGCATAAGATTGTAATTCCAACGAAACTTAACCAACCGGCACACTACTGTAAATTTAATATTGTTATGCAAAATATAACATATTGCTGGAGGAGACTCTTGAGAGTCCCATGGACTGCAAGAAGATCAAACCTATCCATTCTTAAAGAAATCAGCCCTGAGTGCTCACTAGAAGGACAGATCCTGAGGTTAAGGCTCCAGTACTTTGGCCACCTCATGAGAAGAGAAGACTCCCTAGAAAAGACCCTGATGTTGGGAAAGGTTGAGGGCACAAGGAGAAGGGGACGACAAAGGACGAGATGGTTGGACAGTGTTCTCGAAGCTACTAACATGAGTTTGGCCAAACTGCGAGAGGCAGTGAAGGATAGGCGTGCCTGGCGTGCTCTGGTCCATGGGGTCACGAAGAGTCGGACACGACTGAACGACTGAACAACAACAACAACATGCAAAATATGAAAGGCGATATCTTTATATTTTGCTTTTTGCTTTGTCGTGATCTTCTCTGAGCATAATGAACACATAAAAGCTATATAAAGCAACTGTTTACTAGCAGCTGATTTGGTCATTGGATGCCAAAACAAAATATTTTTGGCATCATATAATGCTAAGTTCTGAAGTGAAGTTTGCCTTAAACATTTACAGGAGTACCTCAAGCAGACACCACAGAAATATATTCATGACGTAACTTCCAACAGTGTTTAGTTGTGCAACTTCTTTGAACCGTGCAATGTCATTTGAAAAGGAAAACTGTTTTCAGTTACTTGAGACAGACAATGGAAGTGTTTTAGTTTCTCACCTTATTGAACAGACAGTTGAAATCCACATGCACACAGTCACCTGTTAAGGAATCAAACAGAATATTTTCTCCATGACGATCACCAAGCCCTAGTATGTACCCAACCATTGACATCACGGCAGTGGAACGACAATAGGCTGATCTACTGCTGTACCTAGAAAGAAGAAATACAATAGGAGCACATGGTTATTTTGGCCTTCTTACCCTTAATCTTAAATGTTTCTGCTCACAGCAAAGAAACCAAGATCCCACATAGTTTACTATGATGAATAAACTTATGGCCTTCATGGCTTCTGCTACATTACAACTGGCTCTCTTTTTAACCCTTGGCATGACGTAACTGCAATAGTACAGGGCAACAAACTGACCAGGAAGTAGGATCAGGGAATTTCCTCAGAAACCATTCATGAAAAATCGGAGGGTGCCGGGGAAGCAGAGTTTCTTTGTAAACTTTCAGTTTTTCCGACAGATGTGCTGTTTTCGGAAGCATACATTGACGTAGCTCTTTTCCAGTCATGTAGACACCTATGAAAGAAAAATCAGTTAGACACAGTAAGCTAATGCTATACAGTTAAGCTAGTCAACGATGATTGGTTGAGGCTACATTTGCACCTTTCGATAGGCCATAAGTCACAGCTTACAGTGCACAAGCAAATCGCACCTGCTTTGCTCCTTCCCTGCTCCTCCCCAATCACATGCGGAGGAAGCAAACCAAGGTCCCTGGCTTAGCTTGAACATTTAAACCAGGGGCCGTGGTTTGCTTTGCTCAAACCACAATAGGTCGAGTAAAGCAAATATGATCCCTGATCTGGGCACAACCATAAACCAAGTATTGTAGTTGGTTTTTGTTCAGCACTAGCAGGGAGGAAAAAAAGTAGGCACACTTTGATGTGTAGCAAGCTATGGTTTACTGCTTACCATTATGTGAAAATGCAGCCGCTGTATACTAATCAGAGCATGGGAGACCAACATGACAAATTTTGAAGGATTGTGTAGCATTCCACACTCTCCCTTCCACATCTTCTGTTGTCACTCACACATTTATTTATTTTTCCCATTTAAAAAGGGCTTTTGTTTCCTACCTTTCTCTTTGTATAATTTGATCAGGATATTTCTTAAACCAGCAGTGTTGTTCACCCATTCAATTATTCCACATTCCTCATTCAGAGGAATAACAGCGTAGGTTCGGATGTGGAGTTCTCTCCTTCGTGACTCTGCATCCTTTCTTAAGCACTTTGGAAGAAACATATCACCAACCATAAGACCAATGCCATATATACCATATAAATAAAATCCAACACACACACACCCTATCTTTCCACCTTCTTCCAGCCATTTCATGCTATTCTATCTTTTGCCAAAAAGGGCATACATAGTTGGTGTTCTAAAGTAGTGTGAACTAGGCACCAGTAATTCATGGAGGCTAACTAAATATAACCCTGTACAGCTTAAGAAACCACCACCACATACCCAATGTCACATTTGAAAAGGACCTCAGCTGAAATATTTGCTGGACTCTGGCAATGGCTGGGATCCATTCCATAGTTCTTTATTATAGTTGTACAAATAAGAAAAATAGTATGTACAGTATCTCAAACTGTTTAGTTACATGTATTAGCATCTGCCTTCCTCAGTAATGGTTGGCATATCAGATGATTGCTGTGAGCCAAGAGTTGTCAGAGTGGTCAGGATGGTATGTGACATCAGAGGATGAGATATATATTTTTGGCATTGTTTTTCAGAAAAGGAAAGCTAGATAGAAATTAAGTGTTGCCTTCTAGACTAAACCCGTGGGGTATTAAGAGTTACGAAAAGAAGATCCAGAGGTTTCACTTTCTTCTCATATTCTTGGATCAAACACTTGCTCTGTAGAAAAAATATCAAAGTCTGAAAGGTTGTGGCTACTGGAATTAAAATGGTCTGTTTGGATGCTTCAAGGGTCTTTTATGCATACGTACATGCATGCAGACGTCTATGCTAGCAATGAAGAATTCTCAGTACAGTCATACCTTGGAAGTTGAACGGAATCCATTCCGGAAGTCCGTTCGACTTCCAAAACGTTCAGAAACCAAAGCGCGGCTACTGATTGGCTGCAGGAAGCCCCGCCGGACGTTTGGGTTCCAAAGAACTTTTGCAAACCAGAACACTCACATTTGGGAGCCAAAACATCCAAGTACCAAGGTGTTCGGGATCCAAGGTACAACTGTACTGCAAAAGCAAAGAGTCTGGAGGAGGGTTCCTGAATAAGTATCATAAATGGTTGCTATAGTTGATATAACAAACAGTATATTGTTTTGTTTCAAGCCTCTTATTTTTTGGGAACATAATTTTATTTCTTTATTACTTCATGATGGGGGGGGCAATTAACAAGGCAATACTTCTACAAAGCTCCAATGGAAAGTAAGGGGGTGAAAAGGTTAGTTGGACTGCCAATATCCAGCTTTGCAAAACACACTTAAAGAGTGAAAGAACCTTATTTATCAGGGAATTGAACTCCATGAGTCGACAGTCCTTTCTTAGGTCATCTTTTGGCTTGCACATCATGATATAGGCCTTCCCATCTGAACCATTTAAAGTAATCTTCTTGGGCTTCTGAAGAGAGGAAAGGATTTCAACCTAAAGAAAAAGATAGCAACAATTTAGCATGGAGGGGAAATGCTTAATGTATTCTCTTGGTGAAATCTACACCTAATCCAAACCATCTCAAAACTTTACATCGGTCCATATATGTATACTGGTTATCCAGACAACCTCCTCAGGGCTCCAGTTCATCCTCCCCCTTATCAAAGACCCCTTTCCCCTCTATTTCTTTTCTGCTATTCACTTCTGCAGCCAAGTAATTTACTGTATGTTAAAGAGCTAACTTGCATCAATATACATTTAAACATAGAACCTTAATACTCACGGTGTCACCAAAGCCAGTAATGTAAGGCCAACACCCAGGGAAAGGATCATGATTAGAATGTGTGCCAGGAGCCGAAGGCAGAGTAGGTATCATTACCGATTGCAAAGGAATAAGGATTTCACTAAACGTCTGCTCCTCTATCAGCTTTTTGAGACTTTTGAAATGAATGTTCATGCTTAATGTGGAGGTGCTCCCATCAACCTGGGAAAAAAGTTAATGCATATTACTCAAAGGATAAGGTAAATACTTAAAAGATACTGACACTCTTAACAGTTTCCATATACAACTTTTATTTCACAAGTTAGGAATATTTCTAATTCTTCCCTCCGTTTTGTGAAATGGGACTGAACTTCATCTCCACAAACTATGTTCAGGGGAGTTCCTTGTGTCAGAGCTAACCTGAATGCAATAATTAAACTGTGCAAGGAAAACCAAGCAAACAGCTGAATTTATTTATTTATTTAGTCAGTACAACAATAAGCATAGCCAGTGCTTTTTTTCTGGGGGGAGACACAGGGGTAAGCATACCCCTAAACATTTTATGAATCTTTGTACTTTTGTCCATTTACTGTATTTATTTCCCCCGATTTGAACTAGAAAATGGTGATTTACTTGAGTCAAAATAAGAGTACCCCCCCAACCATATTTTTTTTTAGAAAAAAAGCACTGAGCATAGCTCATCAAAGACCTCTTAATACCAAAGTGTGCTTATTTATCAATTATGTATTTATTAAAACCAATAAAGTTACTGAAAATCTGATCACTTTGAAATAATGATTTTGAAGCCTCAGGGATATGTAACCTAGCATTTTCATCTTTATAAATCATCTTAGACGGCAAAATCCTAACCCTATCCAATCCTAAGTAAGTCCCATTGGGTTAAATAGGGTTTACTACCAAGCAAATGGTCTTAGGATTGCAACCTAAATTATTATCTTCAAGTATCAAGTAGCATAATAACAATGTTGTAGGTGAAGTCCAACAGTGTCCATCTCCCAGCAGAACTGACACCGTTGATGGAATAAATTCTGCAGCACCCGTCCTACAGCAGCACCCCTCATCTGCTCCAGCAAGTTGGGGCCTCCTCCAGAAGAAAACACCAGATTGTACAGTCTTGCTTCACCAAGTACATGAACCCTTTAAATTTGATTAACAACACTAAACTATGGGAAAGGAGCAACTTCTGTGCGGAATAAACTTTACCGATTTGTTACACAGCTCTAGGAGTTTATCTGTCAGGCGAGCTGCATCCCCTATAAACTTTCCCAGAGATGCCTTCGTGTGAATAGCTTTGTTGAGGATTTCCTTGCATCTGTTCACACGCATTGCATAGGAGGACTACAAAAAAGAAAAGAGTTCATTTCAAATATCTCTGTATCACTCTTCAATTCAAAATTTCCAGGGTGGTTTTACAACAACACCACAGCACGCCAGTTTATAACAGTTAAAGGCAGCACTAAAAACCAGCACAGAAGAAATAGTAAGATACAGACGTTAAGAGACTGGGAAAACCAAAATTTATTTTCCTGGCATCTTAAAAACACTAATATAGGCCCCAGATGAGCCCTCATGAGACGCAAATATGACGTATGAGTGAGACAACATGGCTTCAAATAAGGGCCTATGAGGAAGGTTATAAGCAGCTAAGCAGATCCGTGCTAGCTCAATGTCTAGAAGGGTGATTGCCTGGGATAAAAAATTTAAAAGAAATGAAGTCGACCTGTCATGCAGTTTCAAAATACTCGGAATAACTGACCTAACTGCAGCTTCCTCTGCTTGTAGTTAAGAAAATGATATTTGATTAGAAAATTAAAGAGGGACTGGAAATCTAGTATATTAAAACCACTGTGCATGAGGGGCCCTTTAAAGAAAGCGGCAACTCCACACACACAAAATTTGCTCATGTATCTGAAAACTGAACTGGCTGTTCTGTTTGGAGACAGAAAGCTAAAAACAGAGAGAGAGAGAGAGAGAGAGAGAGAGAGAGAGAGAGAGAGAGAGAGATGCAACTGTATTTATCAAGTTACCTTGGATACAGCAGTCATCATCCACATTGCCTGTTGAGGGTAGGTTACAAAAACCTTCGCAATGATTGCCATAAGAACAACAAAGACATCATCATGGGAGTGGCAGATTCGGGAAATCAGCTGAGAGAAAGCCGTCAAAAACTGGTAAGGAGCCAAAAGTTGGGTGTGCTCTGTAATCGCCTTGTTGATTTTAGCCAAGTCGTTTTTCATTTGTGCACGATCATGACGACTACCTAGATGATAAGATGTAAAACAATCCTTATTTTGCTATGAGTATCCGGAAAATCTTCACTGATGTTTACTTTTAAAGGATCATGGCACATACCATAAAGTCAATACCAGTTCACTTCTGGTCACTCCAACTGGACCATCCAGGTCCAGAATACAGAAACTAATGCAATTAGTGTAAAAAGAGAAGAAAATTGTCTCTAGATAATGTAGAAACAGTGTTTTTTTTTTTAAATATAAAAAAATTCCTACCTTTGTCACATTCATATGCTTTAGCTCCGAAGTCAAGCCACAGAGATAACATTCTTGGCATCGACTGATAGATGAACTGATTTCCGAAATGTAAGGATCTGAAAGTAAAATGCTGACATGTAATCTTTAATAGGATGGGACACAGGTGGCGCTGTGGGTTAAACCACAGAGCCTAGGGCTTGCTGATCAGAAGGTCAGCGGTTTGAATCCCTAAGACGGGGTGAGCTCCTGTTGCTCGGTCCCAGCTCCTGCCCACCTAGCAGTTCGAAAGCACGTCAAAGTGCAAGTAGATAAATAGGTACCGCTCCGGCGGGAAGGTAAACGGCATTTCCGTGCGTTGCTCTGGTTCACCAGAAGCAGCTTTGTCATGCTGGCCACATGACCTGGAAGCTGTACGCCGGCTCCCTCGGCCAGTAATGCAAGATGAGCGCTGCAACCGCAGAGTCGGACACGACTGGACCTAATGGTCAGGGGTCCCTTTACCTTTAATCTTTAATAGGAAAATTGTAAATGGGTATAAAATGGTTCTTTAATCCCATAACCCATACTAAGGCTGTGTACACACTCCTGCTAAATCAACACAACCCCAAGCCACCTGCTACATTGTGACAGATATTTAATGTACATAACCAAATATAGCTATGTGCACCAACTGAACAACAACTGTGCCTTCTAACCTTCCAAAGTGAATAACAATATATTTAATCAGTTCTCCCTGTTTTTCCATCTTGTTTTCTGTTACTGTAGGCATCACTTTATCATAGTATTTAGCAAGGTAGAAGTGTCCATTCTCCCATTCTGGCAAGTAAGTAGTAACATCCTGGGGGGGAAAATGGGACAGGGAGTGGAAATGAATAGTTAGAATTAAGAATCTTCGGTTGTACCAGTGCAACTGAGCTTCCCTTCCTCCTTCCTCCCTGTAGCCCCCTAGAACTCCAAAAAAGTATTTCCAGAGGGTCATGGTTGTGTCTTATGGAGCTACAGTGGACGATGGGGAGAGGGGAGTATCATCCGAAAACCGGGAACCTTGCACAAGTGGTGGAAAATTCCTCCACCCAAATATTAGGTGACTCCCTCCCCCCAATCCACTGTAGCCCACAGTGTTTGGACACCTCTGCCAGCATTTTTTTTTAGAGGCACAGAGGACTGGCAGTGGGGAAGAGCAGAAATGAAAGACTGACTGTGCATATTGCATTCAATATGCATAATGCTGGATAGCATTCCTCATTCAGTCAGTTATGTTTGAACAATGTCCTACAAAATGTAACTGTACAAGTTAGAAAAAATATACAAATAACTGAAAAGCAGTATCATATAATTCAACATGCCTTTACTACATCTTTACATGTTAAAATATATTACGTAATTGCTCTAGGTTTAGTGCTTACCTTATATTTTTTCATTACAGCATTACTCTCAAAGTTGGCCGTTTCTTCCATAAATCTTCCCACCAGCAACAGGGCTTGCCCGTGAATAAGTTTGCTTTTAGGGTCAAGTGGTACTTGGTTATCTGGAAAACATAAGTCAACCCCCTTCTGGAGAATGATAAGACCTTGATGAGCGTCCCCCTAAAAAAGAAAAACCATTATCAATAATTCTAGTTACAGGTAGGTAGCCGTGTTGGTCTGCCGTAGTCGAAACAAAATATAAAAAATCATTTCAGTAGCACCTTAGAGACCAACTAAGTTTGTTCTTGGTATGATGGCATCTGAAGAAGTGTGCATGCACACGAAAGCTCATACCAAGAACAAACTTAGTTGGTCTCTAAGGTGCTACTGGAAGGAATTTTTTCATTATCAATACGTTAGCATTCATTTTCTGAATTTTACAAAGGGGGAACCCTGTAAATAAATCATGACCCAGAGTGTTACAGATATGTGCCCATAAATTCACATATAGAAGCCTCACTTACTTATTTCCAACTTGTACACCCTTTCTATAAAATGTTCTGTTTGCTTCACGCAGTTATGCATGGAGGAATACACTCTTGCTTTGAGGGATTGTCTTCAACAGTATGAAGGCGAGGCTTCCGTGGCAGAGCTTGAACGCTGCTTCAGCAGCAACCATCCTCGGTCGAACCTTAAATAAGGATGCAGCTGCATTTCAGCAGCTGGCTCCATCTCTGGAAAGAGGAGCCTCTTCGTTTTAAAAGAAGACCAGTCTGCTTTAGCAGTGAACAGCTCTGATGGAGTGGAGGAGACTGTGGGTTTCTGAGCTGGAGTCAGACAATGACATTACAAGCACTGTGTACATACACAACAGACTTGTGTATGTACTTCTGGTGTATTATATCCATCAGGTGCTGGCCTCGAGGCCAAATCCCTCACCTTTTCTGAATCCCCAGCCTCACCCCCTGACAAAGAAGAGTCCAACCCTAGTGTCATGACAGCAGGCGTTATTCTATTTAACTTCCTTACCTTGGACCACAGCCACTTTGCTCTTTCTACATATAGCTCAGATAACTTGGATTCACCAGCATTGAGGAGGGCGTTATATGCTGTTTGGTGATGACCCGCTTTACGGGCGACTCGAGCGCTTTGGAGCCAACATTCTCCCATCTGCTCACTGTAACCCTTTCTGTAAAAATATAAACTAAGTTAAAAAAATAATAATCAAAGGAACTGCTTGTGAAAGGTGTTTGGTAGGTACCAAAGATGCCGAGTCTAGAAGCAGTTCCACAAATTTAGCCAATCTTAAAAGACTTCATGCTACCTGTTAGCTTCCAAGCTTCATTTAAGCTACTGGTTTAAAATAAAGCGTTGGTTCCTATGCATCTTCCCATATGAGCCATCCTATTCATGAGAGTTCTACCTACTACATAGTATTATTCACATGACGACTTGCAAAATTGCATTTTGATAGCTCCAACTTTGCTCAGAGCTATTGCTTTGATAGATCCAATATTCGGACACTCTGGATCATCCTCACTCTGCAAAGCTGCCTGTAGGTCTAACTAGGAACACACATGTTTGCATTACAAGCAATGTGAATAAATATATCTTTCTTAGGATCAGTAGACTCAGGACATACTGAAAAATTATGGCCTGGAGAGCTAATTTGGTGTAACAGACCTAAGGTTCTAATCCTCACTCAACTATGACGCTTAATTTTCACTTCATATGTAGTTGTAAAGCTAAAATGAAATAGCCACACCACAGACACACCCAAGCTTCTTTCAACAGATATGCTTGTGTGTTTTAGAAGGAATTAGTAATGGAATATTCTTTTTGTTTAAACATTACATTTCAATCCATTTTAGCCAATAAGAGAGAGCAGAAACTCAAGTTTCAGGATAGAAAGCACACAAAATAAGCCTGGTTTCACCTTTTAGTGAGGCTGAGCAAAGCCCGTCTAAGTGCCAGGATGGGCTCTTTAGCTCTGTACGAGTTCTGCGTCATTTCTATGCGAGCACACCAGTTCAGAGAATCTTTACCATAATCACTATCAGGTTGCTGAAGCATTGATCCAATGCTGTGCTCCAACTCACACAACATGTGTAGCCTGCGGTTAAACAAAACAAAATCAGCTTGATAAGCAACACGGTGCCATGTGTTTTCATTCTGTTTCACTGTCTGCATGAACAATCCCCTCTGTAACTTTAACAAGAACCCCTTCTGGCAGTGGTATGCATAGTCTCCTCTACACACGAGAGAACTACTGGTACACTTTTGGTGTCTGGACCTCCTGAAATGATCCGGAAGACCTAGCGCAACCAGGGATTACCAGATACAAATCTCAGATCTAGATGATCTCTGTATCAGGGTCGGGGAACCTGTGGCCTTCCAGATATTCATGGATTACAACTCCCATCAGTCTAAACCAGCATGAACAATGGTCAGGAATGCTGGGATCTGTAGTCCAACAACATCTGGAGGAGCACAGGTTCTCAACTCCTACACTAGATGGTTCTATGCAAAACCTCTTTCTCTATGTCCCTGTAAAGCAGATGGGGATGGAAGGACTATACAGTGGTACCTCGGGTTAAGTACGCTTCAGGTTAAGTATGCTTCAGGTTAAGACCTCTGCTAAGAACAGAAATCGTGCTCTGGCGGCGCAGCGGCAGCAGGAGGTCCCATTAGCTAAAGTGGTGCTTCAGGTTAAGTACGCTTCAGGTTAAGAACGGACCTCCGGAACGAATTAAGTACTTAACCCGAGGTACCACTGTACTATTAATCCACCCCCAGAGGGTTACCAAGATAATGTATTCAAAGCACACTGAATTCTCAAAATACACAATGTGAATTTATCATAAGGATACCAAATGGAACAATCTTGCTAACATTTTGCTCCCCCCGCCACAACTATAGTGTACAGAAGATGCCTAAAAACTAGTGCAATCTCAGGAGAAATCTCATATCCTGGACTCTTCTCCAGAAAGTTATGATAAAAGTGAAAGCATTTTTTTTAAAAAAGTTGCAACTTCCATCTTCCCCACGCTAGCTGGAGCTGATGCGAGTTGTAGTGCAAGCAACATCTGGAGGGCACCAGGTCGGCTACCTCTCCTTTTGACCATAGCCATGGCTCCAATATGGTTTTTAAAATGCACGGGTAAATTTTGTGTGTTGGAATTCTTGCCTGAAGCAGGAACAAGATGGGTAAGAAAAAGCCTAGTTATTCCAAATGAGCACTGTCAAAAATGTGCATTATGGTTTCAGCAAAAAAATGTCTCCCAGTGCACGAAATGAAAGGCTAAACTAGTATCTGACGCTTCAAGACACTGAACATGCAAAAAGGAAGCTGCACCTGATAATATATTCGTAACCTCGCTGATATGACCCCCTTTCAAAACTCGCTGCCGAAAGAGGAACTATCTGCTCTGCTCGAACAACTTTCAAAGTTTCACAGAACCGGGCAGCATCTTTCTTTTTGGCCGAGAGTAACAGCTGTCCAAGCCTAACACTCCATGTATTTGACTTTTCATCTAAAAAAGAGAGAGTAAAAAGCACTTTTTCATTTCAATGTAATCCAGCAGCGACACAATACAGATTATTATTATTTTACTGCAGATCTGATTATTTGCTTAAATTAAAAATTAATCCAGCATCAACCTAACAAGTAACATCTTGGCATTTGTTCTAAATAGCTACCCGCAGCTATGTAATTTTCCAGAGAATCCCACTGTGTCAGTTTCCAGGCTGCCTCCACTCTGTACATGTTTAATTCAGAAGTCCATTCAGGCCTAGGAAGGTAAAAAGCAAACTTAGGTCAGTACACGGAATACAAAGACACACACACACACACACGCACACACACACACACACACACACACACACACACACACACAGAGAGAGAGAGAGAGAGAGAGAGAGAATTATCCAAGTTGCTCCTTTGTGTGATGTTTTCTGTAGGAATTGAATCCAATTGTGTCCTTCTGCTGACGGGAAGGTTGTGGATTTCCACCAGACATCTGGTTACCACCATGAGAACAGGGTGCTCAATAAGATGAGCTTCCGGTCTGATCCAACAGGACTCTAACTTGTGTCCTAATGGCTTTTAAGTCTTCCCCTGCAGTTCTTTAGTGGTTTCGCCAGCATTAACTTGAGTTGCTGCTAATGAAAGTTCCCTCCTATCTATGGTAACAGCCTCATATTCTGGTTCAGAGGGAATCCTGATTATGGCTGGGAAGAGACAGTAGCATCAAAGGAGGGGAGGAACATGCAACCCCACAGTTCCCATTCTTCTTTTGTTTATAGGTACCCTTCTCCTATTTTCTCCTTCCTGGGATACCTCGTACCTTGGAAGTCGAACGGAACCCGTTCCAGAAGACCATTCGACTTCCAAAATGTTTGGAAACCAAAGCGCGGCTCCTGCAGCCAATCGGAAGCTGCGGAAGCCCCGTCAGACATTCGGGTTCCAAAGAACGTTTGCAAACCCAAACACTCACTTCCGGGTTTGCAGTGTTCGGAAGCCAAAACATCTGAGTACCAAGGCATTCGGGACCCAAGGTACGACTGTCCTAGATACTTGGTCAGGAACACATTTCTCAAAAAGGCATTTCTGGGAAGACAGTGGGAGCGGCAAGTACAAGTCTCCCTCCTGGCAAACAAGATACACACACCAGACATTGCTCCCTGAATGACAGACTATTCCCCATGTAATGCTATGCGGAGATATGGATGGTTCCCTAGAACCTCAGCCATGTGAGATTTCCTAACTTACTTCAGGGTCTGGTTTGCCAACTACTAAATCCACGGTTGAGGGAAACAACAGAAAAGAGGTGGGAAAAGAATGAGTATTTCAGCTAACTAGCATTATATCTGCACCAGACCCTTAGAGGTTAGCATATAAAGCTTTCCATCATTTGAGCAATGGAACACACTTTGTATTTTTTAACAAAGAACATATCAGTCATATTACCTCTTTGCAAGTACTCCATTCACTTGAGTGATTACAGTAGACAACTGACCAAGACCTAACATAGACTTCACCACACCATGATAATGAATTATCTAGAAGTGAGGAAAGAAAAACCACATTTGCATTTTACATTTATATCTCTCCTGGAGCTGAAGCAAGCAAACGTGGTCCCCATTCCTCTCTTTTTATCCTCACAGCCAACCTGAGGAGGCAAGTTATGCTGAGAGAGAGAGTGACTGGCCCAACATCACCCAGTGAATTACATGGTTCAATTTAAATCTAGGACTTCCTAGCCACCATCCCACACCGGCTTTCTCTTTACAAAGAATGAAGTTATAGACTCCCTGCCTCAAGAGGCTTCCGTCCAGGGAATTGCATAAGGGAGACATTAGAGCATAAGTGGAGACAGGAGAAAACGGGAAGAATGCATGATTGTTGTAGTTAGTTTACAATGGCTACGAATTTAGGCTTAGATGCAGAAAAAGGTAGAGGGGCTAAGCATTGGCTTGATTTTTACTATGGTTCTCCAGTGACAAACAAAGCTACAAAATATATGCCCGTTGTGTCATTCTCTAGGATACATACTAAATCAGATGGAACTGCATTGCTTATTATTGTTTTTCCTCACCTGCAGCTGTACAGGTGGAGGAAGCCAAAAAGAATGAGGAAGACATATAGGCTTTACCTGGTCAGGCTCCATCTGCATTGCCCTGTCATAGCAAGCTGTGGCATCTCTCAACAAGCCAATACTTTCGTGTTCCAGGATCTGTTCTTTGAGGGATGGCTCTGCCTTCCGTATTGCACTCACTCCTTCCACACCATCGGGCTCATGCATAGCTGCATACAATTTCTTTGTGTGAACAGGGAAAAAATAATCATCACTGTGAAGCATTCTGGCCAGCCAAATAACCCGCAACTTAAAAGTTTTGCGAACAATTTTCCTAGGTTGTATTCAATGGTACGTTTCTGAGCACAATTCAAAGTGTTGGTGCTGACCTTTAAAGCCCTAAATGGCCTCGGCGCAGTATACCTGAAGGAGCGTCTCCACCCCCGTTGTTCAACCTGGACACTGAGGTCCAGTGCCGAGGGCCTTCTGGCGGTTCCCTCACTGCGAGAAGTGAAGCAACAGGGAACCAGGCAGAGGGCCTTCTTGGTAGTGGCAACCGCCCTGTGGAATGCCCTCCCTTCAGATGTCAAAGAAATAAACACTATATGACTTTTAGAAGACATCTGAAGGCAGCCCTGTTTCGGGAAGTTTTTAATGTTTGACGTTGTTGCTTTTTTATTATTGTTATTGGTGTTCTGTTGGGAGCCGCCCAGAGTGGCTGGGGAAACCCAGCCAGATGGGCGGGGTATAAATAATAAATTTATTATTATTATTATTATTATTATTATTATTATTATTATTATTATTACTTCTTCACAGGTTCAAGATTCTATTTAATAATTCTCAAAATGCTGGTAACTCTCCTTTTCTTTTCCTCTGAAAAGCAATCCAAAGTGACTTTTCATGTTTTCTCAGTTTATCAAAACCTACTTTTGCAAATACTGAATTATATTTCTCTTAATATAGAACCTATTTATTGTATCAGCACACTCAAATGTGAATTGATCTCCCTTCAAATCTCATGCCAATTAGGAGCTCTTGTCCTTCCTACAAACATCGCACAGCCTACCTGAAATGGTGAGGCTCAGGAAAAGTAAGCAGCACTTGCCTTACCAGACAAGTGAGCTGTTTTTTTTTTACTTTATGCCACAGAGTAAAGGGTGGGGGGAACCAAAAACTGGTCACTTACAGCAAACAAAAGCAAAGCAAATAAATTTACATAGTATAAAAACGGACAGAAAGAAACAGTTTGAAGCACTGAAGTTCAAGTTTGTTTTACATTATAGCAAGAAAGTTAAACCTGAAGAAATCCGAGGTGCTCCTGAATGTTTTGTTTCTTTTCCGTGATGAATGATTCAAAGTGCATTACTGCTCTTGTGTATGCTTTGGAGCGAAAAGAAGCTGCAGCCAGCGTGTCTTGAGGGATGAGGTCAAGAAAACGGACCACGCTTTGATATTCTCCATATTCCTCATTTGGTGCTAGAGAATAAAAAGGGGTTTTTTTAATGCCATAATTAGAATGAACATTGTAAATGGCTTAGGATCAGGATATCTTAAAAAGGCCACCTGCACAAGAAGGCTGGCCTCAAGGAGCCTATCAATCTTTCAGCATAGCAGCACCTGAACTTTGGTGGAACTCCCTGAATATTGATATCAGGACCACCTTCAAGATCTCTTTTTGTTGTGTCTGTTTAAAACGTTTTTGTTTAGGCAAGTCTATCCAGACGTGGAGATGTGGATGATGTGTTTTGATCTTTTTTATACTGTTATGATGGCTTTTGACTGTGTTTTTATTGATAGTTTTTATTTATCTTGTAATCTGCTTAGAGGTTTTACTACAATCAAACAGTATATAAATTTTGTTAAATAAACGAACAAACAAACAAACCCTTTTCAATAACAACTGAAACATGAGAGAACTAGTAAATTAAGCCCGCAACGATTACGGGCTCTAGGAAGGCGGCGGCGGGAGGGCGGGAAAGCCTGGCTTCCCGCAGAGGAGCGGCCGCTTCTGTCGGGCGGGGAGGCCTCCCTTCCCCCCCGTCCTCTGGCTCTCCCCGTTTCTCTTTCTCTTCCCCCCTCCCAGCCCTCCTCACTCCGCTCGCGGATCGCTGGCCGCTTTGCTTAATTCCCGCCATGTTAGAGCCAGAAAACGTGCGCCTAGGTTCCCTCCTCTCCTTACTCCCCGGGGGGGAGCGGCGGCCAAGGCGGCAGAGACGGGCGGCGGCGGGGGCAGGGGCACGAAGCCCCCAGCCCAGCGCGCATCCGCCGCGTGGCCGCTCACACCCGTTGGGGGTGGGAAGGGGCTCCCCCCCTCTCCTTACTCCCCGGGGGCGGCTGCAGCGGCGGCGGTGGGTGTGCGGCGACCCTCTTCGGCCTCCGGAGCACCGGCGCTCCGCGAGGCGGGTTGATTCAGGCCGCTGGGGGGTGGAGAGGGGCTCCCTCCCCCTTCTTTTTCCGGGGGGGGGGAGCGGCGGCCAAGGCGGCGGAGGTGGCCGGCGGCGGGGGCAGGGGCGCTTCGCCTTGTAAGCAGTAATGGCGGCAGGCAGCGTTGGAAAGCACTTGGAGCTGCGAGGGTGGGGAGGTAGAGGCGTGGTCTCTACGCTCCAATCCCAGCGTCTGTCAGTGGGGCGCATGCCCAGTTGCGAATTCCACTGACACACGGACGGCGCCGCAGGGACATAGGGAATTATTATAGAGGATTACTAACCTTGAAGCTCTGCATGGTCCTTATTTGACTTCCTAGCAGCTTTCTCAGCACTCAGCCTTTGGGATTTATACCTAGTCCAATGCGTTAGATGATCAAGCATGGAGAATATTGTCTGCGTGCTTAAGTGGCTTAGATCTGAAGCGCTATCTTCGCATTGTCTTGCAAAAGGGTCGTCGTTTTTCAGAACAGTCATGATTTCAGCATAAACCTGGACAATGTATAATTAAAAATTCTTACTGCTATTATGAAAACCAGCACAACATTTAGAGACTCAGGAATGGTTAATGTATTTGCCTCAATTGCATGTCACAGCAAACCATAGTTAACCGTTTAT
Organism: Darevskia mixta; assembly: GCA_034641385.1. Lineage (NCBI taxonomy): Eukaryota > Metazoa > Chordata > Lepidosauria > Squamata > Lacertidae > Darevskia > Darevskia mixta. The sequence continues at coordinate 15,833,402 of JAWWNH010000030.1, forward strand.
GGTGAATACAAATTTCTCTCTGTCTCCACCCTGTTAGCAGGCAAAAAACAAAAAACAAAAACAGTATCCCTGTTTACAGTTAGATTACAGAGCTGGCCAGAGGGAGGAGTTATAAAAAGTCTTCCCAGGACATAAACATTTCCCATCAGATCACCTTTCATAATGCACTCTGAAATGCTATCTGTTCAACATTTGAGCCCCACTGTGTGTTTTTATTCTGCATTCACAAGACATATTCCATTGGATTTTAAGGCTCTGAATCTTTGGAGAGGGGTTGCTAACACTTCAGGTTTGAATTGGTGAGAAAAAGAGAAGTTTGCAAGCACGAAACACCCCACTTCTGCTTCTGCTTAGGGCTCTTCCATATCTGCGTCACTCTAGTGGCTCAGTCTGAACCAGAAAAAGCAATAGCTAACAATCTCTACTTTCTGGAAATTTGTATGACATCTGCCACACTCCCAAAATCTTTCTTTTCCTCCTTTTAGCATAGTGCATCTCTAATTATCAGCTTAGTCATGAATGTGTCAGAACTACAATCACAATTTTATCTCTATCTCTGTGCTGCCACACATAAATTAGTGATGCATATGCTCTTATCGTCTGGATTCAATAAATGAAGATCTCCTTTTCCAAATCTTGGGTTGTGTGTATTTTCTGGGTTCCACCCACATGCAAGCACACCTAGAATTAGCACATGTTGTTTTTCAGCAATGGGTTTGGGTCCTCTCTCAGAGGTGGATATCCTGGGGGAATTGAGTGTAGAGTGGATGCCACAGTCCCTTCAGACATCTGTAGCACCACACATACAAACTTATTTTTCAAAAGCAGAGTGCCAAAAATTAAAAAAAAAGAATCAGGCAAATGTAGTAAGAAGCTGCAATTATCACCAAGAACAGTCATAAACAGCAACAAGGATTCCACCATGGCTTTGAGATACTGTACATAATTTCTAGATTGCTATTAGGCATGTGGCTAGCTAGCTTTCTCCCTACAACAGAAGTCATACAGTAATTTGTTTTTATTTGTACCTGGAACTAAGGGAAGCAAATCACACATGCTGGGTCATCTTAAGTACTTTTGGAGTATATAGGTAAAGGGGCTCTCACCTCTTGCTGATCCTCCTGATTACATCCCAGAAGAACATAGACAAGAATGTGGGGAAGGAGATAGATTGTCACCTTGAAGTCGTTCTTCATCATAATGCTGCAGCAGTTGAAAACCTTACTGGCAAGATCATGTCGCACCTGGAACAAAAATTACACAGCTCAGCATAGCTCTTGAAAATCTGAGGTCAAGGTAACACTGCAAAGTTCATCTAACTGAGGTATGTGCTCATTATTCTTACCTTAGTTATAAGGTAACCAGCCCAGGTTGCTGACCAGTCTGCAAAATTTTTGCCTAATTTGCTTAAGTAAATGGGCTTCTTAACCTTAGTCCAGTTTACAGCCTTCTGGTAACTCTTGTATCTGTAAACAAAATTTCCAAAGCTCGTTGGTATGTGTTAGCTCAACAGAAAAGGAAGACCAATGAAACCATGTTCTAGGCACAGGTGTCCACCATTACTGATGTGACTAACTGCACATCTCTCTCTGAGGACAGTAAGCGTAGGAGCTCTAAACTTCCTTGAGCCGATAATCCAAGAGCAGTGGCACATAATGGACATGGGGAAGCTATATAAGCATGTGGGTGGCCAAGTGGGAGTAAATAAAGAGAAACTGATGTGATCTGCAGATGTTTTGATGAGCTTCGGAGGAAGGCTTCCAGGAACAAGAGGCCTCCTTGCAAGCTTGGTGAGTCTAGGGGCTGCTTAAGCATTTGACAAGTGTGTCGTGTTTATCCAATTTTGATTTGTTTCAGCTCCAAAGGGAATATTTGGGGGTTTTGTAATTTGGGGGCCTCAATTTTCTTCTGCTGTAACATTTGTTTGTCTTACACAGTTGTACCTTGGTTTTCGAACAGCTTAGTTCCTGAATGTTTTGGCTCCCGAAAGTCGCAAACTCGGAAGTGACTGTTCCAGTCTGCAAACTATTTTGGGAAGCTGAACATCCGATGGGGCTTCCGCGGCTTCTGATTGGCTGCAGGAATCAGAAGCCGCAATTTGGTTTTCAAACTTTTTGGAAGTCAAACAGACTTCCGGAACGGATTCCGTTCGACTTCCAAGGTACGACTGTACTGTCTTTTTCATCTTATTAAACTCGTTCCTTGTTTCGTAAACCTGGTGTGGTCTCAGCCTATTATAAATACTCTCAAGCCTAGAGCTTTAATATCATGCTACCTAAGGAAGCTTCAGAGAGACCCTGGGGGCCTTTTGGAGGTTGTCTGAGAAGGGTTAGCCTGGTAAATAATAATTAATCTCTTATCTGGTGGCAGTGAGTACTCAAACAGCACCCTGAGACTTGGGGTGGGACATGGTCATCACACATACCGTGTACTTAAATGAGGTTCCAATATTTCCTGAATATGATCAGGAAACATTTTCCAAAGCTTGCCTCCTGAGCTGTCAGTGGTTGTCTCCCTACAATCGTAGATAGAAAGCAACTCCTAAAAAAAGAGAGCAAGTTTTACATGAATACATTTGCACTGTACAGAATAAACTATTCAACATTAATTATTCTTAAGCAATGAAACAGAAAATGAAAACTTCCATTGCTTCATTCATGCTAAACACACTAGTCCAGTTTAAGACATCACTGCAAAACCATGGTCTGGCTGTCAGGACTATACCTCAGGTGTCCCCTCCTCTTCACCACTCCCAATTACCTTTGTCACTGTTCGTTTGCATTTCTTAGTACAGAAAGGATTGATCTGATGTGTAAAGATTTTTCCTATTCTGATTAGTTCAGGAGGATTCTAATAGGTTTCTTTCTATGTGAAAGAAACAGGCAGGTTTCTGATGTTTGGGTTATTACTTCTGGGAAGCTGAGTACAGCTGGTTTAAACTGGTTCTGTTATCCTTTCTGTCAAGATCATGCTGACTATTACAGTCAGGCCAGGAGGAGCCTGGGTTTCACTCACTTTATCTACCGTATTTTCCGGCATATAAGACGACTGGGCGTATAAGACGACCCCCAACTTTTCCAGTTAAAATATAGTTTGGGATATATTCGCCATATAAGAAATATGACCCGGCGTATAAGACGACCCCCGACTTTTGAGAAGATTTTCCTGGGTTAAAAAGCAGTCTTATACGCAGGAAAATACTGTTTCTATCTCTTTGTTCTGGTGTGGTGTTCTATATTTTGTGGTGTTAAGGTTTAGTCTTATTATAAGTTAAGTTTAAGTTAGGTCTGCTGCAACTGCATTTCTTATGGACTGTGCCAGTCCTGAATGTATTGGATTTGTGGGCATTATGCTCATTTGCCTTCAGTAGCAGTAAAAGCTCTGCTGGATGAAGTACAATGGACTCTGGTTTTTTTGGGGGGGAACTCTACTACGTGTTTAAGTTTTTCCTCCTCCAGACGACACTCACCACCATATTTGCAATCTTTATACTATTTTAATACATTCATTTATTTAAAAGCATTTGTATCATGTTACTATTTTTTAAAAAAAATATACAACAGTCTAAAAAACAAGCAATATATCATGAAATCAAATGAAACAGATTTAAACACATAAAACAGGGTCCAGGAGAAGCCTGGACAAAAAGATAAATCTTGACAAGGCATCTGAAGCAATAAAGAAAATGTTGTGGTTATCTGATATAGACAAATGATAGGCAATTTATATATATATATATATTAAAAAACATAGGTTGCTTTCAAACGAGAGTTGCAAACCAGATTTTGAACAGTAATTATCGTGAAGCAAAGGTTTTCTGCAATTGGTATTTGGATCGGAGCTCCCACCTGAAGCTACTTAAGCCAATAAAAGAGAAGGTGGTGAAACCTTTCTGGCTCCAAGGGCCAGATCAATCTCAAGCACCTTTTTTCTTTTTGGTAAAAAGGCAGTTGTCAATACTGTTTATCAAACAAACCTTCCTTACCTGAATGGCATATGATGCAGAATCTTGAGCCCGGACGTTATCAGCATAAGCAAGGAATGCTCTTGTCAACTCCATGAATAATCCATAAGCAAAATCTGGATCTTCTACACCAGTCTTAGGGGAAAGCAGTAAGAATTCTTAGATGAGCTGCTTTGCTTATATCCTCTGCCTGGTCACTACCAATTTCTAGTTTTAAATTGGGATTAAGAAATGATGGGGGCTGGGAGTCCTCAAGGGTCACTGAAGTCACACCGTGACTTTCAATGAGTCATAACGCTTGGGGCAAAGGCATTCAGCAAAGGCAACAGCAAAACAAGTGATCACGCAGAGCAGCCCAAGAAGAGGCAAGGAAAGATGGTAACAGACTACAGCAGCTCCCCCATTCCTATGATATGAAGCTGGGAAAGGACCCCCTTCATCCTTCAGTGAGAAACCGCCACATACAAAAAATGTTCATTCAGAAGTGCTGTATGATGTGTGAGCAGGGCAGCAGCATTGCATACAACCCTACACAACTACCGATTTCCCCTTGCCTTGATACCTACAACATGAGATGCCAGTATTAGCATTCCTTACCACAAATGTAAGCCCTTTTCCTTGGTTGTTGCTTGTTGAGAAGTCCAGCCTGCCTGGATCTATAGCTCCCAGTTCACCTAAACATTCTCCACAAAGTAGCCGGGCATGAGAATTCACATCCTGACAGCCAATTAGAAGGGCAGTCACCAGCTGGGAAATAACTGGCTCCACAGTTTCGCTATCTGTTGCATATTTTATCAGCTTCTCCTAAGAGGGGTGAAGAGCAAGTTATACATGCATACTTCATATTCCAATGTGATACCGTATTAATTGTTATTTATTTAATTCATATACCGGTACCAGCCTTGCTCCTAATGGAGCCCCGGGCAGCAAACACACAAGCAATAAAACAATTAGAACATCTAAGCACAATTCTAGTACAGACGCAGATGTAATTATTAATGTCTTCTTTTTATGTAGCACAGTTATAAGGAAAATAAAAACTCATTACAGTTAATGCTACGAACTTATTGTGTTTTCCAGAAAAACTAGGCCCTAGACACCAAATGAAACAGGCACAAGATGGGGCCTTTATACCAGGTCAGTTATTAACCCATCCAACTCAGGCTATGTACACACTATACAGTGGTACATCAGTTTTCGAACGTAATCTGTTCTGGAAGACCATTTGAGTTCCGAAACATTCAAAAACCTAAGCATTTACTTCTGGAAGCATTTACTTCTGGAAAACTCAATACAGAAGCCACGTAGCATGTTCGACTTCCGAAAAGTGTTTGAAAACCGAAGCATTTACTTCGGGATTTTCGGCATTCGAAAACTGAAACATTCGACTTCCGAGACGTTTGAAAACCGAGGTACCACTGTATATTTAAAGTACATGACTTTACCCAAAGAATCCTAGGAACTGGGAGGGGATAAACTACAATTCCCAGGATTCTTTGGGTAAGAGTCATGTGCTTTAAATTTATGGCTTGCCCATCACCTCAGTGGCTGTCAAGGGTCTCTGATTGTAGCATGTGGGGTTGGATGAATCATCCAACAGGGCAACCAAAGTGGTTTCCATCTTGAATCCAGGCCAGAAAACAGATTAGAATAGATCTAAATGCTCGGTATCCTCCACAAGTTACGAAAGGAGCTCTCTCTCTGTCTCTCTTATCCAAGCTAAATCAGTGCTGGGCAATCCAATGAAAGGTCTCAAAAACAAAAGGCGAACATTAGAGAATGTGTGGGGGAATGCTCCCTATTGTCCAGTAATTACTCTGCGAGTACAATTGTGCACATTAAGGTGGAATTAAGAAACAGATACTTTAAAAAGTCAAGGATAAAGAATGCACCACATACAACAAATCTCTCTTCTCTTGTCAGGCTGACACTGAAAACGACAAGCTCCTTTACTGTGTGACCGGTAACTGAATATCACATAATTTATCTAGCATAGATCACCTTTCTCAGCGATGCTGACAAGAGAAAGGAAGAAACAGACATTATACTACAAATGATTGAGTGCTTTGGAACCCTGGATAAAATAGAAATACTCTCTTTCTTTGGTGGGAGCAAAAGAAGTCTATTTGGATAAAGATCAGAATTAACAATGTGGCCGGGGGTGGGGGATGGCTTCACTGTAGGATTCTTAGAATGCAAGCTAAGTTTACATTTCTTTCATTCTAAAATCAAACGGGGAGCTTTGTTAATTTGAAATTAAGAGAAATTCATCACAAAGGCAGTATATTGGCTTATTCTTAATTGCATTCATATTCATAATGTAGTTTTAGAATCAATGGTGTAGTTTTACGATTCTAGATACAGGGTGTGATATTTGCAGCACAATCCTACATGTCTATTCAGATGCAAGTCCTGCTAATTTCAATGGTGAAGGTAAAGGGACCCCTGACCGTTAAGTCCAGTCACAGATGACTCTGGGGTTGCGGCGCTCATCTCGCTCTATAGGCCGAGGGAGACGGCGTTTGTCCGCAGACAGCTTCCAGGTCATGTGGCCAGCATAACTAAGCCGCTTCTGGCGAACCAGAGCAGTGCACAGGAACGCCGTTTACCTTCCCCCCGGAGCAGTACCTATTTAACTACTCAATGGTACTTACTCCCAAATAAACGCATACAGAATTGCAGTGCTAGCTACCCATCTCAGAGCCTTTGAGCTTTACAGTTTTACTTACTTGGTTTTTATATAATGTTTCTTTCAGGCTGGTAAGAGCATGAATCCGAACATCTACATTCTCATGCTGAATAGCCTTCATGGAGAGCTGTAGCGCTGTCTGCAGGTCTGTGCTCCTGGAAGTCTCCTAAGGCAAAGTACATCGGAGTATGTGTTTCAATGAACAAACCCATTGTTAAATGTACCAACACACAGTGGGGGATTATCCAACATTAGTCATACTGAAGTCCCTTGATTTCAATGAGTCCACTCCAACTTAGTTGAGTATATCCCCCAGTTGGTCTTGGTGGGAAAAGAGAAGTGGTCTGTGCCACATTATATTGTTCGTACCATGTTTATGCTTGTCTATCATTAGGACAAACAGCATGAGGGAATCTTACAGATCATTTTTCAGAAATATTTCTCCCACTAGCAGTGTTTGCATATCACGGTAAATAATAGTTCATGGTTTAGTAGGAGCATCATGGTTGCTCCCACTTTACTTCTCCCCTAGTGTAAGCAACAAATCCTGATCCCCAATTTATGGGATTATGGTTTGTTTTGCTTCTAACAAATCATAATTAGTAATCCAGCAGCAAACCTTGTCTTCACATTGTAGTCTGGAACGAAACAAACCACCTTTCCTGGTTCAGACAAAACGCTAAGGCAGGGCTCACGGTTACTCTTCACATTAGAGGAGGAATGAAGCGAGAATTGCCTGTATGTTCACTGTAAACCATTGGTTTAACATAGCATGCTAATTGAGCCACTTTTATTTACACAAACACTGGAATGATGAAACCCTTTGGACATCGTAGATATCCAACACCCCACTTCCAGTTTCAAATGAACATTCTGTTTTTAAATATCAAAACATCACGAAATCTATACCTTCCTATATTCCTGAAGAACGACTTGAATGTCTTTTAGTTCAGGATGGTCAGGCAGAAAATATATTTCATGTAGAAAATCCTGTACTGCATTCCTAATGAATAAAACAAAATCTCTTAAAAAACAGTCATGCACATTTTTTTTTTAAAACCCCAACCCACAGTACAATGAAATAATAATAATAATTTAAAAACAAACTAAAAGGGAGCTATTTATATAAACTTCAAGACCTGCTATTGTTCCAACCCAGATTTGTTCACTGATTTGGTTAGAATTAGCAAAACTGAAGTACTCTATTACAGTTGAGAAAAATCTAGAGATCTTTTATTTTTGTATTCAGATATAGATTTAGACAGGGCTTTTTTTTCAGGGGGAACTCACAGGAACTCCTTTCTGGCACCTCTCAGGTGGGCACCATTGCCATTCTAAGAGAACAAGGGAGGTATTCCTGGTGAGCACCTCTATTTCTAGAAAAATAGCACTGGATTCAGATATATAAAAGCTGGGTCAGACGTTTTGACAAGAGAACCACCTTGTACCCCCTACTCTCCAATGCTCTGCTGTTTGCTGCTGACAGGGGGTGGGGGAGAGAGGAAAGTTAAAATAAAAAGAAGCGGCAGACAGCATGGGCTTCCCATGAACCTGAATGAAAATGTTGTATTGCCACCCCCCCCCCAGTATCTGTGAAAGGTCCCCTTTCCAATTCACCACCTGTGAAAGGGACTTTGTAACTGTGTTTCTTGGGGGAAGAAACTTCAGGGCTCTGCATAGTTCTGGCCCTTCCACACACCTATCAGAAAAATTAGTACTGAACAGCATATTTGTAGAATAAATTATGCAAAACAAATAATGCAAAGTTTCTCCTTTATGCAGGTCACAAAATTTAAATTACCTTACTAAAGATTTTTTTTTTAACGCCAGAATATACACAATTTTGGCTGCAGCTCTTCTCCAAACTGACTGTCGGTACGATACCACCAAAATCATTATTAAAATGTTTTATGTTAGAATACCTGTTCTCAACGATAAGAAAATGGAAGACGGCTGCTGTTTCTTTCGGCTGAATATGTATGAGGGGCAGCAGAGCTACTATCACGTGACTGAGAAGGGAGCCAAGGTTACTTTGATCCAAGCAGCGCACAAAGCAGTCCCAAGCCCTAAACAAAGAGGGCAATTAAAAAAAATTAAAAATCTCAGCATCATAACATACAGAGCATGGTTATATATTTCTCAGTACACAGACATAAAAAAAAATCAATCATGAGATATCTGCACCATAATTATTTGCAGTTACTCACACAGGGATTCACCATAAGTCACAATAAAGCACGTAGACCAGTGATGGCCAAACTTGGCCCTCCAGCTGTTTTGGGACCACAATTCCCATCATCCCTGACCGCTGGTCCTGTTAGCTAGGGATGATGGGAGCTGTAGTCCCAAAACAGCTGGAGGGCAAAGTTTGGCCATCATTGCCTTAGGCTGTAGTCATAAATCAGTACACAGTGTTCTTACCTGCAGCACAACTCGGGGAATTCATCCTTGTATCTCAGCCCCGTCCTGAGTGTTGTCATCATCTTCACTCTTACTGCACTTATATGTTTGGGGCCCATAAGCTTCATTAAAGCCATCAAACTATTTAAGGCCTGCAATTGAGAAGAAGAAAAAAGAAGAATTATTTTTAACAACCAAGCTGCATGATAAAAGCATGTAACTGTTCACCACCCTTTATTCTCTTTTGAATTTGGACTTCTATCTTTTTTCCGCCAGGCTCCAAAGAAATTTAGCACTGTCCCAGTTTCTTCCTTAATCCCAGAATTGTACCCATGTCAAATGAAGCTCCACATAGGGGTTCTACTACCCAGACGGAGTTCACTCACCATTTTCTTATCTTCAATTCCTATGCTGGAGCTTAACAACTGCATGTTGAAGAAGGCCAAGATGCCCAGCAATTTTGGTTGCAGGTAATCCGCCTAGATAGTCATAAAAATAATACTCTGAAAATATTCCACTTTAAAACACATTACTAAGACCCGAAAGCTGTACGCCGGCTCCTTCGGCCAGTAATGCGAGATGAGCACCGCAACCCCAGAGTCGGACACGACTGGACCTAATGGTCAGGGGTCCCTTTACCTTTATTAAGAGAACCCCACAGCACATCCACTCTTTAAATATATAGTTTATGTGCAAAATACAGTCATACCTCGGGTTGCGAATGTGATCCGTGCGGGAGGCATGTTCACAACCTGCAGCGTTGTGTCTGCACATGTGCGTGACGCGCTTCGGCACTTCTGTGCATGCGCTGAAACCAGGAAGTAATCCGTTCCAGTACTTCCGGGTTCGGCGCGGTCCGCAACCCAAAAACACGCAACCTGCAGCATTTGCAACTCGAGGTGTGACTGTAATGTATGGTAAAATACTACCTTTGCACACCCACTCTGGAAAATTAGAACTTCCCAGGTTCCAATGAACTGTTGATCTTTCTTAATCATGCATAACCTGGTTGGTCCAGTGCAGTTCTGCATTTAAACAAAGCTTATCTGCTTGGGATGTTATGTCCGTAACAAATTACTTCCCACTAGTAACTTCCATAGCAAAAAAACTCACAACCAGCTGCTTGTTCAATCTGCTGATTTTGTTCATGATATTGGGCTCTTCTGAAAGATTCACTCATATCCTTCTTGTGGGCTTACCAAAGGCTGGTCACTATGCAAACAGAACGCTGTACTAGATGGATCTTTGGTCTTATCCTATCCCACAAGGCTCCCTTTTAATGTTCTGAAAACTCTTCCTGAAATGCAAAGAAACTCTTCCTCTCTTCTGTATACTTAACGGCATACCATAATACAAGAACAAAAGCCATCCTTTCCTTCTAAAGCTATACAAATAAAACTGTGATGGCACTGCTACTTGCCATTCGTTCGGGAGAGGTGATGTCCTTTGGTCCTTGATATGGGTCATCATTGGAGGCGAATGAAGCCAGAATCGACAAACCATTGAAGACCTGCTGGTAGTGCTCTCCTATACGTAGCAATAATTCATTATGCAATCCCTGGTAGTCCTGCCTCAGCAAACTTCCAAGTTCGATTTCGGTTTCATTCTATGGAACACAAATGAAAAACAAACAAAGAAATAAAGAATAGACCAGACATATGCACAACAATAAGAGATAATAATACAGAAATGCAAACCCCTAGCCAAGGATTTTAGTGAACAACTGCTATCAACACACATCAAGAAAAGATCTTGGTGCACAAGTTGGTTTTGGTTATGGACAGCGCCATACAAAGCTGGTAATAGGCCCAGGCAAGATGGAAAATGTAGGCCTCATTTCAGTAATCTTTACCAAAGGGCCCCTTTGCTTCTACCAGGGAGATTCAGAGTAGGCATCCTCAAAATCGTAGGCCCATGCCAATTAGCCCACTTGCTCCGCCCTGATCTACACTAGTTATGGATCTAGAAACAGCAGAAACTGTTGACTGAGAATTTTTCTTGACCAGATTAATTTTAGGCATATATTTTGGGTTTCTTGGCTTGTTTGAATTCAGAATATTTTAGGCCTACCAAAAATATTCACATGCTTGCACTGACTTCTTATCTTGAGAATATAAGAATATTCTTATTTGTGTGCTTCAATATAATCCCCAACCTAATTATTCTTATTTTCCCAAAGTTTCATAGACCAAGTGCAAAACCAAACTACCTTGAGATAGTGGAGTGCTCGCTCGAGCTCATCTTTACTACAGAAGCAGACTAGATGAGAGAAGATGTACTTGAAGTTGTTGATGAGGATCTCTCTGCGGTTTACATTTAGCTGTTTCGCTATCGTTCGAATAAGCACGGAGGCTGCAGGGCTAGCCTTGGCAGCAAGGTCAGGCAGAAGAACTTGGAGAGTCCGCTGGCAAAATAGAGAGACAGCCAAAATGAGCTTTGACATCTCATTTCCTTCCCCTTGTGCAAGTGAAGATGCACATTTGCTTGTGGTTAAGAATGATAAGCTCCAAACTTACTGGCCTGAAAGGGCACATGCAGAAAGCCAGGCAAATAACTTTTCAACGATGGGGAAAACCTCAAACAACCAACACTGGGAAATCCCTACAGTTAATAAGTTTCATGGGTTTATTTAGCAAAGAATCGGCATCTTTCACAAAACACAATGGACTCCAAGCTAAAATAACCCTTCCCCAAAAAAATGCGGAAGAAGGAAAAATATATGGCAGAGGGAAAGGCCTGTGGGAAAATGGAAACCCTTTTCTCAGCTCTCCTTTCGCTTGGAGAAATAAGCTACCTCACAGTTGTTGCTGGGGTGATAAAATGGGTGTGTGGGTAGCAGAACCACATATAGCACCTTCAGCTCCTTGCTGAGAAAGGTAAGCTAAAAATGTAATAAATGAAAAAATGTAGGAATCTTACCAATCTGCATAATCATCCCCAGTAATAACAACAATTTATGAAGGTAGAATTGAAAAAAATGAGATGGGAAACACATGCAAAAACTTATCCTTACTCTGGAACAGGCATCCCCAAACTTGGCCCTCCAGATGTTTTGGAACTACAATTCCCATCATCCCTGACCACTGGTCCTGTTAGCTAGGGATGAAGGGAGTTGTAACAGTCCCAAAACATCTGGAGTGCCAGATGCCTGCTCAGGAATATACCATCATCAACTTACATTGAGAAAACGATTGAGGTCTGGAAAATCAAAAACATTGGCAATTTCAGATAACATGTCCAGGGCAGCTTCCCTTTGATGAGCAATTTCTTGTTTCTGTACATCGCTGCTTTGGCCGGGAGTGTTAGAAATCATTGCCGACTGCCTGGAGTGCAGAGATTCCACTAAAAACTAAGCATCGAGAGATACATTTCACTGTTATTTCTCTCATACAGAAATTAGAATTCTTACCTCAGGACAATTATGCCAGATATAAACATTCAGCTGACTAAAGAGCAAAGGTATTGGTTTTTGTTCTTTACAATCTGGAGCCACTTACAGTTCTGCTAATGAATATTGTCCCCACCAGAAAACTCCTGCCAAACGCAAAACAATTAAGATACAACTCTCCTGCCAACACTGAAAATATTAGCATAGAAATGGTTTTAACAGCTTTGACTTTAGAATCGTCTTTGTCTTTGCCCAAGACTGAACAAAATTCTCCAGGTCTCCAGCCATAACTAAGAGACATGAGTGGGCCAGCGTGGTGTAGTGGTTAAGAGTGGTAGACTCGTAATCTGGTGAACCGGGTTCGCGTCTCCGCTCCTCCACATGCATCTGCTGGGTGACCTTGGGCTAGTCACACTTCTTTGAAGTCTCTCAGCCCCACTCACCTCACAGAGTGTTTGTTGTGGGGGAGGAAGGGAAAGGAGAATGTTAGCCGCTTTGAGACTCCTTCGGGTAGTGATAAAGCGGGATATCAAATCCAAACTCTTCTTCTTCTTTAGAACCCATGTCTCCACTCATGCTAGTTGCTTTCATTTCATACCATCATTAAGTTTACATCTACAGTACACCAACCAAGGGACCTCCTTTAACCAAGGTTTGCAAGCCATGGTTAACACAAACCATGGTTAGGGTTGGAGTATGTGTAACTCTTAACTGCAATCCTTCCCCACAGTGGGCAAGAGGAATATGTGTACATTAGGGGAGAAGTTGGGGGCATATGATCTTGTAGCCCTCTACGGTATGTTAAGCAATCAAAAGGTTAGTGCAATGTATTCTTCCTATATTATTCGGGCTTCTTACCTGACAGATTGGTTTCTTGTATTGACTGAAAAAGGCTTGCAGCTTTATAGACTTGGTGGCAGCCAAAGCTCTGATTTCTGTATATGCTGCTCCAGCCACAGAGGCCGATTTGGACAACAAGCAATGCAACAAGTGCAAGAGTGCAAAGGGTACCAAGCTCCCTTTCGTTGCCCTTACAAAGTAAAAGGGGGAAAAGACAGACATTGCTTGAAAGTAACACCAATGCACTAGATAACTCATGCCAAAACAGAATATGGAAATTCTCATTTGTTTTACTGTACAGAGATGCTATCATGTTCTTAAAATATTGAATATTATTCTCCATTGTCTTTAAACCACCTGCTGAAGCCTTCAGCAAGCAGTTCAAGTAAAGACATTGTTCAAGTAAAGACATTTATCACAGATTTGAATTGATTCTATACATGTGCTGGTTCATTTTTTCTTTTAAAAAAATTGAATCCTTTTTATATGTACATGAGTTTTCGCTGTCATTATATACCGGTACAAAACTGTTCTGTAAATTGCTACGGGATGCCTCATGGAAAGTGATTCATAAAGAAAGTAATTGATAAGAATATTCCATAACTCAGAATAAGTCTCCTGAAACCAGAATACTTAGAGAAGTTAGAAAGGAAGACACTAAAATGTACCTTCCAATATCACCCGTTGTGAGAATCAATGTATCCTTCAGCTCACTATTTTTTGATATTTTAGCATTTGTGTAGGCTTCTTTCATTCTCGAAACGAAGAGCTGAAACAGCAAATTTGAAACGATATGCATTCATTATTGTGATTACATATCAAGGTTGCTCTCTCTTTCAGGCTTCAAGATACTTAAGAAATTCACCTCTTTAATGAAATCCTCCTCTGAGTCTGAAGAATCCAGTATGTATTTGATGCAGCCACTAAAGGCCATTCTTACATCTTTGTCAGGATCTTCCATTAGCTTTAAGAAAGCCCCAACAATAGCTTTTACATTTAATTCATCTTTTTTGAAGTCCAGGTGTTTACAAAGGAGAGGAATGTTCTCTATTAATACTAGAAGAGCAAGTAACAGAAACAACACATTCAACAATTTTCATTTATCGTAAGACGAAAGTCAACACGACATGGCGCAGTACCATATTTTATACATCTTTAAATTTCTTTTTTTTAAAAAAAAAATCAAGCATGTATAATTTGGGTTACCCCAAATTACAATCATGCTCACAAAAGATAAAAACATTTAAGACAGACTATGAAGTTCACTCACAAATATTTTGACCACATGTTATTAAGTACTTTTTGAAAAAGCAACATTCTAGTTTAGATTTCAAAACCTGGACAACACATACAGATTAGACAGAATATATTGCATCTCCTCTTACATTTTAGCGCAGGAGACCACAGGCCACATTGATTATCAAGCCCTGTCCTTCTGGCAGGTCAAGGAAGTTGCCTTCCTTATTTCCTGGTTGAATAACTTGAAATGTAAGAAGTACCATGGATTTGCCTTACAGTGAGGCATAGGGAAGGGCAGTTGAGACCCAGACAGTTGCATGTCATTTGCTCTCCCATTTCTCAATGGAAGGGTGCCAGGGAAGAACAACCTCTCATTTCCCAAGAACAGCAGCATCTGCTACACTGAAAGCTCAGCACACTGACTCTTGTACTGTGGAGGGGTCAGCAATGAGACCCTGTTGCAGAAGTCACTGGGATGCTCTCTCATTTCCCAAAGGAATAGAATCATAGAATCATAGAATCATAGAGTTGGAAGAGACCACAAGGGCCATCCAGTCCAACCCCCTGCCAAGCAGGAAACACCATCAAAGCATTCCTGACAGGTGGCTGTCAAGCCTCTGCTTAAAGACCTCCAAAGAAGGAGACTCCACCACACTCCTTGGCAGCAAATTCCACTGTCGAACAGCTCTTACTGTCAGGAAGTTCTTCCTAATGTTTAGGTGGAATCTTCTTTCTTGTAGTTTGAATCCATTGCTCCGTGTCCGCTTCTCTGGAGCAGCAGAAAACAACCTTTCTCCCTCCTCTATATGACATCCTTTTATATATTTGAACATGGCTATCATATCACCCCTTAACCTTCTCTTCTCCAGGCTAAACATACCCAGCTCCCTAAGCCGTTCCTCATAAGGCATCGTTTCCAGGCCTTTGACCATTTTGGTTGCCCTCCTCTGGACACGTTCCAGCTTGTCAATATCCTTCTTGAACTGTGGTGCCCAGAACTGGACACAGTATTCCAGGTGAGGTCTGACCAGAGCGGAATACAGTGGTACTATTACTTCCCTTGATCTAGATGCTATACTCCTATTGATAGGAGTATCCTTCTCACCAGCCATGCTTCACACCTTGCAGGTGTGCCTCCCTATCAACTCTTTGATCCAGAAGAATGGACAGAAAGCTCTTGCAAGCAAGGAACTCTGCACAAACATCCACGCTTCCATACCTGTCACTGAATCAACTTTAACATCTGCTAAGAGTAAGCTTAGGTGCTACGACAGCTAAGTAGCCAAATCAGAATTATTGAAGGTGCTCAGTTCTACTCAGGTGCCACAAAAATTTTGAGGGTCTTTTGTGGGCGGGAGTGGGAAAGAGGGCAACTGAAAACCACAAAGAGAGATGGAATGGAGAATCCGGAAAGAAGGCATGGCTGCCTGGCACATAGAATAAGAGCACTTCACATTATTATGTTGTGTTTACCAAGTAAAATAACACTGCAGAGACAACATGCAAAAAAGAGAAAGTAAAATAATATAGTGCATGTTTAAAGAACTTACCAAGCTTTACTGAACTGGCTACATTGCTTTCAAGAAGATTTAAAAATGGCTTAAAGACATCTGCTCTTACAGCACACATTTGCTCGGAAGAAGTCACGATAACTTTGCTGCAGAGGATGTCACAACTTTGGGGCTCGACGCCAGGTTTAGTTGTGGAAGGTCTTATACTGAAGTTGCCAGAAAGACAGCAAGCCAGTTTTCCAATGATACTGGCATAAGCTTTTTGGACTAATAGAGATTCATCCCGTATGTGGTCTCTGAAATAAAAAGAAGCGCCCAGTGCCTTCTCTACATATACCATTATTCTTACAACAGTAAATGCTGCTGGATGTACCACTTTCAAAAGAAACCTAAGGCTGGTATCCAATTAAGTACTTCTGTTAAGACAAGGATTTCCGCTTGTGCCATAGAACGTGCCCTCTCTCTCACCCGTCTCCTGAGGGTTGCGGAAAATCCCAGAAATATTTAGGGCAGCATATGGGAAGGGGTAGGAAGGGAAGTTCTGTTGCACAGCTAAATGTCCTTGCACTAGTGGAGCTGCATCCAGACACCCTAGCAAGTCCAGAAAAGGGATACAAAGCCCCCCATGTTATGGAACACACTTCCTAATATATGTGCGACAGAAGAAGCGGCATGGCCTGTCATACATTTCCATCCTCTCTACCATACCCCACCTCAGCTGCACCACTCATATTTGACAAGGCCTTTGTACGATCTGTTAGCTGGCAGATCGTTCTTCCCTTCCCCAACTTTATTTGGAATTAAAACCACTACTTACAAGAAAGATCCAAGCAAAGTGGTGGAGGATTTTACATCTGACTGCTGTAACAGGAAAGGAAACCCTTTAACACAGTTAGCTCTGATAATTTCATGCGGACTCTGCAGGGTATGGAGATATAAAGAATCCCTCCACTTCAGGTGTAATAATCTTCGTGGAATCAGAGAAAGAAGAAACAAGCAATTCGACTGAATCTCAGGTGCTAAAAGGAAAAAAAAATACAAAAGCACTGTAAGGACAACAATCTAGCCTTTTTTAAATTTGCACCCACATATTTTATTTTAAAAAATGATAAACCACTTGCTAAAAACAAAAAAACAAAAATCAATCTCCAAACAGTATACAAGTCTAATTATATACAAAAGATGACTAAAGTACACAAGCCAACTGTATACATAAACCATCAATAAACATAGACCATCAATAAATATATAGATCAATAAAGCATTGAAAACAAATTTACACCCCATAAACACCCCTAATCGTCAAACTGCTGCAAGTTCAGAAGCACAACAGCATATTATATTTTAAAAGCAAAAGCTTAATAAATTGTTACACAGGCCAGGACACATTATACCCTTGATTTTCCACAAATAATATATGGACTTTTAAGCATTCAAACCGGAAAATATCTTTTCAATGGAGGACAGCAGAGTTATCCAAGTAAAAGTGGCCAGTTATTCCCTCTCTGGCAATATCATGTTTGTATTAATGCAGTATACTGTGGGGAAAATAGTGAGGTTAGAAAACTGACTGGAACTAGAAGATTGGAACATACCTCACCAGTCTTAACACAAATGCACCAGCTCCCAGTCCATTTTCAGGCACGAGTCAAAGTGTTGGTTCTAACCTTTAAACACTCTGAACAGCCTTATTTCCATGCATAAACCAGTCTCAGCATTCATCTCATCCCTCAACACGTTGATCTTTCGAGGCAAGTCAGGTGACGACCCAAGACAGGGCCTTTTCGCCTATGGCACCCTGACTCTGAAATGCTCTCCTGAGAGACTTGCCTGGCACTGACATTAAATATATTTTCAGTGCCAGATGAAGCCCTTTCTATTTGCCCGGACCTTTTAGATTTTTTAGTGTTGGCTGTGTTTTAACTTAAATGTCGCTGGCATATTTTGTAACCTGTTCTGTTTTTGTTGTTGTTGTTCCATCGCTGCTGTTGTTTTTCTTTGCTGATAGCCACTTCTAGAAACCTTGGGGGGAATGATAGGGTGGAAACATGAATAAATTTCGAAGCAAAATGCAGGTTTTTTTACTTACAAAAATGGCTTGAAGTATGTTTACTCAATACCAGAAGATCTGAATTAAGTGCAGGCAACTTGAATGAAGGGTCACTGGAGTAGCTGGAAATCCACGGCAGACATAGTATTCCAAGTAAATTTTCAACAATATCATCGCTAAGCTGGATTTTTACTTTTAGGGGAGGGAAAAAACAAACACAAATTCAGGTGGCTTATGAAACAGATCTACATTGCTGATAAAATGACGGCATCATGTCATTGTTAAGGTAAAGGTAAAGGTACAGGACCCCTACACAGTTAAGTCCAGTCAAAGGGTGTGACACACATCTTGCTTTTCAGGCCAAGGGAGCAGGTGTTTGTCCACAGACAGCTTTCCGGGTCATGTGGCCAGCATGACTAAACCGCTTCTGGCGCAACGGGACACCATGACGGAAACCAGAGCGCACGGAAACGCCATTTACCTTCCCGCCGCAGCGGTACCTATTTATCTACTTGCACTGGTGTGCTTTCGAACTGCTAGGTTGGCAGGAACTGGGACAGAGCAACGGGAGCTCACTCCGTCACGGGGATTTGAACTGCTGACCTTCCGATTGGGAAGCCCAAGAGGCTCAGTGGTTTAGACCACAGTGCCAAACCACATACTTGCCATGCCTCAAATCTCAAATTTAATCCCTGGCACATTAAGATGAAAGCATCCTAGTTACGCTGTGAAGACCTCTGACCTTAGAAACCAGCTGTCTGTCAGAGCAGACAGATCTGGGCTAAATAGACCAATGGCCCCAAATCAGAATAAAAGTATCTGTACTGGAACTGAATTGATTTTATATGTGTGGTGGTGGAGTTTTAAATTGTGTGTCTAAATACACACACATTTATTTTTATGCAATTGTTATATATGTTTCTATATGTTTCAGGATGGTTCGTGGGAAGTGTTTAATGAATGAAATAAGTAATAATAAAAATGGGGTGTGAGGAGATTTTCCACAGCTGCTTATATTTACATTGTCCAGTGAGATACAAATTAGTTGCTAAGCAGTAAATACCAGTATCAAACACCAATAAACCAAATGTTACGTATCACACATATATCATACACCATAAACGTAACAGGCTGAAGTTGCTATCTACTTTACATTGTTTATCTCGACTTGCGTATACATTCACACCAAAATTAAAAGTAAAACGACCTTCAAAACATACAGAATATTAAAGTCAACACAGTAGTAAATCAAGTTCTTTGTACAGATAAAGTCCCAAAGACAGATCGTACCATCATCATTTAGTAAATTCAGAGACTGTATATACTTTTGTTCAAAAGATTATAAACCATTAATTTAATTCTGGTATCAGCCTTAACCATTTAGTGTTCTTAACAAAATTACTGGTATTCTATCTTATTGCAAAACTATCATGCTTCTGTTTCCCAAACCGTTACAATTTAATATAGCATTTCTATTTGGCAGTTGCAGCAAATTCTCAACATTTTCCTATCCATTCTTTACTTCTTTGATTATATTGTCAATTTAATTATGACAACACAATTAATCCATCAAAGATGTGTGCCGCCTTTCTAGAGTTAAAACTACAGTGGTACCTCGGGTTAAGTACTTAATTCGTTCTGGAGGTCCGTTCTTAACCTGAAGCGTACTTAACCTGAAGCGTACTTAACCCGAGGTACCACTGTATGCTCAAGGAGGCTTACAACATATAAAAATTTACATAGCTACAAACATAGCAAAGATAGTGATAAACAATAAACAAAACATCATTGAACAATGTTCTATGAGAACTAATTGCACCATTTATCCTTTATTAGGTACTAGCTAAATAACAGCATTTTTTCAGAAGAGTATCATTAGTGCTATTATGTTAAATGGCATCTTACCTTGCATATAAAGTAAAGCATCAATTATTTTCACCACTCTTTGAATCACTGGTTCTAGGTCAACTATCCGTGAAGCAGGATCTAAAAGCTTCCAACAAGCTTTAAGTGCTCTCATGATAAATTCTGGTGATATCCAGGTTAACTGGACATGCTCCCCTGATTCTGAAGGCCAAACAGTATTATTATGTTTATGGTTGCGTAAACCAACTTGATGGTGTATGCTGTTAAAGAAAAGAAGTCAGCTGGTTACTGAAATGGCTTAATCATATGACATGTTTGATTTCAGTCAACTGCTGTTCTCACAACTCAAGAGCGGTGTCTAATCACTTCTCAGATCTGCAAAGAATCCTTACACAACACAATCCATTTTACAGCTCTGCCACACGTCCAAATCTTCAAAATACACTCAAAGCCCTCTCCCGCACAAAAGATCTTAATTTAAGCTACGTGAAAGAGCATGTTTTAAAAATACCTTTTAGCCAACTCAGAGGCTGATCTACCAATAAGCAGGGTGAGTTTTTGTACACAGTGTCTGGTCAACAAGTCCACTGTCATTATAACTTTGTAGTTTACAAAGACTGGCAATTTTACCTGCTGAAATTTTGTGTAGAATGCACTGTGCACAGGACACCTAGTTGAATTATTAAAGCAATTCCCTCTATGCTTTGTAGAAATTCCACCGGAAGAAGGTCTTGTTCCAAAAGCAAGAGGAGAGATTCCACTTTCTTGATTATAGCGCTCCATAGTGTGCTCTTCATTTTCATATTCACAGGACTGGGGCTGCAAAGCAATCAATTTTAGAACAATGTAAATAATGTTCTATTTATAAAATAAGAATGTTTTAGAATCATAGAATTTGTAGAGTTGGAAGGGACCACAAAGGTCATTTAGTCCAATCCCCTGCAATGCAGAAATATTTTGCCCAATGTGGGGCTTGAACCCATGACCCTGAGATTAAGAGTCCCATGCTCTACTGACTGAGCTATCCCTTTAAAAAGAAATTTGTATGGTGCTATACAGTGCTTTTTTTCTGGAGGGACTCAGGGGGACGCATACCCCTAAACATTTTGTGAATCTAAGTTTGGCCTCATTGAGGGGCAGTATTTCAATATGAGTAGGAAAATGAGCGTACCCCTAAACATATTTTTTAGGGGGGGAGAAGCACTGGTACTATACAAACTGACAGATGTATCCAATGTTAGTCCTGTTCAGAATATACCCACTTAAATTAATTAACCTGTTTGTAACATCCATTAATGTAAAATGGTTGTATCCAACAAAATTGGCTCATTTTTGCAAGAAATTCTGCTTGCACAACAGAACTCCTCCTCCCTCTCCTCTCCCTATAGGCCTCCATCCCCTCCCCCCCCCAAAAAAATCTGCTCCGCAGTGCTGGGAGGAATGCCCAGAACAGATTTGGAAGCACATAGGAATGCATTGTGCAAACAGAACTTATTGCACTAATGAGATAATTTCATTGTATACAACCCAATAGATCTTCTCTGAGTAGGACTAACATTGAATACAACCCTGAATGTGGAAAAACATTAGGAGAAAATAGCTAAATTGAACCAGATATTTACTCCTTACCATAAAATACATGATAATGAAAAAAATATTCTGACATACAACATAGGAAATTGAGGGGAAAGCAATTTTCAACCGATTGTGGGTTGGTCAAAAAAAAAGTGTGGCGTATAAGCTAACTTATTATAGAAGTTTGTCTAATACTTAATAGAAAAGTAAGTTGGTTGGAAATTTGTTTCCATTTGTGATATTTTGCAACAGCAACATCAGGATAATATTCAATCATTTTTTTTCTTTTGCTCCATTATAAAAACTCTGCTTGGTTTCCTCCCTTTTTTAAGTTTATTGTTTCACTGTGTAAATTCATATGCCCTTGTGTGATTATCACATAGTTTTCATTTTGACAGCCTGAAGAATAATTGTGTTTGGGGTTTTTTAAATAAATAAATAAATATCCACTTAATTTCCTTAGAAATTGATGTATCTCTTAATGTTTGAAATGCAGGGAAATATTACATTATAATACATCAGATTAAGCTGCTAAATTATGCTGCCGCACCGAAGCATTATACAATTTTGGCAAGTAAGGCTGCTGCATTTGTGTTTTCCCCCAAACCATCCCTGTGTTTTATTCTAGCCACTTCAAATGCAGTATCCCAGCCTATGTAGACAGGGGGGAGGGAATGCAGGAACAATCCACTGTATACCATAACTGAAAGCACAGCAAAAGCAGAAGTGGAGACAACGCTTTCAAGACCACATGAATTCCATCAATTGCTTATTGCATTATTAGCTACAGTTCTCTAGAAATTACTAAGTGAACCATCATACTCTGGTGGAGCTGCTGACTTCTTAGGCTGCTTTAAGGATAGACTGAGACGTGGTCTCTTTTCTGGAACTTCATCACTACTGCTGCTTCCTCCATCAGTATCAGATGTCTCTGGATTCTTGGTACACTGCAGCTCCTGAATGATCTCTTCTGCTTCTGTCATCAAGGCTGCATAGAGCGGACTCAGCAGATACTAAGGAAGATAAACACACACACACACACACACACACACACACACACACACATATCAATAGTGCTGCAGAACTTTATGAAACGGGGGGGGGGGGAGGATGTGACCATAAAAATCATACTTTTGTTGCCTGCTACACATACCCAGACATTATGTACATTTGCTTTTTAAGCTGTTGATTTTATCTTTGATAATTTTGTTGTCTGCTGATTTAAAGCCTGTTTTTATTATTGGGGTATTTTAAATTTATTGATACTACTTGTCAATTTTTTTATGGAACCACAGAGACAAGTAAAAATAATATATCCAACTAAACGTATTAAATAATTACACCAAATCTGAAATCTAGATGTCACAGGGAGAGATATCTGTAAATACGAAATAAAATCCCACCATATGGAATAAAACTGATGAGAATCTTCCTATCACTTCGAAACCCATAACAGCAATGCAAACAACACTGAGCTGGAGGGACCAACGATTTGACTTGGCCTGAGACACCTTCCTATGTTCCTATGCTTGAGCGTTCTCTGAAAATATATTCCCCCCCCCCACGTGTCTTAAAATCTGTGCCCTTCAACCTAACCCACCAAGCAAATTTTTCATTGTTGTTCCCCCCCCCCCCAATACAACTCACCTCCTGCTCCACCTGGCTTCCAACTACCGCGACAAAAGATCTGCAGATGCTGTTAATACAGGTCTTTCTAACTGGAACAGCAGATTCATATCCAGCTGGCACAAACTTCATGAAATACTGCAGTATGTGGCACAGCACTCCTTTCATCTTCTCAGACTGAAGAAGCCTCAGCACATCAGCTTCAAACAACGCATGGAGCTTCTCCAGGAGTGTGTTTAGATGAAGAGGCTCAATGACCCGATAGGAATACGTTTCAAAAGGAAACAGGGTTCTCACCAATATTAACAAGGGTTCCTCATATAGTTCCAGCTCTTCAGCATCCATTTCAAGGAGGAACTGCAACAGCCCACCCAAAACTGAGAAGAAACTGCTGGCTAGCTCTTCTGGAGGTCCTCCTAGCTGCACCAGTTCTGTTAGGAATTTCAGGCTCAAAACTTTAACTTTTGGAGTACCGTACTCCAACAAGGAGCACCCTGTTGCCCAAAGAGTCACATCTTGTGGTTTAAAAAACACGTAAGAAACCATCTCAGTAAGAATCCCCATCAGAGTTATCTCCAAGCATTCTACATTGCTCATGCCCGTTAACTGTAGTTGGACAGAACTTAAAGAGCCCAAGGGTACATTGGGGTTGCATGAAAACCTTTTCACAGTCACAGGCCAGCTCAATGAATCCTGCTGGAAGCGCACCGCCACATTTCTTTCATGGAGTAAAATAAGATCTTGAAGAAGATGCAGCAATTCTCTCGTCAGTAAGTCGAATATGGCACAGTTCTTGACTTTGAACAGGCATAGTAAGGAACAAACTACAGTACTGATGTTCTCGTGCAAAATCTGGCAGTTTGGGGCGGCAGCAATTCTCAAAAGCCTTGCTGTGATCCAGTAGCTAAATTCTAGAAGAAAAAGAGAGAGAAAATATTAAGATTTTACTCCAGGGGTCAGCAACCTTTTTCAGCCGTGGGCCGGTCCACCGTCCCTCAGACCATGTGGTGGGCCGGACTATATTTTGAAATAAAGAAAAAAATGAACGAATTCCTATGCCCCACAAATTACCCAGAGATGCATTTTAAATAAAACCACACATTCTACTCATGTAAAAACACCAGGCAGGCCCCACAAATAACCCAGAGATGCATTTTAAATAAAAGCACACATTCTACTCATGTAAAAACCCGCTGATTCCCGGACCATCCATGGCCCAGATTGCCTAGGTTGTTTTAGTCCTGTTTTAGTCCTATGCTCTGTTTTAGTCCTATGCTCACTTTAAATACAATGAAACTTACTTTTGGGTAAACTGGTACATGAGCAGGTACCACTGTAGAGATGCTGCCAGTGAACTAGATGAGCTGACTCAGTATGAGACAGCTTCCTAAGTTCTTATTTTAAGTATCTAAGGGATATTACAATATGCAGTTACATATGCAGTAAAAGTGGTATTCTGCCCCATTCTGAACTTCAAGGAAGTAAGTAACAGTTCCTTGTCTGACAACCCTGACAACTATCCCGTGACTTGCTTAAGTGAATCCATTGCCAAATTAGTACAGTATTTGAATCCAGGTCTAACCGTCAAACAAACCATAATTAACCAGGTAGCCAGTATGAACAAAACAATAAGCTGTGGTTAAGTAGATATGGAAGTGAAAACCTTCTGAACTCCTCCTTATGGCTGTGCTGGAGAGGAGAAGGCTGTTTGTGAGCGCATAAGCCCAAGGTTTACTGCAGCTTGCTCTCATCACACTAAATTATGGTTTAGCGTGCCATCTGAACTGCGTCAATGAAAAGAAGAAATCAGTACCCGTAGTGCACACTGTTGCAACATAATTTACCATACCGAACTCCAAGAATTTTAAAATAAACTCACCAATACAGCTTGAATCAGTGACACTTTGTTGATGAGGTACAGTTATATTTACAAATACAAGCGGGGATGATTTCATGATATGCAGAATAAAATCAAGCAACATCATCGAGCTTGGCTGAGACTCGGTTCTCTTAACAAGTTCTAAAGCCACTGAAAGGAAAACAAGACTCGTGTTATGCGACAGTAAACCTGTTCCAAGACAAATTTAACATTTGCTGTGCTGCAACAGACATTCCTGAACTGCAATAATGTATTCTAAAAAATGAATTTCATACTTTTCAAGGTTTGCTAAACATGGTAAACAGCATGCTGTCATGATTTCTTCAATGCTACAGTGACTTAACTTCTGCATAAAGGAGAAGAAACAGGAACACAGGAGCCTGAAGCTCAGGTTTGCTTAATCTCATCACAACAATGGTTTGTTGTAATGCCTGAATTATTTTTGTTTCTCTTTAAAACTCACATACTAAGCTGCAAGTCTATGGATCACACTCATTTATCACCAACCAAAACCTGATACAGTAATTGTAACAAATTATATTAAATAAAATTGGCTGTCAGTGAAAAGCTTATTTAAATGCCCCCTCAAACTACTTTTTCACACTGGAGGAAAATTAATCTTCCATTCCACTCCAAAAGGATATTTCCCCACCCCACTTGAATTGCATTAGTTACCCCAACATGCATATTCTATCAAAAGGCTTATTTGAGAATGGCCCACTCATCAATATTTGGGAATAGGTCAATAGGGGTCAGATATCATATAGGGGTTGCCCTTTTTTAGATTTTCAAAATATGACCCCTTTAGTATTTAGGCCCCAAACATTAAAGGGGCCTTATTTTTAGTAAATTTACTTACCAACATCTACATCCACAAGGATCCGATCAATGAATTGGCAGAGTATTTGTCTTGGCTTCTGTACCACTGTATTGTATTCCTCTGGAGTAGCCCTGGAAATAAGAATTGTTTCAAAAGTTGCACCTGTGTTTCTGCTTGAATATGTTATTTTCACAATTTAAGAGTCTTTGCACAAGGCAACTTTTAGAATCTTTAATATCAGACTTATTCATGGTTGATTGGGGTGTGTCAAATGAGAAAACAGCCATTCAGTTTGGCAGTAAAAGTGCTAACAATTTTCCAGTAGCAAAAGCAGGGCATAACAGTATTTCTTCATGCAGGGAAAGGCCTGGTACAGATTTATTTCATGTCAGGGCACACTTTGGCTAATTAAAATCTTCTTTGAAATTTGAAAGAGGAGAATAAATGGTCTGTTTTTTTAATCCAGGCATGTATTGCAAGGAGAATCTCATTGAAACATAATGAAAAACAGAATCATTTATACTGCAAAATTAATGGGAGTGAATTTTTCCAATGATGGAAGTATTATATATTAGTATGGAAATATCGTTGTTGGGTGTTTTTTTTTAAAGGTGCTCAAGTCAAAGAAATAAAGTAGCAGGTGGAAAGAGTTCTGACAGGTGTTTAAATTATTTACTTTTACAAGTAAGGCAAATTAAGTATGAAATAACCAGAAGCTTGCTGTTCTTGACTGGTCAAACTGGGGGAACACACCAAGGGAAAGTGGGGAGGGGTTGGAGGTAATTAGCACTTAATTATTGTAATTGGAAATACAATTATCAGAGTCTACCTAGAAAGCTACTCTCTCCCCCACCCCCACTGGAGTGGAGGCACTTTCTCTGTTGCTGGAGGATCAATTGTGGTCCCATGGTGGAAACTAAAGGGGCTCCTACATGTATTCCTTGCCAGTTAAAATGCATTCCAGTAATAAGCTGCATTCTCTTGTAGATGGGATCCAGCTGCAAACTCCTGAGAATCACTAATGCATTGAGACCCACAGGTATAATAACGTTTTGCTCAATGCTTTTTCTTTTCCTGGAGGGTCGCCGCGGTATGCATACCCCTAAACATTTTGTGAATCTTTGTACTTTTGTCCTTTTACTGTATTTATTTCCCCCCGATTTCAATTATAAAATGGTGATTTTCTTGAGTCAAAATGAGAGTACCCCTAAACATTTTTAATAGGAAAAAAGCACTGGTTTTGCTACTTGGCAGGAAAAGGAATGAGGGACAGAACAAGGTTACATCTGTTCTATACTAGTGTTAACTGTCATGGCTCCACCCCATCTTGGGAATTGCAATTTAGTGCTAGGTATGTTCGAAGCCTCTAATATCTCTACTACTACACGGTCCATCACCCTCTCCCAGCCTAGCCTACCTCACAGGGTTGTTGTGAGGATAAAATGAGGTTGCGGGGGCAGGGCAGGCATGTCACCTTGGGCTGCAATAGAGGAAAGGAGGGGGATAAATGTATTGACTCTGGCTTAGGGAGAAGTAAAAAGAGGGGCGCGGGAGAAGCAAGCAAGCAAGCAAAGAAAGGGGGGGTTTCCTACTCCAGCAGGTTGGCCTGACACCCACCTGCCCAATTCCTTGAGGGCAGGAATCATAGAGGCCATTTCCAGGCTCTGGTCTGCCATAGCGCCTGCCTCTCTGTATTCTTCCGACGCGTCTCCCGCCAGCTCACTTTCGACTTCGCATGGCTCCAGCGGAAGCAGGACGGCGGCTGGTAGGAGGCAAACTTCCCGGAAAGGCGTTTAGTACCGCCCTCTTTTTGCTGCTGTGCAGGGGCAGCTTACAGTAGGGACTTCAACGCCGCGTTGCGTTCAACGACCTTCCTCGGCCAAAACAACGCAGGGCTGACTTTAAATTAATTGCTTTTCTCCGTGCAAGCGGGAAGCAGGGAGAACATATTGCAGCATCGTTGTAGCATTTAGCTGTTTAACAGCCCGCTCTTGCATTTTTTTTTTTGTTAAACACCAAAATTAATTCCACTGTGATGTTCTACGCACGCGCCTTTGCTTCCCCCTACCCGGGGCAAGTGCTGGAAGTTCTCAGCGGGCTTACTTCTGAGTAGGCACGCATAGAGCCACACTATTTAATCCCACAGCCCGTTGGGGCCGAAACCCTGCGCCTCGCTGGGGTCGCACCCCTGCTGACGGTTTGTGGAACTGCTGGATGCGAAAAGACTTGAGGTCTTGCTGAAAGGGCTGCACGTAAAAAAAACTTAAGCAACACGGGTTTCCTCACTCCACCTATTTTGGTCATCTTTAAGGGATTTCAGACCTGAAAATGCAAAAATAAAAATAATTATTTATTAAATGCAATGAATTGGCTAGTTAGGTTCGACCCACACTTCTCACTTTGGTTCAGTAATTCCAACGGCTCTACTCTTGAGCAGGGCTTGGCTGAATCCAGCCCAAGGTCACCGGAGTCCACGAGATATTAGCCTGTGGCGCATGCAGATCCGAGGCATTCCGGGAAATCACACCCGTCTGCCCTCAAAGGCCTTGATCCCGCACCTTGGGGTGTGGGGTGGAGGCTGGTAATGATTAAACCATAAGACAGGAAAGCCCTCTGTGTTCCTGTCAATTAATTTGTGTGTCATACTTGAGTTCTGGCGTGTAAAGCTGTTTCTAGCAGGGCCAGGCCTCAACAGACCTGCTTCACACTGTGCCTTATCTGAAGAGCCTGCAAATACTGCAGATCAGCAGTTAATTCTTTCAGTCCTAACTTTTGCCAGATTTTATCAATCTCTCCCTGGTCCAACTTCTAGAATGCTCTTGTGCTTGAATTCTGAAAGTAGGTTTTGTACAAGCATCTGGGTGGCAACCATGAGAACACAGCATGCTGGACTAGATAGTCCATTGGGCCAATCCAGCAGGCTCTTCTTATATAACTATAGTGCAACCAACTTCCACGCCTCCTGGAATATGAATGTTAACTAACGAGCAATGTATGCTATCAAGTTGAGTACAGGTAAGAATCCTGCTGGAGACCTCAGAATTTCTCTCACCCTAAGCTACCTTGCATATAGAAGAAGTTCTTGATGCATGGTTTTTAGTGACAGCTGCACTTAATCTTCCTAATATAGCACTGACTCTGGATGAATTTTAACTAGCTTCTATTATTACAGGTATATCCCACTTACCTCAAAAGAGCTCAAGGTGTGAACATGCATCATTCCCCACTCCATTTTATCCTCTCAACAGCCCTGTGAGGTGGGATAGGCTGAGAAATGGGAAGTGGGAATTTGAACCTTGGTCATCCCAAAACCATACTGGTACTATCATGCCCGATGTGCTAGTACAAATCTACTCAAAACAGTTTCTTTCCAGATGTAAATAAATAGGGGGTGACATTTTGGTTTTATTTCTGTTCTTCTCCTTTCTATATTCAGACGTGATGTCCCATGGGTTTACAATTGAGAACAGGAGTCACATCCTAACCATGCTCACTTAGAAATGATTATGCTTAGTATTTCAATAGTTTATTTTTTCATTGGACCTGGGTATCATAATTCGCAACTAGATAAAAGCATACAGTGCAGGAAAACCTAGAATCTTTTTATGTGTGTTTCAAGTTTAAAGATTTGGGCTGGAAAATATGCTCTCGACCATGAGTGCTATTTACTTTGTGTGACACATAACAAAATATAGTAAATATTATATAAAATCTTATTTCAGGTATCATAAATTTAACAAAACAAGCAATCGGTGGTGCAGCAGGATCTTATCTATGTTGGCTCATTAGTAATTCCACTTCCAAGCAAGTGTACAAAAGGAATTGTAGCCCTAGGCTGCAATCCTATAAAAAAAACCCGCCTCTTAGAGAGTAAATCCCGCTGAGTAAACGTGCATGGGATTGCACTGTTTAGAAATTTAAATCTCATAGATTGCAGCGGAGGGGGGGGGGCATGTGCAAAATCGCCTACCAAACACTCAGTAGCCAGTTCGGAACTCTGCGATAATCAATTTCTCTCTCACACACTTTTTAAATTTTTTTTTTTAAAGCACACTGATAATCTCTGGAATTTGATCCCATAACGACAAAGCCAACAGATCCCCTCCCAGTTCCTTTGCAGAAAGCGCGTTCTACTGATCCAAGCCCGCCTCCCATCTCCGGGGACGCAAGGCGATGGACTGCTACAGCTGCCAATCAGCAAGTGCGGCGACTGCCGGCCGGTTGCAGGTGTTCTCTCTACTTTGCGGCGCTTAGAGGAACCTCGCCTGGAATCGGAGCTGCAGCTAAATCCGACTGCGCGTTGCAGCAGCGGGCAAAAGAAGCAGCGCAGAACCTCGGGTGTCTTACAGGTACCTCTCCCTCCCCCCCCGGTCTCTCCCCCCCGGTCTCTCCCCAAGGGCAGAGGGCTTTGCATCCTTTCTTTCTTAGAACTACAGGGCGGCTACTCAGAAATGCCGGGTTTATGTTCTCTAGGATTTAGGATTGTGGAAACTTTTGTGGGCTTTGTCAGCTCAGGTTCCCCCCCCCCCCGTTTGTAAATTGGCACAACCCCCGTGTCTAGTAAGTAGGCCTAGTAGGGAGTGTTGCCTAAGGAGTGTTAGGAAGGATGGCAACATTTTGAATTACAAAGCAGCCCTCCTCTCCCTTTAACAACTGTCCCCTCCTACAAAGGGAGGTGGTCATGTACGAAACCGAGTGGAACTTTATATTCTGGTTGTAACTGAAGAGCAAGAGGAGGCTGGGATTGTGTTGTGCCTTTACACAGGCAGGATAGGATAAGAGAAAATGCGTTTCCTTTCTCTGCCTCTCATTCTTCGCGGGCAGAAATATTACAAGAGCGCAGTTGGGGGGGGGGGATTGTTTGTAAAGTGCCAATCTAAAACCGAACTTTAACCTCCTGAGGGAAAAAGGTAACACAGTTAGTATATGGCCCTTAATTATTTCCTGAATAGTTTGCTGCTGGTCCCCGTTACTACATGAAGGCAGAGAGCTGCAATGCAATTTGCTGCGTAATTGCTGCTTCTGGAGTCTGATTCTCTTCAGTGCTGGAGCTGCTTTTAATACTTCTTTGGAAACAAGATGAAGGCAGCGTGTTTGTGGCCCAGTTGTCCTCAGGGGTATAAGATGGATGTATTTGAGAGAGCTCTTGGCAATTTGTTTTTCATCCATAGCTGGCCACGCCCAGACTCCCCCACCCTTGTATAAAATCTACCTACAGCAGTGAATTTTTGAATTATGGTGCTGGAGGAGACTCTTGAGAGTCCCATGGACTGCAAGAAGATCAAACCTATCCATTCTTAAAGAAATCAGCCCTGAGTGCTCACTAGAAGGACAGATCCTGAAGTTGAGGCTCCAGTACTTTGGCCACCTCATGAGAAGAGAAGACTCCCTAGAAAAGACCCTGATGTTGGGAAAGATTGAGGGCACAAGGAGAAGGGGACGACAGAAGATGAGATGGTTGGACAGTGTTCTCGAAGCTACTAACATGAGTTTGGCCAAACTGCGAGAGGCAGTGAAGGATAGGCGTGCCTGGCGTGCTCTGGTCCATGAGGTCACGAAGAGTCGGACACGACTGAACGACTGAACAACAACAACAGCAGTGAATTAAAGCCATTTTTTCCCTTGATCCTTTCAAAGATCAAAAGTGTGTCTGAGATCATATGAAAGAATTGGGATATTTCCAGACTTTCAGGTGCAGCAATGTTACTTTTCTTTTCCTGCAGTGTTTGATCCTTGAAGAGGAAATGAGCTCTGCTTAACCTCAGAATCTATCTTGATGCTTATAAGATAGGAATGGACGAGTATGAAAAATTAATGCAGTGCCATAGACTGGAGAGAACCAATACACATGCATTCTGGAAATTCTCAAATATCCTTATGGTTTTCTGAACAGTTTTAAGTACGTATCTAATATGGTTCAGGAGCACGCTAAACCAACCATCTGAATGTTAAATGACAACACATTGTGAGAATTGATAGCATTGGTTCTCAAAACCAGAAGGAAGATGTTCCTAGGGAGGCATGGAAGTTGATGGTGGGGAAAATATAGAAAAATAGAACAAGTTTTGTTTGAGCCAGGAACATGGGTGTAGCCAAGGGGGGGCATTTGCCCCCACCCAAAATCAATAAAAATACATAGCTAACTGTGGGCCTGTCCCCCCTAACAAAGGGCCTGCCCCCTAACAAAAATCCTGGCTATGCCGATGGCCAGGAAGGAAATTGTTAGTTCACTCATGAGCTGTCACTGCAACTGGCACTCGGGCCCATTTTCTTGTGTTACAGGACAATAACTTCTGACCCATTGTGCTGGAGGGGGTGGTGGATGAGGCATGGGTGTCTCTTTATCCAGATGTGCCATCTCCACCCGCTGGGGAATTTGGTTGCCAGTGGGGAAGCCCCACTGGTGAAGAATTGTGCAGAAGCTGCTGTCGTCTGTATTCCTACCTGTCAAAATGGGGAGTTTTAGGGGAGAGGCTGGACTGGCATCCTCTATTAGCTGGATTCTGACACTAGGTCTACTGCCCTCATGTAGCAGCACTGGGAGCTGGTGCGGCAGAGGTATTTTCTTTTCCCCCTTCCTGACTAGCATAAGAAGGCATTCTCTCAGGTACCCAGGACCCAAATTATAAAGGGGGTTGTAAGTCAATGCAAGTATTTCAAAGCAGGCTTCGTAGCACATAGGCATCCGGTACAGTTCTTTCAGAATTGGTGTTATATACATTCGCAGTAAGTCACTCCAGAGAGAAGCTTTGCTGCAACTTCCAAACCAAAGTCAAGGGCAATCCCACATAGACTAAATTACAGTAGTCCAGTCTTGAGGTTACCAGTTTGTGGATCACTGTGGTAAGGTTCTACCAGTGTGGTATAGTGGTTAAGAGCGATAGACTCATAATCTGGTGAACCGGGTTCGTGTCTCCGCTCCTCCACATGCAGCTGCTGAGTGATCTTGGGCTAGTCACATTTCTTTGAAGTCTTTCAGCCCCACTCACCTCACAGAGTGTTTGTTGTGGGGGAGGAAGGGAAAGGAGAATGTTAGCCGCTTTGAGACTCCTTCGGGTAGTGATAGAGCGGGATATCAAATCCAAACTCTTCTTCTTTTACCTCTGGAAAACCAGCCAGCAACAGTAAAAGGCAGTCCTTGCCCTGGAGGCCACTTGAGCCTCTAATGACAACAATGGCTCTAAGAGAACATCAAGGCTCTGCACCTGTTGCTTCAGACCTAGGAACTACCTGCCCACAGGGCTTCTGTCTTATGAGAATTAATTTTCAAGTTGCTGCTGTGGTCTGGATGAGCATCAACATCTAAGCGCTGGTCCAAGACCTGCTCAGTCTTGCCTAACTCGGTACAGAAAAATAAAATTACTTGTCATCAGCTTACAGATGATAGCTTGCTCAAAATCTCCAAATAACTGTCTGTTTGCTTAATTATTTTAAAGCATTTATATACCACTCAATATGTCAAAAATCTCTAATGTCCCCAACAGCTTCATATATATGTTAAACTAGCACTTTCTGCATTCAGCAGTATAGTATTAGTATTTTATGTAGGAGGTTAGTTTACTTCATCTATGCTAAAGGAATGACCAATTAAAGCAATAAAGTATGAATATATATGCAAGAGAAGTAGCAGATGCATGTGTTTGCAATAGTTCACAAAATGTCTATTCTCTTGGGTACTTTGCCGTTCTTGATAACATGTGTGATCACTGGCAATTGCATCCATATATGGTAATTAAAGTGTCAGCCTAATAGGCTAGGTAGCTCACCTTTGATCGCACTGCTTTATGTATTGTGCTGTGCTTGTGTGTTTATATATAATCTGTTCAGAACAACCTGTAATCAGTATTTCACTTAGAACTTGCAGTGATGAACTGAAAGGAGTTTGTTTAGAGCTTAGCTGGGGTGGCTATGGCCCTTCAGATGTTGCTGGACTGCAACTCCCATCATGTCTGATTATTGGTCATGCTGACTGGGGCTGATGGGAGATGGAGTCCAGCATTTATCATATTACACCAATGCCTCATCCTGTTGTGATGCTTAAGGCAACCATTTAGCTGAATAGGTAAGGATAAGAAAAAAGAAATATGAAATAGAAAACAGGAGATGATTTGTGTTATCCGTAGTTGCATGAAGTCTGTAGCAGTCTTCTTGATTATTTATACAGAATTAAGATTTCATCCTTATATATCTGGCCTAAATTTCCCTTATTTTACCAATCCTCAGTAAGATATTGTTGATAACTTAGCAGCAAATAACTTACCTCAGGATCTCTGCCTGAATATGCATGTAGGTTATGATCATCCAAAGACTTAGGTACATGCTGATAATGGCTTGCAATAAGTGACCCACCTCTCATTGATAAATTTGTGGAGGATAAAGCTGTCTAAACACTTTTTAAAGCTGTCTTAGTTGGTGGCCATTACCACAACATGTGGAAGGGAACTCCACAGTTAAACTATACACAGTGTAAAGAAGTACGTACTTCTTTTGTCTGTCCTAAATCTTGCAACATTCAGCTTCATTTGATGATCCTGTGTTCTAATATTTTGAGAGAGGGAGAAAGCCATCAACCTTCTGCACAACATACATAATCTTGCACAGCACAACCATGCCTATCCCCCAATAACTTTTTTGTTTTAAACTAAAATGTGTCAAAAGTTACAGCCTTTCCAAATAGGAGGTTGCTCCAGCCCCTTGATCGTTTTAGTTCCTCTCTTCTAGATGCTTTCCAGCTCTACAATATAATTCAGTGGCTTGGATCCTAAAGGAAATTAACTAAAGGAAATTCATGGGAGGAATTTTTTTCATTCCTTCCTTCCCACTGCTGCCTTGTGGGCCCTGGGGGGGGGGGGTCAGGGAGCCTGAACAAGGAGAGATAAGATCTGTGCAGAGCTGCTAGGGGAAGAAAGAATCACTTCCAAACTGGGAGGACCTCTGCCCACAGAGCTTATACCACAATATTCGGGAGGGTCTCTTCAACTTCTCTGGAGAAGCTTTTTGGGTAGGGAAGGAGGAGGAGGAGAACTATGTACATTACCTTGAGCTCCTTGGAGGCAAGGTGGGATATAAATGTAATATGTAAATCAATAAATCATAGCCTGGAGGCAAGTGTGCCTGATGTGGAAGCACTGGATTCTATATGTGTACTTGGTTATAACAGATTCTGAGGACTCCCACTAATATCACTGCTTCAGTGATGCTGCTAAAATAAGCAACTGCTGTGCCAAATAACAGTAAAGAATAAAGAATTGATAACAGTAAAGATAAAGAATTGATAATTTTCAATACTAGTACTGTACAATCTTTTTCTTTGAGAGAGTGCAATTACAGACAAGACTCATAAGCAATTTCTGTAACAAGGCAAGTAATTTTGAGAAGTGGCATTCAACTACTTTTAAGACTTTTAGCACAAGTGTGAAAGGCTTTTTCAACCGAAAAGAAGCCACAGTACACATTGGAAAGTTTTCAGATGTGCTGACATCAGTACAATTATATATGAACTGCTGAGTAATTCAGTCCTTTAAAAATAAATTCAAATTTTGGCTCGCTGCCCTTCAGTTCACATTATTAAATGTGTTCAGTGTGTAATTTCTACTTGAACGTGGAAACCGCTTTGAATTGCTTTTGCACACTCTTTCTTTCCCCTGTCATTAGCATCCTTTCCCTTTATCCCAAGCTTTTTTTTTTATCACTGCTTCTGGAATCCTTTAATTTTGCTGCCAAATGTGTTCTTCACCAAAATCACTCTGTTTAGAAATGTTAGCCTGTAATTTTCCTAATGGCTTTACATTTATAGACACGTTTTCTTGCTAGAAGCTTCATGCTCTATTATGAACCACAGATGTTTCCACCCTCCCCGTCTCTTTTGTATCTGTTACATCTACTTCCCCACTATGATCCCTCCGTGCACTCCCTATGGCAGTTTCTTGATCACAGCCTGTCAATGCCGCTACTGTTGTTTCCCAAAGTAGGTCAAGAGAGAGAGAGAGAGTGAGTAACATGAGGTCCTGCATCCCCAAGAGGGCTGAGTGCACTATTTCTGTGGTTCTCCTTGTCTCTGCTAGTAGGGGATTGCAGAATAGAATTTGAAGACTCATCCTTTTGTGAAGAGAACAGTCTCCCATGTTACAGCAAAGTGTGCAACATTTAGAGAGATAAGGGAACCAAAGGAGGGAGTGTTGCATTCCCCTACAGTATTTTATGAATGAATGATCAAAAATGTGTGGCTCGTTGCTAGGACCTTTTAAACGAGTTCCCCTTAATGTGGCAAAAGTTGTTCACGTGTCATCTCTCTGTAGCTTTTTCATGTAAGTGCCAGTATAACAGCAGACCATTAAGCCCAAGATCTAAAAATTTCCAGCTGCACTATCGATGCCCGGCATGTACAAATACATTTGACATGTGTGATCAGCTCATTCACATGTAGTGTTACCACATCAGTAATTTTTTTATTTATTTATTGCATTTATCCCAGCTTTTCATCCAAGGAGTTCAAGGTGATGATGTATGTGGTTCTCCCCCTCCTCGTTTAATCCCTCCAACAGGACTGTGGGGTTGGTTAGGCTGAGAGGCAGTGACTGGCCCAAGGACACCCAATGAGCCTCACAGTCAAGTTTGGATTTTAAACCCAGTTTCCCAGGCCCCATGTCCAACACTCTAACCACTACTCCAAAATGGCTCTTGTTGCAGCCCAGTCTAGCGAATGGGCCAGTGAATGTTACAAGTGTACACAAAATGCTTATAGGGTAAGCGTCCTGTAACCAAGTTGCTAAAGTCTAATTAATGCAAGAAGGAGTTAATACCATAAAGT
This sequence comes from Darevskia mixta, assembly GCA_034641385.1. NCBI lineage: Eukaryota > Metazoa > Chordata > Lepidosauria > Squamata > Lacertidae > Darevskia > Darevskia mixta. The sequence goes on from JAWWNH010000030.1 coordinate 15,870,059, forward strand.
AAACTGTCCTGTCAGGCTTACCTATGTCCAGTTCCCTTCATCTTGGGAGGAACTAGGTAATCAAGGCGTTGTTCTACCCCAGTCTACCTGAGAAGCTCAGTGTGTGAAGAGGTGTAAATTGGTTGCTCCAGCTTAGCTGCATGGCTCTCACAAGCCATTATTGTGTTGCTATACCAATAATTTAGGAACATTCACCACTTTGTAACTAAGCCAAGTTTCACTGGCTGAGCAATTTTCTGAATCATATGGATCAGATCTTCAAAGAGTTTTTAAGTAAACCAATCTTTAATTTACCAAAGTGTGTGTTTTTTTCCTATGCAAGGGGCAATGGGAAATTTTGGAAGATCTAGTTACAGGTAGGTAGCCGTGTTGGTCTGCCGTAGTCGAAACAAAATAAAAAGTAAAAAAAATCCTTCCAGTAGCACCTTAGAGACCAACTAAGTTTGTTATTGGTATGAGCTTTCGTGTGCATCTGAAGAAGTGTGCATGCACATGAAAGCTCATACCAATAACAAACTTAGTTGGTCTCTAAGGTGCTACTGGAAGGAATTTTTTAATATATATTTTGTTTGGAAGATCTAATAGTGTATATTTCCACACTTTACTTTGCTGCATATTTTGCCATTTTAAATCTCTGTTGGGGTTTTCTCACCAAAGAGTACTTGCCCCCCACCTGGATCTTGACATCCAGGGAATTCTCCTTTTATAGCAATTTTTCCTTGCACCAACAGATACAATATTTTGTACACATTAAAGGGCTTTGAGGATCTCTAATAAAATGCTTTATCCAGCTCTTTTCAAATTTTAAATACTTAACTAAAATCATTTTCTTTTTTTGAAGGTGTTATTATTTTATTATTGTTAAGAAAATGACAGAAGTGGAAAGGGTATTCTAATTTAATAATTCTTGCCATGTTGATTACATTCTCTTGCAGACAAATACATCTAGGTAGAACATCAATACTGTGGGCGGAAAGTCTTTCCATGACGGAAAATCCTGTCTTGGTTGTAGTATAGTATCTTAGTCATCTAATCTAATAATCTTTTGAACCATGTAGAGTTGTGCCAGGAATTAGCAGGGTAACAGAAGGCCATATTCCCCTGTAATAAATACCGTTGTTAATGTTTTTCAGATATCTCAATAATACAAATTCCTGAAGCTCACTGTGATAACTAATTAACTTCATTGCACTTGGGAGTAGAAGATTGTTCCTAAACCTGGGACCTTTTGTACATTTATGCTGATCACTACATTATTAGCTTCTGGAGTGGCCTTAAAATAGCCGATTAGCCCCCAGTTTCACTGCGGGAGTTCTGGCCTCTGAAGGCTTAGCCCTTACTGAAGTGGTAAACCTGTGTCTGGCTCACTTGCTCCCTTTCTGCAGGTGATGTTGCTGAAAATATAACCTGCAGTCACATAGAAAGTGAGCAAAAAAGTTCTAGAATTACTACTACTAATATTTATTGGATCTATATTTTTATTTCTTCGAATAAGGAGCCTCCAAGTGGTATGCATGCTTCCACTGCCATTTGTATCTTCGCAGGAACCCTGCAGTCAATTATGCTGAGATAGTGACTGGCCCCAGGTCACTGATGTGACTGAGTGGAGATTTGAGTCTCCTCGTCTTAGTCTGACACTGTAAGCCAAGGTTTACCGTAGAACCACAGGTCTGGGAGGCTGATAGTAGCACATCAGGCCTCTCTGTCTGGACCTTGGTACTTTCCCTGGGTCACCCCCTTTGCGGCCTGAGTGTTACTCGGACTACAACTCCCCTCATCCCCAGCCAGCATGGCCAGTGGTCAGGGATGATGGGAGCTGTAGTCAAACAACATCTGGAGACAACCACATTGATTATTCCCACACTGCACTTTGAAGCACAAGCTTACAACTTTCTTTGACTGTCACAGAAACCAAACCAGTTGATGAAAGCTCAGGGGGAAAGGGGTTTGGGAAGGTGACAGTTCGGGTGGGTGACATTTCTGAATATTCCCTGTTTTAAAAAATAATAAACTTGCAATTAGAAAGCCGGCGCAGCAAGGAGTGTTTCCACCTCATGTCCAAGTTTGCTTGATTTTTTAAAAAAACTTAAAATGCCTCAGGATTCTGCCTAATCATTTTGCTGCGCATGTAGACCAAGCCTTAGCTGAAACAAATGCCCAGAGTGTGTGTTCATAAAGAGCCCAGACAGAGCAGGCACACTGGTCACAGACCTTCCCTCTACTCTAAGATGTATTTTATTTCTGTCTGTACATATAAATTAGCACATGCAATCTATGCTCTCTTTTTGTCTTCCTTTTTAATGATGCATCTTTATTTTCTTTCTGCGGGAGCATTGTTTTAAGTGGCCATCCTACTGGTTTGCCAGACCAAATGCTTATTCTTCTCATATTTCTCCTGATTTTCATAGTTAGCCCTGTGGAGGGGCAGATCTCCACCGCTGGACCTGAAGGATTGTAGGGGAGGAAGCAGTTGTTGGTTTAAGAAAAGTGGGGCACCCCTTGTAGGGTTTTATGAGCCCACCTGTCTGTTAAAACGATCAGATGATTCCTTAAAGTAACCCCCCCCCCCACCTCCCGGCTCCTAGGTAGTGGTTTTACTGCTATTCTGTTCTGCTTCTCTTTGTTTTTAGTGGATCAAATTTTCATGGTTGTCTAGCCCCTTTGAAGACTTTCGGGTGAAAAAGCAACCTATATACATATAAATAAAGAAGGCTCTAAGTTTTCTGACTGAAAAAACCTAATGTTGCAATTGCAGCTATTTATATCCCACCATCAGGATATAATAACTGCCTAGGGAAAGACATACAATACTATAACTCAGAAGGCTGTCAAGCAAACTCCAGCAACAAAAAAGAAGTCCTTATAATGGCATTTTTTTTAGACAACCTGGCATATATTGGTGCTGCCGCTAGCTCTGCTTGCTGTAGTATTTCAGAGAAAATGTTATCTTAATGCTGCCTGTTCCATAGCATCCAGTTTTTCTATTGTAGTGTTTTCTTACTGAAGCGGAATACAATACAAAGCACATGTGTGCTAAGATCCTTTTCAATCATGCAGGCTAAGCAAACTGTGAAACTGATACTACTGATGAATTTGGGTGACTGTTTTATGTATGAATACTTGAGGCACAATGCTTAAGGGGAGGGGTAGGTACCATAGCTATTCTCAAGTGATCACTGTTCCTTCCACACAAATATGTAGTGGCTAAAATGTTATAGGCTTAATTTTAATCAAAGTTGGATTTACTAAAAATTGATAGTGTAAGTACACATTTGTATGTTTATTTCTCTATGAATTGCACCTCAAGTGAGATATCCTGTGTGTAGAAAAATGACCACCGAAGAACAAACACCACAGAGGTTTATTATTGCCTCAAGCACAATGCTCTTTTGAGGAGGCAACATACATGCTCCAGTCTTGACTTATTAGGGGTTTATATGGATCTATGAAGGGACCCAGGTGGCGCTGTGGGTTAAACCACACAGCCTAGGGCTTGCTGATCAGAAGGTCGGTGGTTCGAATCCCTGCGACGGGGTGAGCTCCTGTTGCTCGGTCTCAGCTCCTGCCCAACTAGCAGTTCAAAAGCACATCAAAGTGCAAGTAGATAAATAGGAACTGCTCTGGCGGGAAGGTAAACAGTGTTTCCGTGCGCTGCTCTGGTTCGCCAGAAGCGGCTTAGTCATGCTGGCCACATGACCTGGAAGCTGTACTCCGGCTCGGCCAATAAAGCGAGATGAGCGCCGCAACCCCAGAGTCGGACACGACTGGACCAAATGGTCAGGGGTCCCTTTACCTTTACTATGGATCTATGAATTAGCTGAGTTACTCTCAGTCGTCTAGCAAAATCAGGGAGACCAAATGCTAACATTTATACTGAGCCAATACAAACAAAAACTGCACCGGTAAGAAGATGGAACCAAAATATTAGTGGCAGTGCAAATGTGGACTGTGTCATAATGCTGAATCCACAATATGCCTCTGAATACCAGTTGCTGGGGAACACAAGTGGGAGAGTGCTGTTGGACCAAGTTGTGCTTCTGGGCTTCCCATAGGCATTTGGTTGGCCACTGTGAGAACAGTGTAGATGGGCCAGTGTAGATGGGCCTTAGAGTAGATGGGCCTTTGGCCTGATCCAGAGTGGCTGCGATTATGTCCTTATGTTCCTTCAAATCTGGATCTGAGATGTGCACCTGTAACTGTAATCCTGCATCCATTTGCCATAGAACAGTGTAAAGTAAAGAAACCCAGTTCAGAGCTCTACTGTAAAGCAGTAAGTTTTTATTTGGTTTTAGTTTTATAAAAGCTAATAAAACTGAAATATTTACAAAAGAGTTTTTCCACCAATGTTCCTTGCCTTCATTAGGGATGGAGGAAAAATCTGACTGAGTACACAGTTGAAGGTGAACTTGCTGAATTCACACTTTGCGAAACGAAGCAGGAACCAAACTGCAGATGAGTTCACACTTCTCCAAATTTTGCAATGTAGTTCTCTGTGTACAAATATGCATATACTAGGGTAGCGTGTGCATATAAATGCATATATTGGTAAAAATAACATACAGAAATACATTGTTTTGCAAAAGAGGTGTCTTTTTGGAAAAATGCACCAAAGTGCTGATGAATTTTCACAAGGATATTTTTTTTTAATACAAATAGATGTGGAAATGTGGAGAACTGAACTGAAGGCTGTAAGAGTGAGAAAATGAGATAAAACGAAACTGACATGTTCACCCATCCATAGTCTTTGTAACTACTGTTTGTTTGCTGGGTCTGTTCATGTAGGAAGCAGGGCTTTGTAAGAACGAAAAGGAAGGGGGAAGGTTGACCTCCCTTGCCTCCTTGTCCTGTTGCTAAACTCACACAGGTGCTTAACTTTTATACTTCTGGCTAGCTTCCCCCAACTCCTGCAGTCAGGCGAGTTATCCTTTGTATCCAAGGCCACTGACTTCTATTTTTAGTTGTGAAAGTAACCTACATCTCATGAAATAGGCATTGCTGACTTTCTTAAAACATAGTGTGAAGGAAACACACACACATCCCCGACACAGTGAGATTTGGCAGTAATAGTGCAAATCTGTGTTTGAGAATTCTATTTTAGATTTCACTAATGAGAGACTAAATAGCATAGTCAATGGCTCTGTATCTTGATCTGCTGTGCTAATCTTTAGCATTAGCGTGTATGGCCTAGTCCTGCTTTGGCAAGGACTGAACTGATTATACTTGCAGCTTCACCGACTTGTGGAGCCAGTATTTCCAGGAGCTCAAAATCTACAAACTGGACATAATTTTATATAGAATGTAGCTTTCAAATATGGAACTTTCTCAGAATGTAGCACCGGTGAGAGAAGTGTGGTCACATTGTCACAGATATGGAATAATATAAAACTATGCTTTCTACCTGTTTGAAATATGTTGCTATGAGAAAGCTGTCCTAAATTTTGGCTGCTCGTGCCCATTAAAATGTGAGCTAGAAAATCTGGTTGCTAAGCCAGCTTTGCCAATTATAATTGCGTGTTTGAACTGTCTCTAGTTTGTAAGCTTTCTCTCTCTCTCTCTCTCTCCCCCTCTCCCTCTCTCCCCCTTTAATAGCGGCTTTATTCTCTCAGAAGTCACTGTAGGCCACCCAAGATTTTCAGTCTGTTTTTTAAACATTGAATATTCTTCAAAATTTGTTTTAAGGATTGAGGGTAATAAATAAGGGTTTTCCAAGTGGCTTCTTTTAAGACTCAGATCTAAGGTTGCTGATCTCTCTGGTGTAAGTCAAGAGAGGCTGATGGGTTATCACAAACTAGTTCTTAACTTTCACCATTAAAATGCTGAATGGTCCTGCTCTGGACTGAGTGTTTTATGACTGTGGAAATGGACCTGGGAGTTTAAAGCCAGTGAGTGGAATTAACCAAGTTTTACTTACAGGAGGCACAATTGTAATGGGACTTTATCACAAGCATGTTTAAAATGTAGCCACTACAGATGATGAGTGTCGTGCAAAGAACAGGCTGCAAATCGCATTTATTCTTTTGCTTGTCTTGAGTTTTATTTATATGGATCATGGTCTTTTGACAATAACAGTGTTCGAAAGCACATCAAAGTGCAAGTAGATAAATAGGTACCGCTCCGGCGAGAAGGTAAACGGCGTCTCCGTGTGCTGCTCTGGTTTCGCCAGAAGTGGCTTAGTCATGTTGGTCACATGACCCAGAAAAACTGTCTGCGGACAAACGCCTGCTCCCTCTGCCAGTAAAACGAGATGAGCGCCGCAACCCCAGAGTCGTTTGCGACTGGACTTAACTGTCAGGGGTCCTTTACCTTAAAACATAAAACTCAAGAGATGATTGTGTCTTGTCTTTGTAAACTACCGGTATGCAAAGTGTGTTATCCAAGTACATTCTGCAGAATCAAAGTATCGGATGAGACGGCACAGTTCCTGGTCATTGTTCTGTGAACAGCAGCAATAAATGAACTAGTTTTCACTCTGTAATTCTCTGCATTCAGGTGAGCATTGCCCCGTAGCACTGGATGCTGGAAAGGTATTGTTTTCAGCCCACCTGACTTTTCAGAGATGAACAAATCCCCTTGCACTAACACTAATGCTCATGTTAGCACAAACAAGTTGTAGTTGAATTCCACCCATGGTGTTGTCAAGACATTCCACAGGCAGCACTACTGAGTTTAGTTTCCTTTGAAGGAAAGAACATCAGCATCTTTGTAATATTGTTATTCCTTACAAATGTACAAGCAGAGCATAAACTGAGGTACACAGAGAGTCCGGTAAGACAGCAGATTTGCTCACTTGCATCAGATCCCCAGAAGGATGTCCAGCACTGCAAAATACTCCACTTCCCACCAACTTGCAGTTTTTTCTGTCCCTCTGCATTCACTTTCTCTTTCCCTGCCTTTCCCAACTGCAGTATTGCTGCTTTTCACATGCAAACTGCAGAGCACTTACTGCAAACCCTACTCCTGCAGCCAGGTTTATTGCCGGTTCAGGAAACACCCACAATCTCAAGAATGTTTGTTCAGAAGGTCCAATGAATTCAACAGGATTTACTTCCAAGTGGAAATGCATAGGATTGCAACTTGTGTTCTCCCCCCACCCTTTTCCCCATTTCTTTCTTTTTTTAAATCATACTCTCAGATCCCACCTTGAATCATTTTAGTGTAATTAGCAAAATAGTGACAGAATAACGGGACAGAAAATTCACAACTCCCCCAAGATGTGATTTCTAGAAAATGTATTTTTAATCCCAATAAAATGTATGCTAGGTCAGAGCATAGTGTTATATGGTCGTTGTTTAAAAATTGTTACAAATAGCTCTAATATTATTTAGATAAAATATTATATTTGCTGTTTGGATTGTTACCTGTATAATGCTTACTAACATTTGCACACACTCCCAAAAATAATACTCGGGCGGGGGGGGGGGAGAAGGCAAGCTGCTCAACCAAACAACCCTATATACCTCCTCAATCTTTTTCTTTTTTTTAACGGGAGGGGCAGATGGGCCTTGGGTACCAAGCGGGGTGTCAGAGGGTGCCTTGCAGCCCACGGGCGCCATGTTGGGCATCCCAGGCCTAGACAAACAGAAAAGTTTTAGTCTGCCAGCTAAAGTTCCTCAAGCTGGGTGCCCAAGGAATAATTATTATTATTATTATTATTATTTATTTATTTATTATTTATACCCCGCCCATCTGACTGGGTTTCCCCAGCCACTCTGGGCGGCTTTCAACTGAATATTAAAAACAATACAGCATCAAACAGTAAAAACTTCCCTAAACAGGGCTGCCTTCAGTTGTCTTTTAAAAGTAAAATAGTTGCATATTGCCTTGACATCTGGTGGGAGGGAGTTCCACAGGGCAGGTGCCACTACCGAGAAGGCCCTCTGCCTGGTTCCCTGTAACATCACTTCTCACAGCGAGGGAACAGCCAGAAGGCCCTCAGTGCTGGACCTCAGTGTCCGGGCTGGACGATGGGGGTGGAGACGCTCCTTCAGGTATACAGGACCGAGGCCATTTAGGGCTTTAAAGGTCAGCACCAACACTTTGAATTGTGCAAAGGAAAGGAACAGTTCTGAGGAGAACAGTTCAGAATTAGAGGTGCGCCACCACAAAAAAAGCCCTTCCCCCCCATTCGCCACCTGCCTAAAGTTCAGTGTTGGGTCATCTGGGCCTCTAATCACAACTTTAACAATTAAATTACCCTGGTGGTTGTTTTGTTTTGTTTTGTTTTTCTATAGATAAACTGATTGAGATCATCATCGACGCCATTCACCGTTTGTGTTCAGTTTGTCGTCTGTGGTAGACAATGAGCCATGTGCATATTAACATTACTATTTTTGTTTTGTTTTGTTTGCATAAAGGGAAGGAAAAGAATAATATTGTTGGGAGGCAACTATTGGTTCATATTATGCAGCTTGCCTGTACTTTCTCCTCCACCCCACTGTGTACATAAAGCATCACTGCTAGTGGTCTGTCCAGTTTTCTCTTGCAATAAAAGCTCCCAAAGCATCCTAGAGCTAATTTTTCTGTCCCGTAGCTTTTGGCAGTTAAGGGCCAGGCTAGATGTGATATCAATTGCATAAATGCAGTTACCATGCTTTTTTAAAAAAAAAAATTAAATGGCTGATACAGTAGGACTGGGGCAGTTATATGTGATCCTGCTTTCAATACTGTTGGTGCTTGTGAAAGTTTTGGGGCAGTCATGCTGCCTTGTTTTCCATCAGTAAATGTCCTTTAACTTCCTGCAGAAATCCTTTAACTTTTCATACCACAAAAGTTCCTGGTCCCCCCCCCCCCCGCCTTTGTTGTACAATAGTGCAAGAGTGCCCCTCTTGGTGGCAATAATTCAAAAACATTGGGCAAGCATTGCAGAGCAACTAATAAAGTGGACTTATCTGTATGGGAGAGTCTGGAATAAATGTGCTATTTATGCACCATTATTGTTTCAAGGACATGTTGCTGTAGTCACCGACCCTGATTTTACACCATCTGCTGTATTCATTCATTTACCTGGCAAAAGCCTTTCTTGCACTATTTTAAGAGACACAAAAGTGTCTGTCCTTGATATTAAAATATATGTTGGAAAATACAGATTGTTTTCTCGTAGATGGTTTGTAATGAGCTTCACCAGCATGTGAAATAGCAGACTGTGCGCTGCTTTGCAGTTTAACATACACACCTTTATCTTGCTCATCGTTCATGATGGAAATTATGCCTGGTACGGTGAAAGTCGATGGAGAAAAACTTTTGTCCCTTTCCTATACACCGTGTACAGTATAGTTAAATTGGCATTCACTCCTGCAAGAGGCAGCGATGGCCACCAACCTGGATGGCTTTAAGAGAGAATAAGGAGGACCAGGCTATCATTGGCTGCTAAGCATGGTGGATGTGTTCCACCTCTTCTGTCAGAAGCAGTACGTTTCCGAATCCCAGTTGCTGGGAATTGCAAATGAGAGAGTGCTGTTGTGCCCATGTCCCACTTGTGGGCTTTCCGCAGGCATCTGGTTGACCTCTGAGAGAATAGGACACTGGCCTGATCCAGCAGGCTCTTCTTATATTCTTTTTGAGGCCATATTGGCACACTTGAGTGTGGGTTACCCCACTTTATTCTCATAAGGTAAAGGATCCCTGGACAGTTAAGTCCAGTCAAAGGTGATTATGGGGTGTGGCGCTCATCTCGCTTTCAGGCCGAGGAAGCCGGCATTTGTCCACAGACAGCTTTCCGGGTCATGTGGCCAGCATGACTAAACTGCTTCTGGTGCAATGGAGCACTGTGATGGAAGCCAGAGCGCATGGAAATGCCATTTACCTTCCCGCCACAGCGGTACCTATTTATCTACTTGCACTGGTGTGCTTTTGAACTACTAGGTTGGCAGGAGCTGGGACAGAGCAATGGGAGCTCACTCCATTGCAAGGATTCGAACCGCTGACCTTCTGATCAGCATGCCCAAGAGGCTTAGTGGTTTAGACCACAGCGCCACCCGTTCTCATACTAACCTTGGGATAGACTTGGTTGAGTCAGTGACTGTGAACATTATGGCTGTTCATGGGTGTGAGCCCAGACTCCCAAGCCAAAGTCCAACGTGCTAATCGCTGTATGGCCCTTTGCCAATTTACTATTCTGTAACTCAGCTGCAATTTAGTCCTGCTCTTAGGAGTGGTGTAATATAGCTTGGATCAGCACAGTTGCTGCATTTTCCAGGAAGCTGCCTTATGTTGAGTCAGACCACTGGTCTATCTAGCATATTATTGTCTACACTAACTGGCAGAGGCTCTCTAGGGCTTCAGGTAGGGAATATTCCTGGTCCTACCTGGACATGCTAGAGACTGAATCTGGGCCCTTCTGCATGCAAGACAGAAGCTGTACCACTGAGCCATGACCCTTCCTTGTTTTTTTTGGACTGTCTGTGGGGTCATGGCTATGGGGGCTGTCATGATGAGCTCCTGCACTGTGAAATTGCCATTACACCACTGCGTCTGTCATCATTCAGGAGATAGTCATCGGGCCAGCTGTTGTTATTGATAAAGTTGTATCTGCATGGTGAGAACTATGGGAATAAAGCAGGTCCTGGTCCTGGTTTGGTAGTGGTGTCTAAGTACTCAAAATATCATAGGTTGGAAATACTAATTGATATAATATTAATTACAGAATACTTTTACTGCACAGTTCCATTGCTCAGTTGCTTATGTCTTTCTATATAGAGTATGCATTGTTACATGCATTGTTGATTATCCTTAGGAATAAAGAACTGAAAACAACTGGAAATAAAAAGATGGAGAATAACATAACAACCATTTCTCGTGAGGAACTGGAGGAACTAAAAGAAGCATTCAGTAAAATAGGTATGTGTGCAGAGCTTTTGCAGGCCCTTTGAGCTGTCCTGTTCTGGGATGGGCAAACAGATTGCCATTTAAAGAAGCATGCCATAGTCCCCCCTGAGTGTTTTATAGGCTGTCTCTGTCCCTTTAGTTTAAAGACATTTGTGATTATTTATGAGTGATTCCTGTATTTGTGGCCAGTTTCCACAACAGGCCACTCATTGTGGTGACTCTGCAGTTATGGAGCTCATTCCCAAATGAGATTAAGTTGTTGCCCATGTTGGCTGCATTTAGGCACAAGGTGTGAACCTTGTTTACCTGGGCCTTTGGAATATAATCTGCATTTTTGCTGCCGCTACCACTTTGTATAACGTTGTTATGATGATGTTAGTTTTACTTTTTATTGTTTGTGCCATGTATGTCATACTCCATATTACAATCTGTTCTGTGATTTCATTTGGAGAAAGGGAAGCATATAAGTATGAGGAAATTTAAGCATTTGAATGTGCTAGCTACACATACCAAAGGGGAGGGGAAGAAATATCCTCTCTCTTTCTTTAAAAAAAAGGGGGGAACTGATTTTGAATGCATAACATTGCTATATTTTTATGAGGAATTAAAAAAAAACACATTACTACAACATTTATTTGCAATATGCCAATTTGGATTAGGTCCTCATTGTCCAATGGAAGGACAGCTTCCATCAGTGGAAGGGAACCTTCAGATCCAACCCAATTCACTGCTTTTTCTTGTGAATAATAATCTTGATTATATCCAGTTTCACTTCAAAGACCACAGTTCCCATCAATATTTATAATAGAATGTAAACTAATATTTTGAAGCAATTGAAGGTCTATGGATTAATCTTTTAGGATTCCCTTCCTTCCTCATACTGCTGTTCATTTGTGGTTCAACTGTACTTTGTGATACTTGCTTATTTTGTAGAGGCTACTGTTAATAAATAACTCTGCAGCTAAAAGTTATGATAATTTTGTCACTTGAAAAAAAGAAAAATCAATAGCATGCTTAACTGAGGCTATAAATTGTTGCTCTTCTCCTTCGTACACCTTTAGGGCTCAGCTTTCTGAAAGGGTTTCAGAAAGCTTCTGGCTTCTTTAGGTTCCCTTTAGTTTTTATCCACAAGGTTTGCAGACAACAAGCATGCTGTGTTCTCTTTTTAAATAGCCTCTGAAAATTTATACTTCAGTGAAAATTGAGCTTGGAGAATTGGAATAATGCAACATAAGGTACCCAGAAAGAGTATAGCATTCATTGCTTCACAAAAAGTCAACTGTCCATTGTCAATATAGGAAGGCATAAGTATCTCAAGATACAGCTAGACAATCTTCTGGCAGGAGTGAGGAAGCTGACAGCAACTTTGGATTTTTTCCCTATTTTTAGTTGACTGTTGCAAAAGGGCTGCCATTCTCTCTAGTAGGCACTCAGCCACCTGAGTTGGCTGTCAGTCTGGAATAAAAACAAAATAAGGTAGTGGCTTCTACAAGTTCCAGAAGCCTGAGATCCATTATATTCACAGCCATTTAAAAAAATAGATTTGAGATACAGTACAAGTTTTCCAATATACCTGACTTGTACAAAACAGCAGGTTGAAAAAAAAATCATGTATGTTGCTCCCAGGGGAGAACATTCCACAACCAGGAATCCATTGCTGAAAAGGCCTGTTCTCATGTTGCCACCTTCTGCAGCTCCCCTTATGGGAGGCACACAACAAAGGGCCTTGAATGATGAATGCAGGTTCTGGGTAGGTTCATGTGAGGAGAAGTGATTCCTCAGGTATGATATTTTATCTTTACAGATATTGATAACAGTGGATATGTCAGTGATTACGAACTTCAGGATCTTTTCAAAGAAGCAAGCCTTCCCTTGCCTGGCTATAAAGTCCGGGAAATTGTAGAAAAAATTATAGCAGTGGCTGATAACAACAAGGATGGCAAAATCAACTTCGAAGAATTTGTATCAGTAAGTGAAGCACTTTCTCAGGCTTTGTTGTTTACCCATAGTAAACTAGTTTAGTACTGTTGGTTATAAATGAAGTATGAGGCCATTACTAAACTGTGCTTTTAGAAGCATATTGGGTTACATACTGTAGCTTTGCTTTACACAACACACCTTTATGTACTGTATCAGCACACCAGGAATGTGAGCAGTAAAAGAATGGATTTGCCTGCCACATTAGTTGAGGAATGGCTATAGGATTCCTGCTTCCATAACATTCACTGGTATTCATAAATGTTGTTGGGTTTGGAAGAAAGAGCTTGTGACCACTCAGAATAACAATTTAAAGGTTTATAGCTGAGAATAAATGGAAGATCCTTCTTTATCAAATGTATCCGCTAAAGTAGACTTTTTTCAGTGAAAGCTCATGCCACAATAAATGTGTTGATGTTCAACCTGGTGGAAGAATATTATACTGCTTTGGCTACAACAAACTGAGCAATCCTATACAAGAAGCACTGCTGGCAGGGTGGGTGTGTGTGTGTGTGTAAGAGAAAGAGAGGGGGGGGATGCAATAGCTGCCAAATCTTACATGCACTTAGCTCAGAAGATAAAGAAGAGATCTATTGATGGTTATTAGCCATGATTGCTATGCTCTGCCTCCACAGTTAGAAGCAGCAATGCATCTGATTATCAGTTACTGGAAACCACAGTGCTTTTGCCCATGCTGCCCTGATCTTCCCCATAACTCTTATTTCATCCATTTGTTTGGCACACTTTAACCAGCACATCAGATGTGCTGGTAGGGTGTTGTATTGGTCTAATTGTTACGTTGGTGGCATATATGGCACACCAACAGGCATAGGGGGGCTTCCACCATCTCCTGCAGCCCCTCAGACAGAGTATTTCCAGTATTGGATTACACCTTAAGGCTGCAGGTCTGTACACATATAGAAATAAGCTGTATTGAGGCCTGTGGAATTTAACTCTGAGTAGACATGAATAAGAGTATCACTTGTGTTGCTGCTCTCTTTGTATTAATAAACTACCGGTACCTGGTTGGTTCTGGATGCTACCTATTTAACAGATGTGTTATAAGAGCCCAGGACTAACACAGAAACATTTCTTTATCAACCAGGTAATATTTTCAGACTCCATGAAAGCGGTGCAGAGCATTTTTGTTTTATTTTTTTTTACAAGGTGACAGCTAACCTGTGCTGTTGTTTTTTAATAGTATTTAAAAGCACTTTAGAAGTAGTGTGCTTTAAAGATTAATGATGCAGTAGTGATGTAGCCTATTAAAAGATGGAACTTTTCAAAGTGTCTCATCGGAAGATAGGGAGGGCTTGCATAATTGAACGGGATGATGGGTGAATATACCATATAGACTGTAATTAGCAATCTCCAGTAATGTCTGAAAGGAAAAAGAGCTTAATGGCTACATAGTTGATTGGCTATTATGCAGCTTCAGCTTCTATTATGCAGCTTTAGCTGATAACGATAATGTAAAATTATCCTAAACATATTTGCATCATTTAAGAAAAAAATTCAAAGTGCTGCTTTAGCATAATTTGAGATCACAGTATCTTCAAATGCACTTTTGAGAGAGAGAGAGAGAAATCAGTGTGATATTTTGCACTAGTGATATGTATTTCCATTTATTCTTATTCTATAGAGTCCCTTCCAGGAAGATGTACACTTTCCCATTTGTTTCTATTTCACCCCCCTTAGTTATTTCCTCCCTCTCCTTTCTCTTATTTTCTTTCCTTTTCCTACATTGCTTATTTGACATTATAGCTTTATTAAAACATACTGTGGTTGGGTTAACTGGTTATTTGGACTGGTTGGAAAAGGATGGGAAGGTGGAAGGAATGTGGAGAGAAATTAAGTTCTGTTTGCATTTAAATATGAACTTGCCTAATTAGAAATTTTCAGAGCAATATGCAAGTTGAAACGCAGCCATCCTTCAAAATCCACAGTTCTCTGAATTTTTCAATGCCGTCCCCTAGCCTCCGTACATAGGTAAGCGCTTTCCTGGGGTAGCTCTTGTGCATCACATTTTCCGTTGTTGAGTCTGGCATGTAGAAACTGTTCCTCTCTTTTTTGTTCCAGGTTATTCAGGAACTGAAAAGTAAAGACATTAGCAAATCATTCCGGAAATCCATAAACAAGAAAAAGGGAATTACTGCAATTGGAGGAACATCACCAATTTCTAGCGAGGGGACCCAACACTCTTATTCAGGTAAATAACTTGTCATTTGTTTAAATAAAAAAATCATGTAGAAGTAAAGGTAGCATTTATATTGAATAGTAGAAAATGGCTCAAGCACTGATATTTCAAGGCTGACCTGCTGGATTTTCTCAATAATTGTTACTGCCCTCTCTGGAGAATCTGATATGTTTGCCAGAACAAATATTAAAACAAAAATTAAATCATTATATGCTAAAGTTCACTTTCCAAAGTAACATTATAATTTTATAATTTAAAAGTATTCTCTGCATACACATATTCCTTGGTGCATAAGCCTATTCGGACCATGATAAACTCTACATCAGGGATAGGCAACAGGATGTGCTTTAGATGTTGTTGGATTCAAGCTGTCATCAGCACCAGCCAAAATGGCCAGCATTCTGTGGTCATTTGACTCTGAATGCATCAGTTGAGGTTTTTAAGCTATTTTTTAATGAAATTTGCTAAAATCTACACTTCCTGCATGGGCTGCAATACATCCTGATTTTCCTGGACATTTCAGCATTTTTCTCCTGGATGCTGCTTACGGGGGCCGAATACCGGCTATGGCTGGGAAATTCTGGACGTATGGCAACCCTGTGATAGACTGGAGAAGCTGTAAACCAGGCACGTCCAACAGGTAGACCCGCCCCCCTGCTGAAAAAAATTTGCTGACCCCTGATATATGAGAAATATAACAACTTCCTAACCACTAGTTCAGAAGTGGGACAATCTGCCTAAGAATCGTGCTGTAGAATCTCTTTCCTCAAGTCTTGGATTGGATGGACCATTGAGTCCCTTTCAGTTCTATGATTATGTTTTGTAATTGTCCTGGTTTTTAGATTGATTTAAGATTTTTCTCTTTCTTTTTCCAGAGGAGGAAAAGGTTGCTTTTGTTAACTGGATAAACAAGGCTCTTCACGATGACCCAGACTGTAAGCACCTTCTCCCTATGGATCCAACAGATGATAGCCTTTTTAAGTCACTTGCTGATGGCATCCTCCTTTGGTATGTTTAGCATTATGTGTTGTTGTTTTTTTTTAAATCACAAAAAAACCCAAGCTGACTGGTGAGTTTTCATGTTGAAACGCATGAAGCATGATCCAGTTAACCATGATGAGAACTCGCTGATTTTCAGTGAGACAGCTAAGTGCATTCTTAATTCTCTCAATAAAATGAATAGGAATTAAAGCCTGTGTTGCCTTCATTTTGAAGCTTCTGCATTGCCCCACATACTCCTTAATAGAATATAAAAGGTGGGAGCTGCAACAAAACGTTACAGGCTAAAAAGAATGCTCCTGTTCAGGGTTGCAATCACCTGTTTCCTCCAGGCAGGGCACCTGATGCTTCCCTGTTTTCCAATTTCTGTCTCCCTCCCTGTCCCCTGGACAACAGACAGTGCATTCTGTGGTCCTTATTGGACTGTGTTTTGTTTTTGTTTTGCTTCCTCATGCTTTCTTTCTTCTTATTTTTCCTTTTTGTATTTCTACAAGCCTCGGGGTTCCCCTGAACATGCTATTATACCCTTCTTGTTTCTTAGAAGGCTTGTTTTTTTTCTTATATAGCTGTTGGCACTCACTGCATGAGTGGTGGTTTCATAAACACAAGAAGAGGCAATTATAAATAATTGCTGTTAGCTGGTATCAGTCGCTTTTGTATCTACATATAAATGACAGTGGCCTTGTTCGCATGTAACAGTAAGTCATGGCCAAGAAAGAAAGAAACCATGGAGTGGTTGACTTAGGGCTAATAGTATTGTAACTTATAGACTATTGTAGGTAAGCAGCGTATAGCTTGTTCAAATAAATAAGCTTGCATTCATGGTTTATTTCTCTCCTATCGTGAGCAGTGAGTCAGCCATGCATTTTGTTCACATAATGTTTACAAAAACATAATATGCAAACAGTCCGTGGTGATGTGTTCCATAGTGTCTGCTGGTCTCAGATTTTCCATTGAGACAATCAGGTAGATTGCATTTATTCAACAAAAAAGCTCAAATTGCAAGCTGATGTTTCATGCATTGGTTTCTTAGTACTGTTTTGTGTTTTTGATTTTTGCTGGTGCTTTCACTTTTGTTAACCTACATTTTTCAATGATGGAGTGAATGTATTTTTAACGACTTGATTGTTGCTTTTTATTTGTAAGCCACTTTGGTCCGCTCCTTTGTGAAGGGGGAAAGCAGGGTATAATTTTTAGAAACAACAATATAAATTTATTTTACTGGAAGAGCATCAAACATGCAGTTCCCCAACCTAAAGTCTGAATTGGAATAGGCTACGAAGAACTGTAATACCATATGTCGTTTCTGCACATTTTAAGTGGTTTTGAGGTTGCTTCAAGTATGTGAAGGAGGAGCACCCACAGCCTGATATTTCAACCCATCTGTAGCTTGCCTTGTTCTATACTAAAAAGTGATTGCTGTTATGTGGCAGCCTTTCTGTCCTAGGTTTCAAAGAAGTCAGGTGAAAGTATTGTAGTTATCAGAGTTTGTTAGTCTTTAATTGATTCTACAGTCAATGAGCATTAAACATACAAGCACGATGTAAGCTCTAAGTGAATAACTTTCTGCTTTCTGTATGCTGTGAAAGTACCATAAGAATCCCAAGGATGTTGCCAGACACTGAGTGGCCTAATCTTCATTATATACAATCCATTGTGCAGTTGCCCAAACTCTACAGAGAATCATATATGGCTTCACTGTTAATATTCCATTTTCCTGCTTCCTTGTAGTCCTACAGTTTCCAGTAGTAGATTTTATGCTATTGATGTTATGCTATAGATCAGGCATCCCCAAACTTGGCCCTCCAGATGTTTTGGGACTACAATTCCCATCATCCCTGACCACTGGTCCTGTTAGCTAGGGATGATGGGAGTTGTAGTCCCAAAACATCTGGAGGGCCGAGTTTGGGAATGCCTGCTATAGATGGAGAGATAATCAGCCAGTTTGGTATGCCAAAATCCTTTTTAATTGTTGAAGTAGCTGAAGGCTAAAATTGTCCTTTACATGAGACTGATAAAAAAATTTCAGAAAGTTGTAATTAAATATTTCCCTTTTCTTCTCCAGCAAAATGATTAACTTATCCCAACCAGATACAATTGATGAAAGAGCTATTAATAAGAAGAAGCTTACTCCATTCACTATATCTGTGAGTACAGCACAACCCTAACCTAAGTATTTCAAATTTACCTCAAAAAGTTGTCAGAAGGATTGCTTGAAAGTACTTTGCAAAATGGGACGCAGGTGGCGCTGTGGGTTAAACCACAGAGCCTAGGGCTTACCGATCAGAAGGTCAGCGGTTCGAATCCCCGCGATGGGGTAAGCTCCCATTGCTCGGTCCCTGCTCCTGCCAACCTAGCAGTTCGAAAGCACGTCAAAGTGCAAGTAGATAAATAGGTACCGCTCCAGCGGGAAGGTAAACGGCGTTTCCGTGTGCTGCTCTGGTTCGCCAGAAGTGGCTTAGTCATGCTGGCCACATGACCCAGAAGCTGTACGCCGGCTCCCTCGGCCAATAAAGCGAGATGAGCGCCGCAACCCCAGAGTCGGCCACGACTGGACCTAATGGTCAGGGGTCCCTTTACCTTTACCTTTTAATTTGCAAAATAAAAAATGAGAACAGTGCATTATTGTGGTACAGTGGAACCTCGGTTATCGAATTGAATCAGGAAGACTGTTTGACTTCCGACACGTTTAACAACTGAGGCGTGGCTTCCCTTTGTTTGCAAGAGCTTCTTGCACTCAGCGGAAGCCATGTCACATGTCCACGTTCCGAAAAACATTCAAAAACGGAACCGAAACGTTCAACAACGGAGGCTTTTGGGAACCGAGGTTCCACTGTAGTTAAATTCCCAGTTCTTTTATTTTCATCTGTTGTTGTAGCCCTATAACTACCACTTCCTGAAAACTAAGATATGTGAACCTCTGATTATAGATGGCTTCTGGGAACATTTCTACATTTTTTGTTGTTGCAAAGCCATTGTGAATTTGTGCCACATAGTATGACCCTGTATTGCTCCTGTGTTGTCTAATTTCTATATTGCTATAGAAATAATTTGGAAACCCTAGAGTACATGTGCTCTGGGGGTCTTCTGACAATGGCTCTGTTAGTGACTAACAGGGTAAATGTAGCAATAACAGATAGGGCCTATGCTCCATCTGGTTTAGTGACCAGGATAGGCATTTCAGAAGATAATACTGAAATAGTTATTCAGATACTGTTGATTCCCATCATTTGCCATTGTTAGCTTAATGACTTTCTGAAAAACTCATACAAATCTTTGCTAGAAGCCTCATCAGCGTCAATCCAAAGTAGCACTAAGTCACTTTCCCATCAGCACAAGAATTTCTGCTTGGACAATGGGAACTTCCCTGGGCACCCCTAAATCTGATCTAGGGGTTCCCCCAATCCCACAGAGCAGATTTGAGGCGTGTGCAAGCAGGAATACTTGCATGGATGGGACATGTTACTTTGATACCACCCACCCTTTGTTTGCCTCATTACCATTTTATTATACTTGTATGTTTTTGTATTTGTAGTTATTGTCAACGTCAAAATGCATTTTTATTTTTCCTTTTAGGAAAACCTAGATCTTGCACTAAATTCTGCATCAGCTATTGGCTGTACAGTAGTCAATATTGGATCACAAGATCTAAAAGATGGGAAGCCACATTTGGTATTAGGACTGTTGTGGCAAATCATTAAAGTTGGGCTTTTTGCTGATATAGAAATCTCCAGAAATGAAGGTAATAATATATAAAGTCTGAAATACATGATAAAGCATGCATTTTTTCTGATTAGTTTCTAAAGTTTGAGAAATATATGTGAAATCTTAAACGATTTAAAAAAGTAGAAAAGTAAACCAGCTTTCCTGAAAACTTTTTTTGCAGCTCTTATTGGTTTGCTAAGTGATGGGGAAGAATTAGAACAATTAATGAAACTGTCTCCAGAAGAACTCCTGCTACGTTGGGTTAACTACCATCTGGATAATGCTGGATGGAAGAGAATAAGCAACTTTAGTCAAGACATTAAGGTATAGCGCTTGATCTCTCAAATAAAAGCAAAACAATTTTGAATCGGAACCTTTCAACAGGAACTAGCCAAGACTATAAAAGAAATATTTTTATAGCTGCATTTTAATCAAAATTAGACAGATACCCTATCACAGCATTGCCATTCACCCTCTCCATTTTATCCTCACAACAACCCACTCACTCCTTGTTCTTCTCTGCTTTCTGCAAGAGTTTCAAGTAGCTATCTGTTGACTAATAATAATATTAATAATACTTTATTATTTATACCCCGCCCATCTGGCTGGGTTTCCCCGGTCACTCTGGGCTGCACCCAACAGAAAATAATACTAGTTGTTTGCTTCTCCCGTTCCTTTCTGGTGCAGGAAGAACTGAATTAATCTTATTTTCTTGTTGAATTTATATGAGAGGCTATTGCAGCTGATGTCAATATGACTCTCCTTTTCTCAGTATCTGCCAGTCAGAGTGCATCAATGACTTTTGTTCAGGTTTTTTTTTCCAATTGTTTGTTTCAGGACTCAAGAGCCTACTACCATTTGCTGAATCAAATCGCACCCAAAGGAAGCAACAGTGGAGAAACGGCGATTGTTATTGATCTTTCAGGCCTCAATGTAAGTGTGTGTGTGTGTGTGTGTGTGTGTGTGTGTGTGTGTGTGTGTGTTTGCAGAATGTCATTGTACCAAGCAGCTGCAAACCATTTGGAATACAAGCACAGATCAACAGAGTGCACAGAACTCTTAGAGCACCTGTAATGGATCTTGTGTATAGCTGGCTAAGGTCTGGACTTCTAGAACTTTAAGTTGATATTGCTTTTAGCCATCCACTAAATTGACCTGAGCCATAACTGTTGACAGCATTTTATAATTGTTCAGGTGATTGTATTAAAAATCAGAAGTTTCGGAAAGAGAAAAGCTTAGGTTTTTATATGCTTCCAGTGTTTCCAATAAGATGTAATTTCACACTTTTCTTTCTGAACCTTGCACTGTGCTTTGATTCAGACCTGCCCAACAAGTAGTCTGCCCACCTGGTTGAATGCAGTGCAGCTGTCATGTATTGTTGTGTACCAAGAAGATACTGACAAACCTTCTGGTTTTGCTAAGTGGCCAGCATTGTAAAAATGGGCAGCTGCTTAGCTTCTGGCAGGTTTCAATACATTGTTTGTGGGCTACATTTAAGCTTGGCAGATTCGCTAGGCAAACATTTGCCAACCCTTGTGCATTCTAGCTTTTATGGACTGGCTCCAGCCAGTGTGGCAGTAATGACTGGGACTGATGGAAGCTGTAGTCCGAAATATCTGGAAGGTACCTGGTTGGCTTAGGCTGCAATAAGCTGTTAGCCAAGCTTTTTCTGTGCAGTGAAATGTCCTGAAAACAAAAAAAAGGTTCTCAAATAAAATAAGTTTCTAAACAATTTCCTGGTCTGCAACTCAATCTAGAATTGTAATTTATGTTCAGTGCAATCTTATATTAGGATGTAGATATTTTGCATAAAATGTAAAAATTAGTATTTTTTGAAGTGTGAGATTTACTTTTTATATTGTTTTTGAAGGAAAAAAATGACCTGAAGAGGGCTGAGTATATGCTTCAACAGGCAGACAAACTGGGCTGCAAACAGTTTGTGACTCCTGCTGATGTGGTTGCAGGCAATCCTAAACTGAACATGGCCTTCGTTGCAAATCTCTTTAATACGTACCCTGCCCTGCAGAAGCCCGAAAGCTCTTCTTATGATGTCAATTTACTGGAAGGTGAGTTAATGTGACAAACACTGATAGTGACATTAGAGAACGATGAATAATGCTCAATTATTTCATATTGAGATGTTCAGAATTCCCCTGATATTTTCTCTTCCAAAATGTTTTCACGGAAAATTCAAACCACCTGTTGAATTATCTACTCCAGTGATAGGGCAGCTGTATAAATGCAGTCCATAGGTAAAATACATAAAAATGGGTATAAGATGATCTGTGGTGCAACAGATGCCACTTCAGAATAATCTTTTCAACAGTGGCCTTTGGAAAGCTTGCATGCAGGGCCTGAAGGCCACAACGTACTCCAGCTGTTAGTCAGCCAGCAACTTTTATTCAGAGGCCTCTAAGCCTGAAGGTCCCATTCGTTTATAATGTAAGTAGCATAGGATAGATAATGTGCTCCATAAATTTATCTAGTCCTGTTTTAAAGCCATCCTAATGGCCTACCCAGATGATAAGCCATCCATGCTATTAGCGATTGTGTGAATGGCTGTTTTTCTGTTGAAGGCATGAGAGCCTTGCTGTGGGTGGGAAGGAGCCTTTAACCCCCTTTGCTCCTTGCTGTGTTCGCAACTAGATTTCTCTCTCTCTCCCTTTCTCTCATTACTTGCACGCAGACTCACACTCCCAGCTTGTAGCAGGTGAGGGGGCAAAGCCTGAAGCCCAATACCCTCAACGCCAGGTTTCCATCTGGATTGAGTCCCGCACCTGGAGTTTCCTTTTAAAAAGACGTTCATCCACACAATTGCTAATCATGTTAATAGCATCTTGTGTATCTGGCCTTCATCCAGGCGGCACCACTACCTCTTCAGGCAGCAAATTCCATAAGTTAATTGTGCATTGCGTGAAGTGATTTCTTTTCTTTCTTTTTTTGTCCTGAATCTCTTGCCTGCCCCTTTAAAAAGAACTTATCCTTTAATAAACCAACTGTGGCTGATCATTCGGCATTGTGCTCTGGCCAACTTTTGAGAAAAACATGACACAACTGCCCAGTACTAATTGAACTGTTCACAGAATCACAGAATCATAGAGTTGGAAGAGACCACAAGGGCCATCCAGTCCAACCCCCTGCCAAGCAGGAAACACCATCAAAGCATTCCTGACAGGTGGCTGTCAAGCCTCTGCTTAAAGACCTCCAAAGAAGGAGACTCCACCACACTCCTTGGCAGCAAATTCCATTGTCGAACAGCTCTTACTGTCAAGAAATTCTTCCTAATGTTTAGGTGGAATCTTCTTTCTTGTAGTTTGAATCCATTGCTCCGTGTCCGCTTCTCTGGAGCAGCAGAAAACAACCTTTCTCCCTCCTCTATATGACATCCTTTTATATATTTGAACATGGCTATCATATCACCCCTTAACCGTCTCTTCTCCAGGCTAAACATACCCAGCTCCCTAAGCCGTTCCTCATAAGGCATCGTTTCCAGGCCTTTGACCATTTTGGTTGCCCTCCTCTGGACACGTTCCAGCTTGTCAATATCCTTCTTGAACTGTGGTGCCCAGAACTGGACACAGTATTCCAGGTGGGGTCTGACCAGAGCGGAATACAGTGGTACTATTACTTCCCTTGATCTAGATGCTATACTCCTATTGATGCAGCCCAGAATTGCATTGGCTTTTTTAGCTGCTGCATCACACTGTTGACTCATGTCAAGTTTGTGGTCTACCAAGACTCCTAGATCCTTTTCACTTGTACTGCTCTCAAGCCAGGTATCACCCATCCTGTATTTGTGCCTTTCATTTTTTTTGCCCAAGTGTAGTACTTTACATTTCTCCCTGTTAAAATTCATCCTGTTTGCCTTGGCCCAGTTCTCTAATCTGTTAAGGTCATTTTGAAGTGTGATCCTGTCCTCTGGGGTATTAGCCACCCCTCCCAATTTGGTGTCATCTGCAAACTTGATCAGGATGCCCTCAAGCCCATCATCCAAGTCATTGATAAAGATGTTGAATAAGACTGGGCCCAAGACAGAACCCTGTGGCACCCCACTAGTCACTTCTCTCCAGGATGAAGAGGAGCCATTGATGAGCACCCTTTGGGTTCGGTCAGTCAGCCAGTTACAAATCCACTGAATGGTAGCATTGTCTAGCCCGCATTTTACCAGCTTCTTTACAAGAATATCATGGGGCACCTTGTCAAAGGCCTTGCTGAAATCAAGATAGGCTACATCCACAGTGTTCCCTTCGTCTACCAGGCTTGTAATTCTGTCAAAAAATGAGATCAGATTAGTCTGACATGACTTATTTTTCAGAAACCCATGCTGACTTTTAGTGATCACAGCGTTCCTTTCTAGGTGCTCACAGACCGTTTGCTTAATGATCTGCTCTAGAATCTTTCCTGGTATTGATGTCAGGCTGACTGGGCGGTAATTGTTTGGGTCCTCTCTTTTCCCCTTTTTGAAAATAGGGACAACATTTGCCCTCCTCCAGTCTGCTGGGACTTCACCTGTTTTCCAGGAATTCTCAAAGATTACTGCCAGTGGCTCTGAAATTACCTCTGCCAGTTCTTTTAATACTCTGGGATGTAGTTCATCTGGCCCTGGAGACTTGAATACATCTAAACTAGCCAAGTGTTCTTGTACTACCTCCTTACTTATTCTGGGCTGTGTTTCCCCTGCTGAATCATCTGCTCCATATTCTTCAGGTCGGGCATTGTTTTCTTTTTTGGAGAAGACTGAGGCAAAGAAGGTATTGAGGAGTTCTGCCCTTTCTGCGTCCCCTGTTCGCATTTCACCATCTTCTCCTCTAAGTGACCCCACTGTTTCCTTGTGGGTTGCCTTCTCTCTTTCTTTCTTTCTTTCTTTCTTTCTTTCTTTCTTTCTTTCTCCCTCCCTCCCTCCCTGCATGACAGGAATACAGAGCTCAGATGCTAAAAGCGAGGGCCCAAATAAATATGGTATTAAATGTGTCTTTGCATTTAATATGCACTTTTTATGCCAAGGACTGGGGAGATCACAACAGGTAGGGAGAGGAAGTTTTGCGCTATCCTCTTCTGTTGTGGTCCTAATGAATATTGCTTTTTAGTTGGTGGTGACTGCATTGGAAGGAAATATTTCCTTACTTCAAAACCAAGTTATTAAGTCACTTTTTGGAACTGGTTTAACAGTTCTGAAGCTGTTAATCAGAGTATTCTGGTTTGGACAAAATGAGAAAGTGTAGTTAATAGTAGACTTCCTGGGTAGTTTGCCGGATTGTGCAATGAAAGGAGCAAAGAGGCTCTTTCCTATCTCAGTTTATTAAACCAAACTATGTTCATTCAAATGTAGTCATTATCTATTCCTTCTAAGTAATACAGTAGTTATCCTTCTACAGATTATGCCATCTACACAAATGTAGTTTATCTAAAGCAAAGCATCATTTTTTCTAGCTTCAGGGCCAAATTTAAGTTGATATTCAGAGAACCATAATGGTTCCTGCTTTTTTGCTTGTTGTTTATGCTCAAAGCCGTTGTCAGGGTAGGACTGGTTCAGGGGAGAAGCAGCACTGTGAAGGGGGGTCTAATTCTTATCCCCCCCCTTTTTGGGTCTAAATTGCTGCCCTGAAGCTATTTGAACAACGGGGGAAACATGTTTGGTGCCTGTAGGTTCTCCCCAACAAGGCAAATAGCAGCTTCAGAGAACAATTTAGAACAGTGTGGTATGTAAATATAATCCACTGATATATATTTCTTTATGAATTCTGGTGGAAGGATGTTCCTGCATATGCTCAATAAGAGAGTTGAAGCAAGGAGCAGTCAACATTGTCAACAGTTAGCCTACAGCACCTCATGCAGTTTGGATGATGGCTGGCTGTCTCCTCTCTAATAAAACCCCAAACGCTTAAGAACTTTAACCTCTGAGTTTCAGTTTCTTCTCGGGAGGAAATTGAGCTCACAAGTGATGTGTTTTTTAAAGAACAGGCTAGAAAGGTATTACCTTTTGATTTTGAAGATTTGTGACAACACTTATGCCACTGGGTGTGATTAAGGAAGCCTGCAGCTCATACGCCTCGCCAGTGATGCTGCTGCATAAGAACCCACTGCCTCAAATGGAAGAAACATTTGCTTTGTGGGCAGGGGCGCAAAGTGCTTTTCCATGTTGGACCTCAAAGGCAGATATTATCAGATCCCAGTTGGGGAAAGTGATAGCTTTCACCATACCATTTGGAATTGGCAGTTAACAAATGCTCCTGCTACCATCCAGAGAATTATGCCAAGTGTGATACATGGCATACATCTCACTGAGACAGTAGCATTCTTGGATGATTTGATGGGTTTCCCCCCCAGCCACTTATGAGTAAAGAAGTGTGAAAGTTCTGAAATGTTGATTGAAGCTAGCACTTTCAAACAGTAAACGGTTTCAAACGTTTATAAAATATTTGGGACATGTTACTTCTAAGGATGGATTTCACCCAGATAAAAAGAAAACACATGATATTACAGCATGGCCAGTACAAACTATTAAAGAATTGCACAGGCTTTTTTATTTATTTATTTACTGGATACTGCCAGGGGTTTGTAGAGCAATTTTCCATTTTTGCAAGACCTTTCTGTTGCTTTTTTGCTGGAGATGGAAAGGGGAAGAAATGGAATGGAGGACAAATACTTGAAGGTAGATGGAATGAAAATTTCCAAGATGCTTTTGAAACTTTAAAACTGAATCTCACTTTTGCACCAGTTCTTGGGTTTGCTGATGGTAAACTTCCATTGAACTACGAGCTGCCCTCTGACAGGTACAGACCAGAAAACCTCAACTCATTGTTTATGCTAGTAGAAGACTGACTTCTACTGTATGCAGCTATCCAGTTCATAAATTAGAATTTATTGCCTTAATGTGGGCTATTTGTGATCAATTTATTTGTTTTTTAAATACGGTGCAGAATTTAGAGTGATGACAAATAATAGTCTCAAGACATAAGTGAAGACTGCAAAACCGGATGCAGGTGGGTGGCAGCTTTGTCACTGTACAACTTCAATATTGCCTATAAATCAGAAAGACTGTGGTACACTTATTATCTTGCTGCCAAACAAGCCGCAAAAAATTAATTGACAATAACCACTTTGGTTATATGCCATTTATGGAAGTTGGTGACCCTTAGTCTTAGGTGAAAATAAAAGCTTGCTGATCAGTGGGAACCAGTGGTGCATATAATATTGGAACAATAAGATGGAGACCTACCTGTTTACAGACTACAAGCAGAAACTAGAAATGTTGGGGCCCCGTGGCTTCATTACTGGTTATAAATCTGCAGCCAGTATGCACATGGAGTCAAGTCCAGTTAGCAGTAGAACCAGCTGATGAAGCAGCGATTCAAACAGAGGATGAGGAAGAACCACAGACTGAACAAGCAAAATTTCCACCACTCCTTTCATTGGAATTCTCTGGCCTCCCTAGCAGGAGCAGCCAGCATTATGGGCAGTTAGGCTATATTATCTCAGGGCAGCTAGGATGCCTGGCTACCTCCTCTCTACAAAGCCCTAAAATCTTAAGAGCAGATTAGTAGTGAGGTCTTCTTTAAAAATTTAAGATGAGTTGTGAAGTTCTCCAAAACTATAAGTACCTTGCCTGCTTATATTCTTTTTCTGTTACAAAGGGCCTGTGAGTTTTGTTTTCCTCATTGGGCTATGGCACTTGCAGCCATTTAAAGAAGACTGCTGTTGGAGTTGAGACAAGTGAACAGCAACCATTTCCCCCCCTCTTGTCACAAAAACCAAGCAACTAGTACTGATAATAACCAGGTGGAAAGGTTCTGTGGTAATGGCCTGAAAAACGGGACTTGGGAAGATGGTGCTCAGTTTTACAGTGGTACCTCGGGTTACATACGCTTCAGGTTACATACGCTTCAGGTTACAGACTCTGCTAACCCAGAAATATTACCTCGGGTTAAGAACTTTACTTCAGGATGAGAACAGAAATCGGGCAGCGGCAGCGGGAGGCCCCATTAGCTAAAGTGGTGCTTCAGGTTAAGAACGTTTTCAGGTTAAGAACGGACCTCCGGAACGAATTAAGTACGTAACCAGAGGTACCACTGTATAGCTTTCCGTTATTTATGTACATTATGTATTTTAACAGAGAATATTGTTATTGTTTGATGTTCAAATATTATAATCTTGTCTCTGTACGAGTCCTTTGCTGTGAGTCCCTCGAGAGTCCCTGAATAGCAAAATTGTTAAAACACCTTTCCCCCAATATGATTCAAGCTTCTCTGTCTGCTTTGAACTAAAAGAAGAAGAAAGTGTCTGTGTAAGATCTGATAACTTCTTCCAGCATTTCATCCAGTTTTATCCTCATTGCCTTCATTTTGTAGTGGGTTTTTGTTTGTGTCAAATATTACTATATGAATGGTGAGCACATCCATTTCTTTATAGTTATTTCTGAGGTGAGCTGTTATAATTTGACCATTTATAATTTTCCCATTTTTCTTCATGAAATGCAGATTTGACTCCTCCTAATGTAGGTACTGTATTTAGTATTTTTCTTTAGCCTGTAAATGTATTTCTCTTGAGATGATTGATTTCGTTCCCTTCCTGCTATGACTGCTCCCCCCCCCCCCATTATCCTCCTGCACTGGTCATATAACCTATTTTTCTTTTTAATATGCCGTTACAATTGAGAGAAGAATATTAATTAATTAATATATAAATGCAAGGTTGAAGGCTGTTTTCATATATAACAGGGCTGTTTTAGGAGCCGTGACTTGGAGTCTCACAAATAAAGACTGAGGGAGAATCAAGACTTTAGACACACAATAGGGACAGTTTCATCCTCTGGAACAATACAGTGTCTCTTCTTTCTCTCAGCTGGCTCGAATTCTAATTTCATGAAGACTCTTTTAGAAATACAGTAAAATGATACAGATTTGAGTTCCTCTGGTCCAGCGCTATACTCTGGGTATGTCTTTATGTCCTGTGTAAATGCCGTTGTCTTCCAAGGCATTAGGATTCTCTGTTGTTAAACACACACAATCTCAATCTTCTTCCACCAGGCATTTAATGATACAGAAGTGTGACGTTAAGTTACTGGTATTTGCATTGAGAAGGAGCAGTTGTAGCAGTGCTATATTTTATATTGTTTTCTTATTTTAGAGATTGTTTTATCTTGTTTATCTTGTTTGTAACCCACCTTGTCATCACATGGTGATGAAGGGCATGATAAAAAGACAACAAATACAACTGTGAATAGGACCAATTGACTGAAGGGAAAATAGTCTGCCTTACTGGTGGCGAGACTGTTTAGCATCCAGTAGTGTTTCTCCCACACTGCTTAGACACTGGGGCCTTTCATGCATCAAGCTATTGCTCTAGTGTTTTAGATTTTGTATTGGTGATGGATAAACAAGGATTTTTGCTGCCACAGAGAAACAAGAGCTGGCAATTATGCCCGAAGATTCTGATTTCTATTTCCACAGAAAGAGTGTGGGATGTGTTGTTACTGACTAGCCTTTTGATAAATAAAATTGTACCTAGTATTGTGCCACTGAGAGAGAGAGAGAGAGAGAGAGAGAGAGAGAGAGAGAGAGAGAGGTGTGCCATATTGTTCAATGACTCATGCCCTCTCTTCTTTATTCTATTGGCATAATGCTGCTTCATAATATTTTAGTCACACAAAGAGAAGTGCCATAGGGCATGTTGGCTATATATATGGTGCTCCAGCTCAGTTTTTGTTTTCCATTATTTGTCCCTTCCATTACATAAAATGCAGCCTGTGTCTCCAGAAGGTATATTCTGAACAATGAAAAGCAAGTGGGGGAGGTAATGGAAAGCTGGCCAGTTTTCAAAAAGGTGAAAAGCTTTAGAATTCTTAGGTTCCTTTTTAACAAATAACCTTGTTTAGAGTGGCATATTAAATACAGTGTGCTATTCTTAGTTGCTCGGTTCCTTTTAATCAGAAGTACGTTCTTTCAACTTGCACGCTATTGCTCCTATTGGTCTAGAGTGGATTTTTCTGGCATTGTTCAGCATGCAATTTTTAAATTCTTTCTTTGAGTGAAGTTCTACATATTTCATTTCTTATGCTTTCAGTAATAAGCTTTCCTGGAAGCGTTTGTTAGTTGTCTGTGAAATGTTGAAAATACATTTGAGTTAGAGATTGGTTTTTAAAAAAAAAAATATCTCAAGCATATCAACATAGCTCATTTTAATCATTGATCCCAAAATACATTGTAGTCCAAATTTTAAAATCACAAGGTTTTCTCAATTAAGTAAGCATATGGAGAAAATGTAATGTTTCTCATTTTGAGCAGAAACAGCCTTGAGGAAAGAATTGTATAAGGTTGCCACATAAGGCAATTGTTATTTTTTGGCTCACTGTTCACAACATGAAATTGGTTAAAATATGTTGAAAAACTAGTAGACATAAAAATTAGGCAGCATTGTTTAAATATTTAATTTCTACACATCACATATTGAATTGGGCTGCAATCCTTTACATACTTACCTTGGAAAAGCCCCATTGAACTCAGTGGGACTTAGTTAAGTAGCCATGTGTAGGATGTCACTGTTTTTTAAAAAGTCACAATTAAGATTATATACAGTGGCATAGTATAATATTTATATAGGCTGGCTCCTAATGAGCACGAATGAAAGAGAAGGGCAGAGTAATATAGAATAAAGAGAAACATAGTTGCTATGTCTACACACATAGCAAAATGTGATAATGCAGAAAAGATAGAATTGGCTGTAGTAGTATTTTAGGCAACAGGGGGTGCACTAGTTATGAATGTTCACCCTTGTAAAAACATCACCCTGCAATAGAAACTGAACATCAGTGAGACAGATTGTTGACCAGATCATTCCCTATACTGCTAGTTTTATATCTTCAGGGAGTTCTTCATATAGGGATCCCCTTGCCTGCAGTTTGAAGTGGTACGTTCTGTGTTTTCTCACCTTGGGTCTCAATCATCTCATTCTATCCTGATTCTAAATAGATGAGGGTCACAGATAGCCCCATTGAGAAATATTAAGCTGCATACATGTCATACGTATAAAGCACATGACTTTCCCCAAAGCATCCTGGGAACTGTACTTTGTTGAGGGTGCAGGGAATTGTAACTTGGAATAGGGTGTGTGTGCGTCTGAAACTACAGTGCCCAGGATTATTTGTGGGAAGTCATGTGCTTTAAATTGGTTTTAAATGTATGGTGCATACGCAGATGCTTTTGATCAAAACAGTAAGGACAGTTTAATTCTGTGGAAATCAAACACCACATAATTTCATCTACAGCAGAATTCCCAAAGTTAATCTGTCCTAAATGTATACCATATAAACAGAGTTATAACTTTAACATGAAAATGGCATTGATCAACTTACATGCATAATATTGTAGCAATGTCAGCGTGGTATAGTGAATTACCGGTAAGTAGGGGCCTTGGACTTGGAAGACCAAGGCTCAAATGCCCCCTCAGTCTGCCCCCTCAGTGTATTCCCTCAGTGTACTCATTAGGTAGCATTGCATTAGGTAGCCTAATTTAAAACTCTCTGCAAAACTCAAGTTACGCTTGCAGAGTATGAAATACTGTTTCCCCCTATATACTTTCCAAAATTCTGTGGACTAGTGTTGGTATACAAATATGTTAAGTACTTTTAATTTGGTTTTATGATTTTAAGTTCTTCCACTCCTCACCAACTACATCTCTCAAACAGTAGAGGTTTTCCCTCTTTGGATAGTACTGCCCGCCCAGACCTGGTGTATGGGGAATTATTATTTTTTAATAGAAAGAGGAAACACCTCTTCTGCTTTGTGATACCTGTTCTATTTGTATGCAGAGCTTTTAACAGCCAGATCAGAAGAGATTATTTCTCAGGAAAAGATACATTGCTTTTATATTCTTTCAGAGTAATGGCACATATAAAATGTGTTATCTAAGAAATTTTGTACCCTTTGCTATAGGAGAAAGTAAGGAAGAAAGAACATTCCGAAACTGGATGAATTCTTTGGGTGTAACTCCGTACATTAACCATTTGTACAGGTAATATTTTTATTCTTGACTCTGGCCATTTAACTGATCCATGGTATAACCCTCACTGGGAAATATTGTAATTGATAGGACTCAGTTTTGCTTGGCTCAATGATAACACATAACGAAAGACTGTTTTTCTGATCATTAGAGATGATAGGCTGGTATAGCTCAGTTGGGTGGAGCCTTAGACTCTTAATCTCAGAGTTGTGGGTTTGAGCCCTACAAAAGATTCCTGCATTGTAGGGGGTTAGACTAGATGACCCTGCTGGTCCCTTCCAAATCTGCAGTTCTATGATATTATATATATATATATTCATATTCTCAGTGACTGTGATAGTGAGTAAATAAGTAAATAAATAATTTAGGAGGAAAAGAGAGGAGTATCAAGCAATGATAGCCTTAGAAATTTACTTGGATACACTACTGACTGCGTTCAGGGAACATATAATTTATTTGTGTAAATATATATATTTTCTCTCTCTCCCTCTCCCTACACTGACCAGTGACCTTGCTGATGCTTTAGTAATCTTCCAGCTCTATGAAATGATTCGTGTACCTGTACAATGGAACCATGTCAACAAACCACCATATCCTGCACTTGGGGGTAACATGAAAAAGGTTTGTAAAAGTGTCTGTTTTGGAAACCACAATGGCTCCGCAGCCATTTGCTTAAACTGCATTATCATAAATGGTGTTGGTGTCCCTGAATTATTCACCCTTGCTTAAGGTAGCATATTAATATGGTTACAACTCTTGAAATAAGTTTCTTGGTGTGGCCCTTAGACTGGACCTCAGCAAATGCTTCACTTGGGATGAAGCATGCATGTCACAGAGGCATACATGCCTACAGAAAATGCAGTTTTCACCTACGGTACTGAATGAACTTACAAGTCTCCAGGCATTGAGCGATATAACCATGATAAATGGCCAACACAGATCAGTTGAATGCAACAGAATTTAAAGCTGTTTCACAAGCATGGAGCCAGAACTAAAAGTATATGCAGAGCAGGTCACTCAAGCGGCTGAGCTTAGCTGCTGAACATGTGTCAAGTTGCACACACATGCAGGATATTATTAAGAAATTTTGCATGTTTCATCAGGGGAATGTTGAGATTGTCCTTTCCATTAATATCAATCAGTGAATCTGTGGCAGAAAACTCAGAATACATGTAGAGCAGTTCACCCAAGAAAAGTGAACCACATCACAGACCACACAGTTCAAGTTTCACACATCCATGTTTATGTAGAAGATAGATTGAAAACCTCAAGGCTTCTATTAAAGCCAGGAACAGTGAATGCATCTATAGCAGAGAACTCAAAACAAATGTAAGGCAGATATAATGCAAAACAGATTATGCCAGAAAGTGAAACCAAACCACTGTCTACAAGTCTAGTAAAAAAAAGGCCCCCTGCATTACATATGGTAGGTGAGAATACATATGAAGCATACGAAACTGAGTCACCTGCACAGAACAGGATACAGACACTCTCAACATACAAACAAAGCCAGGGTAGAAGCATTATTGTACAACTATTGATACAACTGCAGGAAAGCAGCACTCTGTGACCTCTACAGTCATTGGAAGTAGGCATGTTAGTGTTAGGAGCATCCTACTCGCGTGTAGGATCCTGGCAGAGACACATGCCCGGCTGGCATGTTCTCTCCCTCCTGGTCGATCGTTCTGGAGCTTCAAAAGCTTTCTCCAACCCAAACATCACAGCGACTGATGCCTTGGAAACATCAGCACACTTAGGGATCCGCAGAGTATTCGCTGTTTGTGTAACAAAACTCAGTAGCTCAGCATTTGACTAATCTACGTTTATTTACATATAATACACTCGGAGCATTCTGACTTAGCTCACATCACGGAACACAGTAATACCAAAACATCCTTTCTCCGTCACTTCCCACACTTTGGAATGGAAACATACACCGTCATGTGATAAGACAACAGTCCCATGACTGCAGACACGGGGAATGAATCTCCAACAGTTAGGGCCATCTGTGTCATGAACCACCCTGTGATCTTCAGATGAAAGGTAGTATACAAATTTAATAAATAATCTGATATGGCAGGCAAATGGACAGGCTGCACCTAGTGGGGACCTGCTTTCCTTACCTGCAGGCAAGTGTCTCTACCAATCATTCCTGCAACTTCATCTGAAGATCACCAAATCAAATGGGAACGTGGAAGAAAATCGAAATAAATAAAAAATAAAAAAATGGTTCAGTAGCACCTTAGAGACCAACTAAGTTTGTTCTTGGTGTATATATATATATATATATATATATGTGTGTGTGTGTGTGTGTGTGTGTGTGTGTTGACTGCATCAGAACAACATGGCTACCTACCTGAATCTTGGAAGAAAATGTTAGCCAGTGAGGCCAAGTCTAGAACGCCTTTCCAAGTTCGCTCAGTTATCCCCAGGGATTGGTGGTGAGGTGTTTCAAGCCACGACCCACATATCCATAGTGGGCTGGAAAGGGAGGGGACAGCTGTGAACTCTGCTTGTTGAGGGGCCATGAGGAGAGTATCAAGTGGTGACTCACCATGGTTGCAAGTACCCGCACAACGGGTGCCATTTAACACTACAAAAGTGGAGTATCTGAAATCAGTGTGGGTGCATGCTTAGTGCAAGATGGTTCTAGTCCTGCAGAACAGGACGACCATCTGGATAGCCCACTTGACATTCCTTTAGGTGACACTACTGAAGGTGATATTGTGACCTCTGAGGCATGTGCTTTGCCTGCTGAAGGAGGGCTGCCCATAAATGTGACACCTCAAGGCAGATCCTTGACTTTGCCAGTATAAGGGACTTTGTCCTTTGAGGAAGGGTTCTGGTAATTGCATCCTAAGTGGTGGACCAAGTACTGATGACCTCTGCTTTAGCTGATTTGGATGTTTTTCTTTTCGTTGAGCTTAGATCTGTGTTTACTTATTATTGTTTACAGATGGCTAGATAATGTTCTTAGGAAAGGGAGGTGTGTTGTACAGTTCCATTAAGAAAAGGTTGGAAATGCTTGCCAGCACAGGTGAGAGTATTAAATCAGCCAAATTGTATTTGCCTAGTAGTCCTTCACTAGGAGTGTATGCCTAAGTTTTCCGTGCCTTGATTCATATTAATAAAAGCTAATACTTCCAGAAGATTTGGATGAAGTTTGTCTAACCGCATGCCTAAGCAGCCAGCATGACACCATACATATGTAAATTAAACACATTCATCTGCTGGTATAGGGTGCTCTTGCTGCACTGGTGTTGTGGTTGGTTTGCTCCAATTAAAATATTTTAATAAACGATAGTTCCAAACATGGGCGTAGTCAGCTGCCTCCCCCAAATCAAGTAAATAAATAAAAATACTTAACTAACTGGCCAATTGCATCGCAGATAACTTGGCTCTCCTGCCCCAACATAAAGCCAGCCCCCCTCCTCAATAAATCCTGGCAACGCTCATGGTTCCAAATAGTTTCTGACCTTGATTTGTCATTTCTTTTAGATTGAAAATTGTAACTATGCAGTGGAACTGGGGAAGTCAAAGGCCAGATTCTCATTGGTTGGGATTGGTGGACAGGACCTCAATGAAGGCAACCCAACGTTGACATTGGCACTGGTGTGGCAGTTAATGAGAAGGTGAGGATGTATTACAGCTCACAAAACCAAAATGTTTCAAAACCAAAATATGTTCTTCATTTGTTTGCAACCAGTCTGCAGTTTTATTTGTAAATTCAGATAAATTATTTTCAGGTGTTTGTCTTGTCAGAAAATTCATAGGTACAGTTTAGGAACTTGACTTTATCCAAATCTGGAATATACTGTATGTACAAGTCATACACTACAGAATTAGGAATCACAGCATAAAACTATTTAGCAACAAAATTCAGTAAACAACTGGAGAAACTTGGAGCAGAGAGCAGGCAGGCAGAAGAATGAAGCTCCTCAACTCATACCACAGCCCTTGTGTTTGAAATTACTGCCCACCATGCACAAACAGACATACCATTAAGCCCCTGAGGGTGATCTATAAGATGCTTCCCAATGTGACTAGCGGCAGTAGTGCCTGCCCTGCGTCTCTCCTGTTTACTCTTTGTTTGGCTCTATCTGCCACAAAGCAGTTGGGCTGTATTGTGCTTCACTTGGCTTATGCTGAAGTCCCTGCACTGTACTGCCTGGGGAGCGGGTGGCGCTGTGGTCTAAACCACTGAACCGCTTAGGCTTGCCATTCGGAAGGTTGGCAGTTTGACTCCGTGTGATGGGGTGAGCTCCCGCTGCTTTGTCCCAGCTTCTGCCAACCTAGCAGTTCAAAAGCATACCAGTGTAAGTAGATAAATAGGTACTGCTGTGGCAGGAAGGTAAATGGTATTTCCATGTGCTCTGGCACTCATCACAGTGTATCCCATTGCGCCAGAAGCGTTTTAGTCATGCTGGCCCCATTACCCGGAAAGCTGTTTGTGGACAAACGCCAGCTCCCTCAGCCTGAAGCGAGATAAGCGCCACAGCCCATAGGCGCCTTTGATTGGACTTAACCATCCAGGGGTCCTTTACCTTACCTTACCTTTTACTGTACTGCCTGGTGCTGTGTCAATTTCAGTAAAGTTGCAGCTTGCTTTTAACCCTCCTGCTTTTTCTGTTCTCAATGCAAGCACATTTTCTATAATTTTTTTCTGCATGAAAGTTGTATTTTGTAACTGTTTTAACACATTGCCAGGGAAATACGGAGGAATTGTTAAATTCCTTATCAGCTGCAAATACTGTGTTCTTTCTATTGCAGGTACACTTTGAATGTACTATCGGACCTTGGCGAGGGGGAAAAAGTAAATGATGCGGTTATTATTAAATGGGTGAATCAGACCCTTGCAAATGCAAATAAGAGTACTTCAATAACTAGCTTCAAGGTAATGAAGACACTAGAGAAAGG
Organism: Darevskia mixta; assembly: GCA_034641385.1. NCBI lineage: Eukaryota > Metazoa > Chordata > Lepidosauria > Squamata > Lacertidae > Darevskia > Darevskia mixta. The sequence continues at coordinate 15,906,675 of JAWWNH010000030.1, forward strand.
AAATGTGAATCAATCAGAAACATAATTATTTTGATGGGAATTGATCTATAGCAAAGGTTCTGCATTAGTTATTGTATATAAATTATGTATAAATAGCTGTAAATAGATTATGAATGCAAGTAGATTATGAATGTCATGAAAAACAGTACCACATTTAGATTACAAAATAATACTAACACATGTTAATATAAATACAAGATTTATGTGTGTGTAAATCCATATTTGTAATGAACTTTTAATATGTAACTAGCAGAAATTTTGCTTAATGGAAATGAATAATTTTAGCACGTGACAGGAGTATTTCAACTTAACCAGTAATCCTAAAACCTCAGGATGGTATTAAACACCCCTTTTGAGGCAGGAGTGCAGTTTGGGACATTTTTGTAATATGATGTTGCATTAAAACCACTAGAGGGAGCAAACCTTAACAAAGAGACTGAAATCTGTTTAGTGTGGTTGAGAATAAAACAGGTTTCTGCTTCATAACATGTCAACATTTCCATAAGGTTTTAAGAAAAAATTGAGAATGGCCTGGTTGCAATTTCAATTTCATTAGGCCTTGAGCCGATGTAGTCCTCTGAAGATTTGGCCATTCACCAGTGAAAATAAAAGTGTCGAATAAATGTTACATGAATATTTAGCCAATATTTTTCAGAGTTCAGATCAGTCTCTTTCTATTTTAGAAAGTGGTCTCGTGGCATTGGAACATGGGGTACACAGAATGACAGAAGAGTAATAATGGACAGATGTAATCCACAATTATTAGCACAAGAATGGGATTTTATGGCCAGTTCATTTATTAAGATACATCAGCTTAATCAGTTGAGACAGAAGAACATTGCTGGGTTTAAGGGCACAGTATGCATGGTGGTGCTTAGAAGCTGTAAGAGCAAGTCTGAAATCATAGCTTTAATCTGCCTGGTAGGAATAGCATGCTGAGACTTTGGAGGAGTAAAGCTAATTCTGTGGTGCCTCCTGCTGATTCCTTGATGTCATGCACTTGACTGCCCATCTGCTTTAACTGCTGGAAGGAGGTGAGCAGGGTCGGCTATTTTAAGGCAGAGAGGAAGCGCATTTCAGTAACCAGGAAGAAAATGCAGTGCTCAAGGGCAAGCTCAAAGTAGTATTAGGATTCTAGAAATAGGCGGATCATGCCACTTGCAAATACGTAGAAGGAAATCCTATTCACAGAAGAAAGCCAACCTGAAAAAATATCCACAAACGTACAGAATTATTCTGGGAGATGCAAGAGATTTTTCCAAAACCTTTTGATAGGATTTCATAACAAAATGTTATTTTAGTCATAGCAGATATTTTATCATGGGAAAAGAAGCAGCAAGTAGTTATAAAATGTCATTTGTCACACAGGAGAAAATTCAACAGTATTGAAAAACATGACTTTGACCATTCATGATTCAGCAGTTATTACATACACTGTGTTTTAGTTGCCATACCATTATATTATGATTTATTTATCAATGGGATAGTGGATAAAGAGAAGGGAGATACCTGGTGAAAATACTGGTAAGAGTATTAAAGAAAATCCATTCATTAATGATAGTGAAACTTTTCAACACCTTCTCCTTCCAGGACAAATCCATAAGCACTAGTTTACCTGTACTAGATTTAATAGATGCTATTGCGCCAAAAGCAATCCGCCCAGAAATGGTCAAGAGGGAAGACCTTTCTGAAACAGACAAACTGAACAATGCTAAGTAAGTCTTTGCAGAATATTTCTTCCTTTATTATACACAGAGCCTGTGATGCAGCCCAGATGCACATGGCTAGTTGTAAATGTCAACTAATTCCTACTCTGTTACAGAAAAAAAAGAACAAATGGTCTGTGGCACCTTAGACTTAACAATGTTTATGCTGTAAGCTACTGTGGACAAGAGCCTTCTTTTTCAGATCCATGAAGAGTTATTCTCAGCTGGCAGATAAATGCCCTCTGTTTCATACGTTTCCGAGCACAATTCAAAGTGTTGGTGCTGACCTTTAAAGCCCTAAATGGCTTCGGTCCAGTATACCTAAAGGAGCGTCTCCACCCCCATCGTTCAGCCCGGACACTGAGGTCCAGTGCCGAGGGCCTTCTGGCGGTTCCCTCACCACGAGAAGCCAAGTTACAGGGAACCAGGCAGAGGGCCTTCTCGGTAGTGGCGCCCGCCCTGTGGAACGCCCTCCCTTCAGATGTCAAAGAGAACAACAACTACCAGACCTTTAGAAGACATCTGAAGGCAGCCCTGTTTAGGGAGGCTTTTAATGTTTAATAGATTACTGTATTTTAATGTTCTTTTGGAAGCCGCCCAGAGTGGCTGGGGAGACCCAGCCAGATGGGCGGGGTATAAATAATAAATTATTATTATATTATTATTATTATTCATATCTGCCTGTCTGTATATTTTAACTTCATGCATCTAATGAAGTGTGCTGTTGTCAGTGCAATCAGGGACGAGGAGACTGGGATGATGGGGTATATATTCAGGCTCATAAACATCAAAAAGATGCATCCAAACGCCTTCAGTGGGGCCCAGATAATCATTACAGTGTTACTGTATGCATGTCAACCTGCTTCTCTTTGCTGAGTTATGTATCAAGTGTTAGGAACACTGATTCAGCATGCTTTATACTGTTGTAAGCTCAGAGAAAGCTTCTTGCTCATCCAAAGAGGGGAATACCAGAGTTTTGATGGGTGGCATAAACCAGTGCTCAAATACAATGTGTTGATTTCTTCCTTTTTCTTTGAATGCCTTTCCCTTTAATGCCACAGCTCTAAATCAGTCATAGGAAGCTGCACATAGGAACCGTCTTAAAAGTTTTTTGAAATGCTGACACACAAAAAATCTTACCTTTCCCTTTTTTTTAGCACATAAAATGCTATTTTCAATGATATGCTTTCAATAATATGCTGCTCTTTCTCATGAAAGTTGGCCCTTTGAGAGTCTTTATCTTTCTGGAAGCAAGCTAAGACTCTCCTTATACTTTCTAAGTATAAGCTGCTAACATGCTTGACTCTGCTATGCTATTAGTTTGTTTATTGGTTTGGCTTTTACTGCATGTTATCGTTTATTATTTGATTATACTGTAGTAGTTTTATACTACACATCAAGGCACTCCAGATGTTGGACTACATCTCCCATATGCCCCAACCAGTGGTGGCCATGGTCGGGGATGATGGGAGTTGTAAGCCAACATCTGGAGGACCACAGTTCACCCACCCCTAGAGTAAATTTTATACTGGAAGGCGGAACAATAATTATAGTAAGTAAATAGCAGTTGTGTAATATTTCGCTTCACATCTATGGCTGCAAATTGTTTATAGGCAAGGGAAATGGATATGCTAATTGTTAGGTGTACCCTGTATTTGATAAGCAATACATCTTTAGAACAAAATAATGGCTATGCTACAATTGTATCTCATTAGTCAATGCCAGATGAATAATGCTACTTTTCTCTCTCTCCAAGATATGCTATATCAGTTGCTCGGAAAATTGGTGCTTGTATATATGCCCTGCCGGATGACTTGGTAGAAGTGAAGCCAAAAATGGTGATGACCGTCTTTGCTTGCTTGATGGGAAGAGGACTGAACAAAATAAAATAAAGAAGATTTTTTTTTACAAATGTTTTCTGCCATGATATACACAATGAATGCCTCATTGTTTACAGACTAATGGAATTTAGTAGCTGTAAAACAGAGATAATTTATATATAAACCAATGTGGAGATGTATAGAGAGACTATTTAATATAAGAATTGTTTATATTTAAGGTTTCATCTGAAAAGTTTTATATATCAGTAATTTGTGAGCTAATGTAATGCAGTAATCACCAATAAGATTACAATGTTATATAGCCTTTTTAAATGAATATGATACATGCTGTTTTCATAGTGCACAAATTATCAAGATTTTAAAGTGCTATTTTAGGAACTGCTGTGAAATTAAGTTTTTATGTCAGTGTGTTATTAACGCGTAGTCTGCACATGAAAGACCTTGAAAGTCCTTGCCTTATTATAAGGGACTACCCAAACTCCTGTTGGAATTTGGGCTGCAAATTAAAAGCTTCTGATCATAAGGATTCTTTCTAGGGAGTAATTTTCATTGCACTGAATGGGACTGACTTCTAAGTAAAAACTCTGAGGTTCTGACTACTAATTGATTTAGGCTATAATCCTAAAGTCCCATTGAATTATTTGGGGCTTACTTCTGAGTAGACATGGTTAGGCTTGCACTGTTAGTAGAGTAATCAACAAAAGTTTTAGTTGATTAATTGATGTACATTTTAATTGTTGAGGGTGAATTTAATTTGCTGGAGTTGCAAGGTAAGATATTGGGAAGTGGGGAGGGGGTAGGCTGTTCTGGTTCTAATGTATTTGGAAGTTAAAATACTAAACAATGAGGGCAGTTGTAGCTATAACACCTTAAAGAAGATTCCGCCTAAACATTAGGAAGAATTTCCTGACAGTAAGAGCTGTTCGACAGTGGAATTTGCTGCCAAGGAGTGTGGTGGAGTCTCCTTCTTTGGAGGTCTTTAAGCAGAGGCTTGACAGCCACCTGTCAGGAATGCTTTGATGGTGTTTCCTGCTTGGCAGGGGGTTGGACTGGATGGCCCTTGTGGTCTCTTCCAACTCTATGATTCTATGATTCTATTCTATGATTCTACCTTGTTCCTTGGCCTTCATTAAAATACTAAGGTCCCTTATCAAAATCCGTCCCCTCTCCTGCACAGTGTCCCTTCACTCTTCCTCTGCAGGCCTATGCCATGTTAAACATCCTTTGTTAAACATGATTAATACTAACCAGAGTTTGCAGTTAATCAGAATTTAGAAATCAAGAATTGGAAGCTGGCTTCACAAAGAGACCAATGCTGATTGTAGGCCTTATGGTTTTGACTGGTGAGAGAAGGATGAGGGGAATTTGCTATGGAATCAGCCCTTCTCTAATACATTTACAGACCCAATACATTTACAGTAGTCCCTGAGCGGTAGTTTTTGTGTACCAAAACTTCAGTATTTAAAAGACATCTGTATTAAGGTTAGTGTAGCATGCAGGTTCAGTTAAATTTAGGGAACAGTCAACAACCCTATACCCAGGGCTTTTTCTCAGCCGGAACTTACTGGGACTTCGTTCCGGCACCTCTCAGGTGGGCGCCATTGCCATTATAAGAGAACAAGGGATGCGTTCATGGTGAGTTCTGGCACCTCTTTTTCTAGAAAAATAGTACTGCCTATGCCCTTTTTACAATATGGGGAAGATAAGCTGATATAGCTCATGGTGTAGTGGTGGCATTTCTGCCATATCTTGTAGCTCCTGAGCCATTGTATCTTGATTATAGCATTGCACCCTTATTCAATTTTATTAGTAGAAAGTGTAGCTGGTTAAAGCAAATTTAAAAAATAAAATTGATTTGCAAACATACCGTAGTATTGAAGATGGAACTTGCTGTTTATTTAAATGAGTTGCATTGCAGGGGGTTGTACTAGATGATCCTCGCAGTCCCTTCCAGCTCTATTATTCTATGTTTTAAAACTGAACATCCCCTCTTGTCATTATTGTTCTGTAGAAATGCTTGTAATATGAAACAACTTCAGCATATTTTTTTTAAAGTAATTTGTTAAAGAAAAATTAACAATTGGTTATGGTTTGTGGCATTGAATAAAACTAAGCACAAGTATAACAAGGACAATAAGCAAAATGAAAATTATGTACGTAGTAAGGCTTTCAATGAGAAAATATCCAAGCTAAAATGTTAAATTAAGAAGCAATAAAGAGAGATGGCAGGTCCAGTTTGAGGCCTCTCTTTACATGTGATGAGCTTTCTTTTAAATGTTTTTTAATATGTGTGCACTTCCTATTGCTGATTTCTCATAGGAAAGTTGCATTAACTTGGCTCCCTATTGCAGACTATATATTGGTAAAAAGATTCACACTTATTTGGGCACATTCACGCCATACATTTAAAGCACTATGATACCACTTTAAATAGTTATGGCTTCCCTCAAAGAATTCTGCAAGCTGTAGTTTGTTAAGGGTGTCGAGAGTTGTTAGGAGATGCTATAGATAACTACAGTTCTCAGCATCCTTAACAAACTACAGTTCTCAAGATTCTTGGTGGGGCTGGAACATGGACTGTTTAAAGTGGTATGATGCCATTTGAAATGTGTATGATGCTGATGCAACCAACGACTGATAAATCAGTTTAAGTCTCTTTGATAAATATGTCATTGGGGGAAAGCCAGTTCAAGATAGGCCTACAGTTGTTGGTTCAAAGTGTGGCTGCTTTTGTCATCCAAGAGGCAAAACCTTTGAGGCAGTTTACTGTAGGTTACATACATCCTGCCTCATAAAGAATTGGCCATTCATATTCAATGCGTGTAAGACTGTATCTGAACATTTAGTCATACAAACCAGTGTTTAGCTTAATGTAGAGGAGCATGTTATGATGGGTTGCATATTCATATGACAAATCTCCCGTATCTTTAAAAGCCATATAGCCAGGTAAGGTATACGCTAGAGTCTCCTGTAGAAGCCCTTAGTCTAGTGAGTCCACATCAGCACCATATATTTTTTAAGCACTGTACCACTTTTAACAGTCATGTCTTCCCCAAAGAATCCTAGAAAGCATAGTTAAGGGTGCTGACAGTTGTTAGGAAACTCCTGTTCCCATCACAGAGCCACAATTCACAGTGAATTATGGGAATTGTAGCTCTGTGAGGGGAGTAGGGGTCTTCTAACAACTCAGCACCCTTAACAAACTACAGTTCACAGCCCCCAGTTTCCCTCTGCCTCTTCCTCTCCTTGTTGTCCAATACCAGCATCCATTGAAAACTGATGGGATTTTCTCCTGTGGTCAACACGGAAGGAGGAGGCATCAGCAGCCATGGGCAAAAAGGACAGACTAGAATATCTTCCTCAAACTTAAAAACTGGGTAAAAGGGAGCATCCTACATTCTGTGCACAAGGTTCCAGGCTTAATCCTCAGCATTGCCAGTTGAGAGGACTACAGATAGAGGGGTCTGGAAAGGTCACATTGTGAATATGTGGAGCAGGAAAAAGGGAGGAAAGCTGAGAGACAAGTACCGGTATCTCCTCACTCTTTTGGTGTTTTCTTGGGAGAAGGGAGATTCAAATCCAGGTCATCACAGCTCACACACTGAACTACATTTCACTGAGGTTCTTTTTCTAAAAACCTATAGGCTGCAAAATGGTCGGGCCAACCTGGCAAGTTACTTCTGCTGCAGTACTGTGCACGCTGCAATTGATAACAAGCTTCAAATGCCTGCACTTAAGCATGTTCAAGGTAAAGTTTCCAGAAAGCAGAACCAGTGGGTCCAGCGTTGGACCTAGGAGGCCAGGGTTCAAATCCCCCACTCAGGCACGAAGCTCACTGGGTGACCTTGGGCCAGCCACTCACCTAGCCTAACCTCCCTGGCAGGGTTGTTGCGAGGATGCAATGGGGGAGGAGAACTCTTGTCTGCCACCTTGACCTTTTTGGAGGGGAAAAATGGGGGATTGCATTGCGATGCGATGCAATCAAATTTTAATGGCCTGCGGCAGTTCCTTTCAAAATACCTCCCAGTGACCTGAATTATATAGCTGTATATATGGTCTAAAATGCGGCGGAGGAGAGATGAGAATACTTGCTCTGTGCCCCCTCCCCTGCATGCTGATGTTTCCCAGCTGCCTCACGAGGCACGAATTAGAGAGCGCGCGGCTGCTTAGGCCACCGCGGAGCACAGCCTCGAGACCGCGGAGCCTCCCTGCGCCTGCGCGGAGATCTCTCCCTCCTGCTTTGACATCTCCAGCGCCGCCGACCTCTTGCGTGCGAGAGGGGCGCGTTTGGCCTGCGGGTCCCCGGCTGCAGCTGCTGCTGCGTGAGGGAAGGGGAGCGTGAGGGAGCAGAGGAAGGGCCATTCCCGCGGTGCGGCCTCTCCCGATGGGCCTCCGCCTGGCGGGATTATGGCTGCACTTTACCAGAGCGTGGACCCGTCGGCCTCGGCCTCCCCTAACAGGCTGCTGGCGCTGAAGGATGTCCGGCAGGTGAAGGAGGAGACCACCTTGGACGAGAAGCTCTTCCTGCTCGCCTGCGACAAAGGTAGGGCGTCGCTTAGGACGGGCCGTGGCGGGCCTCGGAGGGAGAGGGTCGGCCCGGCATGGAATTAGGGCGGCGGCGGCGGCAGCTTGACGCGCAAACCTCCGACTCGGCTCCGGCTCCTAGTGGGGCTCATGAACTCTAAGGAGAGAGGGGGGTGTCGTCGTCCCCCCCGCCGCTGCGCGGAAAGTGATGGATGGATGGGGGTATTGGATACCGGGAATATTATATTGCCACTATGGTTGTGGCCGCTATACGATGGTGGCTGAAGTGTGCTAACTGATGCTGAGCAGGGAAAACGCAAAAGCAGGGGCAAGGTGGATGAAGCACCTTCTTAGGAAGTCGGATTTAACTTGGCAGCAAAATGTTCTCCTTGAATGAGCATCCTTTGGGGTGTTTTGTTTACCCCCCATGGTTCCCAACGAAAGAAGGCAATTCGAGAATGAGTTATTAACAGCTAATGGCCTTTTAGGCTTCCTCTGTGTGAATAGGAGATCACTTTTAGAATAATAAGAATTATATGTCGGGGGCGGGAAGGGGTCAGGATTTTAGAGATGCTTAGATGGGGCATGGCCAAAAAAAGGTTGGGAACCACTGGTCTACCCTTTGCGCAGCAGGTTGAAAATGTTGCTGGCTTCTGTCCCTGAGGACGAATAGGGCTTTTCTCCCTTTCCTCCATTCATGATATTGGGAAGAGAGTTCACCTGAAATTCTGTGGGTTTCTGCGTAATCAATTGAGCTCTCAAGTACTGCATTTCTGTTATTTTGCTTTCATGGGATGCACTGCCTACTCCTGGTTGCCGTCACCTTCTGAGTTGCTGGGGTTCAGGAGACTTGGATTCAAATCCCCACTCAAGCTGTGAAACACGCTAGGTGAACGTGGGCAAGTTGCACACTTGTAGCCTCACCTTTGCTCAAGATTGCTGTGAGAGTAAAATGGTAGGAGGGAAGGAGAACCAGTGAACACATTTAACTGAGGCAGGCCCTGACCACCTGAGTATTTTTTTTCCTGTTTGCAGCTTGTTCTGGCCTTGTGCCTTTCCTCCTGCCATTTATGGATGTGCAGTAGGACAGTCAACAGAGCACTGTGTGCCTGCCCATCACAGTCATTTTCTTCATTAGTTTGTCACTCAGCCTATGCAGGGCAGACAGATTCACCACCTACAGGGTGCTCCACTAAACAGCTGACATGGGGAATGAATGAGGGGACCATAACAATGCTGCCTCCTTCCCCAGTCACCTGGCATGTGACTTGGCTAACTCACTTTACCTTTTGACAAGCTAGCCCTGCTGTTGGTTTTAATTTATTCTTCCACATGCATTCATGTAAAAAGTGAGGGAAACAGTAATAATCTGGAAGTGATTCTTTATATATGTGGGCAACATAAAGGTTATTGAGATTTAGAAATGTATGTAATAAGTACAAAAATTATTAACTGCTCTTATTTTGATTGCTGTTACTCATTATGTTATTAATGCAGATTTAATTTCCAATTTCTCTTGCTGAAGCATTGCCTTACTAAAAATTAAAAATAGATATCAGAAAGACATTCACATGCTGTAAATTCAACATTTCTGTCTAATACACAAAATGTGTGAAGGCATTCTGACTTTTTTCACTTTCCCACTTGGATCCAAATAATTAGTTAAATATATTTTAAAAATATGTACACAATGGGAAGAAACAGACATAACTTACCTTGATATATGGAGCCCAATATTTTTTGCATATTTTAAAACTAACATGGGGGTTTCCTTGTGAGTTGTGTGGCTTTGATCCTGTGGAAGTATTTGAAATGGTATGACCTGTAACACTATGTGACTTTTATAATATGTCACCTCCGCTAGCTTGTACAGAAAGGTAAATGTTAGAAGATGGTGGCAGAGGTTGGATGTTATTCTTTCAGGGAGAGAAGCAGGATTATAGTATTCCGTTTGTGGGGTTGCAACTGCATCAAGAGATATTAAATAACTATGAAGTTCAAGCATTTTTATACAGTTGTCCTGGGGGGGGGCCAAAATTTTTAGATAAAGAGTTTCATTTCTATAAGTTTACTTGGTGGGAAGCTAATTTTTTCCTATAAAACTACTCACAATTCATCAATCATTTATAGTTTCCTACACCTGCTGCATTACCTGCTGCTTCGTGGATAGATCAAGTATTTTTGTATACTAATTTTCAATCAAAGGATAGTGATTCTTCCAATTCACCACTTGTTGTCACCATAGTTCTTCTATCTAGGATATTATTTCAGATCTGGAGTTTCTTCTCATGGACTGGAACATAACAAGCAGAATTAAAAAAAAAATCCTTCCAGTAGCACCTTAGAGACCAACTAAGTTTGTTCTTGGTATGAGCTTTCGTGTGCATGCACACTTCTTCAGATACACTGAAACAGAAGTCACCAGACCCTTATATATAGTGAAAGGGTGGGAGGGGTGGTGGGAATGGGTGATAGGCTGATAGCTGTGGTAAACCTGTTGATGACTGTTAACGACTGCAATTAGTCTTACAGGAAAAAGCAAGGGGTGAGAAGGTTAAAAATAGCCTTGTCATGCTTAATGAGATAAGAATCCAATGTCTTTGTTCAGACCAGGTCTCTCCATGGTTTTAAGTTTGGTAATGAGTTGCAATTCAGCACACTTTTACTGTACACCACACTGTACACCACACTGGCTCCTATGCATCTATTTTACTTGCAAGATATGATTAGTGTTAATAGTATGTTAAGTGGGCAGGATGAGGGAAGGATCGTTAAAGCTTTATTTTGTCACTGGAATGTGAGAGCTGAAAGCGTTGCTCATTGGCTAGGTAGTACATGTAAGGTGCAGGATCAGTGCTTGTGCATTGCAAGTGTAGGATGTAGGTTTTTTAAATCTCTACTTCGAAAAGCAGTTTGGTGTCACTAAGTCAGAGTGTTAAAGCATCTGCTGCACAGCAGAACATACCGGTAGAACTAAGCTTGTAGGGATGACTGAATTTAAAAGTAAGTGTAATACCGTATTTATTTGTGGTGCAGGGGTTAGAGTGTTGGACTAGGACCTGAAACATGGGGCTCAAATCCTCGCTCAACCATGCAGCTCACTGGGTTACCAACTCTCAGCCTAACCTACCTCACAGAGTTGTTTTGAGGAGAATACAGAGAAGGTGAGAGCAATGCATGGCATATTGAGCCCCTTGGAGGAAAAGAGGAATAAATATCATCTTGTATAATATAATATGATAGAATATCAGCAAATAAAAAGCACTAAAATAGGTCTTTGTCTATTACTGGTTTAGGTGACTTTTACATGGTGAAGAAACTTTTAGAAGAGAATAGCTCTGGTGATATGAACATAAATTGTGTGGATGTGCTTGGGAGAAATGCTATTACCATAACTATTGAAAATGAGAATCTAGACATACTACAGCTGCTCCTGGATTATGGCTGTCAGGTACTATAATCTTGTTGTTGCTGTTGTTGTTGATGATGATGATGGAATAATTGTGATTTAACTTCTTTTTACCTACTGTTTCAGAAAAGAAACATTTTCCTTTGGTGAACCTATCTTTGTCATTTTTGAAAAATAGTATTTTGTTCCCTAGTATGCAGTTTGCTATTACTTCTGCTTTAATGTTCCATTTTTTCAGTCTACAGATGCACTCTTGGTGGCCATTGACTCAGAGGTTGTGGGAGCTGTAGATATACTCCTTAATCATCGACCCAGACGAACCAGTAGACCAACAATTGTTGTTAGTATTACATACATTAAAAGTATTATGCCCCATCTTAATACTGTTGCTCTGCTCAGATATTTGTGTTAAGCACATACAGTGGTAACTTGGTTCTCGAACGACTTAGTTGTCAAACAAATCAGCTCCCGAACGCCGCAAACCCGGAAGTAAGTGTTCTGGTTTGTGAACGTTTTTCGGAAGCCGAACGTCTGATGCGGCTTCCACTTGAGTGCAGGAAGCTTCAGCAGCCAATTGGAAGCCACACCTTGGTTTTCGAACAGATTCGGGAGTTGGACTCCTGGAATGGATTAAGTTCTGTATTTGATAGTGGAAGCTTTGGAGAGTACATTTAAGAGTATTTTGGTTATATATCTGAAAATGAGCAGGGTTTTTTTTTTCTTTTTTGGGAGAGGAAAGGGTGGGTTTTTAAAAAAAATTATTTGTACCCTGTAGCTATCTTTATCAATACTCAGACTTGGACTGAGCCAGGGCTATCTTAGATTTAAGCAAAAGTAGAGTGGCAATAACTAGGGCTTTTTTTCAGCCGGAACTCAGTTCCGGCAGCTCTAGTTAAAAGAGATGTAGCTATTAAATGGCAGTGTGGGACAAAATTAACAAGGTGAATTATATTTTCTCTCATAAGCACATTCAGTTCTGAAGATTTAAAGATTTAAAATGTGAGAAACCGCAATAAATATATTATTTTTGGCTGTAGATTTGACAAGTTTTAGATATAATCTCTGATTTAACAATTCATAAAGCCAGGCTTCTTTCTCTCTGTTTCAGAAATTAATGGAACGTATTCAGAATCCAGAATATTCAACAACAATGGATGTGGCACCAGTCATTTTAGCTGCTCACCGTAACAACTATGAAATTCTCACTATGCTATTAAAGCAAGATGTGTCACTACCCAAACCTCATGCTGTTGGCTGTGAATGTACATTATGTACAGCCAAGAACAAAAAAGATAGCCTTCGGCACTCCAGGTTACAGTAATTAGCTATTTATTAATGCATGTAATTTCCTTCCTGCCTTATAGAAGAACTAGGTTTTAAGCAACCACTTGCCTGATCACTTGTAGTGAGTAAGAATCATTTTGAGGGAAAATCCGAAGTTCAATGATAGTGCACATGCTTTGCATGCAAAATATCCAGGTTCAATCCCAGGCATCTCCAGGTAGAGCTGGGAAATGGCTCTAGAGAGCTGCTGCCAATCAGTGTAGGCAATATTGAACTAGATGGACCAGTGATCTTACTCTGTATAAGGCAGATTCCTTTGTTCCAGGTGACCCAGGAGAGAAGCTTTTATAAAAGAGGGATGGTGGTATTTTTTTCCTTTCAGGTCATTATAAACCACAGACATCAAATAGATAATTGCATGACCTTCTGCTGAACTGAAAAGAGGATTGTCACTTTTCTCAAGATTTTTGGCCTGCCACATATTTCAGCATGAGGGACTTGAGAAGTTCCCTCCCTCTTTGTACTGTGTTCTGATATTATTTATGTGAGATTGTAATGCAGCACATAAATGGGTGGCAGGGTGGCGATGTGGTGGGGCAGGATGGAAGCAAAACTAGACAGCCAGCCTCGAGGCTTTTCAGCCATTAGGGAGCCAGTTACATTCAGACACCCCTGTTAGTGAGTTATTATAAGATTGCAAATAGCATAGCAACCAAATATGTTCCAGCTGAATTGTTCAGGATGTCTCTAATTATGTACTCAGACTTAAAGTTTGGGTTCCACTTCCAGTATAATGGAAATTCTGTATTTGCTGCAGTTTTCATTTTAATATCAGTGTGCTTATCCTTTTGAAATAACTAATGTACCCCTCTATATACATTATATAGATTTGCTATTGTGAAAAACTGTTAGTAGCTTGCCAAACAGCTAGTAGCTTGCATTTCTCTGCTGGTCATGGAGAAAATAAGTTTTCTTCCTTAATGGCTAGCATGAAAACAAGCAGGCTGGCAGAGTAGGAATAGAGCAATCCATCCCTCATTTGTCAGCCTGATCTTGAAGTTGCCACAAGAATTTTTTAGCTCCTGGTGGCTACCAGGTGAGTTGTTAACTACAAAGTTGAATTAATAAGCTTTCTTCAGAGCTGACGCCAAAATAAACTTAAGTAATTTGCCTTATCACACATGCTTTTGGGGAGTACCTAGGGATGAATGCCCTCATTTCGTGTTTCTTTTGTCATACTGGAAATGGCTTTAAATGTAGATAAATATACCAAACACCTGAAATTAAACAGATTACGAACAAACTATGAGCGGAAAACTGGTTGACTTAAGATGTATTCTTTGATATTTTTATAACAGATTTCGTCTTGATATTTATCGATGTTTGGCCAGTCCTGCCCTAATAATGTTGACGGAGGAGGATCCAATTCTGAGAGCCTTTGAACTTAGTGCAGATTTAAGAGAACTAAGCCTTGTAGAAGTTGAATTCAGGTATCAGTAACAAAGTAATTCATAATTCCTACTGTTTCCTTTTTAGTATTATGCTTCTAAATATAATTGGATGCAGGCACTTCACAAGTGAGTCGACAAAATCCCAACGATCAGTTGTAAATTATATCAGAGAATTTACAGTGGAATCCTATGCATTTGTGCTTAGGATTGGTTTTGGCTAATGCTCCTAAGTTTTATAAAGGACCAATTTGGCTGCAAACTAATACGTTTCAATTACTAGAGCAAATGATCCATATGCATCATTGACTAAATATGTTAATTACACAGTGGGGAAAAATGGATTGCAATCTATTAGTTGAATCTAGAATAAAGTTAGTCACACTTACTAAAATCAAATGAATCATGACTAACTTGTCCCATTGATTTCAATTAGACTAAAGCTTGCCTGATTTAGTCTGGATCCAGCCCATTGATTTTAAATCAGTCCTCTTTCATTGATGAGTTAAATCATCCATTTGAATCACATTCATTTTTAACTCGTTCCAGTCTGTATTCAGTTTGAATAGAGGAAGGACCTTTCTTTGGTGAAATTAACATTAAAAAGACGTAAGATTGTAAGAGCCCTCTGTGTGAGACCAAAGGCTCATATAGTGCAGCATCTTGGTCTTACTTGGCCAAGCAGGTGTTTGTGGGAAGCCCACAAGCAGGACCTGAGTGTAAGAGCACTCTCTGTACTTGTGATTCCCTGCAGCTGGTATTCTGCAGCATACTGCCTCCCAAGAGTTAAAGTAAAATATAGTCATCATGTCCATTGTATGCTAGTATGCTGTTACCTTCTCTATATCCTAGAAATGATTATGAAGAATTAGCTCAACAGTGTAAAACCTTTGCTAAAGATTTGCTTGCACAAGCGCGGAATTCTCGGGAGCTTGAAGTTATACTCAACCATACAGCAAGTGATGAGCATGTGGATAAAAGGGGGCTGTTAGAAGAGAGAATGAATTTGAGTCGCCTAAAGCTTGCTATTAAATACAACCAAAAAGAGGTATGTCTTCCCCTCCCCCCCTTTTTTTTGCTAATGTATTATAAAGCTGTCCGACTAATTGATGGGATAGACCAGTGATGTATCTTCATAGGCACACTGCTTCTAATAGTTTCAAGAACCGCAGCATTAGGTCAATAAAGAGTTGTATCCAATACTAGTCCTATCAAATGGAGAACATTCATTATGGTAGAGAAAATTGCTTGCAGAACTACTGGTATGTATCCTGGGCAAAATTGCATACAAAAACGTGTGTATTTGGAGAAATTCACTCTATACCGGTAATGTTGATTTTTCCTAAACTTCATGAATCAATGGAGAAATGTGGAGAACTGAAGTTAGGATTGGGGAAAAAATGAATTGAGAAGAAACTAAAATGACAGACTTGTTCATCCCTAATTGTGAAGTTCTGTTTGCTATCTTGATCCTGAATAATTTTTCTAAATTTTACCTCTTAAAAACAACTATTTAAATTACAGTTTGAATCCGCACAACAGGGTGAGCTCCTGTTGCTCTGTCCCAGCTTCTGCCAACCTAGCAGCTTGAAAGCATACCAGTGGAAGTAGATAAATAGGTACCGCTGTGGCAGGAAGTTAAACGGCATTTCTGTTTGCTCTGGCTTACGTCACGGTGTCCCGTTGCACCAGTAGCGGTTTAGTCATGCTGACCTGGAAAGCTGTCTGAGGACAAACGCCGGTTCCCTCAGCCTGAAAAGCAAGATGAGCACCACACCCCATAGTCTCATTTGACGGGATTTAACCATCCGGGGGTCCTGTACCTTTTTACCTTTTACCACTACAGTCGTACCTTGGTTTTCGAACAGCTTAGTTCACGAACAACTTGGAACTCGAACGTTACAAACCTGGAAGTAGGTGTTCCGGTTTGCGAACTTTGCCTCGGAATCCGAAAGTCTGGTACGACTTCCGCAGCTTACGATTCACTACAGGACGCTCCTGCAGCCAATCAAAAGCCGCGCCTTGGTTACCCAACGTTTCGGAAGTCAAATGGACTTCCGGAACGCATTCTGTTCGAAAACCAAGGTACGACTGTATAAGTTGTACAGTACTAGCAGTTTGAAAGCACGTCAAAGTGCAAGTAGATAAATAGGTACTGCTCCTGCGGGAAGGTAAACGGCGTTTCCATGCGCTGCTCTGGTTCACCAGAAGTGGCTTAGTCATGCTGGCCACATGACCCGGAAGCTGTCTGCGGACAAACGCCGGCTCCCTCGGCCTATAGAGCGAGATGAGCGCGCAACCCCAGAGTCGTCCGCGACTGGACCTAACGGTCAGGGGTACCTTTACCTTTACCTTTTACAATTGTAATATTACCCTGTTTTCTCCCCACTGGTTTAAATCAAGCTTGAGTAATGAGTTATTGACTACTTTGGACAGTATTTATTGATGTAAAATTCTTTTCCTATTGCAGTTTGTTTCTCAGTCTAATTGCCAGCAATTTCTCAATACTGTCTGGTTTGGACAAATGGCTGGTTACCGTCGCAAGCACACGTTTAAGAAGATTTTGACTGTCTTGACAGTTGGCATATTTTGGCCAATACTGTCTCTTTGTTACTTGTTGGCTCCAAAATCTCAAATAGGCCGAATAATTCACACTCCGTTTATGAAGTTTATTATTCATGGAGCATCGTATTTCACATTTCTGCTCTTGCTTAACTTGTACTCGCTTGTCTACAATGAAGATAAAAAAAATACCATGGGGCCAGAATTGGAGAGAATAGACTATCTTCTACTATTTTGGCTAATCGGTAAGTATAAAATGATTATAAAATTAATTGTTACAGCTCTAACATTGGAGCCCTGGCAATATTGTCTAGTAATGGAAAAATACATTGTAACACTGCAGTAGAAAAATGAGAGAACTCTTTCGGTCTCCCCTATCTTTTTTAAACCCTCTCCTGGTCTAGGTTCCTCTACTAGTTTCCTTTGAGTGTATTTACTTATGCTAAAGGAAGAAGGCTCTATGGTCTTTGGGGAACTCCATACCTTTGAAGGTAAAAATAAGGTCCTAGTGATTCTTAAGGTTTCTAAAAAGATCCCAGAGGTGAAAGTCTCATAAGAATTCAGCCAAACAACAAATTACCATTAAAAGACTTACATGTGGGCAGGCATGTTCTTTGTTGGTTCATGCAACTCTTCTTTTTCATATATGAACTGTAGGCTGAGGGGGTCTAAAGAAGGTGGATGTCAGATCACGGAAGCTGAATACCTTCACATCTTCCGTTGTTGTAGACTTTCTTCTCTTTCCCCACCTTCCCCACTAGAAGTGAGTCAGGGTGGGGAGAAAAGTACTAGCAAGTTAAGTGTAGCAAGTTAAGGCAAGGAAATGGTTTAGTTTAGTTTAGTTCTTACCAGGTTGCATCTTTGATTGTAAAAAGAAAATTGAACACAGACCTATTAAAACAGGTGTGGCTGCCTGTCATACCTATTTTATCCCTCAACAAAAAAAGTGTGTTGGAATTGTCATGTATTAGAGTTGCACATTCCATTTTCATACATGAAAGTAATACTTTGTAAGAAGTTTTGAGGTATGAGAAGTAGTCCCTGTGGGGCTGATTCACACATACTGTAGCTGGAGTATTCCTGGTGTGGGAGCATGAAAATGTGTGTCCCCAGCCCATCCGCAACAAAGCTGTGATGTTGTTGTTTTGTACTATTCCCGCCCCCTTCTATGGAAGGAAGGATTGTGTAAATCATTCCTGCAGTCCACATAACAAGTTTTATGAAATTAGAACTTAAATATTCATAGACTTGCACCATGTTTATAGAGAACTCTGTTCCTTGAAGTGTCTTTCCAGAAACAGTTTGCAGATTATCTGAAGTACCGGTAACTACAGAACCAGTAGAGGGAGCATGGATTCCTACTTTTCAACATTGTTTGTTAAAATGAATTCAGCAACATTTGCTATTATTTTCTAAATGCAAATGAAATTACAGTTGTACTTGGGGCACTAAACCGTAACTTAATCTTTTGTGAAGCCCATTGCTTAACTAATAACGGCCCTATATATTCTTTATGCTCAGTTTGGAATTGTGTATGTTGCTCTTATTACAAATGTTTGATAGTAAAGTGGTATAGAATGTACTGGGGGGGGAAGCATAATGTGACGTTGACTTGAAATTTTAAAACTATTAACATTTACTATTGACGTAAGAGGCTAGCAGGGGGATATCATTTACAAAGGAGAGGGTGTTTTTTTTTCCTTAGTAAGAGATGGAGATACAGACATTGCTTTTGAGACTCACTTCTTGCTATTTTTAACCACACTGATTATGACTTTGAAAAGAGAGACTAGAATATGAAAGGTTGCTAAAGCATAGCACCAACATTGCTTGAGTTTTGACTTCAGGTTAAAATGTGGCTATCTACCCAAGCCACTGTAGTGGTACCCTTGCTTGGCTGTTGTAGTTATGTTGTTAGCATAATTCACTCTGTCTGGATCCCTTCTTGCATGTTTTAACCCAATGCTTCTTGGGCAGTACACACAATTCTTATGTTCCTTTGCTCTCCATTACTCGGAGGGGGGGGGAGAGGTGCTTTTGTGGTTGATGGAAAGACACATAGAATACACTGAAATCACTGTGAAATGAATCTAGTACATCTCACTGACTGCGTTCTGTTTCTCTGCTCTAAGGAATGGTGTGGTCAGATGTTAAAAGGCTCTGGTATGAAGGCTTAGAAGACTTCTTAGAAGAATCCCGAAATCAACTTAGTTTTGTCATGAATTCTCTCTATTTGGCAACTTTTGCTCTCAAAGTGGTTGCCCATAACAAGGTAAACATCAACTCAGTGTTTGATAACACTGTGTTGTGCAGAATCCTGTATAACCTTTTTTTAAAAAAATAAGTAAACAACAAAATGTTTTAAAACAACCAAACTCTTGGTGGTTGACACCAGCATAAAATCACGCTGTTTTTCAAAATGGAGGGCGTCCTAGAACACTCATTCTTAATTTAAAGCCTCAAAGTATGTCTTTGATTTCAGTCTCTATATATTTAGCACTAGTAGAGAAAGTAAGATTAGGATTAATCATTGTTAATGTTGATACAAACTTAATACTGAACAATGGCCAAGAGTCATAAGGAAACATGCTCTTGAGGGAAGGGTCTGTAGACAGGGGGCATGTGATCTACTGCCCACTTCCAGTCATGACTAATGGAGGGAAAACAAATCTGTACCAGCCTTAATGGATAGCAGAAATCGCCTTGTTGCAACTGTATTAATCTGAACCGCTCATATATTTTTTCCTCATGTGGCTGAATCTTCAGAGCTGCCTTTCCTGTTGTCTGGTGTTCATTTGGAGTGCAAGATAAAGCTGTATCCTCTTAGCTCTGCTTGCTAGTCATGTAAGAACCTTCCAGATTAAATAGGCTTATATCTATCCTGACAAAATATTGCCTTTAGATAAGTCAGAAAATCTCATTCAAATAAAGCTAGCTTATATTTCAGACAGAAATAAATAGAGTGTAAAAAAAAAAGTCAATAGGACAGCTGTTTGATTGGTACATTAATTGGTACATTATTTTACCTCATTCAGTGCTGGATCTTGTCCTGGATTGTTAGCAACTGGAGAATACTCCTGTTTCCTTGCAGCCTCCTGTTGGCTACATTCAGTAGCAATGTCAAGCCATGCTTTGTTATGAGCAAGCCTCAGAGTGATGTGTTCCCTCCTTGTTTTGCGGATTTGTGACAAATTATAGTTTGCTGTTTCATCCAAAATACACTGAGCATTGGTTTGTGTAAATCAATGTTCATGCCAATTGGATATAACAGCAAAATATCATTTATCCTGCAAATTATAAACCATAACTGCTGATCTTTGCCTCTCACAACTTAAAGGGGTGAAAGGAAATGTGTGACCCCTGGTGCTTGCTGCCATTTGTTCATGGTTGGAAGATAGGCTACAATCAAATAGTGTGTGTCATTGGTTGATGAAAGCTGTCACTGGATTATCTGTTATAACTTAAAGTAACTTCAACTTCTTTCAAAAACTCTAGTTCCATAATTTTGCTGAGAGGAAGGATTGGGATGCCTTCCATCCTACCCTGGTGGCAGAAGGTCTGTTTGCTTTTGCTAACGTTCTGAGTTACCTTCGACTTTTCTTCATGTATACAACAAGCTCTGTCCTAGGGCCACTTCAGGTAAGTTGTCCTAGGGACAAAATGGCTAGGTGCAATTGCCTCTGGTTTTTCAGATAGACTCTCTACTTATGTTTAAATTTCCATCATTGTGTGTATTGATAGTTATTCTTTTTGTAGTTGGATAGTGACCTGATTATGTGGGCTTATTGGGGCATATAAAGTGGTGGTTCTTTCACTGGGTTAGAAACTTCAGAAATGAAACAAAAATGGTATTATACATGGTACACAAAGGAGTGCAGCATCCTTTAAAAAAGAAGTTGCTTTATGTGCCATTCAAAGGCGAATTGAGATCAAAGCATTAGCAGCACATCCTATTTATAGTGCCAGATATTCTGGAAATAATTCAGAGGTCTAGTTCCAAATATATCTAGTTGTGTGACAACAGCAACCAAGGAAGGTAATATAAAATGGTGCACATCTATCCGTTAGACATGGCTCAAAGAGCCATATTATTGTTGTGTTCATCCCCAATTACAGTTAACACATGAGACATATAAGAAAAAACATCAAATGTTACCCATAAGATACTTCATGTCACGGCAGGGAGAGTTCTCTAGTTTTTATTCCTTTCCATCTTACCAACTTAATCTCATTTTCTATTGCAAATTCCTCATTAGGAGGCAACATATTGAACATTAAAAAGTCCTTATTCATTTTTGAAGACGTTCACTACGTAACGTACATATTTATTTATGTATTGCAACTATAACATGCATTTATATTAGCCCTCTATGTAGTGAAGTCAGAAATCCAGTTGTACACAAACAGCCAACAGTCACCCCATTCAATGGCACACTGGAGCTTTAGTTGCTCTTGTTGGCGACTCTAGGCTGATCCACATACTTTTCCAAAAGTAGGCCATGACTTTCAAATGCCCATAAACTGCACCCCATCAGTGAAATGAAACACATATTACTGCAACACCTTTATATTTTCATATATACTTTCAAAGCAGTTTGCCATCTTCCTTTATCTCCAACTATGAACGCTATTAATAAATGCTTTGAAAAGCTGAATAAATTGATGTTTATATTCATTGTAAGTTGATTTGTAGATACACTTGGGTCAAAATGCAGGACGGATATTTCCTAACTTTGCTGCTACTAAAAACAGTTAATCTTTACTTTTTTTTTTTTTTTTTTTTTAAATAATTTTTATTAATTTTAAAATTTTATACACATAAGACCTTACATTTCGGTCAGGATTCATCACTCCCCACCTCTCACCATGAGGAGTTATTTAATCTTACCCTCCCTCTCACAGAGGTAAACCCATTTCATTATTTTCCCTGACCTTGAACAATCATTATCTAACTTCGGCCTAACCCTATTCTCAGGTAGACCATTCTTGGTTACAAAACATATCCATAGTGACTTCCTCCGCACCTCCCCAGTGGCTGCATTAAACAAAACATAATTCTGGTTCAGGTACATAGGTGTGCTAAACATATGTTGTACATTACTTCAAAACATAATTCTAACTCAAAAACAATATCTTTAATTCTTATTTCACCTCATCTTCTAGTTCCAACCTCCGCGTCCTCCTCCCAAATCTTCTATAAGGTTCCTTCTGACTCCCCTTAATCTTCAGGCTCCTAACTTCGAAAGATCCTAACATAATCCTAACTCAAAACCACGTCCGGCATAGATATTCAAAGTCCACATTTATAATCAATCCCTGGTTGCCCACCTACCCTGCTCAACCCTCCCCTCGCCGTTCCCCAGTCCAAGCCCAAGTGCTTGCTTGCAGTTGGGCTTCATCATCTCTGTGTCTTCTCCGCTGTTCCAACTCCCAGTCTTTAAAGAAAAACTTCTTCTCCTTCATTGACGTCCTCTTGCACTGAAAAGCGTTAACTTTCGCAGATGTTGTTTTCTTGGTTCTTTTCTTGGGTCCAGTTATCTTGTGCCGAGAAGAAATTTTCCTGCAGCGAGGCTTCCCTTTAACCTTGAGGGGGATTTCTCCCCCTTTCATCCTTTGTGCAGCTGGGGTGACATCATTGTTGTTTACAACTCCTCTCATTCTTGCGGTTTCCGCTTGGAACTCCTTTCTCAGTTCCCAGATTTTTTCAAGGACCCTCTTCCAGCCTCCTTTGTCCAAATCATCCTCCATTTTCAAAGACATAGTTATGCAAAGTTCCACACCGAACCAAATCCCAACTCAAAATCTATATTCCACAATATAATCCAACAGGTCCGATTCAATCCACTACATGTCAAAGTTGTTAGTTAGTTGCCCCCCCGATCAGGGGTGTCAGAAGGATCAAATCTCTGTTGCCAAGCCAAATTCTGTTACAGTTTTAATCGCATCGGTAATAAAGTTCCTGATTTAGTGCCACAATAGCAAGGGACGGACCTCCGTAAATTACATCCCTGTACTTCGCCAAATTAGTCCAAATCTTCGGTACTTTTCTAGTACTCACGGTTAAGGTAGCCAATCTTATCCTTTTGCGGAGAAATCAGCGCGCTCAGCTGGGAAGGGCTCGCAGCTTCAACCCGGCGGGCAATGGCGGTCCGTGGAGCTCCGTCACCCCGCGTCTCACACGGCAGCCTCTACTGTGGCCGCCGCGGGAGTTGGGGCGACGTTAAGAGCCGCTGCCGGACCTAGGGTCCCGGGATCAAGACTCCCGGGAGTTTTGGGGGCTGCGTCGCCGTCGCAAGCACCCCTTTAAAGCCGGTCGGGTCGGGGAATGCCAGCAGCGGCATGTCCCCCGACCTTCCCCTCCGGCGCGCCGACCGGAAGCCAAAAACAGTTAATCTTTACAATAAGATTGTTTTTGTGTAACAAACGCTTCAGATTTTCACAAAAAAACTGTCTTCTACAAATGTATAACACTTTGTAAGTGTAATGCTGACTACTAAAGTCCATGCCTAAATTATAGCTACCCTTAACAGGATTTGTTTTGTCATCCTATTAATCTCTCTGGGCAGTAAAAAAGAATCTGGTACCCCTAGTATCTATGCAGTACTCCAGAGAAAGTGCTATAGCCCTTTCCATTTTTGTTTTAGGGTTAGTGTAAAACAGGAATAGCCAACATGGTGCCTTCTAGATGTTGTGGAGTACAATGCTCATCATCCTTGATCATTGACCATGTTGGCTGGGGAATATGAAAATTGTAGGCCACAACATCTGAGGGGTACCACATAGGCTAACCCTGCTATAGAATTTATACATCAGAAGCTTTAAATCTCTTTATTAATTTCATAACCCAATCCTATGCATATTTACTTATAAGTCTGCAATCCTTTGCACTCATGCTTGGATGTAAACCTGATTGAACATACTGTAGTTAAACTTTTCATACCATCTTCAGTCATGAAATTGTTGAAGATTATATGTATACTAGTTGAATTAAGCCCATTAATAATGGGCGCTAGTGGCGGCGGCGGGGACCCGAGGCGCTTCCTTCTCCCCGCCTCCATGGCGGAGCCGCCTGTTGCCGCTGCCCCGCCAGCAGCCCCGGCGACGGCCGCCCTCCCCGCCGCCGCCACAGGCGGCTGAGGCGGGGAGAAAGAAGGGAGGGGGAGAAGCAGCAGCGCGCGGGGAGCGGCCGCCATTGCGGCTGAAGCGGAGAGGTTCGGAGGCTCGCGAAGCGCAAGCGCTTCGCTCGCGCTGCGCTCCAACCTCAGGCTCCTCCTCCTCTCTGCGCTCCAATCCGTGTGTCAGTGGAGCGCATGCGCAGTTGCGATTTCCACTGACACACGGACGGCGGACGCAGGGACACAGGGAGATTATTATAGAGGATACATACATACATTGTTTTATTTGTATGCTGCCTTTCCGTAGTTTAAAACCATGCTCAGGATGGCTTCTAAAATGAAAAAGTACCTAATTACAAGCATAACAAAAGTTGTCATAAACAATAAGTAAAACATCAAAAAGTACGCAACCAAATTGAACAATTTCCACATAAATCATAATAAGATCTAAAATTAATATCAGCAACATAACTCCTTAAACAATGATTTTACATGTTATAGTTATTATTTTTGCTTCAGACATATCATTTGAGTTAAAGAAACAGTCTGTATTTTGCTTTTACTATGAGAATAAAAATGATTCTGGATAAAATAGCATGTGTGTTTGTACAGTACAATAAAATATAATATAATTCTTTTAGTCTGTGGTTTTATCACAGCTCTCTCCCAACAGTATTCAGAACAGCTGCTTGACTCTTTCGTAGTGTCATAAATTTGGTCAGGAAAATCTGCTTGTCCTGTAAATAGTTTTTCTAGCTTGCCTTCTTAATATGCAATCACCACTTGATATTTCATAGCTGTTTAAAACTGAGAACAAATCAATATGTTCCTACAGATTTCAATGGGGCAGATGTTGCAGGACTTCGGAAAATTTCTTGGAATGTTTCTTCTTGTGTTGTTCTCATTCACCATTGGGTTGACCCAACTGTATGATAAAGGATTCACTGTGGATGAAGAAAAGGACTGTGCTGGGATTTTCTGTGAGCAGCAAAGCAATGATACCTTCCACTCGTAAGTTTCGTAGTGTTGATTGAGATAACAGTTTTTCTTTTATAGAACATGAATGCATTGATTCCATTGATCTGGCCTTTAATGCACAATAACTACTTTATCTAACCACAGTTTTTTTTTTTTCAGATTTATTGGCACCTGCTTTGCCCTGTTTTGGTACATATTCTCTCTTGCACATGTAGCCATTTTTGTCACGAGATTTAGCTATGGCGAAGAACTACAGTCTTTTGTGGGTGCTGTTATTGTTGGCACATACAATGTAGTAGTTGTAATTGTCCTTACCAAGCTCTTGGTGGCGATGCTCCATAAAAGCTTTCAGCTGATAGCGGTAAGTGTTTTTTGAAAACAAGGTTTATTGTATTTTAAGTGTAAACAGTGCTCTTGATTCTGTATAGCACAACAATGTGGGGCTTGATCCGGAAACTGCAGTTAGTGCAGAATGCTAGAACACAATTGCTGACAGGAGTGGGGTCTTGTCAGCATATAACACCTGTGCTCAGGTATCTACACTGGTTGCCAATTTGCTGCCAGGCTGGGCTCAGGCTGTTATTTTTAGCATATATAAAGCCCGTAACAATTTGGGACCCTTTTATGTACGAGATTGCTTTACCCTACATGTGCCCACTCAGCCACTTCGATCAGTGGAATTGTCCCTCCATCAGGTGACACAAAATGCCCATTCCACATTTGTAAGAGCTTGATCATTTAATGTGGCAGCACCTGTACTTTGGAAATTCTTGCCTATTCAGATCAAGCAGGTGCCTTCACTCTGCTCTTTTCGATATCTGCCCAAAACATTCTTGTTTGGCTGTAGCTCACAACGTCGCCCCAACTCCCGCGGTGGCCACAGTAGAGGCTGCCGTGCGAGACGCGGGGCGACGGAGCTCCAGGACCGCCATTGCCCATCGGGCTGAAGCTGCGAGCCCTTCCCCCCTGAGCGCGCTGATTCCTCCGAAAATGACAGGATTGGAAGAATAAAACGTGAGTACTATTAAAGTGCTGAAGAATTTGGACTAATTTGGCAAAGTACAGGGATGTAATTTACGGAGGTCCGTCCCTTGCTACTGTGGCACTAAATCAGGAACTTTATTGCCGAAGCGGCTGCAATGTTGTGGAGTTTGACAGTGCAACAGAGATTCGATCCTTCTGACACCCCTGATCGGAGGGGCAACTAACTAACACTTCTGACAGCTAAAGGATTTGAATCGGACCTGTTGGACTATATTGCGGAAATTTGGATTTTATATTTGGACTTGGTACGGTTACGAACACTGCATAGCTATGTCTTTGAAAATGGAGGATGATCTTGAAAATGGAGGCTGGAAGAGAGTCCTTGAAAAAATCTGGGAACTGCGATTAGAGTTCCAGATGGAGACGGCAAGACTGAGAGGAGTTGTACTTAACACTGATGTCATGCCAGCTGCACAAAGGAAGGAAGGGGGAGAAATCCCCACCAAGGCCAAGGGCAAGCCTCGCCACAGGAAGATATCTTCCCGGCGCAAGAAACCTGGACTGAAGAAGAGGAGCAATCAAGTGAAATCTACAAAGGACTACTCGTTTCGAGACCAGAGGATTGTAAAGAAGAAAAAGATTTTACTTGACTACTGGAAATTGGAGCAGCCGAGAAGCCAAAGAGAAGATGAAGTCCAAGTGCAAGCAAGCACTTGGCTGTGGACTGGGGAAAGGCGAGGGCAGGGCTGAAGGGTGCAGGTGGGTTACTTAGGATTGATTATATATTTGGTTTTTGAATATTTTTGTCGGACATGGCTTTGAGTTTGGATTATGATAGGGCCTCTCGAAGTTAGGAGCCTGAAGATTAAGGGGAGCCAGAAGGAAACTTATAGATGGTCTGGGAGGAAGACGCTGAGGCGAAAATTTAAAAAATGATGTGAAAGGAGAAATGTTATTTTATATGAGTTAGAAGTATGTTTTGAAATTAAGTTTAAGATATGTTTATTGTATCTATGCACCTGAATGGAAGAAATATATTGTATAATGCAGCCACTAGGGAGGTGCGGGGGAAGCCACTATGACTATATTATGTTACCAAGAATGGCCTACCCGGGAGGGTAGGCCGAAGCTAGATAATGATCTGTTTGAGGTCAGGGGAAATAATGAATGGGTTTACCTCTGTGAGAGGGAGGGTAAGATTAAATAACTCCTCATGGTGAGAGGTGAGGAGGGATGAATCCTGACTGAAATGTTATATTGTATGTTTATAAAATTATAAAATTAATAAAAATTATTTAAAAAAAAAAAAACAAAAAAAAAAACATTCTTGTTTGGACAAGCCTACCCAGAGATTTAGGGATGCGGGTGGTGCTGTGGTCTAAACCACAGAGCCTAGGGCTTGCCGATCAGAAGGTTGGCGGTTCGAATCCCCACAACGGGGTGAGCTCCTGTTGCTCCGTCCTAGCTCCTGCCCACCTAGCAGTTTGAAAGCATGTCAAAGTGCAAGTAGATAAATAGGTACCGCTCCAGTGGGAAGGTAAACGGCGTTTCCGTGCGCTGCTCTGGTTCACCAGAAGTGGCTTAGTCATGCTGGCCACATGACCCGGAAGCTGTACGCTGGCTCCCTCAGCCAGTAAAGCGAGATGAGCGCCGCAACCCCAGAGTCGTCTGCGACTGGACCTAATGGTCAGGGGTCCCTTTACCTTTACCCAGAGACTTAGAAATGTATGTGGTAAAGTATGGTTGTGGATTTTGCGCGATTTTACTGTTTTATCTTTTTGAAAACATCTTTGAAGTGTTGTTGTTTTTTACAATCAAGCAGTGTATAAATTTTATGAAACAAATAATAGACATGTAAATACATGGTGGTAAAATAGGTGTTGTCGGGAATTCTGGCCTCATTATGAACCAAGCCCAAGCCCCTACCCAGGTTTGAGCCTGGTTCTTAGTGGGTTTGCTGTCAGCCATCTCTTCTTCTCACCCGCAGCACCCTTACAAAGGGGAGATGGACAGGTGACAAGAAGCCTCATACACATGGTTAAATATTGGGTGCATGTATGGGGGTTGCACTTTTGTGTGTGTTAATTCCCTGTCATTTAGTTTTGTAATTTATAATCACTGCTCAGCAGAACCTTTGATATCTGTTTTCCCAAACCCTCCCACCCATTAATTTAGAATCATGAAGATAAAGAATGGAAATTTGCTCGTGCCAAGCTCTGGCTTAGCTATTTCGATGATAAATGTACGCTACCACCACCCTTCAATATTTTTCCATCTCCAAAGACTATATGCTACCTATTTAACAGCCTCAGTAAGTGGATCGGTTCTCATACATCATCTGGCAGAGTCAAGCGACAGAATAGTTTAAAGGTAAGAAATAGAATCATAGAATTGTAGAGTTGGAAGGAACCACGAGGGTCATGTAGTCCAGTCCCCTGCAAATAGTTATAAAATACTAACAGGGAGTGCCCAGGAATTTTTAGAAACCAAAAGATACAGTGATTTTTAAATGGAGAGTGTAATTCGTGAGTTTATACCCACCATGCAAAACAAAAACAAAAAAACAAAAAACCACCACCCAACAACAACGCACAAAAAACCAGGTGACAAAATGGGTGAAGTCATGCCAAAGGCATGTTTTGGTCCACCACCTTGATTCAAAACAGTGCCTGGCATCCAAACTGTGATGACCTGGAATTCAGACTCAGACGCTGAACCTGAGGGATCCCAGCCTGCACAGGATTCCCTGCCTCCAGAACCAGCAGAGCCAGGGCTGGGGCCTGAGTCTGAAGGGGACTCACCTGTGCTAGATCCTCAGGTGCAGGCATCGGCTGAGTTTGATCTGGCTCCTGATGGGATGGAGGACTCATTGCCTGCAGGTGCTCCACTCCCCGCCCTGTCAGGGGAAGCTGAGGTTGCCTCTGGGTCCGGTAACCCTCCAGCTTCTCCTGAGCTGCAGAGGCTCAGGGCAGAGAGGTGAAGGGAACTAAGTTCCCGCAGGAGGAGTGCTCGCCTCCAAGCCAGGAGAGGCGAGTCACCTGAGGATCGGAGCCGCCCTATGCCTCGGGGCAGATAAAAGCCGGCCAGCCCCAGCCCCAAGTTGCAGGAGCAACATCTTTGCTGACGAGTTCCTGCTTGTTCCCTGTCCTGTTGTTCTGCCTGAGCTCCTGACCTGCCTTGGTTCCCTGTTTGTTCACCCGTTCCTGACTTCGCCTGACTCCCTGCCCTGTACCCTGCTCCAGTTAATTCGGACTGCCTTTACGTGTACCTCTGACCTTGGACCGGACTTAGACTTCACTTTCTGGATACCCCACGGGACCAGCACACAAACATCAATAAAGTATCTTCCACAAGTCATTTGCAAGCTATTTGAGTGCAACCTCTGAAGTCCTTTCTGCTTTCCCCTCCCATAACATTATTTAAGGGTTTAAAGTACAGTAGTGCAAATTCAGTACAGGCAAATGAGGTTATTTTTCTATAGCAAGATGTTAATTCTAAAAATGATGCAGGTTTTTTAGTTTTCCCCTACCATGTGCTAATTTTAAGCATGCCCTGTGACATGTCAAAACAAAATACCCAAAGGAAACACTGCAGCCTCTTTGTTTTACAACTGCTTTGAATAAACATATCTAGGGCACCCTCTCATCTGGTATAATGATTACTAGAGTTCCTCTCGCAGGTAAAAATAATCATCCCACATCTTAATACAGACCTTGGTACAGAGGCAGGAATTTTGGGGTTTTTTGTTTTTTTTAAGGGAAGGCATGTTTTGTGCTTGTAAAACTAGCATGGGTGGGCTTTCTCTTGCTCAGTGAGGCTTCTCCTTCCTCTATTGTGCTGCTTCCCACACAACACATAAATATGCTGCAGAGGGTTTAGTGAACCCCTGGAGAAGATTTGCTGGGTGGGAAGGCAAAGCACAGTGGAAGTCCCATTCTGCAAGTGATTTCCATTGCACATGCTGGTGGGCATAATTAGACGTAGCCCATTAATTTCTTATCCAGATAGATCATCAGTTCCTCTATAGCAGGCATGGCCAAACATGGCCCTCAAGCTGTTTTGGGACTACAATTCCCATCATCCCTGACCACTGGTCCTGTTAGCTAGGGATGATGGGAGTTGTAGTCCCAAAACAGCTGGAGGGCGAAGTTTGACCATGCCTGCTGTATGGTAACTGTGTATCCTATTCTTAGTTTCTGCTGTGTATATTGCTAAAGATGAGAAGAAATTAGAATTTGTTGATGGTTGTCTAGTGTGTGTGTGTGTGTGTGTGCTATACAGGCTGAAGCAGTCAAAATGCAGATTGCACTTCAAGACACATCATAAGATGCATATGTGCAACATATTATTAAGGAATTAAGCATTTAGAGGACATTCTAGGAAACAAAACTTTTACCCATTGTATTCATGGGATACACCGAGTATTATCCATAAGTATAACCTGTCAATTCAGAGAGCTTAGAAAAGCTAGTCAAGCTGTAGACAAATACGCATTATATAGTCAAAGAACTGAGCATTCAGGAAACATTTACTCAGCCAAGCAATCAGTAAATCCATGGCAGAGCTATTAAGTGTAAAACGTTAGGTGGGGCAGAAATATGGAGAGATAGGAGGGAACAGATAAGAGAGAGGGCACAAGGCAACACACAATCACCCAGAGCAATTTGGGAATGGGAACTCAGCACTGGCTCACTGCTGGCCACTTGAGACTCATAGCAGCCACTTCTCCTGAAAACTCTACATTGCTCTGCCACCACACTGATCACTGGTGAGATGAACTATCCAATATAGGAAGGTACAAAGACATCACCTGCCAACCTTCCAGGATCTGGCTCCCTGTCCAGCAGGCATGCTTGCACAAATATGACTGTGCAAAATAGAACATTGGGGTGGATCATGCCCAGTGTTATTTTACCATTATACACAAGCTTTTTAACCGGGGGGGGGGGGGGAATTCATAGCCATCTGTACATTACCGGTATATATATGTCACTGTTTGCTTACAGGAGTGGAGAAATCTGAAGCAAAAGAGAGATGAGAATTACCAAAAGGTGATGTGTTGCTTAGTTCATCGTTATTTGACTTCCATGAGACAGAGAATGCAAAGCACTGATCAAGCAACTGTAGAAAATCTCAATGAGCTACGGCAAGACTTATCAAAATTCCGAAATGAAATGAGAGACCTGCTTGGGTTCCGGACTTCAAAGTATGCTATATTTTATCAAAGAAACTAGGAAGGTTTTAAATAAAATGCCCTAATTTAGACACATTCATTGGAATATTTTTATTTTCAGCCCAAATAATAAACGATAAAAATGTCTTCTTGTTACATTTTTAAAATGCTGTTGCATGTGATGCAGCCAAACTCAATTGTGAAGAAGGTAACTATTTTTTGTTCTTTTGAGGCTTTTTATTAAGTATACAAAATGTAAAATTTGTACATACTCTGCCAAATGCAAATGCAGAGTTTGTAATGTGTCATTAACAATTGGATCTCAGAATTTAGGCTGCATTCCTAACCCTTGGAGAAAGCACCATTCAATTCAATAGGACTTACTTCTGAGTAGACACGGTTAAGGTTATGATTTGTTTGCACACATTTGCATTTTTGAGAAGGAAACAGTAATTGAATCTCCAACCCCAAGACCAATATAGCTTAGGCAGCACAAATAACTATATTTACAATATTAAAATAATTGTTATCCTTTCTAGTAGAAGTATATATGTGAAAAAGATATTGGAATACTTTAAAAGAGCACATTTGTGAAAAGGCTATCAATAAAGATCACATAATACATTTTTAAAAAGCTATGAAAAGCCATATCATTCTATCAATAATATTTGTCATTTTTGTTCTCCACTCTACTGAATGAAACCAAAGATATCACTTTGGAACTGGACTGATGATAATATTTTAGAAAATAGTTGAGTAAATTGCTGATAGATAATTCTAAGGTGTCATCTGTGTCCATACCTTTTGGATCTATTTAAATCAAATTGATTTCAAGTGAATTCCTAAATTCACACTTACCACACAGTACATGAAATACAGGTTTTTCAGTTGTGGGCCCCAGACAGTGTTGAAATTGCAGTAAACACAGGGCAACCACTTGGGATTTAAACAAGCCACAACTTTATTGATAACAGATGTCAACAGGTTTGAGCATAGGCATTTGGTGTGAGGGAGAGGGGGTGAGGAGGTCCTCTGATGCTTCCTGGCACCCCACTACAATTGCCGCTGCTGCCTCCTGTAGCCCCAATATCCTACCCTGCCATTAAGGATTGGCACTTAAAAGTGCCTTTTGTTCGACAATCCGCTGCCACTCACTGAAGAAACCGCTTGGGAGGCCCTAAAACCACAGCTTCAATTTCGACCACTTCCAAGGCCCAGGATCTTCTTTGGGAGCCTCCTGGCAATGTCCTTCTTTGGCAGAGACCAAGCTCTGACTGAGAACAGAGCCCAGGCTCGGCTGCTTTATATGGACAGGGAACGGACCAGACGGAAGCCAGAAGTCTTCCTTCTGGTCTGCCACCAAGCTGACTGCAACTGGTGTCTCCTGTATATAAAAATATATACAGGTATATTCCTAAATATGCCTGTATAGGGTCAAGGTAGATGCAGTGAATTTAAAACTCATTGATTTCATTGGAAGCATCCCAAATTTTAATGGGATTGGGTCCTGTGTGTTCATGGGAAATATTTTATGAAGACATTAACGGTATTGTCCTTATACTTCCTGTTTTGAATGCATCTTGCTTTCACATTTTATCACTTATTTATATAATAAGTATTGTAATTATCTGCTGTTTCATTCTACTTGAGGAAGAATTAAGCTAAGGATTGTTAGTATGGAATACTGTTCCACTGAAGGTTTTCCTTTCCAAGTAAACAGAGCATTACATGAGACTTCCTTCTTTAATTGTGAGGTGATGGGCACAATCCAGTGCTCTGTTAGGCTTGGTGCAGACATAATGTTCTTTAAGAGACTGGTGCTTGTTCAAGTACTTAACCTGAATATGTGAGTGCAAAATGTGTAGGGAGCACACACATCACCCCAACATCCCCATGGGCAAAGATGGGTGGAATAATCCTTAATCCTATGCCATGGTTAACGCTTAGCACACCCATAGTAACAAAATGTTATCTCTGCACAGGGCACTGGTGTGCTTAAGTCTCACTGATGTCATGGGGTGTAAATATAGTAGGAATTGCTGTTGTCTGACTTTATATTGGCTTGCAGAATTTAAGGGCAAAAGGTGCTGGTCTCCTTATAGCGTAAATCGGGATGAATGAGGGAACAAGGTTTAAGTCAATATTCCTCCTATTTATTGTAATGATGTTTTTATGAAAAAATAATATATTTTGTATATTAAAAAGATATATATGTGACTTCATTAGAAAGAATACAGATTACCTAAAGATTTTTTAAAAAATTGTATGTAGACTTCAATATAAATAATGATTCAATTCTGTTTTATGAAAAAGCTGGTGGCTTACGATATATGAATGCTTTGTGCCATATGTTATATCTTGTCTGTTGAAACACTACAGAAACAGAAGAATAAATAACTATTTTTTTGCAGGGGGAGGCAAATGCTGACCTATTGGATAATCTAAGAATCTTTTCAGCAAAATTGTTGCCATTGAAACCATATACAGTATATCACATGAAACTGTGCGCTTTAGAGATCTTAATTGTAAAATGCGGAACAAAAGCGACTTTTTTTTTGTTATACTATTTTTCCCCTTCTTGTTTTTCTGCCTCTTTCATGCAACCAGATTATAAACTGTGCTTCTGCTTTTTAAAAAGGCTTTATAGAAATAAATGACAAAACCTGTGTTTTCCAGGTTCTTACGACTAATTTAAGGGGCCCTATCCAGAGTGTTTATCTTGTGGTACTGTGGTTGTAACTATTTTTAAGGAGTAGTTACAAATGATTTGCTCCAAATCTAGTCTTCTCTCAGACGTTATGTTTCTGTTTTTTAAAAAATTCTTGCCATTATCATTCCACAAGCACACAGCGTGAATAGCACAAAGCAAGTGATACAGAAAAAACTCAGAAGAAAACCTGATGAGAATGTGTTTTGCTGCAGAATTCAGGATTTATACTGTATACAATGCAGAATTCAATAAGGTACGACAGCAGTTGATGGCTTTCTTTGGAGTAATCCTTCCAGACTTCATTGTCTTTCAAAGTGAGTTTTCATTTCATATCATTCTTGAATTGGATACTTGTGTAATTTAAGCTTTTTTAAAGAGTTGTTTCATTTCCTAATAAGCTTTTTGACATTAAAGAATTGTTGCCTAAAAGCTCAGGTAATAAATTTGTTTCATTTGTATCTTGCCTTTTTCATGGAGCTCAGGACATCATTTTATCCTCTCGAAGTCCTTGTGAGGTGTGATTGGCTGAGATCAAGTCTTGTACAAAGCTACACATGGCTAATTTGAATGTCATGTTAAATGGTAGTTAATGGATTACTTCGAATGCAGATTTTGCTCCTCTACTCTTTCCCTAGCACACGTTTGAGCAACAAACAGTTGTTTTACTCAGATTAGCCATCCTTATAAGTTAAGAACAGACCTTGGCTTTACATTGCAGTTTGTTTGGAAGCAAAATAAACTGCTGTGACATGGGGATCATGGTTTGTTGCTCCTGCTCACACCGGGGGGGGGGGGAGTGAAGGGATGGCTTTGAGTCACAGTAAACCTTTAATAATGGTTTGCCACGATGTGCAAACACCGTTGCACTGTGGACATCATATCCAAGTGAATTTGAACCTGGAACTTTCATATCCAATCCCAACACTGAAGCCACTGAGTTTTTAGAAGTGTTTATTAAGTGTAGCTTATACTGCAAAGAAACAGGAAAACTAAGTTAAAATGAATTACTATAAATATTGCACTTCATCACATCAGTCATTTTTTTAAAAAAAAATCCTTCTGAGAAAAGTATAAATTAAGAAATTCGCGGTAGTGAAAATTTGGTATGGTACAGGCTGGCTGATGTTGCTGAAGGTTTTGAAATATAAAATTGGCAATCATGGTATTTTTCTTTTGATTTTTGCAACATCAGTCTATGGGGAAAACAAGGTTGAAAAATTCCAGAAAGTACACTACGTTCCTGGAAAATCTCCCATTTTATTTGCATGAAGAGAGATTCTTGAGGATAGATGACAGGACTCAGCTGCAGAAATCCACATTCAACACTGTTTGTTTTTCAAGATATTCAGGATCTTTTGGTTCTTCGTCTTGAAACTCATTGTAAAGCTGCTGGGCAGGATTTTACCTCTGCCATCTTCTTCTACCTGTCCCATAATGACGTAATTTAGACCTGTTGAGAGGGGAAGAGTTTTAAAAAATAGTGGAACAGAATTTCTGGTTCTACAGTTTGGAAAATACAGCTATATTCTTACAGTGTAATCATTGAGTAAACCTGTATATCTGTGTTGTAAATGGCCTTCCATAGCTTTTATAATCTCTTAGTTGAATATGTAGATTTCAGGGTGTAATATACACCCTCAGAGAGGGAAACAGATTGGACTTTACTCAGAAATGTAAGCACCAGACCATGGAATTGCCAATGTGATATCCTCCAAACATTACCAGACCATAGTTTCAATCATCCTTGAACACTGCCATCCTAGATGGGACTGATGGGAGTTGGAGTGCAACAACTTCAGAGTATTCCTGGATTAGAGTGAACATTAATTAATTTTGAAACGTAACATTTACCTTTAAAGAAGAATATGTTCAATTGTGGAAGATATC
The DNA here is from genome assembly GCA_034641385.1 of Darevskia mixta. Lineage (NCBI taxonomy): Eukaryota > Metazoa > Chordata > Lepidosauria > Squamata > Lacertidae > Darevskia > Darevskia mixta. The sequence goes on from JAWWNH010000030.1 coordinate 15,942,296, forward strand.
TATGGCAAAGGGTTGGATGTTTTGGGAATATTAGGATGTATTGAGATGACCAAGTTGGACCATTATGAACAGGTCCTTTCACTTTGAGATGATAAGGAGGCAAAAACCTAACTATTAAAAGGGTAACAGCAGTGCAATCACTGTTACATAAAACCTTGTCTAATTTTTTTAATCAACAGGTGCTCACTAAAATGTTGGGAAAAACTGACTTTTGATTAATTTTCATTATGCCCAACTAGCGCCTGCTCTACATTGAGTTTGCTTTTCCACATTGCGTTTGATTGATATAGATGAATTACTGTCAACATGAGTAAAACAGTAAGCCTTCTCTATTTGCCTACAGGAGAGTCAAATAGTGGTATAATGCAAGTAGATGGTGAGCTGGTAAATTGAATCCAATTTTTCACCCTCAACATACAGTATTTCAGTTTTAAAGGTGTGTGTATGTCTACACACCTAGATTTGTCTTGGTCTACAGAGGTATGACCTTTATAACAGTAGATTCAGCAACCAATCCTCTCTTCTCATTCAACTCATTTGCACTATTTAACTAATTTTAAATAACTGAAGAGGTTTCAGAGAAGCAATTCTATAATCAAATTGTTATGGTCTCTGAATTTTCTCAAACATTCATCAGTATGTTAAAAAAAACACCCATCAGTATGTAATATTTGGATAATTTGCTTTGACATTTTCTTCTATAAAGGGTCAATCTGATTCTGAATAAAGTGTCCTGAGAAAGTTATTGAAAATTAAAGAAGTATTTAGGAAATTAGTGTTATTTGCAAAAAGCAGAATTCTGTTAACGACTTACCTCTTCTGATAAGAGGACACTGTTTACAAACAACAACGATTTTGGCACTCATATTTTTGCCTGCTTGTTGGATCGCTAAATTTCCTTCTTTGTAGACGTTAATAATTGATACTGTTGCATGCAAGCTTCCACCTTTAATGTTGGTTGTGATAACGGATCCAGTTATTACTAGATAAAAAGAAATACATAGGATTGATACACTGGAATGTGATTGGAACACAATGAAACAGTTACATGACCACTTCACCTTTACGTGCACAGAAGATAAAAGTCTCAAACAAGTATGTCCTTTGGCTATGGCTATGTAAGTTAGAAAAGTGTCCTTTTTATTGTGAGTTGTTTGTTTGGAACATTGACTGACCACCAAATTAACAAGGCCGCCTCGGTGGTTCACAGAATCTTAAAAGGATTGTAATTTGGAGATGCTGTGACATTAACATGAAGTGGAGTCAATATCTTACACTCAATCTTTTTGTCTTCCAACCCCCACTTTGCAGTAGGCTAAGGGCAGTTTGGTGGTGGGTCCAGGGTGGCATAGTGATCTGCATGTTCCTTCCAACTTCTGCCACAGCCACAATGTGCAGCAAGGCCCTGCTGGGCTACAGAGTTAGAAGAGTTTGGGTTGGCCCCTAAGTATTATGTTAGTTGTGTTGGCCGGTTGCATTGAGACAACCACATATAAATGTTTGGTTGTAACTTGCTTTGGGTTGCCCGCACAAGTTAAAGCAACTAACAATTTGAATCAAATATTATCAATCATCACAGTTTTATATCTAAATAGGTAAGGAGAAGATACACAGGCCTTTACCATAATGAACAACTTTTGCATTGTAGAGAAGGATTTCCAAGAAGTATTATGAAACCAGAATTATAGCAGTACATACAACAAGATTGTCACTTTGAATAAGGAATACAGGCTGTTCCAAGAAGACAACATGCCAGCATCATCACTGAATCAACACTTTCATAGAGCAACAGTTTGCTTTCTGTTTGTTCAGTTTTGTTTAGACTGGAACAGGGTTTTTTCCTGACACACATCCACACTGTCTTCTCTGTAAAACATCTGAAGGAATATAACTGAGTCATAGACACAGTATAAGAGATGCAAGTACTATGATCTGAAAGAATTTCCTTGTGCACTAATGGTAGTTTACAAATAAGTGGCTCTGACCCTCCCATGAAACTAAGCATACATGCCCAAGTCACACTGGTTGAAAGGGAAAAAATACTTGTTGCTCTTACCGAAGTTACTTGAACAGTAACTGCTCTCAAGAGTTCCGCTCCTTCTGCATTTTTGCTGGCACAGTGCAACTGTAGGCTTCACCGCTTCTCCAAAGAGGTTGAGAAAGCAGAGTTAGTGAAGTCAGTTCAAGTGTTTCAGAAGTCATTTAAAAGGGACTTTCATTTTTCCTGTGTGTTTACTCTATTAAATACAGAGAGAACTGACATTCCTAAAGCAAAAACTCCAAATAATCCAGACACACCGTACTTCAAAGAAACCAATATTCTGTACTTGCGCCATGTACTCTTGCTGTTTGCTGCAGTTCTAAGCTCTAACAGACTTGAACAATGTGTGTCAATGATCAAACCTCACATTCATGGTGGCACAGATGATACTCTGGATATCTAACTCTGAAATAAACTGCAGTCAAGGAGGAAAAGAGGTCCCTAATCAATTACATTTTTATCAGTCATGCTAAGCTCCCAGATCTTCTAAGTAACCAACCAACCAACCTTCAGCCTTCTTTATGTTTATTTTGTTTATGATCTACACACAACACTGCAAGTAAGACCGCAGGACTCATTAAGATCACAATATTCCAGACTAGTGTGACATCACTACACACGAGCATTCGGGTTAGAAGGTCCTCCTACTTTGATTTAATCCAAGCGACCCCTTCCCCCAGCCTCTTCTTTAAAATGATTTTTTAAAAATTAAAAAAGGATTAAGGCTGATCCTGAAGCTTCCCTGCCTGTTCCTACCAACACCTTCAATAAAGATTAAACAATGAGTTCAGACTTACTTGTGGTGGCAGGGAGGGTTGCAGTAGTAGGTGATGCGGTTGTAGGTATTTTTTTGGGCCTGAATTTGTAGTGACCAATAAAGCCGTCAGCAGTTAAACTTAAATCAGACAAGAACTGAATAAGTAACTCATTTCTCTCAGATACAATAGGCCTGAAAGAGAACAATGCAGCCTTCAAGTTAGGGTCTTTTGTAGTTGTCATATTATTGCTTGTTGAACTATATGCAGCCAACAGATTTTGTAGCACTACAATACTACATAAACAGACTATATGTGTAAATATCCTTACTAAAATTGAGTGGAAAACTGAGTCTTCCTTTGTTAATCTGATCCCCCCCCCCCCCCAACATGGAGCATAAAGATTCCTGTTACCTAGTTGGATAGGTTTTCAGAGTGAAGTAAGCAGCACAAGTCCTTAAGGAACCTTTTTCCAGGTAAATATGTACTTAAGCTCTCAGGAAAATAGTAACGTTCAAATATGTTAAGCAAAAAACAAGCAGATCTAAAATGAAACGTGAAACAAAGTACATTCACTAGTCCACTTGCTGACTTGTATACGATTTGTCTTGACTCTTCTACAACATTGGAAATGTTTTGTGCACATGCTGAGTTTAAGGAACAGGAGTAGCTCCTATAGATTTAAGATTTAATTCAGAAATACTCCCTTCATCAGGTCAATTCTTTATAAAGCTGCATCAGTGATTAAGACAAAACTCATAATGGCGAGTTTGGAAAATAAATGCATGCGTTTGGAACCCTGAGCCCATTCCTAACTAGCCCCAGAGTCCACATGAATGGAAAATCTTTGGAGGAACTTTGTTGCCACCTTAATTTGAGCTCTGCAGTGCAAGGAAGAAAGGAAGCCCTTCAGTTGTCCACAATAGATGAAGTGCATGGTAGTAAGATGACAGATATACACAGAAAATGATGCAACTCAGTGGAGGTTGGAGGCACAAGAGCATCAAGATGCAAATGTGTGCATGCCATCCACCCAATACAATGTCCATCAGCACTGCAATATATAGCTAAGGATCCACCTTCCCATCTGGACTTTTATATGCTGCTTGGATCTGTATGTACAATTATTTCCCCCATGGTACTGAGATTATCTTCATTAGGACTTTCTACTTTTCCCACTAATTGATTTTACAAAAAATAATTTCTTTATTAAACTTCACTAAAATACACAAGTATAAAACAGCAAGAAAAATGCTAGCAAGAACCTTGTGCTTTAATTCAATTACATACATCAATATGACACAAAGCAGAATAAAAGAAAATATTCGTATGTTATCTAACTTGCATACTTACTCAAGATTCCTAAAAAAACTACACTATCATTTTTATTTATTATTAAATCTTACCCCACCCTTCCACCCGGAGGAACGTAGGGCAGTAAAACTGGTTGCTAACATAGCCAGCAAAGCTATTTAACATTGATATAAAGCTGCAGTTTGTTGTTGCAATTTGCAGCTACAGTAAATTTTAAGGCAAGGAAAATCAGTTATAAAAATCTAAGTGATAATAGATGAAAGGATGAAAGGAGAGCATGGATGGGATTGTACTGAAACAACAGCCATGCCTATCCAGTTTTCATCTTTTCATAGAAACAGCAGTTTAAATGAAACAAATACCATTACTTACGCTGGTGGACTGTCTCCGCAGTATTTCCCAATTCTCCTAGCATCATTAATCTCGCCTCCATTAAACACAGCCACATAGTCATATCTGCAGTAGTTATCTCTCTCCACATCAAATTTTTCAAACTTTAACTCTATTAGCTGCAAGGAGGGAAATTAAGAATCTACTTAATGGCCTACTTCTTTTCACAATGAACCATAAAACCACAAAGATCCTCAGAGGCCATCCAGTTTAGCACCTCGGATTTAATCAGCATCTCAAAGACTCTTAAAAAGATGACCCTAAAACATTTCGTGCAGTATATTAAAGCTGCTGTGACCCTGGGATCAGATTCCCCATCTCCAGTTAGGAGATCAACGGCTTTGAGTCAGAACGCAAATTGCATGCAGGGCTGGCCCCAGAAACAAGTCTGCAAGATGAGGCCGTGGAACTGTTGTCCCACCAACCTGAGGATGTCACATTGCTCTCCTAAGGCAAGGGGCTCCATCACAGAAGGCCCAGTCCGATCAGACTCCACCTGACTCTGTCAGACTCAAAGTGGGCTGAGCCCCTTCCACCCGGAGGCAGACATAGGGATTGGTGAAATTGGCCTCTAGGCAGGTGGGGTGCAAAAAATCAACCCAGAAATATGTCTCCAGTTACATATGGTCATGAGTTTAGACAAGAGTTGGGAGCTGAGTGGTAGGAGAAATGGCAAGGCTGTATGAAGGGAGATCGATGAAGACTAGAGTGCATGACATACATATGTGTGTGGCAATGAGATACCATTGTTGCAGTGAGATCGGACACAGGAGAAGTTTCCCAGCTTCTCGCACCATGGCACAAAAGGAGTGCAGATTTTTTTGCCAGTCCTGCTTGCCTTGCCCTCACTCCAGACCCTTCAAGTACTTGGGTTGTATAAAATGCAGTAATTTCTGTTGTGGCTGTTGTGGTCAAGTGTTTTTTTCTCTGGAGTGTGTATGTTCCGATGCAGCTCCCTGAAAGGGCACAGGGGACTCTAGGTACGCCTCTGCCTTTAACTGATGCAGCATCTTTCAATAAAGGCGGATCTTTCACACAGAGAATTCCTGCTCCTATATAAGGCTCAGTCCACAGCAGGCTGTTGACAAAGCAACATCAGAATGCTGCTTTCTTGTAAGCACAGCCTAGGACCTGAACAAGGCCTGGCATGCATCATAACAGTTGCTATTTGTGAATGAATAAGGACGTGCTACAGAGAATTCAGACTAGTGGGTTGAACACCACATAAGATCAAACTCTGAATAAGTATTTGTAATAAAGACTAATTTTGGTTGCTAAAAAAAAGAAAAGGAAACAACAATATTAACAGAAAGCTGCTATGATATTGCCGCTCAAATACTGTTGCAAAAATTAAAACACAAATCCTTGAAGGCAATATCCATATTAAGTGAATTATATGTACAAAGCAAAACAAAATGAAAGTCAAGTCCGGCAAGCTAATTGGCATAGCCAGTGGAATGCTTCACGGTTATTAGATGGGTTTTAGAATTATTTCCAAGGCTGTATATATAAAAAATAACTCAACCCTGCTGCTTATTTAGGGAGAATACTGTGTATGGAATTCTAACCCCTCTTAACAACATCTCATGGGATTTTACTTGAACACATTGCCTGGAAGACAAATGCTAATATAATAGCCTGGTCTGGACATAATGCTAAACAATAGGGCGCCTCGGGCTCTTCCTGTCTTCCTTCTTCCTCAAGCACATCTACAAGGAGTTCAGAATAATCTGCTTCCATTTAAAATCAACTGCTGCTTGCTGGGTTGCCTGAACCTGAACAAACCATGCTTAATCTGTGCTATGCTTAGTAGAAACAATTTTTAATTACTGGTTTGCAAGAAACTTTATTGACCTATTAGTAGAAAAGCAGGTTAACAAAGATGATAACTGGGTGAATGAATAGCTGTAACGGGTGTGTCTATATTGACAGTAAGAACAAAGATGATAACATGTTTCTCAGAGATCATAATATGTTGGGTGACAGAACAGCCTACTACAGTATTGTCCCAAACAATAACGTGAATCTCTGTTGGTATTTTTCCTGTGTTTTATTTATTTATTATTTAGTTCCATGTAATTTCAATCCAAACATTTTATGTATATATAGGCCGTTCTTTTAATTCCTTGCTTTATCATGACTATCTCATGTTGCATCAAGACACCTTGATATTCTGAAACAATGCTTAATTAAGAAATAGAAAGAAAATAGAAACAGGCATATGCATGCTAAAAAGTATATTTTGCCAGCTGCACCAAGCAAAAGCATAGTTTGCCCTTCAGATTAAAGCCTTGCTGAAAGGGAACTGTTTGAGGAATGAAAGCCCCCCCCCCCCAGATGTTGATTTACTGTATTGTGCATTAGTTGCTCAGTTCTTGTGTGGGACCATCAAGTTAACACTTCTCTTACCACCGTAAGAGGTATTGCTGTTATGGAAAAATTGAGGTTCTTCGTAAAGCTGCACTGCTAGTTTGGTAGTTACTAGTGTGCCGGTGACACGACATCCACTTCTCCACTGATCCTGGTTTTTTTGCACTTGTAAAGTTTTCTTTCAAATTCTTTAGAAAATGCACCCCGCCCCAAGGATGAGTAAACTAGTCTTGTCTTTAAAAAAAAGTTGAATACTACCAAGTGCCACTCTTTCTGCTGACAACAATGCCATAGCATTTAAAGAGTCTCCATTAGTCTTTCCATCCTGTGTATGCATCTTCTCCAGTTCTGATCTACAACGTCCCAATTACTATTTTTGTTGTAAAAGAGTGAACAGGAGTGTGGCTACCCCTTGTACTAAGGCCACACCCCATCAACTACAGGGTACAAGTGCTGAGAGGCATAGCTATAAGCTTACGCTTATGCCATGTTAATAATAAGATGTTTTCCTTCCCCTGTGTCTATAATGGCTGTAATGGAAAGTCAGAACCCTAACTGAACAATAACAGTTCTATAAATCAAAGCAGGCTGGGAGATCAATTTTCTTCTGATTCGTTTAAATATTTGATGCTATCCAAGTGAAGTAAAAATGCAGCAAGAGTTTGAGAGTGAGCTAACAAGAGGCATTGATTCATTGGTAGATATCGACCTTCACAAGAAGCATTACTGGAATACACGGAGAATAAGTACATTACTGGAATATACTGAGAACAAGTACATGGTTAGATGTTTTAAGCACTTACAAATACATTTTCTCAAGAATAAGAACCCAAGAGGTGAAGAGTACACTAATGGGATGGTATAATTCAGTAAGAGCTTGAAAAGATTTTCAGGCACGTTTGGCAATAAATGACAGCAATCACAAATGCTTTGTAATTTATCACGTTCAATTAAATCGCTGGCTATCCATAAATTGTTAAATGAGCCATATGTAGCAAGCAAGGAATGTGGATTAAAGATGAATACAGGAAAAGACTAAGCTGATCTACAGTCCCAAGTTCAAGAAAATATTATCCTGATCAATGCAGGGGGTGGGAGAAAATTAAGGATCAGAAGAATATATTTATCTTGGCCAGCTCTTTCATTTGGAGGATTATGGTCATGAGAAGTGGATTAAAAGGCAACTCAAAGTGGCATGGACAAGGGTTCAGAAAGTAGATATGAAAAGCAGCCAACCTACCAAATATGCTTGAAGATAAAGGTATTCAATCATTAAGTGCCTCCTGCCATAATATAGTTTATGGAGCAGAAACCTAGGCAACAACAACAAAAAAGAGAGAAAGCAAAGATTGAGTAGCCTGCCATAGTGTGAAAAGGCACGTAGGTAGAACTAATATGGGGTGACTGACAAATGGATATGAAACAAGGGCAAAGTGGTTTCAGTCCTAAGAAATGAAATGGTAGCATCCTTAAGATTAAGAAAACACTAGAATGAGCAAATAGATTATGGAATTAAAACCTGAAAGTGTGAAAAGCAAAGGGAATTGAATGAGTGTGGCAATATTTAGACACCGTGGAGTGTAGCAAGTGCCCCTACTTGGTTCTAGGTAGGCATGCAGAGGAAATACTGAGTCAATCATTTTGAACAGAAAATCCATAATGTTCTTAAACTGAAAATAAAGCATTTGTTATTCACTTTGGTGCTCAGAAATTGTTCATATACACTGCATTTAATGAGAAAGTATATTGTATTTCTTGCTGTCTTTTAACCCAACAATCCTTCCTTTCCTACAAAATCTTATCTTTTAAAAGACTGAATTAGAGCAAGTCAACGGAAATAAATGTTCACAAAAAACTAGACGAAGGTACACTAGAACAATAAAGGAAACAGGTAAAGCAGGGGCAAATGAACAGTGAGAATATGATTTCTCTTGTCAACAACAACAACAAACTTTATTTGCATAGCCTACAGGCCATTGCATCAAAAGACACATATTACAGATGCTGGTAAAAAGCCCTATATAAACCAATAAAATGAGCTGAATCAAAATTTCTCTTGTCAGGTGCATAGGCAGAATTTATAACTTACCTAAAAAGAGAACAGTTTTTATAAGATGTAGAAATCTGAAAACAAAACCTAGTTTTACCCTAGCTGTATTTTGTGTGTGTCTCAGTTACATGTTTGATGAAAGCAGGTCTTATTTACATGGGCCACACAGCTGCACAACAAATGAAAAATTATCATCAGGATTAAAAGGCTAAATGTATTATCAGAATTTGAACATGTTTCTATGCAGTGGGACTTGCAGTGCAACATAACAGGAGAAGATAAATGCTCAGAACATGTCCCATGAAACTCACTGTGCTGCTGCTAATACCATTATTTCTCCTGCCACCTGGCAACTCAGCAATCAATATAATACCCAGTTCAGTTCTGCTAATCGGTGAGCAGGGTTTTCTTCAAAGTAGCCATTTTCTCAGCCTAAATCAGAGTGTAAGTAGCCACTGTCTTCTGATTGCTCTACTACTTCATGGGTAGGCAAACTAAGGCCCGGGGGCTGGATCCGGCCCAATCACCTTCTCAATCAGGCCCATGGACGATCCGGGAATCAGCGTGTTTTTACATGAGTAGAATGTGCCCTTTTATTTAAAATGCATCTCTGGGTTATTTGTGGGGCCTGCCTGGTGTTTTTACATGAGTAGAATGTGTGCTTTTATTTAAAATGCATCTCTGGGTTATTTGTGGGGCATAGGAATTTGTTCATATATTTGTTTCAAAATACAGTCTGGTCCCCCACAAGGTCTGAGGGACAGGGGATCAACCCCCTGCTGAAAAAGTTTACTGACCCCTGCCTACTTCATAGATGCTGTAGGTTTGGTGTTGACTGTGAGCTAAGATGGGGTTGAAAGTCGCTGACAGGAAGCATCTGGAGGAGGTGAATGCTAGAAATTCTTCAGATGGAACAGAGCTAGAAGGAAAGATGGGAATCAGAGGGCTTTTGCAGATAGGAAAGATGAAAGCAGAGGCCATATGTGTGAACATAGCTCACCTGATTCTTTGGAGCTACAATGTGCCATGAGCAAGAAACTCCGGCTGGGTAATCTCGATCAGGCCAATTAGGAGTTTTAAAGGACCCAGGCTTGTCTAGTCGTCCACCACAGTACTGGTCCCCTAAAAATACACAACATAATGCTAGGCCAAAAACCAGAGTTTCATGTAGTGTTTGCTCAACTCTCATATAAAGCACATCATAATCCCAGCCTGCAAAATGTTAAAATTTCAGTGAAACACTGAAATAATATCACTGGGATGTTTTTATTTCAAATTTTATAGAGCAAATGCATTGTTTTATGTATTTCACCCTTTTTAGATGACTAGCAAATGGCTTCCAATTATAGATGAACCCCTTTGGCTTTACAAAGATTCCTTCATAATGTAAGAAAATAATAAAATACTTTAAAAAAAACAAAAACCCTGAAGATTCTTACATGAAAGTACAGAGCTCAGTGTATCTATCACCTTAAGCTTCAAGAACTTGCAGAATACCTCTTTCATGTGGTTCTGCTGCAGAAAACTTTGCAACAAAGCCATTTCCAGCTGTATTGGCATCTGAAATCATTTGCACCAGCATCTTATTGCTGTTGGCCACAAGAGCACCAGGTTTCAACGTGCCACAGAACCTGCCAAGACGCTGCCCGTTTGCATGGCCATTGTATACATCCACAAAGTCATATCGGCATAAGTTATCACTTTCCAAGTCCATGAATCTAAAGGAAAGAACCACGACTTTCCCTTCAGGAACCTGTAGAAAGAAAAGAAGCTAAAGATTAACAGTCTGCGGTTTACACATTGACCTTATGGTGTAACTTGTACTCTCTACGTATATTTATATCTTACAAGGATAATATAAAGTCCTTCTCAAATCCCTTTTCTTCTCATATAACATCCCCCAAATGTTCCCCCTTCTGTTTACACAAATAAGACATTCTGCTCCTCTCCTCTCCCCTTTTTCCAAGTCTACAGAGCATTGCCAATTCACCTTCTGTTGTGTGCACTTTGAACAGCATTAGTGCTTGCATTCCTCCATTGCCCTTGAAAGACTGATTGTGTGGGTTGAAAGATTTCACCATGTTTCTGCATAAATCCTGTGTCTTTGCATGGCTCTGTAGGTATGATAGAGATATGCAAGCTCCCATGCTTCTCTATTTATACATGGAGATCCCATTCAGGTTAGGTGCTCTATGGTTCAGTAATTACTGAATGTAAAGATGCATAATTGCTTGTGAATGATCCCTGCTTAGTGCCGGGGGGGGGATCACAGCAGCCATGGGGACCTACAAGATAAAGCAATTGCTAATACGTTTGTGCTTCCTTCAAGAGAATAAATCATGCCCAACTATCACCTCTTATCTGGACTACCTATGTCCACAGTATGAACGACTGCGTTAATCTGCTAACTGGGGGTGATTTTGTGTTTCCTAAGTATTTTCAAATAGAGCTGTAGTAAAAGCAAAAGGCTCATTTGTGAAACTGCATGACCGAAATTAAGGAACCAAATGAGCTATTAAACTACACAGCTGCAACAGAAATAGTAATAAAGTGTTTCCTAAGGAAACCATAAATGTCTTAGAACTCTGAAAGCTGCTATCACAGAACCTAAAAATCATATTGCTGCAAATTGTCACAATACTATAAATACTGAGTCTATTTTTTTTTCATGCACAAATCTAAAATGATGGTATGCTGATATGTGGATGCAGCATGAAGGCCCCCCACCAAAAAGTCTCAAAAGACATATGTAGAACTGATGCAATCCTTTAGATTACATGCATTTATAAAGAACTACCCAGAGCTGAAGTGGCTCCTGTATTCAGCAGCCATGTGAGATGGTGAGAGTAGGACCACCACCCATCCTGGATGAGGCATCTGTTGTAACCTGACCCCTTGGCTTCACCACAGTCAGACAGCTAAGGTTTGAGTCATGGGACAATTGTAGCTAGGTAGCCAGACCAATTCTTTGGGGTAATGTTGACTAGATAGATGTCCTCCCCACAACCCCACTGATCCCATTTGATTATTGAACAAATGTAGTTTTTTTGCCAACCTTTCTTGCCAGCCACAGAAGAAGAAGAAATATAAAACAGCTGCAGTTTCTCTTTCTCTCTCTCCCACCCTTCCTCTAGGGAACAAGTGAACCAATTCCTTCTTTTCCGGGGAAAAGAAGGCTATTTTCCCAACCAAAGCTTCCCAGATTTCCTGACTGTTGTGCATACATAGTTCCTCACCCCGCTTTATATTCTGGCTCCCTGGTAGTGCACCCTCCCAGTATACAGCTGCTGCACAGCTGGAAATTGTGGTGCAGCATGATCCTTTGACTGTTGCTTTTGCTCACCCAAGGAGCTGACAACTACCTTCAATGAGTAGATGAGGCTTCTGGGTGGAGGGGAGAGTATAAAGAACCAAAGAATGGAAGAGAGCACACATTCAGAGAGTACAAAATTGTGAGAGTGAATTCAAAATCTTAAGCTGGAAAACAGAAACATGTTAAGGAAAACAGAAACATGTTAAGGAAAACAGAAACATGTTTTGAATGAAGCCAATTTGAAACCAAATGTATGCATTATACTATGAGGCTTCTAAAGAGAAGGTGTTAACCTAAGGATTGTGATAGTTATTGCAGTGATTGGTGGGGTGGGTGGCAGTGGAGGTTCGCATGAACAAATCGGATGTGTAGGGGTGGACCCTAATCCACTTTTGCAGCTCAGTCAAAGCACACACAACCAACTTGAGAAAACCTTTTGAGCTATCTCAAACTTTGCTTCCAGTGAATCCCATGGAATGGAAGGGAAATCAAAGGTCATGGATATGACTTGATAAAACCATAAAAGAGTAAGGGGGGAAAGTGAAAGCTCCCTATTTCCAATATGCAGCCCCATTCTCTACCCCACAGCCACACTGCTTGATTTTTAAAGAAGCATTTATATGTATGAGTATATATAAACACTTCCCAAGTCTGAAATGTTTTGCAGAAAGCCAGATGCTGTAACTTTTTTTTTTTGAATGGGCAACTTGCAAGTGCAGATATTGGCTTGGCTCCAAAAACACTATTACTGAATATGCACAAGGATTTGTTTTTGTGAGTGGTATGGCAAGGCAGTTTTTGTGGTAATAAATTTCACACAAAAACATTTATTTCTAGTGCTGTCTCAGCAGGAAAAGAAAAAAATTCTATCAGTGTGAGCAAACCTCACCCAATGATCATCAACTAATCTTTCTTTCGGGCGTTGAATCCAGCTAGGGTCTGATTCTGCTCCCATTTGAGTCATAATGAGGATAATGTCTCAGTTCAATGGGTTAATTTAATGACTTTCATGTTCTGTCTGTGTTCTTGACAGTAATGACTAATTCACTTCTAATCTGCCCATGCTCTGATGTCTGGAGTACAGGCAAAGAAATGCCAGTCAGCTTAATATCTTGTTACGCATATATGTCAACTCTCTTCTTTTACAGGCAACAAAGCATCTCTTGCTGCTCATTCCCATTTATGAAGTAACTGATTCCTAATCCCAGTTCCTAATCTGCAGCTCCAACTGCATTCACAGCTCTGTCTCTAGTTTACTGTTGGTAGCTGCTTTTCCCCACACCTTGTTAAGGAGTTCAATGGGCTGTGAGTTTTTCTGGCAACAAAGTTTAACGTTGCTTATTATGACACCACAATAAATTTAGTTCAATGCTAACTCTGCTGGATGCCACTGTATGAAACTCTGCCATGGTGCCCCAACATTAAGTGTTAGGCCATAGGAAATATTTTTCTGTTCTCATCTACAGCCCCATCTATATTATACATTTTAGGCAGTACCATGCCACTTTAAATAGAAGAAGAAGAAGAGTTTGGATTTGATATCCCGCTTTATCACTACCCGAAGGAGTCTCAAAGTGGCTAACATTCTCCTTTCCCTTCCTCCCCCACAACAAACACTCTGTGAGGTGAGTGGGGCTGAGAGACTTCAGAGAAGTGTGACTAGCCCAAGGTCACCCAGCAGCTGCATGTGGAGCAGCGGAGACGCGAACCCGGTTCACCAGATTGCGAGTCTACCGCTCTTAACCACAACAACGAATCCATTAGTATGTATTTCATAAATAAAAATCCTACCATTTGTTTGTATTTAATAGGTTATTTTCCCCACTTGGAAAATGCTTCATTCCTTGTTCCTCCCATAAAAGAACATTATAAGAAAAATGAACCGAGTACCTCCAGTTAATAGGGAACATTTTTCAAAACAGGCTTCTTGTCACCAACCTTTTAATGGACTTCAACTACTGAACGTATTAAATTATCTATGTAAAGGACTTATGACAGTCTTGAATGCTATTTTTATGTCATGTTCCTATATATTGTATGCACTGAGTGTTCTTAGATTACTCACCCTAAATCACTGAGAACCGTCAAGGAGGGGGATTGTGTTAAAACCACTGGTATGTGTGATGCTTTGTGCTCTATAAATTACTCTACGAGAGACGGTAAGAGTAACAGCTGTAGTAGCACTACAACTCATAGGCTGTGTCATGACTACAATACAATGTGCTGAATGACCAGCTTCTAAAATTAGAAGAAGAAATAACCAGTTTTTTGGCTGTAATGTAATATATCCTCATTCAACTTTGTGAGTAAATCAGTCTCATAAGATTTTCAGAAACCTATTTACTACTAAATTGCTGCTTGCCTACTGCTCTGCAGCAACTATTGGGTTTTGCCTGTCTCCGTTCTTTCGAGACAAAAATGGGATACAAGGAGTGGAGTAAAGTGGGTTAGTGCCTGATTCCCCTCCAATTAATCTTACAATCCCTGTATTGGGTGAACCCGAATTTACAGGACAAAAGCATAAAGTTTGGTGTTGTTTGAAGGCAACATCATGTGGACCAAGCAAATTAAATGGGAATGCAAATTAAAACAGGAATGCAAAGAGCTGCAGGCACACAGTAAACTCAGGAGTGTGGGAAAGCAGTCTGTTTCTACCTTTGCTAATAAATAACGGATTCACTATCCATTTATTATCACAGGAAATTATAACACAATTCAAAGTAACAGGAATAGTTTGGTGCAGACTACTTCTACAATCCAACTTTTGCTGTTCACCAGTTGTTACACCTCTAGGGAAATTTATTGATTTTCTAGCCTTCCTTTACCACTTATAAAACTGAAACAGAAGGAGACAAATGACTCCTTCTGGAACTGTTAAATTAGATAGCTTGATCTTGGTTGTCCTTAACTACATTAAATGATGAAACCAGATTGTGTCTAGGTTCAAAGGTCTCAAAATTAAGTGTCAATGTTGCATGTGAGAACTGCAGATTTGAATGCATATTGCATACTTCATAACAAGAGAAGGACTGCATGTTATTCTTTTCAAAGTGTTTTGTGACAGCGAAAGTTCTTACTGTGATTTTCCAAGTACATTTGCTGTTTGGAGGGTAGATTCCTGGAAATCCTTCGCTGCCAATAAACCCCGATGCTCCGCTTAGAATTCCACCACATTTAAAAGACCTGGAAAACAAAGAAAAGCTTTACTTCTGAGACAGTATTATAAAGGCGGAGTAGAATGGCTGTTATCTAATATGTACTGCTGACACCATTCCTAGAGCATCCGTGTAAAGGAATTAAACTATTTAAAATGTAACACAATACAGCTGCCTAAAATAACTGGCATCTATAGAGTGCAATTCATTACTGATAGGTGAAGTCTATGCCATGGGTGTGTGTGTGTGGAGGAACTGAATGACTGTTCTGTATAGGGAGATGCCAAATAGCCGAATTCCAAGCAAAACTTAACTAACACCCATCTCTATCTTGCTCTTTCATGCACACCACTGCCAAGGTAGTTAGCAGAACTACAATATGTTTATCAGTTGTCTAGTAGCACTTTGCAGTTGTCTCTGGTGGTAATTTGATGTCTGTATACAGACCTAAATGGCTTCGGTCCAGTATACCTGAAGGAGCGTCTCCACCCCCATCGGTCAGCCCGGACACTGAGGTCCAGTGCCGAGGGCCTTCTGGCGGTTCCCTCGCTGCGTGAAGCCAAGTTGCAGGGAACCAGGCAGAGGGCCTTCTCGGTAGTGGCACCCGCCCTGTGGAACGCCCTCCCTTCAGATGTCAAAGAGAACAACAATTACCAGACCTTTAGAAGACATCTGAAGGCAGCCCTGTTTAGGGAGGCTTTTAATGTTTTATAGATTATTGTATTTTAATGCTCTGTTGAAAGCCGCCCAGAGTGGCTGGGGAAACCCAGCCAGATGGGCGGGGTATAAATAATAAATTATTATTATTATTATTATATAGTTTCCCCCCAAAGTATTAAAAATGCTTTACATGCATTAGCTGCGTTCAGACATAGTGCTAGACTATAGTTTAGTAGGAGAAGAATGTGCCTAGCCTCACTCAAGGCTCTCACACTCCCTGTTTCCCCCTCTCCTCCTCTGGTATGGCCTCAAGGAAGAGGAGACTGGAAGCTCCCACTTCTGTTTTAGATTAGCTACGGTTAAACTGCTTTGTGAAGAGTAGCATACTGATAATCTTAATCACGAATTAAATGTGTATGGATAATATATAGCGAGATGAGCGTTGCAACCCCAGAGTCGTCTGCAACTGGACCTAACGGTCAGGGGTCCCTTTACCTTTAGGGACAACCAGAAAAGGTCTAACATAGAAGGGAGATAGATGGTGGAGAACTACTTAAAAGTAGCCAGAGTGAATAATAATGAAACTGGATATTTATGGAAGGTTATAAGATCCGATTCTTGTATAATGAGAAACTGATATATTGAGAATTCACGACTTAGGTAGGAGAGAGCAAGGGAAATATCTTATAATTGCAGCACTCAATGTGTTTAGGTAACGTGGAATGATTGATAACTGCCCCTGCAGTAGTACTGAGGAAAAAGGATCATTATCCTCTCTATTAGAATGAAGAGATGGTACGGATATGACTTAGTAAGATTATCAGGCAGGCAAATGAGACCAAAGTCTTCAAGCAGTAAACAAAAGGCAAAAACCCAACAGACCACATAGCTGGGTGGAGTAGCAAAGGCAAGGTCACTGGACAAGACTTACCCGTTGACTCATCTCCATCTAGACTAACTTGGAATAGGAGATGGCACAAAAGTGACTGAAAAAGTTGACTAATGCCAAATGAAGGAGTAACCTAGATTCAGCAATGGACTGACTTCATACTTGCATGGCCTACTTTTCTTTTTTACCAAAAGCCTTGTGGTTCACCCAAGTTTTTACAAACCAAGGCTACATACTCAGAATGACTAAACAATTAAGGCATAACTAGCCACGGGACAAGTGGAAGTGTGGACAAGCTCTAAGAGTGAAGGCAGATATATATTCTAAATGTGGTGGAACTGGTTTGAACACACATTGCATGTCCGGGGTGTGTGTGTGCCTCAGAATGCAGTGAATGTGTGTTCAAATAAGATCCACCTCACTTTAGAATGTCTGTCTAGATGGGTTCACATGGTCCTACCACCACCATGTATCCTGAGGAGGTTGCACCTCACATAGAGGATCGCAAGACATCTATATCAGTTGTGGAGCTGGCCCTGTCATACTGTTGCTAAATGCACAGCTGTAAGGTCATGTGACTGGTCCATAGTGGCAGCTGGGCTGGCTGGTGCCACCCCCTTGTGCATGCTTTCAATGTGCAAGGGGGGACACACTGATGTGAACTCCCTTTCTGTTGTCATCTAAACTGTGTTACATAATTCTGTGCGTGCACTCCTGCTTAAGAGCCTAAGACGGGCATTACTGGAGCAGACCAAGTCCAGCATCTTTTGCAAGAATCACAAAGACCAGCAGTCAGAAAATACAGGCAGTAAAAGTCGGCTTAGTTACAGTAGTTGTAGTTCCTAAATTATTGGTACAGCAACACAAGAAAGGCATGTTAGGACCATGCCTAGGTCTTAGCTTGGAATAACCAACTCAGTCCTCACATGTTGAGCTTATCAGGTAGACTGAGGTACAATGATAGGCTTGATTGCCTTCCTCCCAAGGTGATGGGGAGTGACTTAACTAAGCCTGCAGGACAGCTTACTCTGCGAGGCTGGTTATCCTACAGATAAAGGTACCCCTGACCGTCAGGTCCAGTCGCGGACGACTCTGGGGTTGCACGCTCATCTCGCTCTATAGGCCAAGGGAGCCGGTGTTTGTCCACAGACAGCTTCCGGGTCATGTGGCGGCATGACTAAGCTGCTTCTGGCGAACCAGAGCAGCACATGGAAACGCCATTTACCTTCCCGCTGGAGCGGTACCTATTTATCTACTTGCACTTTGACGTGCTTTTGAACTGCTAGGTTGACAGGAGCAGGGACCGAACAACAGGAGCTCACCCGGTCGCGGGAATTCGAACCGCCAGCCTTCTGATCGGCAAGCCCTAGGCTCTGTGGTTTAGACCACAGTGCCACCCGCGTCCCATCCTACAGATATTACAGGCTTTAAAAGGACAGAAGTTTAGATTCATTCCTATAGCACAAGATTATCACTAGGTTGACACCAGAATATAACTTACTGGAGCCTCTCTTTGTGTTTTTCGTGCCATGAGGGAATGGGCTCATAAGGAATAGGATGCAGAGGACAGACACTTGAAAATTAAATCGTCTTCTCAATCCAGGCAGTGGCGTAGCGTGGGGGGTGCAAGGGGTGCCGGCTGCACCGGGCGCAACATCTGGGGGGGCGCACTCGCACCTCTCTGCCCCTGCCTGGCTCACTCACTCTCTCTGAGCGCGGGACAGAACTGAGCGCGGAGAGAACTGAACGCGGGAGAGAACCGCGGCAGCGGCAAAGAAAAACAGCTGAAAGGGGGGGGAGAAACAAAGCAGGCACTTTAAAAGCGCCTGCTTTGTCTTCCTTTCACCCCCTTTTCAGCTGTTTTTTTCGCCCCGGCATGGAGGAGAGGGGCGGGCCAGTAGCATGGAGGAGTGTCAACCCCTCTGGCTCTGGTCCGCCCCTCTCCTCCATGCCGATGCCGTAGCTCCGCCCGGGAGCACAGCGGCGAAAAAAACAGCTGAAAGGGGGGGGGGGAACAAAGCAGGCACTTTAAAAGCGCCTGCTTTGTCTTCCTTTCACCCCCTTTCAGCTGTTTTTTTCGCCCCGGCATGGAGGAGAGGGGCGGGCCAGTAGCATGGAGGAGTGTCACCCCTTCTGGCTCTGGTCTGCCCCTCTCCTCCATGCCGACGCCGTAGCTCCGCCCGGGAGCGCAGCGGCGAAAAAAACCCGCTGAAAGGGGTTTTTTCAGTGGCTTTTTTTGCCGCGGCATGGGGCAAAGGAGTCGCTCCGTGCGCATGCGCGTTGTGACGTCATGCGCACGGAGCGACGCCCCACCCCCAGGGGTGCCGCTTGGCTTGCCGCACCGGGCACGCAAGTGGCACGCTACGCCCCTGAATCCAGGATTTACATTTA
Source organism: Darevskia mixta (assembly GCA_034641385.1). NCBI lineage: Eukaryota > Metazoa > Chordata > Lepidosauria > Squamata > Lacertidae > Darevskia > Darevskia mixta. The sequence goes on from JAWWNH010000030.1 coordinate 15,961,624, forward strand.
CCGTACAGAAGGATTTAAAGCAAAAGCATTTGGAGTCTCATGTGTCAAAGGGTGTATCCCTAAGCCTCTGATAAATACTGTAATCTTAGAAGGGAGGACAGTAGTTCTGAGGCCGCTACTATGGCTTCTCTAACCTCATGCAGACAGGTCACTGAACTACTGTTACTGAGGTGGCAAATTTTATAAAATTTAGCTCTGATGCTCCCTAGAAGTGTTTTTGCACTGGATAGTTCATGAATTCTCAGCCTACTGTTTAAAGCAACATTTACCATCCAAACAGAAGAGGAGATGGGCAGATAGAGCTTAAGGCTCCATGTAACTTGTGGAGATAAGCAGATGAATTGAGCATTCCTTGAAAAAGGCTCATGGGAAGGTGCACCGATTCGATTCTCAGTGGGTTTACGCATCAGCTTGAATATAAATACTCATGGACCTTCAGAAGCAGTATTATATCACCAGTTCAATTGTTGCCTGCACAGTTCAATTGTTGCCTGTCATTATCTTGCAGAAAAGCAATTTAGAATAATAATAGGCTGGACAATCACTGTCTCACCCTAATAGCAAACTCAGGTAGTGAGTGCCAAGAGGATCGGAGCCAAAATGCAGGCTCTGGGAGGTAGAAACCCTAAGCTTTGCAGATATACGATAATATTTTAAGAGGTCCAAACCCTGCCTCGTCTGCCAACTAAGGAATGAGTATGTTTAGTACTGTAGCTATGTAATGTTGAGTGCAGTTGGAAAAGGAAAAATGCAGAGAGGAATGAGAGTGGGGGAAATTGAATGAAGTATCCTTGGAGATGACATGGCTGGCTGGGACCCCAAACAGGGACATCCCTGTGATATACTGCAACACTTTGTGGCAAGTTCCACTTGTCATTTTTATAAATCTATTCCCCAAACTGCAGCACCCTGTAAAAAAAAAAAAGGCCTGTACTATCATAACACTTTGGATTCCGCACACAGAAGGACCTGAGTTGTCTCCTGCTAGTGCTTCCATCTGCCATACAGATGGAAAGGGGGGTCAGCAAAGGATCAGGCCATGTTGAAGGATTCTGCAGGGATTACATGCAGTCCACAAAAGCATCCCATTCCTGGAAAAAAAAGGCTTCAAGTTGCTGCATTGTAATAAGAGAGCCACGCTTGGGAGTTCCACAGATTCTTGTGTCTTGTGCCACATAATCCACTGACACAAGATAGACGACTTCAACCATGGTGTTTTGCCTTACAATGGTGTATGAAAAGGACAACACACCATCACGTTTGTAGATAGCATCACTCACTCTAACAGCAAACTCAGGTGGCTTTGACAGAATTGTAGCTAAAACTGGGTACCAGAAACAAGAGGGAGATCTCAGCATCATTGGGGGAACCTCCAGGGTTTGCAGATGCTCAAACAATATTTTCAAAAGGAAACCTAACAGGGAGACGCTGCAAGTTGCAACATTTTGTTGCACGCCCCACTTGCACATGTCTATTTTACAGTGTGTGTGTATGTGTGTGTGTGTGTGTGTGTGTGTGTGTGTGTGTGTTCGGAACAGATTGACAGCTTTGCTTGCCAAATACACTGTGCAGTAAAACAGATTTGTCTGCAATCTTCACAAATGCACAGGTTTTCCTTACAGTAGTGATGGGAAAAGCTCAGATGAAGAGCCCTGTAAACTCATTATTTAAATAACGAGTTGGCCTTTGGCTAATTAAACAATCAATGCCCTTTTAAATTGTGTGTGTGTGTGTGTGTGTGTGTGTGTGTGTAAGGACATCATATCAATATAATAAATAAAATTAATATTTTTCCCTTTTCCTTAGAACAACATATATATATGGCATATGTAAAACTCCTGACTCCCTATATTTTGCAGTGGGTATCAGTGTGCTGTATATGTTTAAAACGGAGCATTGCATCTATAAACGTGGCTGGCATGCTCTGGAGAGCTGTATCTGTTCATAGCAGTATCTGTCCACTGTGTGTCTCATGTCTTTGCAGACATTTTTTTTTTTTTAAATCCCATTCAAACATCACCATATTTACTGGGTGACACTGTGGTGAACAAAGTAGCAAACCTGGATGCCATATAAGCGCAAATCACCTCTAATTCTATGGAGCAGAACAGTGGGGCTCTTCTTCAGAAGTTGGTTACTAGTTCCCAGTTCCTTATTTGCACAAAACTTTGAAACACAGCTCGGTCACAAAACTTGAAAGAAGAACTAAAGCTTATATATCCCTGACCCCCCCCCCCCAAATTGCTTTGGTACACAGCATATCACATATCTCCAAGACCAGAGACAGCACCCTACTAGTCCACTGTAATTTTCTCCTCTCAAAACAGTCCTGTTTGTGAATATTTATAAATGCATGATGATCTCAGAGGACAACAGCCAATAAGGCTGTGCTTAAAATAAGAGGCGCTGTGGTTCCTAGAATCACAAAACTGTAGAGCTGCAAGGGACTTCCAGGGTCATCTAGTCCAACCCTTGCATTGCAGGAATCTCAATTGACTGCATAGAAACCATGCCTTTCTCATTAGCCTTACTCCCCCTAACATATGCACAGGAGGGGCAGTCGGGGTTACTTGGAAATGCATACTCTCCAACATTTCTCCGTTGAAAATAGGGACGTCCCATTCCATAATGATAATTTTACTATTTATACCCCACACATCTTACTGGGTTGCCCCAGCCACTCTGGGCAGCTTCCAGCATATATAAAAACATAATAAAGCATTAAACTTTTTTAAAAAAGCTTCCCTATACAGGATTGCCTTCGGAGGGCTAGGGGGGTCGGATAACTCCATACCCTCCAACATTTCTCCAATGAAAATAGCGACATCCTAAGGAAAAGCGGGACATTCCAGAATCAAATCAGAAACAGGGACGGCTTCTCTAAATTAGGGACGTTCCTGGAAAATAGGGACACGTGGAGGGTCTGGAAATGCAATCTGCACACGCTCAGAAGCACTCCTTTTTGGTCACTCCAAATCTTCCTAGCGTTCCTCACTCTGATGCAAACCAACAAACAAGAGGCCGAGGCAGCGAGACCTCCCGTCCTTAGAAAACACACAGAGAGCGCGCGCGCAAAGCCTGACTTTTGCTCTTGCACGGGGCAGAGCAACGCGGCAAGAGACCCTCCCCGTCGGCGCAGCACATTTCAACGAGAACGAACATCAGGAAAGAGCGGGCAAATAAGAAACCTGTGGCAATTTAACCGCCCGGAAAACTCTGCACACCTCGCGAGGCCAGTCAGACGCGCGCGCAGTTACTGGGTGGGCTCGTACGTGGGGATGGATACCGCGCGCGTCGCGTGCTCGTAAGGCGGCGCCCCGGCGTCAAGAGGAGCAACCAAGCAAGAGGAGGAAGCGGGCAGGCGGCGGGAGATCCTTTGCCCGTCGCGGGCTTTTTGCTCGCTTGCTCTCCCGCGCGCGCGCGGCTGCATCGACGGGCTCGCGGGCTTTACCTGGGTCTTTGCGCCTGCCGATTGCCGGCGGGCTGCGCTGCCGCGAGCAGCAGGAGTCCCAGGGCCACGGAGCACGAGGCGGCCGCTTTCATGGTGTCCTCCTCGCAGTCCGGGCCGCCGCGTCAGCTCCTGGGCAACGGCGGCGTGGCTGGGGATTGGTTCGGGGGCATGCACTTTTATAAAGCGGCTCGCTGCAGCAGGAGACGGCGCTGCCCCTGGAGGAGTTCCCTCGCCGTGAATATCCCATTTGTTCCTTAAGGCGAGGGGAGGAGAGAATAGCCACCCCCTTCGGCCTCCTCCCCTTTATGGTGGAGAGAGAGAGAGAGAGAGAGAGCTCTTGAGGGGGAATGCCAGTCAAACTCCTGCTTCACAGTTAAGAAATAAAGAGCCCTCTCTCACACCGGAATTTTACGGTGAGCGGAGGCAGATCAATTTCAAAGGCAATGGCCTAGATTTCTTCCCTCCTCCTCCTCCTCCTCTCAGGAGGTTATTCCTCACAAAAGTTTAGATACACACGCAACGTGTATTCAGCGTGTGGAAAACTCTGCCACAGGATAGCGTGGAAGGTTACAGAGTTGGGGGGGTGCACTCCAGATATCACTGGACCACAACTCCCATCACTCATTTGCCATAATGGCTGGGGTTAGAATTGTAGAGTCGGAAGGGATCAGGAGGATTATCTAGTCCTACCCCCTGTGATGCAAGTATATTTCGCCCAAAGTGGGGCTCAAACCCACAACCCTGAGATTGAGCGTCTCACGCTCCAAGGGAGGCCCACACAACCTCCCTCCTTGATTTAGGGGATTTCATTAGGCAAGTTGGTGGAGGGTGAGACCCTCAACAGGTATTGCCATGGTCAGTCCAGGGGTTGGGCTCACTTAGGCGGCGACATTACCAAGAGTTGGGGTGAGGTAATTAAAATGTTGATCCACTTTTGAGGATGTTGATGCAGACCTATTTCCCTGTTGTCTCTACCAGGTCTCCAGATAATGGTGAAATTTGCCAGAGCGAATCAGAAGCAGAGCCAGAGTAGAAGCAATATTTTGAACAGGGAGCTGCTGGCCCAGGCTATACAAAATGCTATTTCACAAAGTATCGGCTCCAGAGTCCTTTTGTTCATCCTGCTGTTTCCTAGGCGCAGGCAGGAGGTGGCAATAGGATGTGGTAATCAATTGGCAGCAAGAAGGAGAAACAAGCACCTGTTGTTGAACAGAAGTCAAGGTGTTGAACAGAAGTCCAGGAAGTGGCAGCAGCTATATGTGCCCCCCACCTTCACTTGCCTGTGTATGCATTGTCCTGGCAACCCCCATTGTTGGCGCTGGGCTTGCGTTGGGTGTTTCTGCCGGGCATCCCAAGGCAAGATTCCAGGCAGATAAACATCAGCAGTGTGCTCAAGTTCCCATGAGTGTTGTGAGGCCAGGCTGTTTTCTGCAAAGTGCAGCCTTTCTGTGAAAAGTTTCCTTTCTCCAAGGTTTTCCATCTCCAGTACCCTTTGCGAGCCCTAAATGTGTACGGCATAATGCAAGACAGCCTCACACTGCACACCCTGTTGCCTGAATTGGTCTTTATATTTTGTATTTATTTTTGATCTGGTAAAGGAGCTCAAGGCAGGGCGAAGTGTAGCAGCACCATGGAGAGCTCTGAGTGAGCCACTTGCTCCAACAAAGACTGGAGGTGGACTGAGGCCTTTGAGCCCCTGTCTCTAGTCCCGACTCCTAGGCTGCACCCCTTTTGTGAGAACTGCAGTCTATAAAGGGCCATGCCTCTGGTTTGCAGACTGCCACTTCTTCATCACTTCCTGCCTGGTGTGCTGTTGGACAGATGAGGTAGATTGGAAGGCATCCAGTTCCTCAGGCCCAGGGGAAGACGTCCATGTGGGCCCCAGCACTGGCTCTATAGGCCCTAGTGCTGTGGGATCTGGTCCAGGGGGCTCCTGCACACCAGTTTTGGATCTAGCAGCCCCCTGGTTACCAACCTCAGGCTCAGAGTCAACGTCCAGCTTCTTAGCTGGGGTCTCTGCAACCTTTGGTTTTGTGACTCTGGGGGGTCACAAGAAGTTTATATGCTGGTGTGCTGTGATTGGGTGTGGAATTACACAATATCTTACCCTCTATCGTGGCGTCATGGTTGGGGCACTTTTCAACACTTGAGGATCTATTTTTGAAGTGAATGGGAGGGAAATATCCTGCACTATGCATAAAGCTGTGCTGTCAACAAAAGAATGGGAAAAAATATACAGACAATTTCTTGCGCCCAAGGGTGGCAAACAGCGAAATACAATCTTTAAAAACAAATAATAAAATCATAATCCAAACTATAATATAGCAAAAACTTGGCTGCTCAAGCTGATCCCTTCTAAAGTGGACATCTTTTCAGAGTTGCTTAAGTTCCCTGCTGGGATGAAATGCTTCAGATGTGTTTTTCAGCAACAGGTGTACAAGGATGTGGAATCTGATGTCATATGTGAACATCTGAAGTCATCCTCTGTACCAAAAGTAGTAAAATCATGGTAGTAAAATCATATATTAAAGCCAGCACTGTAGGGAATCCACACAAAGATTCGAAACTTTTCTTTTCAGTGTGCCTCTTCTGCTTCTTATAGAGACTATTTAAAAAAAGATTGTGGCAGGGATTGTATCCCAGAATCTACTAAAGCTTGATCTGTAAATCAGGTAAGCCGAAATACTTAGATATAGTTCAACTATTTTGTCTTTACTGGATTTTTCAGCATCCTATAGTATGCCACATGTCATATCTGAGTTTTGTCACCTGGAACACTGCCCTGAGGTCCTCAGCTAGTACTTGTCCTTTGTTGTCTTTCTGGAGAAAGGCTAAAACTATTTTTTATTTAGCCGAAAAAAAATTATAAGCTGTTCTGATTATATTTATTGTGTCAGTTGTATGGCCTGTTCTCTATTTTATCATAGAATCATAGAGGGTCATCTAGTCCAACCCCCTGCAATGCAGGAATCTCAGCTAAAGCATCCATGACAGATGGCCATCCAACCTCTGCTTAAACACCTCCAAGGAAGCAGAGCCCACAATCTCCCAAGGGAGACTGTTCCACTGTCAAACAGCTCTTACTGTCAGAAAGTTTTTCCGTATGTTTAGTCGGAATCTCTTTTCTTGTAACTTGAAACCATTGGTTTGAGTCCTACCCTCCAGAGCAGGAGAAAACAAGCTTGTTCCCTCTTCCATATGACAGCCCTTAAGATATTTGAAGATGGCTATCGTATCTTCCCTCAGTCTCCTCTTTTCCAGGCTAAACATACCCAGCTCCTTCAACTGCTCCTCGTAAGGCTTGGTTTCCAGACCCTTGACCATCTTGGTTGCCCTCATCTGCACACCTTCCAGCTTGTTAACAGCCTTCTTAAATTGTGGACACAGAATTGGACATAGTATTCCAGGTGTGGTCTGACCAAGGCAGAATAGAGTGGTACTATTACTTCCCTTGATCTGGACACTATACTTCTGTTGATGCAGCCTAGAATAGCCTTAGCTTTTTTCTCCCCCCCCTTTTTTTTTCTTTTGCTGCTGCATCACACTATTGACTCATGTTAAGCTTGTGGTCCACCAAGACCCCTAGATCCTTTTCGCATGTACTGTTACATATTATTGTAATGATGGTTTTAGTTTATTGAATTTTTGTTTTGATGCAGAACCAAGTCACACTTTTAATTTAATTAAAACAATTCAAGTAAGCAACCCAGGGACACGGAGAAATTATTTGCTGTGTCCACCCAAGTAAATTGAAAGGCTGGCTGTTCATTTTAATAATGTTTACAGTTCCTTTTATAATGATCATAAAATGGGCTGAAATTACAGAGCTGAGTAATGGCATCCTCTGATTATCCACGGAACATAATCTGCATAGAGCGCTTCAGGGCGAGCTTTTCTGCAGCCCAAGAAAGCAAACTTTTGCTGAGCTCTTGAGGGGACCACCCTCATACAAGGGTAGCTCTTTGCAGAGAATCTGAAAGGAACACGGAAGTCAGCATTGCCACTGCTATTGTAATAATCAATGCCTTTGTTATTATTTAGCCACTGTCATGGTCTGTAAAGCCTATTTCGGGCATGAAATGAATGTGTCCCTTCAAAAGTACGGTAGTTGGACTATAATTACCATTGGCCATGTTGGCTGGGGCTGATGGGATTTAAAGTCCAACAACATCCAGGGGGCATAAGACCATAAGAGTAACCTGCTGGATGAGGCCAATGAACCATCTAGTCCAGCATGCTGGTTTTAGAGTGGCCAACCAGATGCCTATGAGAAACCAGGTAGCACAACAGGGAGCACTCCCCCCTCCTGTGGTATCTAGCAACTGATAACTGTTAGGTGGATTTGTAGCTGGTTGATTGACCAAACCCAAAGAGTGCTCACTAATGGTTCCTCAACATCCTGGAGAAAAGTGACAAGTGGGGAGCCCTGCCACAGGGTTCTGTCCTGGGCCCATTGTTGTTCAGCATCTACCAACTGCAATTACATTTTATGCCCAGGTAGAAAACTGTGCTCTTTGAGCCAGCTTGTGCTCCTTTTAAGTAAAAGTCAAAGGCTCATGTCCACTGCCTTGTAAGCATCTACCTTGGACTCAGGGCTGCCTTTTTTCACCATCACCCAACTGGTCCTCTTATACCCCCAGACTCACATGGATGTGATACGTAAGCCATGAAGCACAGGTACACACAGACTCAGCTTGAATTCAGGCTGTGCAGAAGCTTGAAGGAGCAAAGCGTTATCCTTCAGTCTGCTGTCCCAGGTACATAAAATTCCTAATGGTATGGGGATTGCTGACTAAGAGAACAAATTTCAGTATATTGGAATCAAATCAGTTATGTAGTTTAAAGACTGCATATTATAATTAACTGGCATTGATTAGATACCGATTCTGCCTCAGGGGAAGGGAATAACATGATCCACTGTTTTATGTGGTTTCAAGCATATATTTGAAAGTAAAGTTGTTAAAATGTAAGCGCTCCCATCCTTCCTATTACTTTAAAATGGCATCCTTTCATCTTCAGTCAACTCACACTCGATATCTACCATTATATCTGAGATAAGAAGCAGGCATACACTCACTTAAATATAATTGTGGAGTAGCTGGAAAGGAGCATTACCTGAGCTAGCCTGAGACACAGCAGGCCCTCCGATTTTCTAAGGAATTGCATTGCTGAGACAATAGTGGTAATGTGTTCCATGTGTGAGGAAATCAGATGGAATTTCTGGTAACACGTCCAGGTCTTCTGTGGAGCCAACCAGTCAGTATGAAGGGCAACACTGGAATTCTTTTTGAAGTGGGATAAACCTCAAGGGCAGTTGAGGATGAAAATATTGACACCTCAGAAGAAACTGGAAAGCATTTATTGTTTGATATAAAAGGTGGGGGGAAGAGAACTAATATGATTTCAGTTCAGTTCTTGCAAAAACCGAACGGTTTGTTTGATGTTTACATTGAATCAATCTTACTGAGAATGCCTGCTGTTTTTCCACAGCGGCATCTAGAAGTAATTGAGAAGCAGTCATGTAGGCCTTTGGTCTTATGGTACATAGGGGGACTGACACACTTTTACGTTAAATTAGATAGACATTTTACTATATTCCTGTGGTTCAGTAAATATACTATTCATTATGAGTTTTTAAAATATTATTGTTAAAATATTTTTAACATATTATTGTTATACTGGTATAACATAATGATTATTATACACACACATTTTAATACAAAATAAAATAAAAAAATTCCTTCCAGTAGCACCTTAGAGACCAACTAAGTTTGTTCTTGGTATGAGCTTTCGTGTGCATGCACACTTCTTCAGATACTACTTCTTCAGGTATCTGAAGAAGTGTGCATTCTTCAGATCTGAAGAAGTGTGCTTCTTCAGATACTACTTCTTCAGGTATCTGAAGAAGTGTGCATGCACACGAAAGCTCATACCAAGAACAAACTTAGTTGGTCTCTAAGGTGCTACTGGAAGGAATTTTTTTATTTTATTTTGTTTTGACTATGACAGACCAACACGGCTATCTACCTTTAACACATTTTAATAGTTACAGTACCCTGGTGGTTATACCAGGCCTTTGGCTGATTAACATTCTATGGTCTTATAAATTTGTTTGTGGGAGCGAGTGTGGGAAGTGTTATTGGTTTGTTCTTGTTCTTGTTTTTATTATGTATTTTGTATTCTCATTTTGTATTTTTATGTTGTGAACTGCCCTGTGATCTTCAGATGACTACTACTACTACTACTACTAATACATAGCAGCCTTGCATTTAACTCTCAGATCAGAGCATCCTCTCATGGGTATTTCTGTTGCTATTATTTTTTCCCAATGCTCTGTTGAATGGTGCTTCTACTTCCTTCCCAAGTATTTATGTGTTGTTAGCTTCGACTGTTATCCGGTCATTAAATCCCCATGACTATGCCTGTTAAATGAACAACAACAGGAAATCTACTATAACTCATTAAGAGATTCCACTTTTGACACACCTGCTCATACAGCTAATTAAAAGCATGACTGCAGTGTAGCTCTCTTACTTTCAATGGGTGCAGTGTTGAATCCCTTTGTTACATACACCTTGCCTTACCATCCCATCCTTTCACTGCTACTTTAATTATGCATGCATTTAAGATCTCCTCAAATGCTCATGTTGTTCTGGGTCACCTAAGCTTTCCTTAGAGATAAGTGCCCATGGTTTTGTTTCTATAGCATTGCCAGCGTGGACACTGGATTACATTACCTTTAAAATTAATCAATTAATCACATTACCTTTAAATTAATCAATGAAGCTGGAGACAAAAGCTGCTTCAACTTCTACTTTGAAGTTAATTTAAACATATAGCATGAATCTCCAACTAGCAATCTTGCAGCCTTATGTATGACTCCTACTAGTAACCCTGTATTCTTAAACTTCTTGTAGTAACTGTAGGTACAGGCAAAAAAATTTTTTTCTGTTCCACTGGGGCTTGAGGCTCACTTCTTTGAGAGAACCACAGCAACTCTCTCCTGTGCTTGGTGTCATATCACTGCAGGCAAAGGATAGTTCTAAGCTGCTTGCAAAGGAAGGATTGTGATTGCGCTCCAAGTGTGTCCCCAGTTCTTTCCATGAAGCTAAAAGTCTTCATTTTTTTTAAATGTAACTTTTTCTGCTACCCTGTACAGTGACAGAAGTAGCTGTCAATAATAATAATAATAATAATAATAAAACAACGCCAGCTACAAATACTCTCGCAATTCTCTGCAGCCTCAGATTGAATCCTAGCCGGGGCTGCAAAACGAAGAAACAATTTATTGCAGTTGTGGCTTGAATGGAAGCAAGCTTGAACCTTCAATTACCTGATGTAATAGGACATAAGATGATTGATGGCCCTCCTGTCAAAGTGGCCCATGGAGAGTTGGCAGCTTCTGGAGATTAATAAACTTGACTTCCAGGGCAATTGATCTCACAAGATAAGTGTACAAAGTAATCTCATTCAATACGGAACCATCAAATTACAGTACAATTCACACCCCCTTTAAAAAGGAGCAAAGATATGAGAATTAATAAATGGTAGATTGAAACAAAAATGTGTGTCTCATAGCAGCTGTTCAATCTCCCTATTTTCACCAGCAGAGCAGCTCTGGAGTGTTCTGACATCTGAGGTGTTCCAACAGCATAGTAGGGCTTCTTCTGCCAAATGCTATAACCCAAGGATAGCCAGTGTGTTGCACTCCAGATGTTGTTGGACTACAACGCTCATCAGCCACAGCCAGCATGGCCAATGGTCAGGGATGATGGGAACAGTAGTCCAGCAACATCCAGAGGGTACCATGTTGGCTACCCCTGCAATAACTTCTCAGTATTTGATTGGATCCTAAATGTCACAGTATATATGTGACCTCTGTTTACTTCAATAAACTTTCTGTCAAGTTTACATTTTTCATCTTTTGTTGATTTTGCTGCCATCATAGGAAATATTTTTCTATGTCTTTGCAGAGCCAAGTACTTGAGGCGCAACACTCTGTTTAACTTTAACCTAATAAAAACTTGACTGGTTTTGTATTAGCATTCCAACCTTGTATTGGAATGAGGTCAATTTGTTTTCCATTTGGTTCACACACACACCCCTTTCTAATAACGTTATAGTAAAATGCTTTTCTTCCTGAATGAAGAAAAATGCTTGGTAGAAGAATCTGTTTCCTCATTTGTTTAAAAGCCCAGTCTTTTGTTTTTGGAGTGCATGTTAAATTTTGCATCCTAAGCACTGCAGCACTTTTAAAATGAAATAAAAAGGAACAAAATGGATAAAGGAATACTTGTTGTACAATATTCACCCAGTTCAGAGGGTTAGGGCACTTCTGGGTGGGGGTGATTATCACCTGTGCTGAATCACTGTGACTGACACAATGTTCAATAAGGGCTTTCATATCAGGGGTTTGTGACAAATGTGTTGTGTCTTTGTGGCTAGGGTTGGCAATCTCTCTGCCTGTTGGGATCTGGCTTCAGGTAGCCTCAAGGTGAGACCCTGGTGATGGGAGGGCAGCGAGGGAGTGTGAAGGGCTCAGGGGCAGTGATGTCTCCTCTTTCTGTTCCATCAGGCTTTCTGGACTGTGCGGGTGCACAGGTGGGATGGGTGCCGCCGCCAAGGTACATGAAATAGTCAGTAAGGGGTGATGGGAAAGGAATGATGATGGAGGGACATTACAATGAGTCCTGCTGAGGTGCTTCCTAGTAAGATTGATCTATCAGGGAACATTGGGTGTGGATTGCTGGGGGGTGGGGACGGGACTGTCTGCCTTTTGTCAGGCTATTGGTCCACTCAGTGCTCCTGCAGATTGGCTCAGGTGTGCCTGGGCACCCCCATTCCTAGGGTGGAGCTGTCCTAGGTATCTGGACCAGGGACCTCCAACATGTAAAACATAAGCTCTTTCATCAGCCTAGCCCTCCTCTTGTAGGTGGTGTGCTCCTGGCATCGACTGTTGGTTATGAGGGTGACACACACAATATGTCTAATTCCTGTCTGCTCCTGTGGCTTGGTGAACAGGGCGCTGCAGTGTTTGCACTATGGGTTCAAGTCCTGGGATAGTTCTCTCTTTGGCCACCTGACATGACTGTTGCCCTACCTCCTGCCAGGCATTCCAAGTGTGAATGGGGGCATGTTGCCTCCTTCCCCTCACTGAGGCTTGAATGCCCATCTCCTGCTTCCCAGCTCTGTACCCCATGCAGTGATCACTGGAGGTTGCTGCTGTTGGTCAAGGTGTGTCCTGACCACTCTCTTTGAGGAAAGGATATTTTTCTTCCTGAATAGGTCTTGGACACTTATCACAGGAGAGTTGTGTGTGCGTTCTCGACCATCTGCCTGCTGCAGGAGTTGTATAGTTGCTGCATTATGAAGCCACTCCTTTCTCTTTGTGTGTTGTGTCCCACAACTGTGATTGAGGACAACACAAGAGGATTTGAACCAGTGCTGATAGGGATAGGTTGTAGGGACAAGAATAGTCGGGGCAGGGACATTGCTGACTGGGCCTTATGGAGTGGGGTACATGTGTTCCCACCACTGTGAGTTCATTGGCTTCCTCCAGATATGGTCAGCATGTGGGTATTGCTGAGGTGGGAACAGGGTCTGTAGTTTTTATGCCATTATTGTATACTCCAGTTGTGTGGTCTCCCCCTCCCAGCAGTGGCATATCTCTGGCCCTGGTGTGGAATCTGCCTTATACTGATTAAGACTCGCTAACCCATCTTGCACAGAAATTGTCTACACTGACCAGCAGCCACTCTCTGGGGTTTCAGGCAGGAGCCAGCCCTACCTGCAGGTGCCGAAAAGTTAACCTGGACCTTCTGCATGCAAAAAAATCTGCTCTACTACTGAGCATGGGCCCTTAGGATTTCTCTGTCCATTTTCCTTACACAGTTCTAAAATACAGAATAATGAATTGCTCTGCGACAGCACAGCAGGGTTTTCATTTGTCTCAGTTTGGCTTGCTTTGGCTTTTTACTCTCCAAAAACTTCATTCGCATTCTGGACCGTGGGCCAAGTTTATACTTGATGCTGCCTGATTTCACTAGGGATGCTCTTGGCTAGAGTTACTACAGAAATGTAATGTGAACCATAAAACTGCATAAAAGCATCAGAAGAGCAAATATCCAACTGAAACCACAAAATATCTATCTAGATTTCTTCTCCCTCCACCTCTAAAATCACTAACAGCCTGATCCCTATGCTTAGTTACACAGGGACAGAGGGAAACTGACTTCTACTGAGTTAGACCATCGATCTATTCAGATCCAGTACTGTCTACATCAGGGTGGGAAACTTTATTTGCCTGGAGACCCAGTCCTTCATGGCTAACATGGGTTCTGGGGTTGTATGTTGGCTGTGAGTGGGGCCACCCCTGTGCTGGGCCTGGGGGTAATCCGAGAAACGAGGTTCAGGTCTGGTCCAGAATCCAAAGGTTCAGCGAGGAGTCAGTCTGACAGAGCGAGGAGTCAGTCTGACAGAGCCAAGGCAGAACACGGGGCAGGAAACCAGGCAAGGGCAGGTACAGGATTTAAGGAGGATCTTGCTTGCAGCAATGTTGCTCCCGCAACCTGGGGCAGGGGTCCGACAGCCTTTTATCTTTGTCGGGGCAACGGCCAGTCCCGATCCCCTGGCGACTCACCTCCCTGTTTCACCCGAAGGCGAGCACTCCTCCTGCGAGTTCTCAGGTCTCTCCTTCTCTCAGACCTAAGTCCCTGCAGCTTGGGAGACTCCGGTGGGTTACTGAACTCAGGGGCAGCCTCAGCCTCCCCTGACCAAACCGGTAGTGGAACAGCTGTAAGTGATGGTGCAGCTGAAGGCAATGAGGTAACCTCCGCATCTGGAGTCAGGACAGGCTCAGACCCCTGACTCGGCCCGGCTGATGTTTGCTGCAGGGGAATCTGTGCAGACTGGGACTCTTCAGGATCAGGCCCCGGACTTGGTTCAGATGATGTCTGAGGCAGAGGAACCGGTGCAGACTGAGACTCCTCTGGTTCCGAGTCTGAGGCCAAGCCCGAGTCCCAGGCCATCACAACCCCATTCTCACTCTCATTCTCTCTCTCTCTGATATATGTGCATGAATACATGCAGGGGTGGCCTATCCCATTTTGCCACCTGAGGCAAAACTAGAAGGTGCAGTGCTCACTGCCCCCCTTTTGCTGCTCCCTCTCTGCTGAAGCACCACTTACTAGGGTTGCATGACAGAACTCTAGCAAGATCTCACCAGAAGTCGATGCTGCTTCTCTGGCAGCAGCGGGGGGGGGGGGCGGCCAGGGCACTCACGGGGCACCACCCTGCAGGATTCTGCTGCCCAAGAACACCTCATGGGTGAGCCGGCCCTATATACACACGTATCTGCTTCTCTCTCACACACAGCCTGATTCATTCCCCCCCCCCCCAATTACTGGTAATTTATATCCAGCCCTTCTTCACAAAGAAGCCTGAGGATGGCATATCCACCCACCCATTCATATACATCCACACCTCCATTCTCACACTTTAATACACCAATTCATGCATATACATGAATATACCCATCTTTCAATTCTCCCTCCCTTTCACACAATCCTGCAATTAGGCTTGAATTCAGCATTTTAGCTATTTTGAAACCTAACTGATGGAGATTGGGGGGGGGGGGGAGAGAGCTAATCTTCATGGAGATTGCAGCTGAAGAGAGGATTCACTTTTCTCTTTCCAGCTGCATCTTCTATTAAAATTACACCCATGCAGGAAGCGGACTTAAAAACAACCTCCCATTGCCTCCAGTGGGAGGCTTTATTCAAGTCTAATTGTCGCACTGGGGTGATTTTGTGGAGAGGGTGGATTGCAGCACATGGGTATGGGATGGTGAATTTTTCCTTCCCCAGCTGACCCCTGTAAAATGCTCTCTGCACAGAGAAATTAGGGTTGGAAACAGCTTTCCACTGGTGTTCAGAACTGCTGGCCACTGTCCTATGTGGTCAGTTGCATAACTGCAGGCTCTTAAAGAAGATCTGACCTGGTTTCACCTACCTCTTTTAAAATATATTTATTCATTTTATAAGAAACAAACAAACAAGTAAAAAACATAAAAAACATAAAAAAATATTATACCATACCATCATTTTTTACTGCTTTGGGTGACTTCCCCCTTCTGGGCTTCAATATAAATCTTCTTTAGCAATTTCCAAAGATTGGTTTCACCTACCTCAGCTGTCCATTGGCTCCTTCTTGGCGAGAAGATCTATAAAGGTCTTCCTTTTCCAACTAAGTCTTCGTGTGTGTGTGTGTGTGTGTGTGTGTGTGTGTGTGTGTGTGGTTGATTGATTGATTCTAACTCTTGGTTGTCTTAGATCCTGATGGTCCTTCCAAAGTCCAGCCCTGACAATTGGCTCCAATGGTTGGCAGTGCATGTGTATGTGGGTTGCAACATGCAATGCACTGGGAGTCTTAAACCTTCCTTCACAGCATGTGACATACACACACCCTCCAATGCTCCCCACAGGGCAATTGGGTTTGAAAACAGCCTTCCATTGGAGCGAACGGGAGGTTGGTTTCAAGACTTACCATACTTAGCTGCCTGGTGAGACTGAGGGCTGAATGGGGAGGACTCATAGGAGAGGCAGATTTAGGACAGTGTGACCGGTTCGGTCTCACTGGGTATGGATCCTCAGGAGTGTTGCTGGGGACACCACAACTATTTAGAATGAAGCATGAAAGGTGAGGGGGCACCCAATTTTGGTGTCACACAGGGCACCACTGAAATTTGAGACTCCAAGGTCTGACACTGCTTATAGGCTACATTTGGGCCGTGGTCTGATGTTTCCCCACCTCTAGTTTATGCAGAGTGGATCTCCAGGCTTTCGAACAAGGATATTTCCCAGCCTAATCTGGAGATGTCTAGGATTGGATTTAGGGCTTTTTGCATGCAAAGCATGTGATCTACTATTGAACTACATACAAGTAAAAACAAGTTGAAAATCAAGAGTCCAGTTTTCATTCATTTTGAATATATAATTTCTAATCTGGAGATGTCTGGGATTGGATTTAGGGCTTTTTGCATGCAAAGCATGTGATCTACTGTTGAACTACATACAAGTAAAAACAAGTTGAAAATCAAGAGTCCAGTTTTCATTCATTTTGAATATATAATTTCTAAAAGGTAAATAAACAGCAAAACAAATTCTGATTAATAAAATACTTGTTAAAACAAAAACAAATATTGGCAGATAGCAGTGCAAGTACAATCAACAATGGAAATGGGGGGGGGGGGAGAATAGCCTAACAATTAATTAAAAGCATTGGTGAATAAAACAGTCTTAAGTTCTCACAATGGCCAGCCTGTGTGGTGCCCACAAGGAGAGCATAAACTCTCATTCAGGACTTAGTCCTCCTTTAAATATAAAGTTCTCTAAATGACGCTAACCACACTCATGTTCTCATAACACCTTTTCAGTGTGCATTGTAAAATGTTGTGCACTGCAGAGTTATCTGCAATTTATACAATAAGAATGCCAGTGATTCTTTACATAAGTGGGACAGGAGCCAGAAACTGGTATTCAGAAACATAACTTAATATAGTGTCTTAACAGCCTTATCCTCCATGAATTTGTTTAATCCTCTTTTAAATTCATCACTCAAGTTGGTGGTGGTCGTTGCTGCAACTTTCAGTAGCAAACTCCATAGTTTAACTATGTGCAGTGCAAAAAAGTACCGTTGTCTTGTCCTGAATCTCATTGGATGACCCACAAGAACAATCTAACTTCCCTCGTCAGGTTCTTGTGAGGATAAAAGTGGCGATCATGTCCACCACCCCAGCCTCCTTGCAGAGAGAGTTAAAATATAACAGGAACATTATTTTATAAGGATTCTGCTTGCGGGCTTCCCATAGGCATCTGGTTGGCCCCTGTGAGAACAGGATATTGGACTAGATGGGCCACTGGCCTGATCCAACAGGCTTTTAAAAATGTTCTTAGGATATGTGAAGCTCATGATTTTGGAAAAATGCAGTAAAAGCCTGGTTTTGTTCTACCATCTTTCTGTAGGCTTTACTTCAACTGAAAGCATAAACAGGTTAATAGAACCTGGCAATACAGTCCCAGCTAAATCCCTAAGCATTTTTTTGTGTTGGATGTTGCTGCTGTTATGCTCCAAGCTCAGTAGATCATGGAATGGTTTAAGTTTCCTAACATGAAATGCCATCTTGGTGGGAAATTTAGCAGATGACAAGGAAACCATAAGAAACATTTTAACTAAGTGGCATCAAATGTTAATGCCAATCAGCTATTCCAGGCAATCAAGAAGTATACCCAGATGGGCATTTTCCATGAAGCAAGACCAGAAAAGAGGAAGGGAGGAAAGGTGCTCCCCACAAAATTCACATGGGGGCAGGGAGCGAAGAAAAGTGAATAATCAAGATTAAATAAATGCACAAACAATGTGGTTTTGGGAAAGACAGGTTTGGTTTTGGATTATAATATGATGGGCCTTGCCAAGTTCCAGTTGATTTCAAGAGAAGTGCAAACAGGTTTCATATGTTCTGTAATATCAGCAGAGGAATGGCCTGTTCCTGCACTGTCTTTTTGAAAAAGAGTAATTTTTTTTTAAAAAAAATATGGAATCCGTATGCTGCAAGAGGCCATTGTTTGGTTGCACATCTAATGTAAGACAGCCGTTGAAATGTTGCATTAAACACACACACACACACACAGAGAGAGAGAGAGAGAGAGAGAGACCTTCAAGAACACCCCAGTACATTTATTTCCATTTTGCAATAAAAGAAAATCAAAAGGTGCACCATTAGATAACTTCAAATAAACAACATAGTTTCGTTTTGCTGTCAGAGGTGCAGAAAAGGTAGTATTGATTTACTTGCACAGAACTGAATAGTCAAACCAAGACTTTGCTTAAAATGCATTAAAATGAACGATGATGGAGGTTACATTAAAGCAGGAAAGTATTTGTGAAAGGAAGTGTTTTTAAAGGAAAAAGTTCACTCTATGGGAGCGGACCAGAAGCAGTTACTGGGGTAGGGTGGGGGGAGGTTCTGTAATTATTACTTTGCCTGATAAACGATGCTTCCAGATGGGTGTTTATTATGGGGTGGGGGGTTTCGATGCAATTGCTTTTGCAGGTTCTACAGAATGTCATTGACATAAAAACGACAGGTCATATTTCTCCTCTATTTAATCTGCATCTACCCTTTCCAAGAAACATCAAGTTTAAAAGGCTGTTGCCAAGAACCCATTTGTGGTAACTGAAAAAATCAATTTACAAATATTAAGCTCCCATTAAGAAGCAGCATTAAGGAACTTACTCTTCCTCCAGTATCGGAGGAAAGGAACCTTTGGATCCAATGTATCAAATTTGTTTTTCCTTCTACATAAATCAACTGGAATTGTTACATGGCTGAAGCCAAACAATCCTTGAGATCTGTATCTAAAAAGGTACTTGACTTGCCAAGCATAATATACTGCTTTGTCTGTGGCTGCACAAACTAAAGATGGCTATTATAAGCTCTGCTGTGTTTGTAGTTAGATTCTCACCATTTAAGGGTATAATTGTGGGGGAGGGGGGGCAAGATTTACCAGATTGAGCAGATGTGTGGCTGAAATGACTGATTCCTAGCTTAGCTAGTGTTAAGTCCTCAACCCCATCTCAACTGAAGATACACTGGTGTTGGGATTCATGATGACCTTAACAGATTGAAGAACTGACCCAAACTAACAAAATGAATTTCAATAGTGACAAATCGCAAGGTTCTGCACTTAGGCAGGAATAACTAGCTGCAAAAATATAAGATGGGGGACACCTGGCTTGCAAGTAGTACATGTGAAAATGATCTAGGGGTCAAGAGTGTGATGCAGCTGCCCAAAGAACTAATGCTATTCTAGGCTGTATCAACAGAAGTATTGTGCACTAATTAGGGGGAGTAATAGTACCGCTCTAGTCTGCTTTGGTTAGAACACACCTGGAGTACTGTGTCCAGGTCTCGGCACCACAAATTTAAGAAGGAAGGTGTGCAGAGGAGGGCAACCAAGGTGATCGGGCATCTGAAAGTCAAGCCTTATGAAGAATGGTTGAGGGAGCTGGGTATGTTTAGCCTGGAAAAGAGGAGATGTGATAGCCATCTTCAAATATCTAAAGGGCTATCACAAGGAGGATGGAGCAAGCTTGTTTTCTCCTGTTCTGGAGCGTAGGACCCAAACCAGCGCCTTCAAGTGACAAGAAAGGAGATTCCAACTAAGCATCAGGAAGAACTTTCTGACAGTAAGAGCTGTTCAACAGTGGAGCAGGCTCCCTCGAGAGGTGGTGGAGGTTTTTAAGCAGAGGTTGGGTGGCCATCTGTCATGTATTATCGAGTTGAGGAGGTTGGAATAGATGACCCTTGCGTCCAATGCTGGATCGGAAACCCATTCAGCTCGGTCACATTACCTGGCAACCTAGAATGGAGCACTATTTTAAATACTTATTTTCTCTCTGCCAGGCTTAGGCAGAGCAGCTGCTGAATGGGGTTTGGATCTGGTACAACTTTAAATCATCTTAACTTACACCAGTGTGCTTGACACCAGTTTCTTGTGCATAGCATTGCTCCCTATGTTAAAGGCAAACGGACCCCTGACCATTAGGTCCAGTCGTGTCCGACTCTGGGGTTGCGGCATTCATCTCACATTACTGGCAGAGGGAGCCGGTGTACAGCATGAAAAAGCCGCCTCTGGCGAACCAGAGCAGTGCACGGAAACACCGTTTACCTTCCCGCTGGAGCGGTACCTATTTATCTACTTGCACTTTGACGTGGTTTCAAACTGCTAGGTGGGCAGGAGCTGGGACCGAGCAAAGGGAGCTCACCCCGTCGCGGGGATTCGAACCGCCGACCTTAAGATCAGCAAGCCCTAGGCTCTGTGGTTTAACCCACAGCACCATCCGCGTCCCCTATTACTAAGAGATTAATTCAAATATCCTTTGACTAGTACTTTTCCTATTTTGACCCTCCCTCTGTTGGGTTGTTGGGGGTATTTTTTTGAGCTCTATGCTTTCTAAAAACTTTGCTCAAAAAACAAAACAAAAACATTTTGAAGAAAGAAAAAAGCAGGAACTGGATGGGCCTCCAACTTGGATCTGGAGCATGTTTCCAGATTGGGGCCCACAGCCTTTTATCCAAAACAAAATTGTCCATATTAATTGATTTTAAAAAAGCATGAATAACCTGCCTAACATGTAGTTTGGCCCCGAGATTCTGGCAACCAGCTAGAGCCAAGTCTCTTTGATCTTTGGAAGCCCTCTTGGTATAGGTTGCTGTTGCCATTTTCAGTGTCATAAAGTACATTGCACATTTACATGATTGGCTGATCCTGCATTTGTTTGTTTGTTTATTTGTTTGTTTGTTTGTGTAGTGCTGGAACTATGCTGTATTCCCATCCACTGCTGCCCACTTTTACCACTGGGAATATTCATAATCCCTACCCCTGCAAAGGCAGATTGCCTTTGATGAATGAGTTAAACAAGTTTTGCGCTATACAGAATCCTTCCTACGTGTGGACAGAAGGATAGCTTTTTAGTTAGCTATATTTACTTACCGTAGCTATATATATAAACTAAACTCCTTGTGGCTCTGGATGGTGATGAAAGATGTAATATTAGAGAATAGAGATCCAGGGGAAAAAATTTCAAGCAACTGGGGAGTAATCTTCAAACAGCAAGGTATGACAGAAGGCAAAGGATTTTCCTCAAAAGTAAACAGAAAGGGCTTTCTATAGGGATGGGCTGCTGAGGTTTCTACCTTCTCTCTTGCTGCATTTTTCAGGTTGATTGCCTATATGGTACTTAGTAGATATTGAAAGCAGATATTGAGCCTGGGAGTTGTCCCTCAGAGACCTTCCCTCTCTGCTCATTTTCTTTTAGATGTGCACTGAAAGCTTTTCCCCACAGCTTATCTCCAGTGATCTTTTACTCTCTCTTTTTTTAACCGGCCATGCCTTCTCTTCCTCCCTCCCCCTGCCCAAATCACTCTCCCTAGCCAGGATTCCCCCTCTTCTGCCCCTCAGTCTGGTTAAGACTGGCTTGAAGTAATGCAGACCCCAGAGTATTTGTACTTGAAGAAAATGGGCAAGACATAGGAAAACTACAACTCAGTGGAATCAACCAAACTAAATCTGCTAAACAGCACCAACTCATCTCATTCAAAACTCATTTTAAATAAGGACACTTCTCTTAACAACCAGAAGAATGAGGTTGGGTTGCACAATCATTTCGTGTTTTAAGAATATGCTGAGAAAACGTCCCAAGATAATAAATATTTTTATGAAGGAAATTGCACTTGTAAACGTCCTAAGTAATAAAAATAAGGAATAGCATCATTCAAAGTTGATTGTAATGGAATTTTTTAATGTGCTGCCTGGGATTAAATAAATTTAAGCAGTGGTTTATCTAGAGTAATACTATATCTGAGTTCTACCAGCTGTGGGGATACAGATTTCAGAAGAGGCATTGCTATGCCAAGAGATATGCCTGCCACACACACAAAAAACATGCTGGTGGAACACCTTAGATGTGCTGAATAATAATAATTTTTTTTAAAAAATGACCTGCTGTTCCAAAGCTGGATTGTGAGGGGTCAAGCTTCTCCAGGCACACAAGTAGGATGGGTGCTGCCGCCAGGGTGGTGGGGAAGGGGCAATGGGTCCGGCTGGAATGCAATTTGGCAGGGCTGTCAATAACGGGGGTGGAGTGGAGTTGGTCTGTCATATGGATTGCCAAGAAGACAGGGTGGGCCATGAGGGCTGGCCGGCTGATGCAGATTGGTGCAAATAATTTTTCAAGGGGTGTGTAGACAGGGTGTGTGCTTGTTCTAGCTGCTCTGTTCTAGCTGCACACCTGCCGACTGGCTCAGTGACTGCCTTTCTTGACGTTCCCCAGCCTTTTGAAGGAGTGTCTCCACCCCCATCGTTCTGCCCTGACACTGAGGTCCAGTGCCGAGGGCCTTCTGGCGGTTCCCTCACTACGAGAAGCCAAGTTACAGGGAACCAGGCAGAGGGCCTTCTCGGTAGTGGCACCCGCCTTGTGGAATGCCCTCCTACCAGATGTCAAAGAGAAAAACAACTACCAGAGTTTTAGAAGACATCTGAAGGCAGCCCTGTTTAGGGAGGCTTTTAATGTTTAATAGATTATTTTAATGTTCTGTTGGAAGCCACCCAGAGTGGCTGGGGAAACCCAGTCAGATGGGCGGGGTATAAATAATATATTATTATTATTATTACTATTATTATTACTATTATTACTATTATTATTATTATTACTATTATTATTATTATTATTTTATTTTGATCCAGAGTTGAGCAGCCTTCTGCTTGTTAAGCTCGAACACAGTGGTTGATTCGGCCTACCATCCCTGACAACCTCAAGGGCATTTTGTAACACACAAACATGCTCCAAATTATGTACCACTTCTAAAGCAACATCATTTCCTGTATTCATCCCTAATCTAAACTAACATTGCCTGCCTGCCTTACAGTAGTGTTGTCTTGTGTGCCCATCTATTGGATGTCCAGTATAAAACCCATTGGGAAATACTTTATATTGGAGCCAACCAATGAATAATATGCACAATTCCTTTGCGAGAGAAGAAAAAGAACAGGATGCCTTTCTTGGATAGTACAAAGGAAGTTCTCTGTTACAAGCCTCTGTTTTGAACCTCAGACCATTTTATCTTTGTGTGTCTGCACTGGTAAAATTTCATTCCCCACATTGTCCTGTAACAGCATGTGCTGTTAGAATATGTACAGTCCCAAAGTGCAAAGAGCTGCAGAAATCGCTTGCCACTAGTGCCCACCCCCCTTTAAAATGCTTAGACGCAAGTAGATTCTTTGGATAATGGCTGCAGCCTACCCTCCACTTTCTCTGACTTGCAAGGAAAGGATGTTACAAAAAGCAGCAGCCCTACTCCTTGGAATTGATGCCGTCCAGCCCTTTGAGCTACGTTTTGAAGTCTTGTGAAAACAGAGGGAATGCTGTTTGCTCTTGGGACTTGGTCTGCATTGACCATACCTGTACTACGTCTCTGATGTGTGGGAAAACACTGACAGTTTGAAATAATACACTGGCTTAGAGCTCCAGGTCAGGAACAGCAGCTTTTCTGGATGGGATTTTGCGATTCCAGCCATAATGAACTGCAAGAGGTTATGTATTTACAACCTTGGAGAAGGTGGGTCAGCACTGCCAAACAGCAGACTAACCAGCGTGTTTATTTTCTATTACTTCCATTCTTGTGCTTATACTTTTTTCTTCCTTAAATAGCATTTTGACTTAAAGTAGCGTTTTCTTGTTTTACTTGGATTTTTCCTGATCATTAGAGATGATATACTGATAAAAAATACCTGGATGTAAATAGAAGTGGGCCAATCACTTTGGTTCCACCCCCCCCACCCCCCCACCCCCGGATCCATGGCTCTGGACACAAGGCACTTTATTTTAGAATCAATGGAGACCACCCAAATACTAATTCTAAAAATTGCTCATTACTAAATGCCCCAATATTTTGAATCTCATTTACCTTTCCAGAACAGGCTAGCCAGGAAGGTACGCCTCTGAGACAAAGCTTTGCCCAAGGTTATTCAGAAACCTTCACAGCTAAGCAAGTGTTAACGCAACACAGGATCAAAGGAAATACAGTACTCCTGCCAACCTAGCAGTTCGAAAACACGCCAGTGCAAGTAGATAAATAGGTACCGCTCTGGCGGGAAGGTAAACGGCGTTTCCGTGTGCTGCTCTGGTTCGCCAGAAGCGGCTTAATCATGCTGGCCACATGACCTGGAAGCTGTCTGCAGACAAACGCCGGCTCCCTTGGCCTATAGAGCGAGATGAGCACGCAACCCCAGAGTCGTTCGCGACTGGACCTAATACTCAGGGGTACCTTTACCTTTACCTTTAAGAATGCAAATGTGGGGACTCTCCCTTAGGTACAAATGGAAAGCTTAGGAGCAATGGGGTTAGGAGTGATGCAGTCAGAAACCAGAGAGGCTGCACAGGAGGGATGTTGATACTATGGAATAAGCTGGCATGTTTTGGGGGTGCTGCTGCTGTGAGCCCCTCCATTGAAAGCTCCAGGTTGTTTAAAAGGTAAAGGTAAAGGGACCCCTGATCATTAGGTCCAGTCGCGGACAAATCTGGGGTTGCGACGCTCATCTCACTTTACTGGCCGAGGGAGCCGGCGTACAGCTTCCGGGTCATGTGGCCAGCATGACTAAGCTGCTTCTGGCGAACCAGAGCAGCGCACGGAATCGCCATTTACCTTCCCGCCGGAGCGGTACCTATTTATCTACTTGCACTTTGATGTGCTTTCAAACTGCTAGGTGGGTAGGAGCAGGGACCGAGCAACGGGATCTCACCCCGTCGCTGGGATTCAAACCGCCGACCTTCTGGTCGGCAAGCCCTAGGCTCTGTGGTTTAACCCACAGCGCCATCCGCGTCCCAACCCCAGATTGTTTACCCGTGTTAATAAACCATATATCATAAAGTCACACAGCCCCTGTTGTGCTCCATTCCCAAAGGAAACACGAACCCTGCATAGCACGCCTGCAACCCTTGGAATCCTGTGCAGCCGCTTGGTGGAGACTGGGAAGGCGTGTAACATTATTATTAAAAAGCTGCTTTTAATGTGCCTATAACGTGATGACTCACAAACACCCACAACAGCATTTTCAGCTTCAGAGAACTCAAAGTCACTGTAAGATCCCCTTTGTATTAGCTCCAATGCTGTATTTTTAGGTTTTTAAATTTAGAACGCTTCACTGCAGAGCTCTCATTCCCAGCCCACAGTTTCACCTTATAGTGGTCCTTCATAGTTATAATTTTGTTTGCCCGGTTTCCTTTACTGTGGTTGCAATGCTAGCTAGGCAGGCTTCTTTGGAAATAAAAGTCCCATTGAAAGCAATGGGCTTTCGCTCCCAAAGCAAAGCACACACTTCGCACTGGTGCAGATCATCTTGTTTACATGGAAAAAGCATCAGATCAATTAGTTTTAAATGAGACATGTGGGGTTGCTTTGGCTGATTACACACTGCAGCTGACGACGCTTCACACCCAATTTTTCTTTTCAGCCATCCAAGCTGAAGTACCTCCCTTTTCCAAACGCTTTTTCGTTTTCATTTATCATCAGCTGCGATGAAATCAAAACAGCTGTTCTGACAGATACTCTTCCTCAGTCAAACTTCCATCGTACTGTTCCATTTCGGTTCCCACCCTTTCGAGTTCCCCGAGGAAATCCTGTGTTGCTCTTAAAGCAAATGACTCGGGCGGCAACCCAGCAAAGTACTTGGGTTTGACCTCAAAACAGAGAGATCACTTCTCCCCGAGTCCAGCTGCACATTTCACTGTTTAGCAGCGTTATCCCCTTAAGAAAAAACACATTCAGGAGTCTGGATGCCTTTGCTACAAGTAGCTCCATTTCTTGACTGGGCTCTAAGAAGCAGAGCAAGCATTGACCTTGAGAAACCTGGGAGCAGGAACGCAGCCAAGGAACGCCTCACAAAGCCCAATTTCTTGACCTCCCTGGACAGCGTATAATTGACTGCACTGAGTGGCCCTCTTGCTCCCCCTTGTGGTCAATTTAAAACACCTCCTACCTCTCCCATAAGAACACAGGAGCCCTGCAGGATCAAGCCAATGGCCCATTTATTATGGCTTCTTGTTTTCACAGTGGCCAAGCAGATGCTTGTGGGATGCTTAAAAGTAGAGCATGGGCTCCTGTTCCGGACCTAGCCCTCCTTTTAATACAAAGCAACAAGCACCCCATGATTCTTTACATTCTGGGCAAAGAAATAACGGCATACTACGGTATCAGAGGCACCACACCTCTGCGGTTGCTGGGGAATACAAGCAGGAGATGTACTCAGCTGGTCCCTGTGGGAACAGTTGAGTTAGGCCTTGGGTCCGATCCAGCAGGGCTCTTTAAAAAGCATTTTTTTAAAAATTGATTCAGGGGGGGAATGTGTAAATATAAAAAGAAAACAAAGAATTAAAAATGTTAATATAATATAATAATAATAATAATAATAATAATAATAATAATAATAATAAATTATTTATACCCCGCCCATCTGGCTGGGCTTCCCCAGCCACTTCCCCAGCACAACAGGGCTCTTCTTATGTACTTCGTATCTCTGCATTATGTAAATTCTGTGTTCTCAATCTCAGGTTTCTTTTAGCTTCATTGGAGCCAGACTTTTAGGTACACTCTGTTCTCCTGCTCTGCCTCTTGCTAGGCAGTGCCTAACTAATCATCACCCGCTTTGGAATGCATTTCTGATCCAAGCGCTCATGACAATGTGTCGGATATATTTAGGTTTCCTTCCTTGGGACACTTGGTGGCTCCTAATGGCTTAATCACTGTGCTACTGTTGTTTACACTTCTACCAGGCAAACCACGACCGGGTGGAACGCATATTGGTGTTTGCATTATCTACTTTGCGTAAATTTTGCAAACGTCTTTTTCAATAGGAAGCGGGGAAGAAAGCATAATGCTTTGTGCAGCTTACCTGGTAACTGGCAGGTGCTCAGATCTTCCTGGAATCTGTCCAGTCTTTTTCTTTAAAGCTCAGTCATACTACTTGCCTTTTCCATTTTGAAGATGGCAAGTTCCAGTAGTCCACTGAACATGTGTGTGGTAGGGTTATGTTATACAGGTACAAGCAGGTGGAAGTTTGACAATTAACTGCAACAACCTTTTTTTAAAAAATAAAAATAATATAAAATGAACCAAGGAAAACGATCGGTTGCAGAGAAAAACGTCACATAAAACTAACAATTGGTTTGATAATACTGATTAACTGAGGTTTAGGGGGCTTAGTCTGGAATATTAGCAATCTCATACAACTAAGTTAAATATATGAAATATCTCGAGTAAATATTTTTCCTTTACCAGCATTGTATATTGTAAGCATGGATATTGTACTACTCTTTTAAAAATTCGAGATCACTTTTCTGCATGTGCTCATATTTATTATGTAATTCTAAATATCAGTCAATTTTTATGTGATATAATACCAAATATACTTTTAAAAAGTTAAATTACAGACGTTGACCTGGATACTCTGATAGGATAACTTAAGAACATTACCAGAAGGAAAGTATCCCTTCCTTCCCCGCTCTGATGCTGAACAGATCTTTGGAAATAGCTAACATTATATTTAAATTTTTAAAGTAAAAATGTTAAAAATGAGCATCTGTAGCCATGTGCATGTCCAGTTAACAGTCCCCTGGTTATAAAATGTTTCTGAAAATAACAAGAAAGGATACTGCTATAACCTGTGTTTGGCCAGGTGGGTCCCTGGCATACACAGACTGATCCTTGTGCTGCTGTGCCTCTTTTCTGCTGCCCACATCACCTGTCTCCTCAGCTGCAGGTCCCTAGGCTTTAGCCTTGTAGTCCAGCCCCAGCAGCAGTACTGTCCCCCAACAGCCCTATGCCCTTTCTCATGTTGTTCTGGGGCCCCCAACCCTACAGAGAGGCTTTGTAGAAGGGTGCAGGTGGTTGCAGAAAGGAGGAGTGGTGGTGGGAAACTCTTCTGTGAACGTCCTTAAGTCAAAAGTGGATGGAGTGTTCACCTAACTTCCCAACATGGAAGTCCCTGCCACTAACCAAGAGCGGGAGGGGTAAGGCAGCAGGGTGGTTGGTGCAGCGTGGGTGCAGCAGCGAAGCCAATCTGATGTTCCTGCCGCTGCACCCACACCATGCTGACCTCTGCTCTTGGTTACCAACAGCAACCTCCGCATTGGAAAGCCAAGTAAGCAATTCTGTCCCACGCCACTCGACCAACCGCTGTGGACTTAAGTTGCCTTAGTATTCCAGCCTGTTCTCTTATAACAAGCACTATAAAGTTGAGAGAAACATCTCACATATGGCTGGTGTATATATCATAAGCTACAATTCATATTGAATCACAGAGCTTTTTTTGTGTATTGCTTTGCACTAAAAAAACTCACAGCCCTAAGTTCTTTTAATGCAAAACTTTAATGTTTTCCCGGTGCATTAAATCTTAAAAGGGTGCCCATAGGAAACCCAGTAAACGCATTAATGTTTAATTCTGATCAGATTAAATTGTGAGTGGAAACTGTATCAGGTCCGCGTAGGTCTGCAGACCTGCTTCGTCTGTTCAATTTGACTCCAAGATACAGTGCATATTAAGTCACACCGAGTGTAATGGAAACCCCTTCTGCTATTCTGCGAGGAAGTTCCTCTTCTATTCTTCAGCCTTTGCAATGTTTATGGCTAGCCTCCCCCAACCTGGTCCCCTCCAGATGCTGCTGGACTCCAAGTCCCATCAGCCACAGTCAGCATAGCCAAATGCCCAGGGATGATGGGAGTTGTAGTTCAAAAAAATTGATAAAAGGATCAGCAGGAGTAGCAAAGCAAGGATAGCACAAAAACAGCACAACGTTGGTACCATTGTCCCAACTGATACCATGGTTTAGGAGGCACATGCCTCACACCCATGCACTTCTTGTTTTTTGGCAACTATTACCGCAGAAAGATATTGCCTGAATGCAAACTTACAGCCCAATTCCATACCTGTTTACTTGAAAATTAAGGCCCCCCCCTGCGTTCAGTGGGGCTTCAACACACATCGGCATACTTGGGATTGCAGGCTCAATTTCCAAGATGTGCAACAATCCTGCATGGAGGTTATATTATTAGGAACCTCCTCTTGGTGGACAAAATTGATGGTAAAACTAACTCAAGAGTATGGATGGAGAAGAAACCCTGCCCGAAGGGCGGGGTACAAATAATAATAATAATAATAATAATAATAATAATAATAATAATAATAATAATAAATCCAGTTCAGTTCATATCTAAAGGCAAACCTACCTAATTTGAACTTCCCAAAACAGTTCACTTTCTGAAGTGTAGTCTTCCTTCAAAATGAATTTTGCAATACAACTCTGTTAGGAGATTTTCACTTAAACGCTGATAACTTTCCATGGAGATTTTTCTTTCTTTCTCTTTCTTTTCTTCTTTTTAACTGACGTAGAAACATGAAGAGCTGAACTTTTGGTAGTTTTGAACTGAAGACTGGAATAAATGAAAAACTGAGAGCATCCAAAATTTGGCAGATTTGCCCATCCATACTCATGACACGCTTTTTGAAATATATGTTCAACCTGTCCCTAATGCCAAGATAAGATACTATACTACAATTTTGCTCTTGGTGTACAATAACTTGTGTACAAGAAGTAATTGCATGGTGAGCTCTATACTTGCCCATCCCTCCATCTAGGCACACAATCAGGAACTGCCATATTTTTCCGTCTATAAGACGCCCCCATGTATAAGATTTTGGGGGGACTTCGATTTAAGAAAATGGGGGGAGATCTATCCATGTATAAGATGCCTCAAATTTTGGACATTATTTTTAAGGAAAAAAACCTAGTCTTATACATGGAAAAATACGGTACTTCCTACCCAAGGCATAAAATGTTTTGCAGAACAGGACCCAGACTAATCTTCCTTAATACATTGCAATCCAGAAGCAGCTGGATAGTGTTTCAGAGTTAAGAACGCCTGCAAACCTGGAAGTATTTATTGGCAATGCAGAGGAAACTAAGCAAGCAGCAACACGGATGTATAAACCTCCCATTTTGCTTTGCAAAACAGAGGGAACCAATGCTCTCCAGAGTGCTATGTAATACAAGGCTGAAGATTTAGCTTACTTTCTGGTACTGCTACACATGGAGACCGAGGTGAGCAAGTCATTATTGATGTCCTTAGTAAGAAATTCAATTCTTCCAGCGAAACACCATTCTTTTTTTATTGTGCTTTCTAGTGTGGAAGGCAATCCCCTTTCCTTTCCTTTTGCAAGTCACTACTGTGACAAATGTCATGACAGGAGAAGAACTGACCACAGCTGACACTGGTGTGCTGACAACTCAGGAGCAACGCAGCACAACATGGTAAATACCTAATTTACCACAGCAGGAGCTTGCAGATACATACCAGTGAATAAAAGGTATGATACGCTATTTGGTTAGCTCTCATCTGTCTTAGTGTGGGCCCCAAAGATAACAAGTGTTTAATCTTTCCAGACTTATACAAATGGCTGTCACTTACACAGATGGTGGTTTCTCTGACATACTAGTGCTTTCCTGTAGAATAGTAATTATCTTAGATTAACAGCAAATTTACTTCTATTAATCTCACCCACATGATATATATGGCAGGGTGGAGGCCCTGTGCCCCACCCACCCCGATGTTGTTGGATTGTAGTTTCATCATCCTTGACCATTAGCGGCTGGGGCTGATGGGAGATAAGAGTCCAGCAACATAGGGAGAGCCACAGGTTCCCCATCCCTGACGTATGCACCAGGCCTCGTGTATCTCAACATCCCCAAAAGTATGCTTAATTGGGACTGGGGACAGGCCTTTTTCAGTGGCCATATTAAGGCTCTGGAACTGCCTCCTGTGAGAAGAAGAAGAAGAAGAAGAAGAAGAAGAAGAAGAAGAGGAGGAGTTTGGATTTGATATCCTGCTTTATCACTACCCGAAGGAGTCTCAAAGTGGCTAACATTCTCCTTTCCCTTCCTCCCCCACAACAAACACTCTGTGAGGTGAGTGGGGCTAAGAGACTTCAGAGAAGTGTGACTAGCCCAAGGTCACCCAGCAGCTGCATGTGGAGGAGTGGAGACGCGAACCCGGTTCCCCAGATTACGAGTCTACCGCTCTTAACCACTACACCACACTGGCTCTCATTTTGCTCTCTCAATACTCTTAACGTGGACAGCTAAAATCTCTTGTACCGTAAATGATTTATATATCCCACCTACATGTATATCCCAACTTTCCTTCAAGAATCTTAAGACGTGCATAGTCTTTCCTACTTTACATTCACAACAACCCTGCAATGTAGATTAGGCTGAGAGAGAGCAACTGACCAAGGTTACTCGTTGAGCTTTATGGCGATTTGAACCTTGGTCTCTCACATCTGAGTCCAATACTGGCTCTCCTGCCCTGATCTATTTTAAACTTGCTATTCTGTATTAGTTTTTACTCCATGGGGATGCCAATTGTCTTAATAGCTGCCTCGTACTTGGTTGTGTTCTGCTCCTTTTAATAATTTTGTTTTACTGTATTTGCTTTAGCTTGTCGTTAGCCTCCTTGAGCTTCTTAAAAGAAAGGTGGCGTATGCGCGCTTTAATGAAGGAATAGATTTAGACACACAAGGCCAAACCTACAATTCTTACGCTTGCTTTCATCTCCTGCACACATCTGAGGTGGAGCGCCACTAAAAGTGCACAAATGATTAATTGCGTCACTTAAGATGGCGATCTGTGTTTTTTGTTTTAATGCAACATCAACTTTACCATGTGTCAAGAGAGGAAGCGAATTAGTGTTGCATTAACAAAACAGGTCACCACCTCAAGTGACATAATTACACTGCAATCTGTACTGAATAGGGCTCACTCCCAAAGCAGTGGGTAAAGGATAATAACTTTGATGCCTCAATTTTTTAAAAAGAGCTTTGTACAAAGCAGCCAGAAGAATGACGCCACATTCAGCACACCCTCGCCTCTCCTTCCTGTAGAGTTTGTATCTAGAGACAATCATGTTCAACAGGTTCACAGTCAGTTTTCTGCAATTCCCACTATAGCTATCTCTTCTCTGATGCCAAGCACTCCAGCTTGCCTGTCTTGGCCTGGAGGTTTGTAGTATTAGCATATCTAGAAAAACACTACCTGTATCTTTTGTGACTAGAACACACACGCACCCAGTATATGTGAGGGCAATTGAACTCACCTGTTTCTACAGCACTTCCCTTTTAGGATGCTTCCTTGATTTCATTCTCCAGCTCAAGACCAGCCTGAACATTTTGATCAGAGGGACGATAGCACACCCAAAAGCCAAAAGGAGGAGCTAGAAATACAGGTGCAAACATAAAACGGAATATATGGCAGGCTGCCCTCCAACTGGGTGAGAACTCACCTGCTGATTACATGCGCTTTTGCAAATTTGTCTGCAGACAGCTTCCAGGTCATGTGGCCAGCATGACTAAGCCGCTTCTGGCAAACCAGAGCAGCGCATGGAAACGCCGTTTACCTTCCCGCCAGAGCGGTACCTATTTATCTACTTGCACTTTGATGTGCTTTCGAACTGCTAGGTGGGCAGGAGCTGGCACCAAGAAACGGGAGCTCACCCCATCACGGGGATTCGAACTGCCGACCTTCTGATCGGCAAGCCCTAGGCTCAGTGGTTTAGACCACAGCGCGACCCGCGTCCCAATAGTCATGTCCTAAGGACTTGCTATTAAGAATATGGTGCCCAGTGTTGTGCTAACACTGAACAAATGATAGGGCCCTAACTTTGTCTTGTAATATAATCACTGTGGGACCAGCTAGGCTGATTTTACTGAAATGAAACCACTGACAACGTGTTCAAGGCTCATCTGTACCACAATGTAGCCTTCCTGAAACTTAACACGTTTCAAAACTGTTTCAATCAATGACGTATGGTTTTCCTTTTTATTTGCTCATGTTAGCTAGATAAAGTGAGCACAATGAAATCAAAGGGATTTAAATCAGCTAAGACTGATTTGTCCCACTGATTTAAATGGGTCTGCACTAAGCATGACTAACATCCATTACATCTTCCAGATTGCATCACTGTCTAAGTGACAGTAAAAATGCAGTGAGAACACTTATGTACACATTGCATGGAATCGTTACAGCTGCGAAGGCCATCATTTACATGTAACATGGGAGACAATGGGAACTGTGGTCCAGCAGATCTAATGTTCATAAGCAAACTTCACAAGTTGATCTAAAAGCTGATTTCAGAAACAGTTTTATTTG
The DNA here is from genome assembly GCA_034641385.1 of Darevskia mixta. Classification (NCBI taxonomy): domain Eukaryota; kingdom Metazoa; phylum Chordata; class Lepidosauria; order Squamata; family Lacertidae; genus Darevskia; species Darevskia mixta. The sequence continues at coordinate 15,994,889 of JAWWNH010000030.1, forward strand.
GATTTCTTTACTTCCCCCCTTCCTGCCAAAAATGTACAGTACCTTGATTTTACAATATAATTAGCAACCAAGACTTTTAAGAACAAATCCTTTAAAAAGCAAACAAGCAAACACAGAAGATTAAAACAAATACTTGCACTTTGCTATCTTCATTTTCACAGGCATCATCTTAGCAAAACCCTGTGACCAGAACAAGTGCTCAACACACCAGTAGGTACAAGGATATCCCTAACAAATGCCATTCAATAAACTCTTAAATACAGCAGCAAACTCAGAAATATGAACTCATACCGTAGTGGGATGTACAATATAGGCCCTTTAACCATGGAGTTCCTTCACTGGTAGCCCAGGGAAATTGTTGCCCATTGGATCACACAAGAACCCCCCAGTAATGAACAGACATTAACACAGTACACATATCTCCTTCTCCCTCCTGTAATAGAAAAGGGATGGGAGGAGAAGGGAGGAGAGCTGCAAGGTTGATAAAGAGAGGCTGGAAAGTGACTGGAGAAGGATTTTTTTTCCATTGCAGCCATCAACCAGGGAGGCTATAAGTAGTTTCCATGGCACCTGATTTAAGGCTCCTGACGGTGGCTGAATGAAGATCTCTTATTTCAGCTTCCCAGCCTCAAAAACACTGCAACTTTTTTGGGCCCGGTTCTGGGGACACACCTCCCCTCCTCTTTTTTGCCACCCTGCAAAGAGGCAGAGGGAAAGAATGCATGCAAGGGAAAGGTGCATAGCCCCAAATCCATGGCAGGCCACCAAGGAAGCAGTTGTTCAATGGCTGCTCTTGTACCCCCTGAACACGCTACTTGGAAGTGGTTTTAGACAGCATAACAGCAAGCTACACATCCTCTGTCCCTGCTTATGTGAACAGAGGGCCTGCCACATCTCTCTTGGGTGTGCACATGTGTGTGAGCTGTACCTGTATTAGCAGCACATCAACCTCTTTTTAAGTGAGAGACACATAGTCCCCCGCTGTGCCTGATATTTCGAACTATGTTGCACCAGGTCTCCACAAATTCGACAATGAATAGTTCACGCCTACCCCAGGGCAGGGCAATAGGCACCCTGTTCAAATATGCTGTTTCTACTTTAACATTTCCACTGAAGGGAGAGTTTCTACTTCCAGGGAGATGCTGACATGTGAGTGCTTCCAAACAAGTGAGCTATATGCAGCTGGGCTCACCTCTTTTACCCATCCCAACCCTGAAATTATTGGGTGCATCGGGTGATGACAGCAGAAAACGGCTATTTTTGCAGTTTGCATCCTGGCTGTGGAATGGTCTCCCCAGAGAGACTTGCCTAGTGCCCACTTTGTGGTCCTTTTGGGCTAAGACCCTTTTATTTTCCTAGTCCTTTGACTCTTACATTTTAAAATCTAACATTTATTTCTTGGTGAGGATTTGTTATACTGATTTTGTTCTCCTGGTTTATATCTTATTGTTTGTACTTGCATTTTACTGTTATTAAAAGTCATCCAGAAAACTCTGCTATTGGGCAGCATATAAATATTGTGAATGAATGAATAAGAATAATGACTCTAAAAACCAAAATCCCATTCTGCAGCAAGCACTGGGACAGTGTGATTGCAGTTCATGCCTCTATTAGCAATCTTTCTAGGGAGATACACATACCACAACTTCTGAAAATAAAATTGGCCTTAAAGAATACATACGTGCTGGAGTTGTCTCTCTTACTCTGTGCAAGTTCTGTTGGGCTGCTCCCAACAGAAGGACCGAGAAGGAAAAATTCTCAGTAGGCTGTTATCAACAAGCAACACATGGGAGAGAAAGAGATCTGCATTTTTTTATAAGATCAAGTACTTACAGGCACACCCCAGCTCTTTAAAAACCAAAGACAGCAAAAATAAATTACATAACACCCTAGTATAAAATAATATAAATATCCAGTGGAAGTCACTGAGAATTAACTGGCTTTAATCCAAACTCTTCTCTTTAAACTGGCAGAGGCACAGACTGCCCTTCAAATTTATCCAGATCTGATTACCACCACTCATCGAGTAAGTCCCTAGATATATTTTGTCTGTCTCACCTACTCAGATGTACCATTCAGAAAAGTAGTTTCAAAAAGAGGACCACGAGGGCTGGGAAAGGGATAAAGTCTTTGAAGCTACCATTTTGTCCCCACTTACTTGGGAGTCAGTCCCACTGGACTGTGAATAATTTTCTCTGAAGTAACATTAGTACATCTGGGGAACATTGCAGTCATTTCAGCGTGTAACTGTACCTTGTGTTTCACTCTGAAAGGTGAAGCAACACTATACCAGCATTTTACCAAAACAAATACAACAACATAAAACCAACGAGAATTTTCCCTATTTATTTTCACTGACAGACGGCAGGTCTGCGACTTGTTTCTAAGTATGTACTAAAAGTAAATTCCGGGCACAGCAATAAATATTTTCAAAAGAAACATGTTCACCTTATCCCTCTCTTGCAATTCTGTATTCTGTTGTAAAGACACTTTGCTGTTCACAACATACCTGGGTAAGGCATTTTGGTAAAGACAATGAGAATTTGCAGTGCAATCCTAACCATGCCTACTTAGAACTAAGTCCCATTGAATTCAATAAGGTTTACTCCCAAGATAATTTCTGAATTTTTTGAAACAGAAACTGAACCACAAGTGGAAGGGTTTGCAAGTGTTTGTTTGTTTGTTTGTTTGTTTAAATCTTACAGGCACAAATGCTTCTTCTACAGATGAGAAAATGAACCACCAGAAGTAAACAACACTCTTAGTGTCAAACACTCCATTAGTTCTTTCTGCATTGCTTTCAAAGTGTTTCGAAGACACTTATTCATAAACATTTCTGATGAGGTAGTTAAGCAAATAACCCCCATTTTATAGGTGGAGTGACAGAGAAGGATGAACTGAATACATGTCTGGCATAATCCTGTTGACCAAATGGTTCATTCCTATGCACAATCAATGGAACTTAACTTTGGGGGGTTCTTAATTCCCCAGTGAGGACAACAAAACTGCATTTCAAAAACGTGAGCAATCCAGACATAGCTAAGCACCACAACATGCTTGTTTATTTATGTTTATTTCTCTGAGTGTTAATCAAGCATGTGCTTGAAATCGGTGGCACTTTAAAAAGTGCCGAAGTCTTGGGTATTTTCCAGGTGCTGAGTCTTGGGTATCTTCCAGGTGCTGATGCCATGTTGGGGCACTGTGGTCGTGGCTTTGTGGTGCAAAGTCACGACCACAGTGCCCCAACATGGCACCAGCACCTGGAAGATACCCAAGACTCAAATAAGCCCTGTTTCCCCCACACACATTCATACGCACATTATGCAGCGATGTAAGTTGCAATGAATGGAGCTGGATGAGTAGCAATATAGAGAACATCATAGACCTCTTATTGTCTGTAATAACTCACTGTCTGCTACCTGAAATATAGGCAAGGAGAGGGGACTTTCAAGGCTCTACACCAAGGATGAGGAACCTGTGGTCTTCCTGACCTTGTTGGATGACAACTCCCATAATCTCTGACCATTAGCCATGCTGGCAGAAGCGGATGGGTGTTGAATTCTAACAACATCTGGAGGGCTCCAGGCTCTCTGTCCTGCTTTCTGTCCATGGTTGAACCAGATTGTGTCCCAAATGTTTATGGTGAAGTAATTAATTACATTTTCTTCTTATGAAAAACTTGTGAATGACTATACTGACTGCTGGCAACCAAACTGGAATTAGAATCCAGGTGCAATTTTAATTCTCAGCTCTGTGCGCCAACAACTTAAGCAGGAAACTGTAATGTGCCTATTTGGGCAATTACTGTGTGCATGATGCCTTGCTTGTAAGGCAGGGGTGTGCAGCCTGTGATCCTCCAGATACTGTTGGACTACAATTCCCATCGTTCCCTGACCACTAGCCACATTGGCTGGGGCTGATGGGAGTTGGAGTCACACAACAACATCCTGCTGTAAGGCATGTGGACAACAACCAAATGATTTTAGCTAGTTTCAAAGTACAGTACAACACCCCCGTACAATTTTGCCACGAGGAATACTATACTAAGATGGCTTTTACTGATTCAAACGCAGAAAATAGTCAAGTTACAATTCTGTTGGAATGGCTAACTAGGTGGGAGTCTGAACATAAGAAAATAAGTTCAAAAGAAGCTCAGAATGAGTAAGGCAGAATGGTAACATTTTTGGTCTGCCTGCTCCATTTCTACATATTAAACATGGAGAATTGTGGATTCACAACCTTTTCTGTGGCCTCTCAACTTGAAAACGTTAGCCTCAGAAAGGGATAAATATTTTGATGCCAGTCCTAAGGATACCTTTTTTTTGAAAAAGTGCAGCTGATGAAATGGACTGTGGTCCTTGAAAATTTATGCCTTAATAAATTTGTTAGTCTTTAAGGTGCCACAATAATCCTTGATGTTCTCGCTCAGAAGCAAATCCCATTGATTTCAAGGAATCTAATTCTGAATAAATGTGTTATGAACCGCCCTGAGACCTACGGGTATACAGCGGTATACAAATTTAATGAATAATAATGATGGTGAACCAATGCTTTGAAGTGCACTTTTAGCTGCACTCTTAGGTAGGTACAACTGACATATAAATGAATGTACTGCAGGCTGCACTTTCAGACATTCTAATATCTAGTATGGTCAACTTGGGACAAAAAATAAATAAACTGAGAACCGGAACATGTTCTGCAGCAACTGGAAACATTATGTTCTCTGTAGAAATTACTATCTTTTGTGGCACATATATCACATAAACTCTCAAACAAAAAAAATTGCCAAAGCCAGCAGGTTTCCCTTGGTACGCACAGCGCCTGCCCTTTATAAGTGTGCATACAGATGTTTTCAGCATAACATCCGCTGGTGCACTGTTTTACAAAACACAGCTGTAAGCCTTGCATGGCTTGAGGGCCACATTCCGTTCTGGGAAACCTTCCAGGGGCCTCACACCCGCCCAGAGGCAAAAGTGGGAAGAACAGCAACTGTAAGTTTTAACTTTATGCAGTAGGCTAGTTTCCGCACTCATACACCTTTCTATCTTCCGTCCAGACAAACAAGGGGTCATGATCAGAGTTCAAGATCACATTCCAGCAAAAACACCTGAGGCTGGTGTGAAGCAGGGCTAGTAAGGGGTGTGGCCTGAGAAGAGGAGGCGTGTCAGGGGAGGGTGTGTAGCCTGGGGGCGGAGCCCTGAGGGCTAGACAGATCGGCTTATAGGTAGGGCTGGTCCCTGGACCTGAGAATTCCTACCCCTGGTCTGTTAGGGAATCTTCCATAAAGGGGGTCCATTGCTCAAATACCAATGAACAATGGCCATCCCATGCCCCTACAACGTTTCGGAGAAAGGCGTTGAAACCAGACACATTACAGAAAGGAAGAATATTCAAAGCTCTGTACAAATCTATTCCCTAAACAGCCCTCAGTGGCAGAGTTGGTGTCTGGACATAGCATATGTCTACGGATATAATGAATGTGCCCTCTTACCTATCTGGAGTTGCCTCTTGCTCACAAATAACGTAGCATAGATTTTGCCACTGACTTAAAAACAAAAAGAACACGGACCTTCATATTATAGAATCTTTCTCTCCATATTTACGGACAATAAACCATCAATTAGCAAACTATGCCGCCTTTGCTATAGGTATGCCCTTCAACGGGGCTAAAAGCAAGCATTCAAATACTTGCACCCTAGAAATCCTGCACAGAAATGTGGCAATCGATATTTGAAGCACAGATAGCCTTAGCAATGATTTTCAATTAAAAAAATGGTGATCTAACGTGATCTATTTTATCGGAAGTCTTATTATTTCTTGTTATGATATAAATTGGGTTTACACTGCCCTGGAATTAAAATGGGGTGAAGGGCAGTATATAAAGATTTCTAAACAAATATTTGCCCTCTGATAGATCCAGTAAAACACATGTAAGCAACCACAAGTAACAACCCCTGACTCGGGATGGTTAGCATGCTTCATATCCATGGATCATGAAATGACTCCCGACTAGGAAAAAGGCTGTTAGGTCTGTAGGTGGAAAGAGTAGTAAAGTAAGTAGCTGTAAGAACAGCTAACACCATATCAGCACCATAAGCTTTTATCTGTAATTGAGATATATATAGAAGCCATCACATGGTCTAAATATCAAATGTATTTTTACCATTCGCCACGGCCTTTCTGACATTGCTTTGCAGGAGGATGCCCCTTACGATGTAACTGGTAAGCACAAAAAGCAAAACAAAAAAACCCACCCACCACTCTTGTTATACTGTATAAACCTCTTTACAGGCTCTTTTCAGATTTAGATTGGACTCTGAGGTTTCTCATAGCAGTGAGAGTGTTAACTCCTTGACTTTTCCATTTTCCAGTGCATTTCTTAATTGCTGAACTCGATGCTCTAATGGCCTCTCCTGGAGAAATGCTTCAGATAAATTATTTATTTTGAAGGCTGGGTGAGTCATTTTGGGGGCAAATCATTAAAACAATTATGTTGTTCTGGATGAATTTCACCCAAACAACAACATTTATTTTTAGCAAGCCCATGTCAGATTCACTGTGCCGTATATGCAGAATATGTGCAGAATACAATAAAAGGTTAAAGCCTGCAGCTGCTCATTAGGAGAAGAGAAGCGTATGAAACTATACAAAGTCACAGACTGGGCAGACTTAGCTAAAGAGAAACAAAATGTTGATATACTGCATATTGTGCAATAAACATGTATTTCCCCAGCCAGGCCCTTTTTTCTTTTTTACATAATGCTTAGCCATAATTTGAGACTAATGAAGGTTAAGGCCACAAAATGTGTACCAAACTGTGGTTTCACATTCTAGTTTGTGGCCGATACTTAATTTATAATTCTACTGATACCTGTGTTATCTTACTGGGCTTGGTGTTTTAAATTGATTTTAACACCTGTTATTCGACTCATGGCCTGCTATTTATTGTTTTAATGTGGTGACTATAATTTTCAGTAGTTGGTGGTGTTCTTTGTAAGCTGCTCTAGAAACTTCATTAGAGATTAAGAGTGGGATATATATATATATATATATATATATATATATATATATACACATTTAATTTTTTTTATATAAAAAAATTCTAATGCATTAAAATGAAACAGTTAGCCATGGTTAAGGAAAACATAACCATATTAAGCATTAATCCGGTGCTGATAATCCTTCAGTCACCGGGTGAAAATGTTTCTTTATAAACAGTCCTTTGGCTGATTAAACATTCTATGGCCTTTTAAATGTGTTTATGGGAGGGAGGTAATTTCTTTGATTTTTTTTGTTCTTGTTTTATTATTTATTTGTGTTCTCATTTTGTATTTTTATGTTGTGAACCACCCTGTGATCTTCAGATGAAGGGCAGTGTACAATTTAATAAACAAATATAAATTATAATAAATAAATCTCAGCTCAGTTATCCAAAATATGAACAATCCTTTCCCCTCCCCTCACACAGCCCCTCTGCTCCTACCTTTTCATGACACACAACTAAACCAGGAGCCCTGTAATGATTCAGTTTCCCATTTTGCACAAACCTGAAGACAATGATTATTCGCTGCAGAACAAGTCAGGATATTAAACCAACTTCAAATTATGGTTTAATATCCTGGAAGCTGGCAACCATAGCTTCCCAGTTTGGATTAAATGGGAAACTATGGTTGACTGAAAAGTTCCTGGTTGGTTTGCTTGCTCTGCTGCAGGCATAGGCAAAAAAACCTGTTCATCTTGGCTTATTAAGCAGAACCCAACCATTCTATCTGCACAGGAGGGCCTCAGTGTTCTGGTCTTATCTGTGATTTGATGATCTAAGAGAAGAGTACCTATGTTTCAAATCAAACCAGGAACAATCCACTAATAAATGATAAAATTTATTTCCAGTGGAGAAAACCAATGGTTTGCCACCTAAACTTCATAGTATAATATCCTTGCATTATATAGTACCATGCCACTATGTCATGACAATTATTGTCACTATTTGCTCGGATTGTGTTATCTCCCCCTCTGGAAAAAAATACTGCCTTGCTTACAGCCTTAAAATGATATGAGTACTGACAGAATGTCTGGTCAAGAATAAAAGCAACTGTTCATCACAGAACAACTTTTGAAATACCCTGAACTGCTCTAGAATTTCTTCATTAAGGGGGTGGGGGTGCTCTTTATCCAAACATCTAACAGGAAACTGAAAAAACAGAGTCACCTAAAAAAACCACCTTCGGATTATCCTGAAATTAGGTGACTCTTAATGCCCATCTATGACTGCACAATGTTGAATTAGGAAATAGCAGAGGAACAGAGAGAGAGTATAGAATGACAACTTTACTTCACCTAAGTTCCTGACAAACAGTTCACTCTTCCAAGTTGATCCTGATGTTTTCGTTACATTTTGAAGTGTTCAATTTAGGCCAACCCACAAGACGTGTTGTTTTTGCTATCGAAATTCAAGGCCACCGCTACATGATAAGGCTACTTATCAGTGCCTACTAACCAAAATGGCTATGTTGTCAATATGGGAGTCTGAATATGAGTTGGTGGAAATTACAAGAGGGGACCCAGGTGGCGCTGTGGGTTAAACCACTGAGCCTAAGGCTTGCTGATCAGAAGGTCGGCAGTTCGAATCCCTGCGACGGGGTGAGCTCCCGTTGCTCGGTCCCAGCTCCTGCCAACCTAGCAGTTCGAAAGCACATCAAAGTGCAAGTAGATCAATAGGTCCCGCTCCGGCGGGAAGGTAAACGGCGTTTCTGTGCGCTGCTCTGGTTCGCCAGAAGCGGCTTAGTCATGCTGGCCACATGACCCGGAAGCTGTACGCCAGTAAAGCGAGATGAGCGCCGCAACCCCAGAGTCGGACACGACTGGACCTAATGGTCAGGGGTCCCTTTACCTTTACCTGAGGGGAAAGAGTGTTGTTGTGCATCCCGTAGGGATCTAGTTGACCACTGAGAGAATGGGATACTGGACTAGATGGGCCTTTGGCCTGATCCAGCAGGGTTTTAATTTTTTTTTTTACATTCTTATGTAGGATTATGGATCACAGAGGGGTAGCTGTGCTAGTTCATTATAGTAAAAAATAAAAATCATTTAGCATTGTGGCATCAAAAAGACTAACAGGTATAATGTAGCATAAGGTTTTGTGAACTGGAACCCATCATCACACACATAAAGAGGTATCTTCAGTTGGTAGATTTTCCACAATCACACCTGGAGGTATAGAGGGTGCAAAATAGTAAACAGTGGAGCCCAAAGGCCATGAAATTCAAGAGTCAGTAATGTTTCTGTGAAAAGCTCAGATGTATGCAAAATAAACATGGTGACCATTCCCAACTGCAGTAATTGGTAAGAGCACAATGCTCTGCGCTTTGCTATGCTAATTCAAAGCCCAGAGCGGAAGAGAAAGATTTGTTTCCAATTTGACTCTTAAATTAATTGATTCAAACTGCTTATACATTCAAATCTGGCAGAACCTCCCTTGGAAAGTTTGTTTAGTTTTTGGAGTGTAGTGATTTTCCTGTAAGCAGCAGTGTGTTCTGGGAGAGTGAAATGTTCTGCTGTTTTCTTTTTAATGTTTGATGTACATAGATTTTGGGCAAAAGATTGACCTGTTTGTGTTAGGCAAGACAGCAAAAGGGTGTTTGTTTGTTTGTTTGTAAGCAAGGAGAGGCCTCTACCCAAAGGCCAGCAAGATGATGGATGACCACGTCGGACAATGATATTCCTCTTCCATAGGTCCTGTGGCTGGCTTGATCTCTAAGAGTTCCCTTACCAGCAACAGGACAACTACGGTAGTGAGACACACACCTAAGGAGCCAGACTCTGCAACAAACCTAGACTATATCTGTTTAAGGGAGCAACATTACACAATCTAACATTACCCAACAACAAGGTAACAACATTAGACAAAGCCACTCTGTCAGGGACACATTCACCCGCTCATCTCTGAACTTGATATATGCAGTAACTTGGAAACAATGTATTTTTGCTGTCTACCTGGGACAAACTAGAACAGACACAAATCTGACACAAAAAATGGGGAAGCTCACAAACCAGGGAGAGAACATTCCAATCCTCTCTTCTGGAAGCTTGCCCCCTTTAAGCAGGCAATTAGGACCTTCCTCTTCAGACAAGTGTTTTGTTATTTGTCCGGCTTAGTTGTTTAATTATTTTTAATGCTGGCTCTTGGCTTTATCCTCACCGGAGGCACTTTTATGATTGTAGTTGTGCTGTTAATGTTTTAAAACTGCATCTGTTCTTTGAGAATCACAATGATCAAAAGCATAAATACCGGTAAATAAATCACCCAGGACACCGCTGTTGATGAACAGACAGCTGATGAACAGAACAACTTCAATAGGAGCACCCAGTGTAAAAGTGCCAAACAATAATTGCTTGTAGGAGTCTGATTTTATTCATTTAGGGCTTGCCTGTACCCAAGGTTCTCTCCCACACTATGGGTATTCAAATTAGCACAGGAAAGCTAAGAAGATTACAATCAATTACTGGCATTGTGAGTGGTCACTGTGCTGAGATTGTACAGAAATGGCACAGCATGTCTTGCCCACAATTCAGGTTGTTCTTTGCTATGCTGCTTATGATCCCATCACTGCCCCCAGTTGTGTGTGTGTGTGTGTGTGTGTGCGTGTTATATTCCAACTGAGGAAACACTTCATGCATCTGATGAAATGGGTTCTAGTCCATAAAAGCTTATTATTATAAATAATAAGCTGGTTTTCCTTCTTGGAATAGGAATCATGGACCACTGTTTTGTTTACTTCCACAACTCTCTTGAAACAGTACAGTTGCGGATTTTCTCTCTGTGCCTCTGAGCTTTATTTTCATAGGTTTTACCGATGATTTGTTTACACAATCAAAATTCAGAAGTAGTTCCCCCCCCCCCGAGTTATAGTCCTGAGATAACAGTTGCTATCAACGTGAACATAAAATTTTCAGCGTCTTTCATGAACACTTCCTTGTCATCTATCCTGGGACATCCACATATTTTTCTATGAAACTGTAAACTTGACCAAGAGGTGTAACAACCCTGCCACTGTCATATAGCACAGGAGGTGATAAAAGAACTTGCCAATGGATTGTTGTAAAGCTCTCTTTCAGCTCAACTCTGCCCTACCCCCCCCCCCCCCGGCATGTGTAAGCAAATCAGAAAGTTTGTTCTGTGGCTGTTATGCCAGGGTAACTAATAGTGCAATCATATTCCGACACATGTTAATAAACTCACTGGTGATTTGGTCCTGTATTTAGTGCTACTTTTTCTAGGATGTTCTGAAACTATGTTAGTTCTAAAGTGAACAACTCCTTCAGCTATTCTTCCAACTTACGTGCCATTTATATAAATGTGCACCCTTCACAACTGACAAGAGATGCATATTTTGTAAATGGGCACCAGAACCAGAGTACAGTCGTACTTTGGAAGTTGAATGGAATCTGTTCCAAAACGTTCGAAAACCAAAGTGCGGCTTCTGATTGGCTGCAGGAAGCTCCTGTAGCCAGTCGGAAACCAGGGAAGCCCTGTCGGATGTTCGGCTTCCAAAAGAACATTCGAAAACCGGAACAGTCACTTCTGAGTTTCCAGCGTTTGGGAGCCAAAACATTGGACTCACAAAGCATTCGACAACCAAGGTACGACTGTATAAAGCATTTTGCAAGAGACGGGCTTTATGTGTAGAGGTTGGGGTGGCTATGTTCCCTGCTTACCTTTTGTTTCTCACAGTTTAACCAACAGCTTCTGATCAAATTATAACCCAGTTCCACTATAGTTCACAGTTACTTAAACGTATTTCTATACAGAAGTTTTAAGTACTGCATTTGCCTTGGGGCCAAGGCAAGTTAATGCAAAAACAAACAGAACTCAATCTGCTTATGTTGAAAACCAAGTTCCAGTGCATATGACTTCAAAATACTTTAACAGAAAATGCACACACACACACACACCCTTGAGTGCATCATGTGCATTATCTGATTTTAAACCTCAGCAGTTTGTCAGTGCAGGCCTAGCATATATTGCTAATTGAAATAACATCTCCTAGACAGTCTGAAATTAGTAGATAGCATTCATATGGTCCATGCATATTGTTCCCCTGAAACCTTGATCCTAGGCACATTAGTTGAAAGTAAGACGGCGCGGCTTGCTTTCAAAAAATTTACTGAGGATCAAATTGTAGGAGAGTTCAAGAAACGGTCCTAAATGGCTTTTCTTTGTATCCTAAGCAGCAATAAATAAGAGTAAGTTGTATACAGTGGTGCGGCTGGAGCGCCTTTTTCTAAAATCTAAATTTGTTTCAAGAGAAACAGAAGTGTTCATTTCCCCCTAGGAGTTCAGTGCTTGATTTGGACGAATTCAGTGCTCTTCTTAGCACCTTTCTCTGAAAGGTACCAGGGCTTCTTAGAGAGTCAACCTCCTCGAGTTTTTCTGTGGCAAGCCGGCAAAATAAAATAATTTTTTAAAAAATACCCTCTGGGCGATTGAAAAGGAGACCTGCAACAGAAACCGTAAGGGGAGGCTACCTCAATCCTGTTTGCAGGCTTCCGGGACGTTGAGAAACCTCCTGATGACCAGGCCCAGGCACAGTATCAAGAGCAGCATGTAGCCTACCGTGCCCGCCAAGGTGGGCGAAGCGGGCGCGTGCCCTTGCAGGAACTGCTGCAGGCCCTCCTCGACGTAGAAGAGCTGGTCGTAGATGCTGAGGAAGGTGAAGATGTGGAAGAGCTGGTGGCTGTGGCCGATGATGTCGAAGAGGCCCGGCTGGATGCGCTCGGGGATCTTGCTGACGTTGAAGAAGGCGGCCACCAGGAGCCAGAAGTAGCGGCGGTAGAAGTGGACGAAGAGCGTGGGGTTGTGGCCCTGCAGGTCGAAGAGGAGGCTCTCCAGCATGATGGGGCACGCCATGCTGAGCGGCATGACGAAGACGAAGGTGCGGATGGCGAACGGGTAGGCGCAGAACTCGGAGCGGCTCTTGCAGCACGCCACGGTGCAGGCCACAGCCAGCGCGAAGGCCACGGGCAGCACCAGCGCGCTGTAGGCGGCCAGCGGCGCGCTGCAGTCCACGTGCCAGCCCAGGCGCTGCTGCAGGTAGCGGCTGAGCGCGCGGGGCTCGAGCAGGCTCAGGCCCGGCAGCAGGTAGTAGTAGTAGGCCACGGTGCTGGCGAAGCCGTAGTAGCTGATGGAGGCGTAGTCCAAGTAGAAGAAGGCGGCGCGCAGGCGCAGCGACAGGCAGCTGAACACATGGGCCGTGCAGCTCATGGCGAAGGTGAGCAGCACGCCCGACGCGTAGCACCAGAGCGGCAGCAGCGCCGGGTGGTGGAAGGGCACGTCGCCGGCGCCGCGCAGCAGCAGCAGGCGGCAGAACTTGGCGGCGAAGAGCAGCAGCGGCACGAAGTGCGTCCAGAAGTTGAGCGTCTCGTTGGTGGGCTGCAGCACCGACGCCAGGCACTCCTGCGCCGTGCAGTGCAGGCGCCGGTAGCCCGACAGGATGAAGCACTCCACGAAGTCGTCGGGGACCTCGTCCCAGCGCAGCAGCGGGCGGGGGCCCGAGGAGCGGGGAGGCTTGGGCGACGGCGCGGCTCCAGGGGGCGCCTGGCCCTCGTCGCCCCTTCCGCCCGCGGCGGGCATCCTCGCGCCCTCCTCCCTCGACGGCTCCCGCTGCTGCTGCTGCTGCTGCAGCCCGGCGTGGGGCTGGAGGAGAGGCCGGCCGCCTGCTGCGTGCCGCTTAGAGAAACAGCAGCCCGAGCCGGGATTGTGATGTAAGCTCACCAAGGCAAAGCCGCTTTCCTTGCTGCTGCTGCTGCTGGAGGAGTTGCGGTGGATTTGTGCTTCGCCCGAGCAGCGCCGGCGGCCACCGCCTCCTCCTCCTCCTCCCGCATCATTCATTGCAGCAAGGGCAGGAGGCAGGCAGGAGCAGCCTCGCTCGCCCCCAGCCAGCGCGCAGCAGCATGGAGAAACGGCAGGCGCATCGCCGCCGCGGTAATTCAAGCCTGGCCAGGCGCGCCTGGGTCAACGATTTCTATAGCCCAGCAAGACTCCCCGCCCGCTTGTGCCGCGGCTTCGGTTTCTTAAATCATCTGCGGGGGAAGTTTCCCCTTTCCCAACTGCGCCCTCGGTGCCGCGCGCCGGCTCAATGATTGATGCCCCCGACGCAAGGCATAGACTGCAGTGCCTTTCAGCTCTCCGGGAGCACCGATTAATTGCTAAAGCCGGGGATGCCCCGCCCACGCCGCGTGAGCCCTCCCTCCCCCCCTCCCTTGCCTGCCTTCCCATCTGTCACTTTCTCTGAATACTAGGCGAAACCCTGACCAAGAAAAGGGATCCCTTCTGCTCTCTCCACGGAGCTGTCCTCCTCTCACTGGTAATTCGATCTCCTTAGGCTTACCTTGGAGGTCTCTCGATGTCAGCTCCTGTGCTTGAACATTGGCAGGGGAGAAGGCAAGAGGCAGATATTATAGAGGCATGCACAAAAGCCATAGATTTAGGCGCAGTGAAAATTGATTTAAAGCAACATGTCGGGATGCATTCATTAACAGACATAAAAATCTGTTGCCTCATTTTTGGGCAGCCCATTGAATACAGTAGGACTTGGTTCTGCTTTTACTGTAACTGGGGGCTGTAACTTCTGACAACAGTAAACAAAAAGGACCCAAGGAGACAAGACACACTTCAGTGCTAGAGAATAGATAATTTTTTAAACAAACAAGATAGTGTGAGTCCTTAAAGGCACATCAACTAAACAATTTACTTTAAAAAACCAAATATTCAAAAATATTGCTTGTTCTGTGATAATTAACCCATATAATGACATTGTGTTGTACATTTTAATGCAAATTAATATGTACAACACAATGTCATTCTATGGGTTATTAAACTGACTGGTATATGCTTGACCTTTGTGAGATAAAGGCCTGTTTTTTCCACGCCAGATGGCATGGAATGATAGTGTGGCCATGATTTTTAGAGCTCTTCCAGACTGCCATTACTTTGGGGTGGGATCCAGACCCATCCTGGCAAATTCAGGCTGCACAATTAAAGCTGATTTTGAGCCCTTTTGCAACAAAGCCTCTTTCCCCAAAGATAAGACTTTTTTGTGACAAGGGAGTATGCACTGGAAAGTGTGGGATAATGCTTGATGCAACATTGTCTAATCTCACAAATCATGATGAATGCTCATTAAATCACTCATGTAAGCTTCTCTTACCCTTGATAAACAGATACACCAAAAAGCTGAATGAAACAGGCCTGTTATCTGTGACTGGCAGTATGGAGCAATTCCTTTGGTTTATCTAGCGCAGGGGTGGCCAACTCCCAAGAGACTGCGGTCTACTCACAGAGTTAAAAACTGGCAGTGATCTGAAGTTTGCATGCACACGAAAGCTCATACCAAGAACAAACTTAGTTGGTCTCTAAGGTGCTACTGGAATGAATTTTTTTTTTATTTTATTTTGTTTTTCCCCTTTTTGGGGGGTGCAGGGCTTTTTTTAGGGGAGCCAAAGTTGTTTAACTTCTTTGGGGGAAGCCAGTGATCTACCAGTGATCTTCCACAGACATCCAGTGATCTACCGGTAGATCCCGATCTACCTGTTGGACGTGCCTGACTTCCCTCCCTACCTAAAAGCCTCCTTCAAAACACATTACTGTATTTCAAAATCAGTTGAACAGGGTTTTCGATAGTCATTGCATATTACAGAAATGTAAGTATTCTTATTGTCCTGGGGCATGATGGCTGACCATAACTGATTCGTTTCAAAAAATGAAATGAAGCAGCCACTTTAAATTTCCCACCAGTTTTAGGTGACCAATAAATAATAAAACAGGGAGATGTAATGTATATGCAACAAATTAATAATTGAAAAGAAAAGACAAAGGAGTGTTATACTGTAAACAATGGGACTTTCCATGTGATTAGATGTTCCCATCAGTGTATCCTGGGTGGCCAGAAGCCTATTAAGATGCCTCTGTGTTTAAAACCCATGAGTGCAACAATGCCACCCCCCCACCCATGATTCTCAGCACCTTATATTCAAAATAAAAAAAAATCCTTCCAGTAGCACCTTAGAGACCAACTAAGTTTGTTCTTGGTATGAGCTTTCGTGTGCATGCATACTTCTTCAGATACCCTTTCATGCACACGAAAGCTCATACCAAGAACAAACTTAGTTGGTCTCTAAGGTGCTTCTGGAAGGAATTTTTTTATTTTGTTTCGACTACTGCAGACCAACACGGCTACCTACCTGTAACTTATATTCAAAGGCATTCTCTGCCTCCAATACCTCAAGGCAGTAGCCACCTTGTCTAGAAGCTTTATCCCCCACGAGTGTCTAATCCCCTTTTAGAGCCATCTGGTGGCACTGAATTCCATAGTTTAATTATTTGCTCTGTGAAGAAGTTACTTTTGTCATGGCCCCTGAATCCAGCATTAATCCACACACATAATTGGAGGCTGCAAAGGCACCAGCTAAGGAGTCGGATGAAGTTCAGGGTTCTAAGCTGGCTGCCAGATACCAAGAGACTATTGTAACTGAGGCTATTGGACAGGGGCCTCCAGAAGAACTTCTGGACCGCTAGAGGTCTGTAGGGACCTTTGTGGGCATCTTCCCCTGAAGAATCAGATGCCTTCCACTACACTTCACCAGTCTAGCAGCACAGGGAGTGCTATGGAATGGAGAAGGAGTAGCAGTCTTCAGGCCAGAGGATTTGCCCTTTAAAGCTCTGAAGTTCTCTGCAAGCAGGTGGAGCAGAGGAAGTCGACAGAGGGCTCCTCCACACTTCCACTTGTCCCGTGCCTAGAAAACATGGGTCCAAGCAACTTTTGAAGCAAACATCAATCCATGGAAAACCCAAATGATGCTTGCTCCGATTCAGTGGTAAAGATCAGCTTTCCCTGGAGGAAAACAGCGGTGCAAGTGGAATTCTGGATGAGCCCAGAGGTTTAAAGGCTATCAGTCTGCTCCCAACTTTTGCCAGGGCAAGTCATTCACTTGGAGCTATCCGTGGTCCTGTAACTTGTGAATAGCCTGGCCTCCATGAGATCAGGCATCAGATCAGAACATGACAATTGAGTGCATTCTTCTGACACACTCTTCCCTCTTTTCCTCCTTTTCCTGTTTGGCTCCAGACCAACCAGTCAGTGTGAAGCAATGCTTAGATTAATGGATGATGAACAGGGAGGCAAACCTGCAGTGAGCCACAAAACTTGCTGGGTGAACTCAATTGCTTATGATCTTTTGGTCTAATGTATCTCGCAAGTTGTTTTCAGGATGTGGGATGGCATCTTATTTCCTTGGAGGAAGGGTGGAATAAAAATGCAATCACTCAGATCAAGTCAGAATAAGAGGTAATGAACATTTGGAGAAAGAAAAGAGAACAAGTGCAGTTAAACAAGCCATGTGTAGCTGTCACACTAGAACAACAGATCCTACACAGAAGAAGATACTGCACATCCAACAAATTTATAATAAAATACATAGGCAAAGGAAAATAATATTTAATAAATATACAGAGTCATTCTGTATTCCAGCAGGGAAGTGGAAAAATCTTAGGGGGGGGGACTCTTTTCAGTACGTAGCAAGAGAAGTTTAGGATCTTTGACCATACCAATATATTGCTTTATCTGCAGGTTTAGTATCTATGAAGAATGATGTTTCTCTTTAACTTCATATAATTTTACATTGAGGAATAATGCTTTTCTTAAGAGGCAGCTAGTACTGGAGCCTATTTTGTGTGCTCTTTCTCCATCTATGAGAATCTGAAATGGCATCAGTCGTTATTCTGGCTGCTTTTAGGAAACTTTCTTTTGTTTGGCTCCAACTTGTATATTTGTAAACAAAGACACCACAAGTTTTCAGTGCTCTTCTTAATTACAGCAAACCACTGCTCAGGGAAGTGGGGAGCATTTAATCATACTGTTTAGGGTGCTGCAATAAAAACAAGTTGCAAAAGCATAGGCAGCTCCCATAATTCCCCTCCCATCCCCCCCCCCCTTAACAACCATGGAAAGCGGTGTAAACTAAGAGATAGTAATTGGCCCAAGGTCACTCAGTAGGCCCTATGGCTGAATACAAATTTGAACATGGACCTCTCAAGTTCATGTCTTGATACTTGAACAACTCTACCCCAATGACTCTCATATGGTCAAACTTCCCTCTGAAACCAAATGACTGGTTAAATAAAGTAAAGGATGTTGCCTGTATTGTCAAATTAACTAATCTGATTTGTGTGAGAGAAGGCAGACAGGATTACAGTCATACTTTGGTTCTCGAACAGAATCCGTTCCGGAAGTCTATTCTACTTCCAAAAACATTCGAAAACCAAGGTGTGGCTTCCGATTGGCTGCAGGAGCTTCCTGCTCTCAATTGGAAGCCGCAGAAGCTGAGTCAGATGTTCGGGTTACAAAGAATGTTAGCAGACCTGGCATTCGGGAGCCAAAACATATGAGTACCAGGGCGTTCGACAACCAAGGTACGACTGTATGATCATTTAGCTAATATATATATTAAACAAGCCATGTATATATATTAAACAAGCCATGGGTAACAAGGTACAAGAAAACACAACCTCACACTCATTGTTAGGAGTGGTCTAATGCTGTATATTCTGTTGAATTTTTTTAAGTGTAAAAGAATCAAAGTAGTTCTGGTAATGTTAAAAAGTCCCGTATTTTTCTTTTGTATTGTTCAGTGTTAATGAGAGTGGTGTTTCTTTTCTCCTTTTTATTATTTTTTTCTGATTTATTTTATTTTACTGTAAAATGTTTTTGTATCAGCATTGTAAAACCTTTGAAATATCAAGCAAAACATAAAAGGTCAAAAAAGGAGAAAAGAAATAGCTGTGCACCTGGATTAGGAAGTTACATGCAGGGTGAATCTGATCCAACCTCCCCCTCTTCCCTTGTTATGAAAGATTGTGCTTCTTTTGGTAAGGTAAAAAAAATGGCTTCTTTTGGTACGCTACACTGAAAATCCCATTTAAATAGGAAGCATAAATTATGCAAAATAAAATGTGCAGGCATTTCTTTTTCCTAGTTGATCTAGGAAAGCTTCACATGGTATCTTGAACAATAAATTTCACTTTGTTGGCAAATGGTTACAAAACCTATGTATGCAATTGTTTGGCAACTGTTGGTGGGAGAGAACCCACTGAATAATCTGTGTTTGTGGGAGTACTCTTTGTGTATAGTATTACTTATAGCACGTTCCTCTGCATGTCTATCTGGAAACAAATTCTTCTGGGATGTATAGGACTTATGCAGAGGTACATGTGTTTAGGGTTGCAGCCTAAGGCAGCATTCAAACTGGAGTCTACAAGCTGCCATTGTAGACAAATCCATTGTCAGCCTAGTAGCCAAACTGCTTCTGTCTCCTGTGCTAGAAGACAAGAGTCACTACTGGGAGAGGTATTCTGCTTAGGCATTGCGCAGATCATTATTCACCATTGCTAATCTGGCCTGAGGAGAATGTTGGTCACAATGATAATTAAGAAATAAGAGCCCTTTGCACAACAGGCCAAACCCTGTACATTAAGTGAACCACAGGAGGTTCTTTGAGATTTTATCTCTTCTAATACCTCAATCCAGCCTACACATATTAGGCAAGCCAGATCAAGCCACATGTATATGTAACACATCCACCTGCTTCAGGTGAATCCTCTCCAGGGCTCATCTGCAGTTCCCTTTGCCCCACAATTTACAGTGGTACCTCGGGTTACAGACGCTTCAGGTTACAGACTTCGCTAACCCAGAAATAGTACCTTGGGTTTGCTTCAGCATGAGAGCAGAAATCGTGCTCCGACGGCGTGGCGGCAGCAGGAGGCCCCATTAGCTAAAGTGGTACTTCAGGTTAAGAATGGACCTCCAGAACGAATTACCGTAAGTTCTTAACCCGAGGTACCACTGTATTCTGTATGGTCCATGGCTTCTAGGCATGGGTCCAATATGTTTTTCTTTTGTGGCACCACTTTCCCTGTTTACATCAAACATCAATTCGCAGGAAACCCAATGGACATTTGCTCCAATTCAGCAGTAAACAGCAAGTTTTCCCAGGGAAAGCAGCAGGGGAATCCATGCCTAGAAGGACCAAACGGAAGTGTGGGTGAAGCCTTGTTTGGGGTTACCACTTATCTATCACTATAGAAGAGGAAACACATCTCTGGAAAATATGATGTGTTCGCATAAAAGCTGCATGTGCTAATTGATGGTAGAAATGCACACTTAGAAATATAGAGCACTCCAAACTGTAGGAATGCTCTATGCCAATGTAACTTACCCTTATTCCAAACTCTGTTCAGGAGCAGCGCTACTGCTGCCTGAGCTGACTAGGACCTGGCAGAGGGAAAACAAGCCTTTTAAACAGTTTGATTTATGCCACCCTTTTTTGTCAGTATTCCTTCCGCTGGATTGCTAGATCCAGTGCCGGATTTACATATAAGCTAAACAAGCTATAGTTTAGGGCCACACTCTCTTGGGCCCCCCCAAAAATGTAAAGGAAAAAAACACCTGGATGTACATTTCCAAAATAAAAGATAAAAAACAAGTACAGTGGTACCTTGGTTTGCAACCGCTTTGGATTACAACCATTTTGGATTACGACGTCAAACCCGGAAGTGCGTGCCCCTTTTTAAAAAAATTACAACCCATTTTTTGGGGGATTACAACCAATTTTGGGGGGGAGGAGGCCCCATTGGCGAAAGTGCGCCTTGGGTTACAACCTGGTTTTGGTTTACAACCAGAACAATTTATGGTTGTAAACCAAGGTACCACTGTAAAATAAAACCTGCATACAGTAACAGTGTTTTGTGTTGTGTAGGCCCCTATGATGTAAGTAATGGGCCCTGCCTGCTAGCCTGCTCCCTAACACACACACACACACACACACGGCATATATTCAACACAAAAAACAGCAACAATTTGTTGTTGACAAAGGACAGCTGGACATATAAAGGGCCCCATTACCTTCAGTAGCATCAAACCTAAATCCGGCCCTGGCTAGATCACATGAGCAAGCTAAAGGGAATTTGGAATAAGGGTAAGTCTCCCATTGACCTGCTTCTGCCCTACCTTGCCTTGCCTGTTTTTCAGGACTTGCTCCAGCTGAAGACTTACACAGGTGCATCCATGCTTGAACTGGGATGAGGAACTCCAGCTGGGTGAGCTCCAGCTCAGCTGGAAAACTGCCTATTCCAAACTCCATTAATCCAGGCGGAACTTGGGCTTTGGATGCTCCCATAATTACTTTAAATATAAATACCATGCATCTCATGATACTGGGGAAACCTGTAAGCAGGTGGCCTGTGTGCTTGCTCAGTCGGGAACATAGGAATCTGCCTTTATGCTGTATCAAACCATTGGTCCTTCTAGCTCAGTACTGTTTACATTGACTTACATCAGCTGTCCGGGGTTCCAGATGGGAGTCTTTTCCAGCCATATTTGGAGATGCCAGGGATCTTCTGCATGCAAAGCAGGTGCTCTGCTACTGAGCTACAGTCTTCCCCCATTTCCTGTCCAGGTATTAGCTATTGATGGGCAACATCAAGGTCTCTATTCTCCCATCTTTATCTTTAAGCTAGATTTGAATACTGGACAGCCCTTCAAATAGAGAGCAGCTCTCTGTAAGGAAAGACACATGGCCACCCTACTCTCTGGGGTTGTCAGCATTCACTTGTGAACAGCAGCATTTCTGGGCACTCATTGTAACATGCGTCTGGAAAAGCTACATTGCTTACTTTCCATATTGTGATGGTTCTAGCAACTGCGAAGACATAAATGCATTCTAAAAGCTTCTGACCTACCTCTGATCTCGCCTATGTTTACATTCTGGGACAAAAATGGGGCAAAAATAGCCTGTTAATGTCTGAACAGCTAGAAGAAACACATTGCAGAAATGCTTGTGGATGTGTGATGTCACCGTCATATGCAAGAAGGTGGAAGAAATTGTGACCACGCAAGTAAGCCAGTTCCTCTTAACTGTGGAAAAACTCTGATACAACAACACGAAGCAAGAACAGAATCCTAAACAGTGGGAAGGGGTGACATTTCAATAGGGGAGGGTCATATTCACCAGCCACATGATGTGCAGGACCCAGAAATGGACAATTTCCAAAATATGGTCTAAAGTGCATCGTGTCCTGGTTGAATTGCACCCCTGACTGGGCCCTACCCTTTCACAAGCTAAATTAAAGTACAGTACTCATTTCAAAAAACAAACAAACTGCAAAGAGTGTAATTTTCCTACCTCTAATCGCCACTATGTATCAAGCAAAATAAGTGGTGTGTGTCCTGCAGCCTTTGACCTAATTTTATATGGGGGGGGCAGAGGCAGAGATAGTGGGTAGTAGGTGGAAAACATGGAGATATCAAATCAATTAAAGCTGGAGTGGGGAATGCTCTGCAAGCAAACAATTCAGACCTTTGGAAGGGTGATATGCCCCTCACCCAGCAGTCCAATGGGCAAGAAAAAGTGGGTGGCAGGAAGACGGAGAAGCAGAAATGTATGGCAGAGTGTGAGTGGGAAAAGTGGGTGGCTCACCCACTGTCAGCTCTGGCCCCGCCCACTACCAACATGTGGTCCCTGACAGATTATCTTGCGAGAATGCAGACTTCAGATAAAAAGGTTAATCACCCCTGATTTGTAAAACAAGGTACTGCCCAAAATGTGTGTGTGTGTGTGTGTGTGTGTGCAGTTTTGGATTTTTCACTACAGGTGCAGAAGTGTTTTCACAGTACTGATTAAGGCTGCAGTTCAAAGCACGTTGACTAGACAGTAAGTCCCAATGAACATTGTGGGATTTACTTCTGAATAAACACACCTAGGATTGTGCTGCATGAGTAGCTTCTCTTGGGATTTTTGCATTTCCCATCAACTATTTTTGACATATGCATGAGGGTCTAGTGCATGGTCAGCATGTTACATGCTGCTAGAGCTAGTTAAATATTGAATAGTAGTAGTAAAATAAATGATTCATAGTGGAGGGCATCACATATTTAGAAGTCTGAACAATTACATATTTCAACCTTGTAACCTTGAAATTGTGGTGGACCAGTTGGAAAAAAAGAATGTCCACCCCAAAAATGTTTATTCAAGTATAACATGATGGCGAGCTGTTGTTTTTTGTATACTATGCAGTTAAAAAAACAAAAACAAAACAGATGCTGTTACACATTACTTAGTACTTGCTAAATAATCTCTTCTGCCTTTTATAAGATTTGGGATAATTACAGGCAAGTTTGTTTTCCAAATGAAAGCGGCCCATTTCCAAGAGTTCTATGATAGTTTTCTTTCTGGTGAAATACCACTAGTAATTCTGTTTAAAAAGATAAATTAATTTATGCATACCTGATATATAAATGTGGATAAACAGGCATATTTGTGGGACACACCCCCAGCCAAATTTTCAAAACTTAGTTGCCCTCAACTTGTATGTACCGGTAATTAAACAGCCTAATTAAAAGCCAATCCCATATGTGGTTTAAGTACATATATTCCCGATGTCTTGCAACTGCAATGTTATCTCTGATCTCTATCTAGGGTGTAGAAACCTTCATATTATTTAGTGGAGGAAAGGCCACATCTTAAGATGCATTGGCTATCTACTTCTTTTCTCCTAGCCTTCTAAAGCACTGTTGGATTTTCACGTTTCCTGGGTCCAAGTATCCTCCAGACCAAGCTTCCTCAACCCTGGCCCTCCAGATGTTTCGAGACTACAATTCCCATCATCCCTGACCACTGGTCCTGCTAGCTAGGGATCATGGGAGTTGTAGGCCAAAAACATCTGGAGGGCCGAGGTTGAGGATGCCTGCTCCAGACAGTTCGAAAAGCAGTCACAAGGTTGCCGCTTGTCATGGGCCACCAGATTTGACCTCCAAGGAATGTGTCACCTGAGGCTAGATCTGCCATCACCTTGGCACCCCCATGCCACTTCCACAGCAGCCTCTTGGTGAATAGAGGACACTGCTGGTCTCCTCTCCCCCTTAGGGAAGAAATGGTGGGGGCTGCCTTCAAGGGTCTCTTGGGCTCTGTACCCACCGGGCATGATTCAGAGCAGACCCGTTTCTCCCTGTGAAGGCCTTAGATTACCAGATCAACTGCTGGGTAAGGTTGACTTGATTCCCTCCCTTGTTCCCGATGTCGATCTTTACTCCCCCTTGTTGATCATTATTCCCCCCCTCCCAATTTTTCCTCACTCCCCCTTCTTTCGTGGAAAAGGCCCATTTAGTGATTTGCCTCAGGTGCCAAAATGTCTGTTTCCCCCCCCCCCCATTCTGTTGTACTTGTCTATTCTGCTATTCTGGTGGCTGAGATTCCCTCTCTGGGAGAGAGACTGGGGCTGGGAGCAGGGGGCAGAAATACATCAATAATAATGACTATACTGATCAACCCAAGGAAAAGGGAATTAGGGTTGCAAAGAGAGTTGTGAAGGGACATAGCAAAGGGAAAGTTATGAAGCACAGGAGGAAAGACATAGTTGGATTTAGAGAAATCTGTGTTGTGGTGAAGGATAGAAAAAATGTGGGGGTTATTGAGATAGGGTGAGTGTGATGGGTAGGGCAACAGGAAATGAGCAAAACAACAGATGGAGGTACAGAGTTTGATGCTGTTGCCTGGCAACCAGCAACTGCCAGTAAGGGAAGACTGTTTCCATCATGGGATGAGCCAGGTCCAGGTCCTCAGAGGATTTTTGCGAGAACTCTTGCCTGGTATGACACTAGGGAAGGGACCAGGAAATGCTGCCTTGATACTGTGAATTTTCCGTTCTTCTACCAGATTTCTACTAGATCTGAGTGTGATTTTATCGTGAGAATCTTTTGTAGGCTGATCGCCGAAGAATTGATGCTTTTGAATTATGGTGCTGGAGGAGACTCTTGAGACTCCCATGGACTGCAAGAAGATCAAACCTATCAATTCTTAAGGAAATCAGCCCGGAGTGCTCACTGGAAGGACAGATCCTGAAGCTGAGGCTCCAATAACAAATGACAATAAAATATATTCTATTCTATTCTATTCTATTCTATTCTATTCTATTCTATACTATACTATACTATACTATACTTTGGCCACCTCATGAGAAGAGATGGGAAAGACCTGGAAAAGACCCTGATGTTGGGAAAGATGGAGGGCACAAGGAGAAGGGGACGACAGAGGATGAGATGGTTGGACAGTGTTCTCGAAGCTACCAACATGAGTCTGACCAAACTGTGGGAGGCAGTGGAAGACAGGAGTGCCTGGCGTGCTCTGGTCCATGGGGTCACGAAGAGTCGGACACGACTAAATGACTAAACAACAACAAATGAAAGCCTTCTGGGGCTATAAAGTGGGGTGAAACTATTTTTTATATAAATATATAAATCTGCATCATAACCTGCCCTGTGGGATGCAGAAGGAAGACAGAGCACTATAAAGTGGAGAAAGAAAAGGAGAGAATGGACAGTCACAGAGTGCATTTTGGGGTGCTGAGGAAAGTGAGATTAGGTTTTAAAAATAACCATACTATTAAGACATTAGCAATTTCCCCACTTGCTAGCCCTCAGAGTGACTTGAGAGATTCATCCCTGGTTTTCAGAATAAGCTTAACATATTGAAATCGCCAGTCACTGGAGTGGCAGCTATACATTATGTTTACCATTGAAAACAGTTTGTGGGGGTTTTCGGTTGTGCAAGACGCCAAAGATAAGCATGAGCCGGCTGCTAAATGCCATCCTTTCAAGTGTCAAGATCTAAGAAAGGTGTGCCGTATTTTCACTATTTATTTATTTCAGTTATATGCAACTTGATTGACAAAAGCTCTAATTGATGTATCAATGTATCACTTAAAACAGTTACAAAATTAAGAGCATCTTTAAATTTAGTCTCTTTTACCCGACTGTCAACAATGAGACCTGGCATACTGAGTGATATCATTCAGTGGCTGCTGATGTATACTGGAAAACAGCTGTGCCACATTGTGTTATAAATAGCACAAATTCAGGGATATACTTCCATATGGAATCAATTGTTAGGGGGATGACCTTTCAGATTCCAGCTAAATCTCTGCCATGCTTTCCCTTTTCACAGAATTCCCTGATACCACCCTGCTTGTAATTTGGCAAAGATGATTCATTATGAAAGTGCACAGAAGCTGAAATCATGCATGCGCACACACACACACCAGTTGGTTTTAGTTAATGAGGTGGATAATTAAAAAGGATTAATGAAGTGGAGTAAAATGAATGGGTTATGACCGAATATAACAGCTGAAAGCACTACAGACTCTGCAACCATTCCTGCTTTCACATGGACACTGTCATTTTCTCATTCTTCTCCCCAAACCAAACATCTTACCTTAAATGCTTCCTATTCACCTCATGAGCAGAACTCTAGGCTCCCCGCTCCTGTTGTTTGGCCTTTTACTTCTCTGCATGCATCCACTATGGACCACATTAGTTCATGGTGCTTTGCTTCTAAAGTATGGCCTCTGGCTGGGCCCCCTTTGGCTCAGAACCAGATCAAAAATAAAGAAGCAAGACAGAGGATGAGACTGTGTGTCAGTTCTGCTGTGAAAGATGGAGGGGCCACCTAGAAGTTAGCAGGAATCCAGTAGGAAGCAAGTGCCCTATTCCCCTGTCAGGTCAGCTGTGTTATTGCTGAAGGCAAAAATGCTGCAATAATCACATTTTAAAAGAATGAATTAACACAGATTACTCTCTATCCCAATAAAAGAGGTCTGGATTAACCATAATCCAGCCAGTGTAGCATAAAGTTAAGAGCCAGTGTGGCATTACTGTTAGACCACGACTTGGGAGTTCAGTTCCCCAATTAACCATGAAGCTCACTAAGTAACCTTGGACCAGTCACTGTCTCCCAGCCCGACCTACCTCACAAGGATGTTGTGAGGATCAAATGGGGAGGGGAAGAATAATGTACACAATATTGAGCTTGGAGGAAAGGCGGGATAGAAGTTGAATGGAAATGCATAAATAGTGGAACCAAGGACATGTTTCAAAGGTCTAGGGCTGGCTTTTCCACGCTATTAGTTTCTTAAGGGTGCTGAGAGTTGTTAAGAGACACGCCTCCATTCCCCTCACAGAGCTCCAATTCCCAGAGTGGATTAACAACCAGTCCTTCTTTCCCAGGGAACTCTGGGAACTGGAGCTCTGTGAAGGGAAGAAAGAGGAATCTCCTTACCAAATGTAAGTGGTCAAATTATCCTTGTCCAGAAAAGGGCACAGTTGATGCACCAGCTGAACCTGGTGATATATGCTCTTTAAAGGTGCCTGGGCCTCCATGGACGACAACTGCTCTCAGAGCACACCTAAACTGCATACAAGTTCTTTCACAGGGAGTGCAACCTCATCTAGAACAGGCAGACCCCCAATTCCTGGACCTGGGAACCACTTGCCCACAGTGATCCTGTCTTAGTAAAGGTAAAAGGTAAAGGACCCCTGGACGGTTAAGTCCAGTCAAAGGTGACTATGGAGTGCAGTGCTCATCTTGCTTTTCAGGCCAAGGGAGCCGGCGCTTGTCCACAGACATCTTCCTGGGTCATGTGGCCAGTATGACTAAACCGCTTCTGGTGCAACGGGACACTGTGATGAGTGCTAGAGCGCACGGGAACGCCATTTACCTTCCCACCGGAGTGGTACCTATTTGTCTACTTGCACTGGAATGCTTTCAAGTCTGTTGACCATCATTCACTCCACTGCATCCAGGCATTGGTTCAGTTTATCCTCTCCTGACTCCGATTTAATAGAGAAGTAGAGCTGAGTATTATTAGCATGCTAATGACACTGTGCCCTGAACCTCCTCATGAATTGTTCCCAAGGGCTTCATATAGATCTTAAATAGGACTGGGGACAAAAGAGTGCTTTGTGGCACCCCACAGCTGTGCTGCCAAGATGTAAACATGTAGTTCTCCAGTGCTTCTCTCTGCTACCATCATGCATGTAGAAGTGGAACCACCATAAAACCATGCCTCCAACTCCCAACCCATAGAGATGGTCCAGGCGGATATTATGCTCAATGGTATCTAAAGCGGCTGAAGGATCCAACAGCAGCAGCAGTAGGCTTGCACTCCCCTGGCTGCTCCATCAAAGGTTATCTGTCAAGGCAATCAGGGTTCCATGCCAAACCCAGGCCTGAATCATAGGAGCCAAATCCTACAGCTCCCCCGTAAAATATTTGAGGGGGTCACCCCCACAAAGTTAATAGGCATTGCCATTCAAAAGGTGTGCACGCGCACCATGCCATGTAATCCATTATTCAGAGTGGCGCTAACCTGCCCCTCCTCCCCTCCCCAATATTTTATTCTAGTTGGCACCCTTAGCCTGAAACAAGTAATCTGTTTCCTCCAAATGTGTCTGCAGCCAAACTGCTATCACTCAGAGCACCTTACCCCCAACGGGGGTATTAAAGACTGGGTGGTAGTTGTGAAACCCCTCTGGGTGCAGGACGGGTGTTTTCAGGAGCAGAAGTACCAACATCTGCTTTAAGGCAGTCGGAACAACACCCCCACCCCACTCCAAGTATACTGTTTGTCAGTGCTGATCACCCTCTGGATGAGGCACTGCCTTCCTCCCACTAAAAAAGGGTCTGCCTGTGAATCATTTTAGGCAGACAAAGGCAAACAAATCAATGTAAGAGTAAGCCAGTGTTTCAGAGTATATGCTGCCTTGAGGTGTATATATATGACACATTGTTAGCTTCTATGAATAGATTTCAGTATTGCTCATCTTTTCCTTTAGTAAAATGTGTTGACTGCACCCCCTAGTGGTGAGGAACCCCACAGAACAGTCTTTAAAGACTTTTTAAACGCGTTTATGCAAAAATGTGGCATGGGTGAGCACTTTACTAGACCATGCCACTGAAAATGTGAGGCCTGGCAGTTGACTTATCTTTATATGATGTACATACATCTATATACACAGTTGTTTCAAAAGCTCAAGACTTTTAGGGTTCTGGAGATTTCTTCCATTCCTTTGATACGACAGCTGCATCACCACATATGATGTGGGCTTTTTTTCTTCTTCCATATATTGCCTATTTGTTGTTGTTGGGTTTTTTTGGTTTTTTTGCAGGTTTCAGCACTTGAATGTATTTTTATCCCACCTTTCCAGGCTGGAAAGCCCTCCCAATGCAGCTCACAGAAATAACATAACACTCAATACAAATAAAAAGAAAGCTGACATTAAAAAAATATTTAAACTAAAACAGCAGCATAGAACAACTTAAACTCAGATCAGCAATACACAGAAAACATAATACACAATCATAAGCAGTGGTGGCTTAAAAATCTAGCCCCACATTAATAAAAAATGAATTAGAACAAAAAGCTTTTTAAGGCCCATTCTGAAATGGCTAAAGTGGTGGTCAAATGTACTTTGGTGGAGGAAGAAAGTTCTAGAAAGATGGGTCCACCAGTGTAAATGCACTTTGCACCTTTTTCATTTTGGCCCACTGAACTGATTGGCCTTAATGTAAGTAAGATCTGTGTGATTGCTCTTAAGAGTATGCCAGATGGAGGAGCCGTATGGGCAAGTTCATGTAAGTGTGCTGGTACAGACTAGGAATTATATACTATTATCACTTTACCCCTCAAGCAGCTGAGCAGCTGTGCTTTATGGTAGGTGAAGTTTTTGAACAGCCTTTAAAGGCATGTAGAGCACATTACAGTAGCATACTCTCCAACATTTCTGCGATGAAAATAGGGACATCCCATTCCATAATGATAATTTTACTATTTTTACCCACCCATCTTACTGGGTTGTCCCAGCCACTCTGCACAGCTTCCAACATATGTAAAAAGGTAAAGGTAAAGGACCCCTGACAGTTAAGTCCAGTTGCAGACGACTCTGGGGTTGCAGCGCTCATCTCGCTTTACAGACCGAGGGAGCCAGCGTTTGTCTGCAGAGTTTTTCCAAGTCATGTGGCCAGCATGACTAAGCCACTTGTGATGCAACGGAACACCGAAACCAGAGCAGCGCATGGAAACGCCGTTTACCTTCCCACCTGAGTGGTACCTCTTTATCTACTTGCACTTATTGGCATGCTTTTGAACTGCTAGGTTGGCAGGAGCTGGGACCAAGCAACGGGAGCTCACCCTGTCACAGGGATTCGAACCGCCGACCTTCTGATCGGCAAGCCCAAGAGGTTCAGTGGTTTAGACCACAGTGCCACCCGCTTCCCCCAACATATGTAAAAACATAAAACATTTTTTTTAAAACCTTGCCTATACACTACACGATTGCCTTCAGACAGCTTGAAGGTTGGATAATTCCATACCCTCCAACATTTCTCCAATGAAAATAGGGACATCCTAAGGAAAAGCGGGACATTCCAGGATCAAATCAGAAAACGGGGCGGCTTCTCTAAATCAGGGACATCCCTGGAAAATAGGGACACTTGGAGGATCTGCAGTAGTCTATGGATTGTAACTTGTTTGTTTTCTCTTTCTGAATCTAGTTCTAGTCCAACCTCCTGCATTGCAGGGGATTGTACTCGACTCTTTCGGTTCCATCCAACCCTACAATTCTATGACTAATACGGTACATGATTGTACCAAGTCTTCGTACACAACCCTGGGCCTTTTGATTACGTAGCTGGCACCCCAAGTGGCTTGCAATAATGAATGTATGGAATTTTCTGCCACAAGATGTGGTGGTTGTTAGCTTAATGTTATTTTTCTTTCTTAATATTTCCGGGTTGCTTTTCCAGGTAGTGCCCATTCCAAGTGGCTTACAACAATGCAGTACATGAAGCACACAATTAAGAGATAAAACCACCTAGTCTTCTCAAAGATAATAAAAGACCAACAAAACAAAAAGGAAATAGACACAGTCCACCCAACTTCATTATGCAGGCAGGATA
The DNA here is from genome assembly GCA_034641385.1 of Darevskia mixta. Lineage (NCBI taxonomy): Eukaryota > Metazoa > Chordata > Lepidosauria > Squamata > Lacertidae > Darevskia > Darevskia mixta. The sequence continues at coordinate 16,025,726 of JAWWNH010000030.1, forward strand.
GCGTAGGTGAAGCCAGCTTAGGTCCAAAACATTTAGAGCTTTAAACATTAAAAACAGCACTTTACATAGAGCCTATAAATGCACTGAAGCTTTCTCCCAACAGGACTCTGGACCAGCTCAAGTTTTCAAACCATCTTCAAGCACATCTGCAGTGTGTATTACAGTAGTCTAGTCTCTGGGCATGACTGGAGCAGGAACCAATGTGGGGCTAGGTCGAATCTTTCCAAATACGTAGTGCTGCAATTCGCATACCAGCCAAAACCTGGAAAAACGCACTCCTTCCTACCAAAGCCACGTGGTATTTCCCAGCCAGCGATGAGTTCGGGAGGCCCTCCAAACGGCACACGTGGTCTTTCAAGGCGAGTGCCGCCCCATCTAGGACAAGCAGCAAACGTCCTTCTACAGCTGGGCATCTTGGAACCTACAGGACCTCCGGTTTCCTCATCCCGGAACTGTCTCCAAGGCGACAGTTTAGGATTTCAACAGCTCTTCTCTCACATTATCCCTGAAATAAAATCTGTCCGAAAGCTCTTGTCCCGTAACGCTATTTATTATTATACACATTAGGACTGGAGCTACTCAGCGCTATAGGAAATGCATATAATTTACTTATGGCCAGGATTCTCTCTCTCTCTATGTGTGTGTATATGTGTGTGTATATGTGTGTGTATACATATATATATATATGTGTGTGTGTGTGTGTGTGTATATATATATAGAGAGAGAGAGATAAAATGAATATATCCCTGCATAATGAATACACACACAGACACACACACACACACACATACATATATATATATATATATATATATATTCATTACGTATATGCCAATAAAGGTGTTGATTGATTGATATATTCATTATGCATTACTTAATTAGCCTCTATTGGGCTCATGTCCGCATCAGCGTTTGCTGCACATGCCAAGCTGACAATACGTCAATAGGATTTTAAAAAATCTGCACCCCATTCGAATCAAGCCCTTTCTCCCCGCATGCGCGCTAACGCGCCCTCTCTCTCGCCTTATGCCCTGCAGGCGAGGCGGAGCGAGGCTTCCTCCTTTGCCCAACCTTTTTTTTTTTTTCCGCCTTCCGAAATCTCGCGCTCGGCTATCGGCTTGCCGCGCCTTGCCCTTCCTCCTCGCCTCCGCCGTTCCTTCCGCCTAGAATCCCTCTCTCTTCAAATCCGTGGAGTCGGCGCTCGATTTCCCGCCGCTGAGGCTCGAGCGGGGGAACAGAATCAAGATGGCGGACAAGACGCCAGGCGGTTCGCAGAAGGCCAGTGCGAAGGTGAGGCCGCTCTTGGGGCCGGGTCGGCGGCTCCGCCTGGTCCGGGGGGGGGGGCGGGCAGGCGGACAAGTGCCGGTGGGTGAACGCGGAGGGTTGCCGGCCTGGAGACGCGCGTGCTGTCGCTGCGGGACGTGGTGCGCAGGCAGGCGAGGAAGCGAGCTCGGTTGGCTTCGCGGCCTAGTCTCTCTCCCGCCTCCCAGCTCAGCCGGTGGCAGTGCGAGGCCGACGGATAGGGGGGGGTTAGCGGGGAGCAAGCGGAGCGGCAGTGTTGCCTCCGTTTCCTTACACATATATATATATATTAAAAATTATCCTTTCTCTCCGGGAGAGAGCTGCTTCTGTTTTTCGTTCTCCCGCTCCTCCGATACACCGTCATCTCTTTGGGGTTTCTTCGGGAAAGGCTGCAAAAACGTGGGGGTGTATATAGGTCACTATTCCATTCTGCATTGATTATTCTCGGGAGTTTATCTCGGTGTGGACTTCTAACTTCGCCTCCCTATTTTTAAGCCCTCGTGTGCTTGGAGAGAGAGGTCTGGTGTGTGGGATCCATGCTTGTGAGCATCCCCTCCGCCTCCGAGCCGCATAAACACTTAGTTTATTCATCCTGGCGATCATTTTACTTAGCTAATATTGGCACATATGTGTCCTGCCTTTTGCGACGCGGGGCCATTTAAGATAGCTAACAGTGTAGTAGTTTATTTTGAATGTTTGGGCTGTCCTGCATTGTCACGAAGGAGATGCAATACTTAAAAATGGCAGAAATGATTAAACAGTAGATCATTGCTAACAAGGCTGCACAGTTTTCATGACTGGCTTTTCATTGCATTTACACACCACAAAGTACGTTATGATGTACAAGTCTTTTTGTTACATGGGGGAAAAATAGGTAGGGATATAGACTTGAGTGAAATGGCCCTTATTTGATATGTTAAAGCTGTTCTAGAGCAGTTTCTCCTTACATGAGTTATATTTCAGAATTTTGTTGACTGATTTTGTTCCCCCAAAGTTGCTTGTTTTAGGCATAGATTGAAATACCCTTCCCTGGATTTTGTGCTGCCACCTTAACTGTGTTTCTGGAATTAAATGATGTTTATTATAAAGGATGGTACAGAGGTGATAGCTTATGCATCTATTAACTTGGGACCAATTAATCATTTTATTTGTATACTGCTTTCCAAAGTTAAAACCATGCTCAAGGCAGCCTGCAACATATATATTTTAAAAAATCACATAATTACAAACATAAAACTAAAAGTAGTCATAAACAATAAATTAAACATAAAAAGTACTCAACCACATTGAATAATGTGTCTTCAGCTAGTTGTTTCCGTTGTCTTTTTATACATGAATTGTTTGACATATATTCTTATTTATATATTCATGTAGGTATTTTTGTTTTGCTTGTATTTTTGAGGATTATGTATGCATTATTGGAGATCAAGAACCATCTAAATAATGGTAGCCAACAGACTCCTTTAGATGTTGTTGAACTCCCATCAGCCTCAGCCAGCTTGGCCAGTAGTCAGGATGACAGAAATTGTAGTCCAACAATGTATTAACTCGAGGGGACCACATTGGCTATCCTTGTTCTAAATCAAGTAATAAAATAATCTGCAGCTCTGGGAAAATGTGGTGTTGTGGCACTACTTTTTTAAAAAATTATAAAACACCTGTACTTTTCTAGATGCTATACAAATATTTAAGAAACACTCTTACAGTTTAACAGACATGATACAAAAAAGGAAAGGAACAGAAAGCAAAGCAAAGCAAATTCAGGCACTAGTTTTTGAATGTTTAATGAGCAGGTGGAGTGGCCTTTTGAGAGGAGTGTTGCCAGCTCTGCTCCAAGCTCTTACTACATTTGCAGGTTAAAAGTTTAATATACAAAAAAAGGACTTGGTTCACTAGGATGCGGATAGTCAATGTTGTGCCCTTCAGGTGCTGCTGGGCTACAATTCTAATCAACCTTGACTGTTGGTCATAATGACTGGGGCAGAGGGAAACAGTACTTCCAACACCTGAAGGCACCAAGTTGGCTACCCCCACACTACAGTTTGGTAGTGGTAGTGAGAATCACCAGTGACTTCATAACACAATCATTTATGAAGCAGGGATTATTATGTCTAAAAACTGACCAAATGTTGCATAGCATCCACCTTCCTTCAAGTGATTTTAGTTGATGTACTTTCTATGGAAAAGCAAGTTTCCCTTAAATATTGGGACAGTTTGAAGAAATATAGAGCAGTCATGATTTAAGCAAACTGCACAGTGCAGAATTGAGTAAAATTAACCTTATTCACCTCAATTCAATAACTGTGAAGCTGAAACCCAAGCCTTTAGGTTACCTCTCTTTTCTCACCACCCTGCCACATCATCTGGCAAACTGCCTTTGAAACTGAACAGTTTCAAAAGTACTTTGTGGTACACGATAGGGCTCAGCTATTTCAAGAGGGGAGAGGATAATGAGTTTCACTTACCTAGCGCAAGCCCCTTGTGTGTGTTTGAGCAGCTTTTGGAATCTCAGCCATTGCCTGGAATACGGTCTTCAACTGGATTATTTCTGTAGAAAACACTGGCAAGCTCCCCCCCCCCCCAAATCTAGCTATCCAAATATTACTTGTACAGTAAAGGAAATGCACTATTCTTGCCTTTATTTTAAGAGGGAAAGGCTTCCACTTGCATTGTATGCAGATGCATTGAGAGATCTGTTCTTAAGTCCCACAAACAACAAAATGTAGGCCGTAGTAAAATCAGTGAAATTTAGCCTGTTAAAATCAATGAGAAATGGTTACTGATTGCCATTTTAATTGTATGGGAACTGAACAATAGTAATATGATGCATGGTCTCTGAAACCCTTTTTTAAAAGATACTAATAAAATCAATTTTCTACCAGTGCTCGGCTTTCAATAAAGTTAGATAGTTTTTTGTATTAGAAAATGAATTACCAGGTTGTGATTCAGTTTCACTTATTACTTTATTTCCAGTGTTCACATATTTATTGAATAAGGAAGTTAGACTGAGGTTCACAAATGGTTTTCTTCATAACATGGCAGAATAGACTTGTTTTGAGAATTTGGGGCAAGGATCCAATGAACCATAAAACTCGTTCTGTCTCAAATAGCAGGTACCTTAATAAACAGTATAGAGTTCAATTGATCAAAATGAATAGACTAAAATTGAACCTAGGCAGGTGTTTGGATCATAACTTTATTGCTTTGTTTTGTTTCTTTTTGACCTTTGTGAATGAATTTAGCTTTTGAATATTAATTTGAGAGAAACCACATAATTTCATTGCATAATTTAATCGACTCCTTTCAAATCAGTATTCGAAAGCTAAATCATTCACAAAGGTCAAAAAGAAACAAAGCAATAAAGTTACCGATTAAATTCTGCAATGAAATTATGTGGTTTCTTTCCAGGGTCTGAATAGCAGATTTCATTGGTCAATGAAAATAGGAAGAATATAAAATTTTACTAAAATGTTATGTCCTTTATAGCAAGTGGATTACGTATGAGGTAGATAAAGGAATTTCTGGATCAGCAGCTGGAAATAAGACAGTCACATTGGACTACCTGGAGTAGACAACTTCAGGATTATTGCCGAAAAGCCTTGCAAAGTGAAGGAAAGTGTTATATCAAAGATCCTACATGGTGATCACTTTGTGCAGTTAAAAATAAATCAGATTATTTTGAAGAATATTGCCCCTCCTTTTAAAAGTATATTGCCCTTTACTTATAGAACTTGAGCTCATTTTAGAGTCCCTGGAGTAGAGAGATGACTGTATTTTTCAAAATTCTTTTCAGAATAGTCAAACCTGAGTTTTGCGTTGATGGTGAAGGTAGTTCAAAAGAAAATTGATTATTTATGGGGTGTAAAATGTGTTGACAACCAATTAAATGCCTCCAGAATGTAATTCTTGTATATCCTTCATTTTTAGGCCAGGGTGCCGGACACAACACGTGTAACTGGATCTCCAGAGAATCATGTAAGTCTCAAGGTGGATGAGCAAAAATATTAACAAAACTTTTCCTGTTGTCCTTACCAATTGATATGTATGAGCTGTTGTCTCTTTAAAAATGATTATTGTTACTTTGGTTCATTCCCTTCCCAAAGTGGGCTTTTTGCCAGTTGTACTACATGTTGGATATAGTACAATGGCCTGCAGTTTCTTTTATATCATTGTGTACTGTTGGTGTGAATGAGTTTTAATGTGGTTGAGCATTTCAAGAAGTGTTCTGTAAAATGTATTTTAAAGACAGTGCTCATTGATATAGATCCTGCTTTGAGATACAGATCTTCTCAAAAGCACAAAGTACTTTGTTGTTGTTTTTAATTAAATTTGTATGCCACCCTACATCCAATCTCTTAATATAAACTTAAATTCACCTAATCTTTGAACCCTTTCCCCATCCCTTCTATAGCCTATGATTTTTCTACTGTTCTGCCTCCCAGATCACCATGTCTTGTTCCCTTGTCTCTTCCCTCTCGTCAAACTTCACTTGGCCTGTAAACCCCCAGCCCTTCCCTACCCAAACATATTCTTCTGTCCTCTGTCTTCCTGATATCTGTCTTGTGCCTTTGACTAACAGGTTTCTCTACCTGTAAGAATCCTAGTCTTCAGCATCTCAAAGTTGCCTAGCTTGGTTGCTGATTTCCAGTGGTGCAAATTACTGTTCAGTCTTTTCATATCCACCCCATCCCATGAAAATGTGGAGTTTTTGAGCAGTGTCACAGGCACAAGCTCTCTGTCTTCCTGGTGCCAGAGGTGTGGGTCCCCTAAGTCCAGGTTCCCCACCTATAAGATCCTTTCAACTGTGAGGAGGATGTCTTACTCTGCCAAAGACCTTGGAGAAGAGAAATGTTTTTGCCTCCCTGGGGAGAGCATTCCACAAGTGGGGAGCCACCACAGCACTTTGAATTGTCAGTGAATGCAGTCAGGCCAGGCTTGACATTATATGCTCAAACTCTTTTGCCCTGTTGAGCAACCTGGCTGCTGAAGTTTCTGAACTGTCTTCAGAGGCAGCCCCACATATAATGTGTTGCAGTAATCTAACCCACAGGCTACCAGAGCACAGATGGCAGACGTTAGGCTATCCCTGTCCAGATGGATCTAGAAATTCCGTTTCCTCCCAGAGCACTTCGGGTGTTACTGGATAAATGAATGCATCTAAAATCCTAATCTTATGATCAAATTAATATTTTTTTCTCTTGCAGCCACTTTTAGAAAGCAAACTTAAAGCATTTAGTATTGGCAAGATGAGTGCTGCCAAGAGAACTTTAAGCAAGAAAGAACAGGAAGAATTGAAAAAGAAGGTAATACTTTTGGAACTATTTTATTTTTATTTAATCAGATGGTTGTGTTCTACTTATTGCTGTTACTCACAGATTATTGCTGATAAAACCAGAAGCTTTTATTTGGATAATATTGACTTAGTTTAGTGTTTTTTTTCCCTTTTGTACTCTTTGAAAGTTGTATCTTGTTAACATTTGCTGCCAAATCTAAATTGTGCACACAGCTGTTTCTCTAAACCAATGGACTGATTTCAGACAGAAAAGTTTAGCCCAGTAAGATGCAAGTTCTAACCAAGATTAGGTTGGGCTACAGGATCACTCTTTGCATGCAAATTTCTTCTCAACCTAGTTTGGCTATTATGTGTGGTGTTTATTGTTTTTAATCCTAGTTATAATGAACCTGGGGGGGGGTCTCTTTTTTCTAACTGAGTCGTAAACAAAGTTCAAGAGAATCAAATTAACTAATTGGGGATGAACACCCCAGTATGTCTGCCATCAGGGACAGGCACAGGAGTAGGTTGTGCCATGTCCTGGTTGTGTAGTCTCAGTTCTTTGTAGCCTTTATGTTTCTAATTAGTCCCAAATTCTATCTTGAGATTGGAGTCTTTGAAAATGAAGATTGTATCCTTCATACTCATAAGTTTTATTTGTAGTTGGTGATGTAGGTTTTAGAGAAAGTTTTCCAGTGTCATCATCAATTTGGATCTGACTTAGCATGTTTGACTTAGTAACAAGGTGTCCCTTTTTAGTTATGTTTACTATTATGTCCTGGATGAATTAAAAGTGTTTCCAGGGGCCGAAGGGAGTAGAAGCAAAAATATTTAAATAGTGGAGAAAAAACCGTAAGTCCACTTGATGATATGTTATGACAATTACTTTTATTGGAATACTTTTAAGACAAAGCATCTCAATAGTGCAGACTTTTTACATTTAAATGGAAAAAATGAAGGCCTTGTTAAATGACAATTCCTAACAATTGCCACCTGAAAAAAGTTAATTGCAACTTTGAAGCTATCCAATCTGGCCAGGATTATATTATCTCTATTTTGCTATAGATTTTCCCTTCTCTTAAAGTCTGCCCATGAATGCTGAGATATCCTTGGGCATGGTATGGGATATGTTGTTGGGGACTGCAAATGGAGGAAGGACTTAATGGAATTCCCCTTCCTTAAAGTAAAGGAAGAGCAGTTTAGGATCCAAGCCAGTAATGCTAACTTAAATCTATGAGTTTCCTCTTCATGTGAGGATAAAGTATTGTGGCAAGAGAATTTGCATCCTACACCTTTGTTGGTAGTTCAGTTTAGCATGGGTACAAAAATGAATATAAACAATATTAAAATGTCTCAGAATTAGTAACTTGCATAACATTTTGGTGGGTGTAGGAGGATGAGAAAGCAGCTGCAGAAATTTATGAAGAATTCCTTGCTGCCTTTGAAGGAAGTGATGGTAATAAAGTGAAGACGTTTGTCAGAGGAGGTATTGTTAATGCAACTAAAGGTAAGATATGCCACTATACTACATAAAATTATTTATAAGGAATACCAGTACTTGGATTAATTAATTTTTTTATCCTACTTAAAATGTTTGGGTTTCAGATTAAGAAACATTTCTGACAATGTTTCTTCTAATGATGAAGTAATTATTATTTTTATTATTATTTATTTTTATTATTATTATTATTTATTAATTTATACCCCACCCATCTGGCTGGGTTTCCCCAGCCACTCTGGGTGGTTTCCAACTGAATATTAAAAACAATACAGCATCAAACATTAAAAACCTCCCTAAACAGGGCTGCCTTCAGTTTTGCCCTCCCAAAAAGCATGCATCTCATTTTGAGAGCCCAGTGGGGCTTTAGACTTGAAATTTTTGAACAGCAACACCCTGTTTCCCATGTAATCTGGCAAAAGAAAAAAAAAAACACCTTTGGAAAGGTATGCATTTCTCAGTTTGTGATATTGCGGGTTGGGGAACTCTGTTTAAAAGGGGAGAAAGTTAAAAGTCTCATTGCTAGTGTGTTCAAATAGAATCTTTCAGTAACTATTAGCCTGTCTTTCCAAAGAACACGAAACTGATGAGAAACGAGGAAAAATCTACAAACCTTCATCAAGATTTGCAGATCAGAAAACCCAGAGCCAGAGCCAGAGCCAGTCATCTTCTTCTAATGAGAGGCCTCCATCCCTTCTAATAATAGAGACCAAAAAGCCAGTAAGTTTAGATTTTGCAGGTTTTTTGTTTCCCTATATCTTGTTTTGAAAATACATTAATTACTCTTTTAGTTATTTATGCTTTTCAAGTGAATCTTATAAAGTGATGTAGATGAAAATTATGGAATAAAGCAGAAAAGACAAACAGGAAATTCCTGTAGTGCCAAACCATGTTTTGGTGTTACTTAGGAAAAGTGAAACAGTCAATATTATTATCATCATTATCACATTTATTTGTTGTTTACCACATAAAATGTCTCAAAGTGACTTAAAGTTGTAAAAGCATAAAGTGCAAAATTTAAAATAACATCAATTCTGGTGGCCTTTGATTTAAGAAACATTTCTAGAAGAATGCTGTTTTCTAATTATATTAGTTTCAGTAAATAAATAAGAAGAACAAGGTGGTGAAATCCTTTTTTTTTATAAAGTATTTTTTATTAAAGATTTTCTTGATCTACAAAGGTATGTGCAATGTCTCTCGTATTGTTTCCATGTAACATTTTTACAAACCATTTTCATTTGTTGAGACATTAGGAAGAAAAGGGGGGAAGAGGTCGGTGGGATGGGAAGGCTAGTGTGTCTTTTCCCCATTTTATCCAAACATAAGGAAAGGCATCTTGTTCGTCACCAGCCAGCATAGGATAGGGCTGTTATTAGAAGCTCGGGGATTACCCCATGGCTTTGTGCAGGTCTTGGGATGGGGTGCAAGTGGTTGATGGCTCTCCTCTTCACCTGAAATACCCCTAAGACATAATGCTCTTATATGGCATGGCAGCTTCTCTGGGTTGAATTGCAGGCCATTTTAGTGTTGACGTGTGATATTGATGAAGTGTGAATAGGTTTTAAGCTTGAATCCTGAGAGGATGGAGGTTGCATAGGTGTTTTCCTGTGTCCTAGAAACTGAGCAATTGTGTAGCCTGGATTGGGTTGTATCCCCCTGAAGGAGCAGGTTTGTGGTCCAAAGGTACTTCTGGATACAGTTTTTGTCACTAGGGGCCCAGGTAGCCTCAGTGCTTTTAGCCATTTATCAGCTATTACTGATAATACAGCTATAACTGTTCTGGACTGGAGAAGCTTAGCCACAGTAGTTGATGCATTGGTTACTTCAAGGCTGGAATACTGCACTGCGCTATATTTGGGGCTTCCCTTGTGCTTCACACGGAAGGTACAGTTAGTGCAGAATGCTGTGTATGGTTGCTGACATGAGACCCTGCCAGCATATAACACCTCTGCTCCCAGGCCTTCACTGGTTTAATTTGGTTTTTAGCTTATTGTTGATTATAATTATTTGTTGAATGTTTTAAACAATTGCTTTTAACGGTTTTTTTTTACTGATATTGTTATTGTTTTATTCTTTCTGTAAACTGCTTTGAGATGTTGGTAAAATGGTCATTGTGTGTTCCTGAATATTATTCAACTTGTGTTATTAGCCTTTGAAGAAGGGGGAGAAAGAAAAGAAAAAGAGCAATTTGGAGCTTTTTAAAGAAGAATTAAAACAGTAAGTATTTGCCTTCATGTAGGTTCAGATAATCAGATTTTCAGAATTTGATTTCTGTTAAAACGTCAATTTAGGACAGATTGGTGATGAATAAATAACCTAAGTCCTGTTAGTATATTGCTTGAATTTTATATGGTGTCTTCTAATATTAGCAAAAATATTAATGCCCAGGAATTTTTGTAGTCCTATAATCCCTTCTGTAAAGATGTGTTTAGAATTTGGAAAATTGCACAAAATATAGAAGCAATAGAATATATATGAATTAGGGAAGATAAAAAAAAAACATACTGAGTGTTCTGAAAAATCATGGCTCCTCTTATTTTAGCCAAGTAAAAAATATGGATCTACATAATTGTTCTGTTTTCTGGTGTTTATATGTGTTTCTTTTAGAAATGTAGGCTATTTTCATTTGTTTTAATAAAATAGGAACGAAATGCCAGTGGAGATGTTCTTTACCTGCTATGCCATGCATGGAATGCAGAATAGATAATATGACTGGCCTACTTTTAAGTTACATTTTCATTGAGTTTTAAAATACATTTTGTGTGTGTTAAAAAGTAGCATAACTACAGTGTAATAGACTGTCAGAACTGCTGTCATTCACTTGCACTGAAATGTTGAAGTATATCATAAACTACTACATGAAAATGAAAGTTACATTTTGAAAGTAAAGACTACAATGGCTGGGCCCATGGGAGTTGTAGTCCAGAGCTCTGGAGGGCACCTGGTTGAAGAAGGCTGCTATACATCAATGAGACGAAAGTGTCACCTGTGAAATTTTGAATTGTGCATGCAGTTTTTATTGGGTTGTATCCAGACTCTTGAATTTAGTCCCTATTGAAATCAGAGTTATAACTAATTTCATTGATTGCGGTGGGATTTAAATAAACTTAGTTTTGATCCAGCCCATTGTAGATTTGGAGAAATGGGGAAAGTTGCTCTTGTTTGAAGTGGAATTACCTTGGGGCTAAACATGACGACTTGACACTAGGATAATTGAACAGTCGTCCTGTGGGACATTTATTTTAAAGTATTTAAAAATGCTTCAGGCTGTTCTCTGTGTTGGATTTTTTTAAAATAAAAGCCCATTCAACTATAGTCATTAGGATTGCAACCAGTTATCACTTTCATAAAATATCTTCTGTAGAATTCAAGAAGAGCGTGATGAAAGACATAAAACCAAAGGTAGATTAAGTCGTTTTGAGCCGCCTCAATCGGATTCAGATGGCCAACGCCGTTCCAGTAAGTAGTTATTATAATTTTATTGTAGTTCTTTAAGTCTACAAAAGCTGTGGAATTAATAGGCATATTTTGCTTCCCTTAGTGGATGCGCCTTCAAGAAGAAACAGATCTTCGGGTGGTAATAAAGTTTCATAACTACTGAATTAAAATATTTTGTTAATGTAAAACTTACACTTTAGATTACATCCTGTATTCTTTTTTTCATTTTTTTAGTATTGGATGACTATGCTCCAGGTTCACATGATGTAGGAGATCCAAGTACGACAAATTTGTACCTGGGAAACATTAACCCCCAGGTAATGATTGCAGTAATTGATGTTTGGACCAATGCTTCCTGTGTTAACTTTATATTCCCACGTCTGCAGTATACAAATAATATTGTGCATATTTAGGACAGCACTTAGGTGTGTTAAAACCATTTTTGCTGAACATACGTGAAATGTCAATTCTCATTTTACAGCTTGGGAATTGACAGAATCTCTTTGCATGAAATCATCAGCAGCTGAGTAGAGATTCAAGTTTTGGCCTCCCAGTTCCAGCTTTATCTGCTGCATTTAGTCACCATTTATTGGTTGACTTTTTGCAGAAAGCTGTTCCAAAAATGGCTTATATTCTCATGTTTAAATATAATGGAAAGTATGGTTCAAGCTCTAACAACATGAGTGAGGTTGAAAGGAAATTGTTCAATCACATTCTGGTTTCTTCCTATGTGCTATAGATGAATGAAGAGATGCTGTGTCAAGAATTTGGACGCTTTGGGCCTCTGGCAAGTGTCAAAATTATGTGGCCAAGAACTGATGAAGAAAGAGCGAGAGAGAGGAATTGTGGATTTGTTGCTTTCATGAATAGGAGAGATGCTGAACGTGCGCTAAAGAACTTAAACGGTAAAGAGAGGGTTTCAAAAAAACTCTTGTAATATGATATTTGAGGAAAATAATTGGAAATTAATTGGGGGTAGAGGTATATTTTCTCTTTCAGTTGTGCTCCATGGTTTTTTCCCCATTGTGGGGTGCTCTAAATTTTAGAAGAACCCTTCTGAGCCAACTCAAGTGGAACTAAGACAAAAAAGAGACATCTTTACTTACATTAATCATTCCCTCATGTGGGGCACAAATTAATAAAAGAGCTAGCATTGGAATTTCTTTCAAGATTCTAGAGTGAAAGAATCCAGGAAAGGGGGGAACCCCCCCCCACTTTTGTACACCCTATGCAAGTATTGGACACTTCACAAAAATAAGTTGTGTTCTTATCAAAAAGGACTTGCAATCTAAAAGGCTGCCTGAGTTTTCCAGTGTAGAAGATTGCGTAGGCAGTTAGTAAAATTTGAAGGCGCACGAGTGAGTATTCCACTACTTGAACTAGAACGCCTTTATATGTAATAAAGTTTTACTATGCTCGCTGGTCTTTGGGGTTGGCAATGCTTAGTTGCTATAGACAAAGTATGTATTGCCAGATTCTTACTCTTGTTCTTAGGGATTGGAAGCATACATTTCTCTTAAATAAAACTGAGAGTGCAGGACTTGGTGGGGAGGGGAGAATTCATATTCTGGCAGCAGCAGGCAGCATTATTCTTTGATACGTGACACAATAAGTGAGCTTTTATGTGGACACCACTTGTTTTCATTGAAATACTGATATTTCTTTCAACTTACATATTTCTAAACCAATGCAATCTTTCATTTGGCAGGCAAGATGATCATGTCTTTTGAAATGAAACTAGGTTGGGGCAAAGCTGTTCCTATTCCTCCACATCCTATATATATTCCTCCCTCCATGATGGAGCATACTCTCCCGCCACCTCCTTCAGGCCTGCCATTTAATGCTCAGCCGAGAGAGAGGTTGAAGAACCCAAATGCTCCAATGTTGCCGCCGCCAAAAAACAAGGAGGATTTTGAGAAGGTAAAAAGTTAACCAGGGCCATACCTCATCTTTATAAATGCTAAATCTATGGTAGTCTTTAATATTGTCTTTATAGAATTGCACTGTCCAGGTCTTAGCTAAAACTGAGTTGTTCCCTGCCTTAGCTTAAGAAGCCTCATTTCAGAGGCATTGCCTTGGTATATTTATGCCACAGAATTGGGTCTTGTTTTTCATTGCACTTTTAAATCTGGCCATCCTGGGGTTTTTTTCCCCTCCACGCTCCCTGGTTTCCCCCCTTTTATGTCCCCCTTTTTGTTAGCTGCCAGATTTGCATTATCTAAATTATTTCATTTTAAAAGGCTAAATTTTAAATCCAGGCAGATAAATTAACACTAAAACGAGCTTACAATTAGTTTTTTTTAAATGAAGAAAATTATTTCAGACATTGATTCAGTAGCTGAAGAGGGCAGGGTATTTAAAAGGATATTAGTCTTTAGAACATGGTAAGTATCTCTTAAAACCAAGTATAAGGTCACAATGATATAATAAGTTATAAAGTTCTTTAGGGTTGGAAGGGTTGGGAACTAGAGGCCAGTGCAAATGTAACACACTTGTTTGAATTGAGAGCTGGCTGCAAGGTTGTGTGCCCCATCACTTTCTGAAGTGTAAATTGGCCATTGTTGGCCTTAACCATGGCTAACAGTTGTGTTGGCAGTGTTGCTAGTTGTGAGTAAGGCTACCCAGGGATCGCTCCCCCAAGCAGGATCTGAAATCAAAGGTCCAAGCTGGATTCTTGTCCTGGTTAAGTGAGAGTCCTGATTAGCCTTAACTGTAGTCAGTATTACTGCAGATGTAATGATTAACTATGGTTAAAGCCAATGGTGCAGATTGGAGAAGTCATTCTTCAGAAAGTCGGGGATGGAAAGGAGCACAGCCTGATTACTTAACCATGCTTAAGTAAATCATAAGCTATAGTTTGTGCGGGACCCAAGTAGCAAATGGAAGGGAAAGATTTCTTTTTTTCTTTTTACATTGGCCTTCATCTAGCAAGCCCCTTCATATGCATGCAGGGGACTTGCCCAGGGCACAGTAAGGTTTTGATTTTTCCACTTCCTTTAAAGCCTTTCCCCTATTCTGTACCAGGAAACTGTTTCCAAAATGCAAGAGGCCTTTGGAAATGGCTACTGATGCAGTAGAGGGGACTTGCTGTTCAGAAAAAGAAAAGCCCTGCTGTGTGCATGGATCCTGCCTGCTCCTCTAGATTGCTCCCATTGCCAATATAGTACCTGTTCAGCGCATTGATGTGCATTCTCTCAGGAATGTTCTAGTGCTTTGAAATTAGTGAACCTTCAGTGGTTCGCTGCACACTGCCATTTGCTCTTTATGTAAATCCATAGTGTATAACTTCACAGCAGTGATTGCCTGCAAAACTTGTGATAGATGTGTAGTATTTTCAATGCATATGTATTTTTTTGCTTGTTACTTGTTAACAATACTCACATATTCTATGTTTATTATCTGATGTGACTTCATATACAGACTCTGTCGCAAGCCATAGTCAAAGTGGTTATCCCAACAGAAAGGTACATTTTTTTCTTTATTATTACTGATCTAAATATAGCAAATATCCCCTTTTGGAATTTTACAGAAAAAGTGTCATGTTGAGGAAAGTTTTAGGCTTGACTGAGCAATGGTTATACCACCCAGGTTGGCAATGAGAATGTTGGGATCTATATTAAAATTGAGGTTTCATTTACTTTAACTAGTATTTCAGTTCAGAATAATAATTTAAACGGATTAAATATGGGATTATTTTTGCAGGTGAATGAAGACTGGTGTATTTCAGTAAAATTCTGAGTGGTATATAGATTTGCCGAATGACTGATAGCTTAATGGGGTATAGCAGTATAGTCTCTCTTATCCAGATAGCCTGAGAGTATCCCATAAGCATTTACTCAGCTAACCTGTGACCCTTTAGATGTTGCTGGATTACGAACACCCCATCAGCCCCAGCCACCATGGCAAGGGTAAGGAATTATGGCAGTTGTCCAACAACATCTGCAGAGCTACAAGTTAGGCACGCTTTAACTGCACAGATAACCAGGAAAATATAAATGCTACTTACATTATCAGAAGGTTTAATGGAGGATATAAAATTGGGATCATTAGAAGAATTTGGTTACTAAAGTTAAGATAACTATATGTTCTTTTCTGTAATGTTTCCTTAAAGGCTGTTTTGTTGCACTTCCCCCAATTACGTTTTGTTTCCCCAAGTTAGGAGTGTCTAAACATGGAAGATAGCCACATAGCCCAGAGATCTGACACCAAGGGGGCAACTCATGATTAGTGCAGTGTAAGTGCTAGGCATACCCTTGCTCAGCCAAGCATAAAATTATTCTCAAACATTGTAACACAAACACTTGCTTTAAAAAAAAAGAAAAAGGAACACCAAAGAATTCCAAATTCTCTTTGACATTGGCCTTGGTGAGCAACACCAGCTGAACTGTCTGCGGCAGCGGGGGACCAGGAAAACATCATGGGATGGATTGGGAAAGTATACAGTTTTTGACCAGACACTGGTACGATCGGCTCCAATTAATGTGGTTTTATTATAACTGAAAAGACTTTTTTGTTGGCCAACTTAATGTTTGAAATTTTTAAACTATCATCCTTTCATGCTACACTGTTTTTCGTCATGAACATTCTCAGTACTTTTGTAGCAAGGCTGTAAGTTTTTGAGAGAGCAGTGAAAACATCTTTTCCATACATAAAACACACAGTATTAACATAGAGGAGTTGCAGCTTCTGGTGTTGAAGAGTACTAGTGCAATGGGGGGATAGTTGAGATGGGCCAATAGAACGTGGTTGCAAACATTTAGATAGA
Source organism: Darevskia mixta (assembly GCA_034641385.1). NCBI lineage: Eukaryota > Metazoa > Chordata > Lepidosauria > Squamata > Lacertidae > Darevskia > Darevskia mixta. The sequence goes on from JAWWNH010000030.1 coordinate 16,042,001, forward strand.
TTTTTGTTGGCTAGCGTTTAAATTAATATCTTTTAGAAAAAGCAGTGCTCCAATTTTGCTCACCGCAGCATTTCAGTCTGTGCCATAGAAACTATTCCTATATACATCTATAACTGTACTGTATTTGAAAGTATTAATATGAAGCATTTTGAGCCTCCTACTAGAAATTCTGTTGACATAATTTTGGTGAAACAGTTAATGAACATTTCCATTATATGCTTTGATCTACTGAAACTGAAACATTTCTAGTAAATTAGTTTTATCTGTGATACTGTTCAGCAACCAAAACGCAAGAGCACCAGCTTTGAACAGTAAGAAGTGGTAAGATTGCAGCTCGTCTTTAACAACTTTGCCATCCTATCCTGTTGTTGCTCCTGAGTGTGATGCAAAAGTTTTCAAAGATTAGATGCTGCAGTCCTCTTATTCCTTGATAAAGGGTTTGGTTTAATTTTTTAAAAACTTCATTTGGAGCATAAGAGGCTGATATGCAGGATCAACATATTCGGGGTGGGGGGAACGTAATACTTTCAAATGTATCAAAGGAATGCAAAGAAGGGCAGGTTTGTGCTAGAGGAGAAGCTTACCATTAGGGCACCTCAGTCAATGGCTTTTTATAATTTGTGTGCCACTACTGAATATGCCCCATTACTTGTAAGAAATGTGATCACTAAGGCTCTTAAAGGTCAAAACCAAAAATGACTTCCTGGTACTGGTATTTTCAAATACAGTTTGTGCATACTCAGATATTTTTTTCACTTGAGACTTCCAGAAAACTGCAGTGGGTAAAATGATTACTAAGTTATTTGGAATTGTGTTGAGCAGCGGTTCTTGGATGATCATAGAAAGTTTTTAGGATCAGACTTCTAGACTGCTTCTAGTAGTTAACAGCATGTTTTAATTGTAGTAAGAATATTCATGAAGGTAGGAACAGATTTCCCTTTTTAAGTTGTCAAACAGATGTGCATTACCTGTGAGTGATTAAGATTGGACAAAGTCCTAACGTGCAATGTTATGCACATTGAAGATCTATGAAAAGGATTAAGCAGAGTATGAGACTTAGGAATAATTGTAGTTTTAAAATACTGAGACATGCATCTCGTTTAGTAGTCACAAACACCTTTTGAATGCGGCAGGAAGCCAATACTGCTTTGATTTAATGCAAATAGCATCTGTAGTAGGATGAAATTGGGGCTGCTGGGGGTGGAAATTACTGCTTTTATTCTAATACTTATTACATATTGTGATATCTGTCTTGGTATGCAACCGAGCAACCCAGGGAAGCCCTTTTCATGTGCAAATGAGCATGCATGCACCATGGGTTTTTCATTGATTTCTTTTTAAACTCTGGAAAGCTTAAACTGCAGTTTATAGTGCAGCACAAACTACTGCTGTTCAGAAAAATACTTCTTTTTTTAAAACAATACCCCGCCCCATTGTGTATGGATCTCTTTGCTCTTCTCTGGATTGTGGTCAAAGGCTTGTATCTGAAGATAAATTAATTTAATGGAGTTCATGGAAGAAAAGTTTTCAGCTTTCTTCTACTGCAGCCACCTGCACCCCATGAAAAGCCTCTCTGGAGGGTTGGGGTGGGGGAACTCCTCAGCAATTTTGGATGTGGCCAAAGTTGGCCAGTTCAGTTTTGGCTGATTTCCCCCGCTTCCTGTTTTGGCTAATTTCCCACCCCATCCCTCATTTTGGAGGAGGGCTCCTGGCTCTCCAGTCAAACATTTGTGGAAGCTCAGGTGGTTACAGGCAGACGAAGGGACAAGAAACTTTCTTTCCTTGACCTGTCTTAACTTAGGATGTAAACAAATCGGATATATTCCAAAATTAAAAACTTTTCTTACTATATTGTAGTAGTTGATTTTTACATTTTTTTTAATGAGTTGACTTAAATCTTTGAATGCAATTTGAAATGCCTAATGATTGAAAATCTTTAAATTATTGTTCATGGTAGAGAAGCGTTTAGAACTTGTGGCTCAATAATTATTATTACTAAGTGGTATGTTGTCACTGTTGACAGCTTCCTTTTCATGGCATAAATACTTGCCTGAAGAAAAGTGTTCTTCCTAGTGTCCTTTAAAGTAAAATGAAAATTGTATCCTGGTGGCTACTCATCCAAGGAACCTGATTAAGATCAGGTTCTTAGGCACTCAACTTTCAGCAGTACTGAAGTATAAGCTGCCATACCATTTCCTTCTGCCTCTGTTGTATTTTGATTGTTAGCATTTGTGTGTGTATGCACAACATTTTAAATTTTAATTGAGCTTAAGCAAAAGATTTTATCAACCAGAAAGTTTAATTTTGAGCAGAGTATTGTCCTGCAGCACAATTCTATGCATGTCTGATCAGAAGGAGGTCCCGTTGAGTTCCAGTGGTCCTACTCCCTGATAAGTGTGCATAGAATTGCATTATTATATTTAGAAACACAGTTTTTATTGCATTAGTTCCGATTCAGGCAAAAGTGGACAACAAACTGGAAAAGAATATTGCATTTCTCTTTCTAATATAATTCAATGAGCCACAGGACCTACTACTACTTTATACTAGTTTTATTTTTCCCCATCATGGTGTTCAGAACACTGCTCCAAATTCTTAATTTGTATAAATCTTCTTAACTGCGCAGCAAAAATAATCTTCTCCATTTATTAATACCTTAGGTGGAGTGTAGTTTGTTTAGTGTTAGGTCTGAATCAATTTTTCTTTAACTGTGTTGTTGTTGTAGGAATTTGCTTGCGCTGATACATCGAATGATAGAGTTTGTGGTGCGTGAAGGACCTATGTTTGAAGCCATGATTATGAACAGAGAAATCAACAATCCAATGTTCAGGTGCTTATTTTTCTAATTCTGTTCAGTGCTGTCTTTGTCGCATGTACCGTCATTAATGCTTCAGTACTGCTGTGTGCAGTTATTCACAGGCGTTTATGTAAACCCAACTACTTTGTAGGCATAGTTCTTACAAGCAGAAAATGAGGTTTCAAGTATTTGTGTGTAGTGTACCCTTTCAGACACAATTGACTATATCTCTTTAAAAAAATTGATGACAGCAAATAGGAAACTGACCTAACCTTTTCCTTGACATGTCAGTCTTGTGTCCTCCTCCTCCCCTTCTTCTTATCATCATCATCAAATTTGTATACTGCCCCTATACCTGTAGATCTCAGGGCAGTTCACAACATAAAATTCCAATATAAGAATCACAAAATACATGTATGAAAATCTCACTCTCGTTCTCTTATGACTGAATGTGTTTCATGTGAATATTCACCTGCAGCCTGAAGTGGTACAGTGCAAATACTGGTATGCTACCAGATCTGCTGCTTGCAATATCAAGGTCTTTATGATCTGAATGTTGCATAGATCAAAGAATGGCAGGGATGTGGTATAGTGGTAGAAACTAGGTTTTTTCTGTTGTTGAAATACTGCTTTTCCATATGTTAGTGATCTCAATAGGGACATGCTCTGATTTCACACACTCTGCTTTTTATTTAGGTTTTTATTTGAGAACCAGACTCCAGCCCATGTATACTACAGGTGGAAGCTTTATTCAATTCTACAGGTAAAAATACTTTTAACTGCAACTTCTAATATTACCTGTGATTGGCATGCTGGTTGCTTTGACCATGGTTGTGTGTGTGTGTTTTTTTTAGGGTGAATCACCAACCAAATGGAGGACTGAAGACTTCCGAATGTTTAAAAATGGGTCATTTTGGAGGCCACCTCCTTTAAATCCGTATCTCCATGGGATGTCAGAAGAACAAGAGCCTGAAGCATTCGTAGAGGAACCTAGCAAGAAGGGTGCACTTAAGGAGGAGTAAGCATCTTTAAAGAACCTAATATGTCATCTTTTCACATAGACAAGTGATAGCTCATCTGCACTATTCCAATGTGTAGAGATAGGAGCCTACACAGAAATTCCAGTATGTGGAAGAGCTGGCCAACTTTTTTGAAAGCATCCTAACAAAGTTTCTTAGAAGTAACTAAGTTCTAAACATCCATGTTCCCCCTCTTGTTGAGTATGGGTGAAAATGATAAACTACTACTAAAATTCTCTCGTCTTAGTAAAAAAATGTATTGCAGATTGTTCTCAGTTACTTTGACTCTGAAATAGAATGTTCTATAAGGCTCATTTATAAATATACAGAAAAGGTGTTGCTAAGTTTTCTAAAAATTTGAAACTGGAATTTTAGACAGAGGGACAAGTTAGAGGAAATCCTGCGTGGGTTAACACCGCGTAAGAATGATATTGGAGATGCAATGGTTTTCTGTCTTAATAATGCTGAAGCTGCTGAAGAAATTGTAGACTGCATTGCTGAGTCACTATCCATCTTGAAGACTCCACTTCCTAAAAAGGTATGATTGATTTCTCAACGGTTTTTATGTTTTGTGTGTAAATTTCTGCATTGTTGATTGACTGCAAAGCCATCAGTATCTATGTATATAGTAATAACCAACTATGAAAGATGCTTTTTGCTTAATTAAAATTGTCTTCTACCCTAGTTGTAAAGCTTTGTAATAGCCACATGTTCCTTTTGTGTTTTTCCTCTTTGATTAAAATTAAATTGCACAGGTATTTGCCTTCTGTCAGATTGTGCCAACTGTTCATGAAAAAAAATTCTTCAGAAGTTGGACATTGAGTATCTTGGTGCTGAACTTTGGAGTGTTTGGCATTTTATAGCAGCAGTTTATATCATGCACTTTTGAACAGGCTTTATTTATTTATTTTTAAAAACTGCTGGTATGCTATTCTCTTAAAATGGCAATTTCAACTGGATTTTCAGAGTTATTTGTGGAACAGTAACATTGGTAACACTTCTGATTTTTTTGCAGATTGCAAGATTATATTTGGTGTCGGATGTGTTGTACAATTCGTCTGCAAAGGTTGCCAATGCTTCATATTACAGAAAATTGTAAGTATCAACATTTTAAACTTTCAAGAAAAGCCAAAAACCTTTGTAGATTTAGAATTTTGCATGTGCTACCTTGTAGTACTGTCTGGCACCTTGACAAATCTATAGGAGTACCAATCCTAAAAAATGTTTACACTTGATAAATTTGGAGCCAACTTAAAATTGTGTAACTTTCCTCTGTAGCATGCATTCACTGTTAAACTAGGATAATTTCTCTCTGTGTGTGAATATACATGTGCTAGGTGTCTTGAAAGGCTGGGTTGGCCTATAGCAATAAACTTTGACAAATTGTAGTAACCTTTCTAAAGGTTTTATTTGTGAAGCTAATTTTAGACCTATTCCTAAATGGGTGTGTTTAGGGCCTCTTCTGTATAATTAGAAATTTGGGCACACATTTTTGTAGCTTAGATGCAAGTTGAATGACTTTCGCTGTGGCTTACTCAGTAATGCAAACTGTAATATGTGAAAATGTTGTTTCAGTTTTGAGACAAAACTTTGCCAGATATACTCTGATCTGAATGCTACATACCGAACAATACAAGGTCATTTACAGTCAGAAAACTTTAAGGTATGTGTATGATTATTTAATGAATTTGTTTACTGCCATGCAGTGAGCAGTTTCAGGGCAAAAACAGCACTCCATTGCAACTTAAAAGACTAACCAATTTATTATCATGCAAGCTTTTGTGAATCATAGACCACTTCAGCAGATGAATGAAGTGTAGTTGTGAATTGGAAAGCATATATATGCATGATGGGGGCAGGGGAACAGAGAGAAGAGACGGGAAATGTAGAGAACTGATTCAGAGGGAAATGAAAACGAAACCACCACTAGCAGATAGTGATATTTATCTAAAAGCAGATTAGCTGCAGTGACCAATTTAACAAGGCCATAACACACACATCTTGCTATTGGTATGCTAGTTAATTCAAATAGTGTGGAACAATAATATCAATTCTTGCCACAGGTGATACAATTTATCAAGTGTTTCAATTCAGTGGTTTCCCGTGGAACTTTCTCTTAGAAGTTTATTTTTTATTTCCAATATTTATATACCACCTAACAACAAAAGTCTTCTGGGTGCTTTACAAGTAAAATTTAAAAGCATAAAATATGATAGGAAACTAACATCTTAACACGCAGTAAAACAAGCCACAGAGAATGACATCGGTACAACAAATAGAAAGAAAATAAAAAATACTCATGACTGAAAATGTCATCTGGCACCTTAAAAGACAGACTTCTCTGAGGGTGCCAACACTGGAAAGGCCCTCTCTAGTAGCCAGCCTCATTTGTTCCTTTATTGACATAAAAAATTGAAATTATAAATATATAATGTAAATAATATAAAACAGCAAACAAAATAGTGTTGTAAAAATATAAGTATTAAATAAGAAAGCTATTCTGCTTGGTGCCAAAAAATAATTAGCGCAAGCCTCTCTGGGGAGAAAATTGCATTAGGAACCTGCCCTTCAATAAATATACAACCTTTATGTCAGAAAAAAATGACTTTGTTTTTCACCAAAGCAAAGTTTGTGTATAGTTTGCTGTGAAAATAAAATCCCAATTAAATATAAATAGTGCAGTCTACACTCCATTGCAGTCTGCACCAAATATGTTGTTTTTATTGGCTGTACCCAAAAGGTGGTATCTGTCTAAGTCATACTTTGAGTAGACCCATTGAAATCAGTGGACTCAAGTTAGTCCTTAACAAGGATTTCAGTGGGTCTGCTTTGAGTATGACTTTGCTGGATGCCACCCAAGTTTACTCAACACATCAAAACCGATATGAACATTCTGTGACGGGTGCAGTGCTAATTAGATAGAGGTGGCGTTGTGCTTTGTGTAATGTTCTTAAAGTACTTCTCAATACAAATGACTAGCATTGTTTACTACTTTTAGCAACGGGTAATGACATGCTTCAGAGCATGGGAAGACTGGGCGATTTATCCAGAACCATTTTTGATCAAACTGCAGAATATTTTCTTGGGGCTTGTAAATATTATTGAAGAAAAGGAAGTGGAGGTAAGTGTGAGATAAGACCATTATTGGTACTATTCGTTTGGAAGCAAACAAGAGAATCTGAAGCCTTACAGGTAAGGAAATCATAGCAGAGGTTTGTAGCTGGACTCTAGGGCATGAAGGCTTCTCTTGGTTCCCAAATGAATCTTTCCTTTCATTTGAAGTTGCATAAACGCAGTTTTCCCCTAATGTGAATGTTAACATTGTCCATACCTTTGCCTTTGAACTAGCTCATTTACCAGTTACGTATTGGAAATTACTTGGAACCTGAAGCACGTGCATTGCCTCTTTATCAGTATTCAGGTGTGTGTTTGTGAGTGAGAGAGAATTTTAAAATACCTGAATGCTTGAGACCAGCCTCCATCTCTTCCATATTATGTGGTTAGAGTTGGAATTAATGGAATAAAATACATGTTGTCTATTAGGACATTTGTCTCAAGAGCCAAGAATTTCTAACCTGTGGCTAATTCCTCACAGGTGCAAGGAGAAGCAATTTTGAGAAACGTATAGTTGTTGAGAGTTGGTTGGTTTTGTAATTAGAGTAGAAGATACAAACAACTTATGGCCTGGTTCACATGGAGGGTTATTCTTGTCTTACTGCTCCTGGTTTTTTTTGGAGAGAAGCAAATGAGCCTAAGTTTGACAAGAAGTCACAGTACAGTTTGTCTCCTCCCCTGCACAGTAGCAGTGGGGAAGGAGCAAAATGCCCATAGTTTCAGCAGCATGTGTAAAGCATAGTTTATTTTAAGTACGAATTCATGTGAAGAGCAGGCCAGGCAAAACTTATTGGGTTATCCAAACCATAAATATGTACTACTCATGCCAGATATCTTTTGTGAAGTAATTCAAGAAAGTAAGCAGGAGAGATTAAATCTTTTGTATGTAGACTTGCTACAGAAATATGGGAACTCAGCTATCTATTACCTGGTTTCTGAAGGAAAACTTGGAAAGTGTTTGCAAGTGCTGAACTCTCTTACATTATTAAACACAAACATTGATGTCCCCTTCCCCCCTCCTCCCACCCAATAAATTGTGCATCTACTACATTTATGGACCCTAAGGAAAATGTATTATATCTGTAACCAGGGTCTTACTTCTGGCATCTACATGTATTGTGTGAATGGTAAACTGCTTTGCATACTTGACAGAGGTTCTTAATGTGTCAAGTAAATCCAGAAACTTCCTATGTGTGCAGTTGTACAGCAAACTGTGATGTTAGCATGCTAGTGGTGCTAGTAGCATCCAGATGTGGAAAACAGTATGCTGGAGGTTGAAAGACTGGGGGAATCAGACATACTGTGCAGATGCCCATGTCACATTGAATATCGGGTGCACAAACTGGGGCACTTCAGCCCACAAGGAAAAGTGCTGGATTTGTGAATTGCCCCATAATAGGAGGTGAACATAATAGCTCCACATTTTTGTGAACTAAATGCATAAAATGTATCTGAAATGCAGCTGTAACAACTTGAGGAAAACACTATGCATATAAAACTTACATTTGGTTTACAGGAAGTACCCGATGATCTCGATGGAGCTCCCATTGAGGAAGAGCTTGATGGTGCTCCTCTAGAAGATGTGGATGGAATTCCTATTGATGTTGCTCCAATTGATGATCTTGATGGAGTCCCTATTAAGACGCTTGATGATGACCTTGATGGTGTTCCCTGTAAGGAATATCTAAATTTAGTGTGTACTTAGAAGCCTGCACTTTACTACTGCAAAACGTACATTTAATGGAGGCCCCATTTTTTCTGGTACTTTGGCGTTTAAAATGCAGTGTTGCCGAGATTTGAGAACAGGTGTTTTTATTAGAAATTTGGCTTCTATAGAATAATAGTAGAAAAATGAAAGATGTGAGGTGTGTTGGTTATTACCATTCTGTCCGTGTTCAATCATATATAAGCAAGATCTGTATTTTCATTACCTTGTTAGGCCATAAATCAAGTTGGGGCAGAAACCCTTTTATTACAGGTTTATCTTGAATGCCTCCTAAAATTGATAGCTCCAGTGCAAAATGATAAAACAGCAGAAAGACTACAGCGACTCCTTTGCACAGGATAGCTTGAATGTTCCTAGATCCCACAGAGCTTTAGATCGGGCCTCTCATAATTTGTGCTCAGATTCTGGAATTTAGAGGGGCTTGAGTGCATGTCTCCCAGAATTATGATCTCTGTCTATCTCTTGGTCTTCTCCATGACATATGCAGAAGGCTTTTATGGGAAGTGAATCCTCTGCCTTTACTTAAAAATGGCATGGGCCTTAGAAGGTTGCGTTACGTGCCCTTCCTGAATATTCAGGTCTGCCATTCTAAAAGCACAAGGTCATATATCCCATTGGTGGGATGCTTCTGAGTAAACATGCAGAGACTTGCTCTGCACGTAATCTTCAACTTGCAGCAACGTATGCTGAAGCCTTCACCTTTTAAAATAGCTTATCTTTTTCAAGTGCCCTATATAAGAGAGCATACTAAGCAGGACTACTTTGGAACGTTGGTCATTGCTATAATCTTTTATTCAACAGTGGATGCTTCTGAAGAGTCTAAAAAAAATGAGCCAATTTTCAAAGTTGCCCCTTCAAAGTGGGAAGCAGTAGATGAAGCTGCACTTGAAGCTCAAGGTTAGTGTCATATCTAGCTTCTGCCACTTTCGTTACGTACATTTCAGTTAAATGGGTTTTAGTTCAGCATTTCATGCTAAATATTAATGAAGCAATACTTTAAATTCACTAGCAGACATCACAAGTGCTGCTCTTATTCTGGAACAGTGCCATTAAATAAAAAGTTAGAAACTAACTGCTATGCAGCATAGCTACAAATACCTTTTTAAAAAATAAGATTTATATAATTTTATGTAACGCTGGCCAATGTTTTTGCATTTTCCCCCTTACTAGCAGTAACAACATCTAAATGGGAGCTTTTTGACCAGCATGAGGAATCTGAAGAGGAAGAAAATCAGAAGTAAGAATTAAGGTGTTCTGTATGTCTTCTCTTCCCCTTTTGCTGTGGCCACTCTGATCTTAAACATATTACACAATAACAAGTATCATTTCAAACATGCTATGGGGGTGTGAAATGTCTATGCTTCTGGAGTCCCGTATTAGGGAAGAGATCAGCCTCCCATGGATAAATGCAAAAGTTGTAATCTCATCCATTAATGCACATGTTTCCTTTAATTACTGGACTCTGGTAGCATATTAGACCAAAGAACTGTCTATTCGTCTATTCCTGCTTCCACGCCCAGTGAAAATCTGTTCAATGTCCCATGTGAGTTAGGCTCTGTAGAGTTATTTTAGAAAGTAATGGTAAAATCTCTTCTCCATTAGTATCTCAGATATAAATGATGTGGGTGCCAAAACAGCCTAGAGAAAAGGCAAGAGTGGATTCCTAGATATGTGGGAGACCCTTCAGGTTTTATGGAAAAATATTTTTAAAAAGATATGTGGCTCCTATCACAAATCACAAACTGAATCTGACTGATTTGGGTCTATCTGAGATTTGCCTGAAGTGGGTTGAGGCAGCCCTGGGTTGGGTTCAACAAAGGGGAGGACAAAAGGAATGGGTTTTAGACCCTAATTAAATGTATCGTTGGGGTGGGGCAGAAGTAGATGCAAGCAAAGACTCTTGCCTGTCCTCCCTCCCATGGCTGCTGGCTGTATGTTTAATTAAGGTTTTAAACCCTACATATACGTAGGGCTATGCGAGGCCCCTATTTGGATTTGGGGTCAGATTGGGCCCAAATGATGCGCCAAACTGGATCAGAGAGGGAGCTCTATCTCAGTGGCACTATCTCAGTAGTTGGATGCATGGAGCCAAATTGGGGCACATGGTCTTATTGTTGAATACAGACACATCCTGGCTCAAGGAGAGGTGCTGCACTGGCTTTCCATAGATCTGGGCATCCTAATCAAGGAAGCACTCCATGTATTGTTGGCTCAATCACTTTTGATTCATTGCTGGGTCAGTAACGGGGAAATCAGATGCACATTTGCACTGCTTTGGTTTCACGCTGAGATGTGTATCCCCTCCCATAATTACTTTGAAACCAGTCCAGCAATGATATACTGCATCCACACTTCATTGTGCTCTATTATACCTGTGTTATATCTCCTGTTCCTGGTCAAGCTAGTGACATTTATATGGAAGGCTGCTTCTGCTTGTGAAAGCGTGAATGAAGGGTTGAGAGGAAGCGTAAACAGATATAACCCACCCTCCCTGTTTTCCCTGTGCTGTTCTTCTCATCAATAATTTTTCTTTGCAGTCCACGCCCAATATTTTAAATAAAAAGAATATTGTATAATAATAGTAAGAGGATGTTACAGAACAAAAATAGAAGCAAAGTATGCTGGCACATATATCTGTACTTGACTTTATGTAATGACAAAATGCTCTATTGGAAAATTATAAACATAGCAGATTTCCCCCCAGAGAGAAGTAATTCCTGTACTTCCATTTTTTTAAAAGCCAAGAGGAAGAAAGTGAAGATGAAGAGGACACTCAGAGTTCTAAATCAGAGGAGCATCACATGTACTCCAATCCAATCAGAGAAGAAATGTCAGATTCGAAATCTTCAAGCAAGTACTCAGAAATGAGTGAGGAAAAGCGTGCCAAACTCAGAGAAATTGAGGTGTGTGTGAAAATCATCAATAAAATTTATTTTTATACTCTGACATAATGGATCCAGCATAAAAATAATCAATTCCCCTGTTTTCAAAATTTTCACTTGCATTTCAGGAGTGCTAATCAAATTCTATCATATTTAAGAATTACTGTACTTGTATTTGCACTGTGTATATGTGAGGCTGGCACTGGGTCTTAATAGTTTTATTATTGAAATATGTAACATAAGGGAAACATAGGTACAAGCTGGAGGACCCTCCTGGGCAAATTTTGGGGAAATGTGAAAGGAGAAGAGGAAAAAGTTCAATTGCACAAGCAAAAATATATTACACAGTTGGGTGGACATAATTAGGGCATTATTCAATCATAGCAAGTGTTGGAAAATAGATAGGGGAGGGCAGAAGAGGCAACAATTGAGCCATACACACGAGAAGCCTTGAACATTTTGAACTTTGAAGCCCATAATGTACTGTGCAAGTATATTTCTAAGCTACTTATTTTGCATAATTATTGGAGTTAATGCCTATGCTCCTTATTCAATCTTGATTTAAGGATGATATCTGATCTCTTCTCCTCAATTGTTAGAAGAGAGTGGCGCTTTTGTTTTTGAAATTCTAAAGTACTTGTTGCATTCCTAGAATGTAGGAAGAACTGTTGGGTAAAAGTGTATTTTAGTCATAACTACTTGGAAAGTCTAGGGTGCCCTCTGCTGGTGAGAAGAGTATAACTCTATTGCAAAATGAGATTGGTCCGTTAGGATCAGTGGATTCGTGGATGCTTATTTTAAAGATCTCTTTTCTAAATATGATCTCAAATATTTATTAGGAGTAGTAATGTCCAATGAAAGTCATTACATTGGGGTATAATAATCTCTAAATTTATTGTATGATCTCCATTAAGGTTTTTAAGCTGCATTCATACTTGAGAGTGAGGAACTCTGCATTAATTTTCCTTTCATTTTTTGAAATTTAGCAGTTGTGTTGAGATGTAATGCTAAACCATTGTTAAGCGGTATGTGAATGAGCCCCTTTTTTCCTCCTCCTGTGTGGTTGCTTTCAATTAATCACAGTTCAGGTTTACCTGTGGTTTAGGGTTCAGGCATAATCTTAAACAAGGCCCACTACCTGCCAGTGTAGACAGTACTAAGTTAGATGACCAGTGGACTGACTTGACATAAGGTAGCTTCCTGTGTTCCTAATTTGGCTTGTTTCAGTGGTAAAAGCTAACAACAGTTTGTCCCAGGATAATGCTAAACTGCAATTGGTTAAATAAAAGCAAGAGCTTCAGATCTTGTCATGACTGTGGAGGAGCGTGCACAAACCCAAGGCTTATTCATGTAATGCCAAGTCATAATTTTCCTTTTATCGAACCTGATGAAGAGACTAAGTCCAGAGTATTTCAGCCTCACTGATAATCTGAGGCATAGGGTTGGATTTTATTGATTCTTCAAATGGAATTTATATACTGCTTAATGAAAAAAAAAAACTTCTAGGTGCTGTACAAAGAATATAAAATATACATTAAAATGGTCAATAAAAGTCAAAGTTTTAAAGAATCAGAACATAAAGCCAGTTAAAATTACATTATATAAACTGAAGGTACATATTGAAATACATGTCAGCTTTACATGTATTTCAATATCATAATTGTACCAATTAATTGTTTTGAGAACTCGCCACTGAAGAGAAATTTATGTGAATGTATCTAAACTAGGGCCAAAACGAAGTAAATAGAAAGCCTAATCCAAATGTGTATGTTGTAACTTTGCCAAACTTGCAGGTAACTCTCTAGTACTGTGTTTGCATGTGTATTTTCACAGCTGAAGGTAATGAAGTTTCAAGATGAGTTGGAATCTGGAAAAAGACCCAAGAAGCCAGGCCAGAGTTTTTCAGAACAGGTCGAACACTACCGTGACAAACTGCTCCAGAGGGTAAGTAGTGCTACTGTTCTAGATTTTTTAAATTTAGTTTAGATACGGATTTCTAGTAATGTTACTGGAACCTGTTTTGACTATAATGCTAAGTTATTGTTTAGCATGATATGCACAAGCAGCAGCAGGCTGAAATCCACCTGTAGACTGGATCCAACCCATTGAATGGTACTGGCCTCACGTTACACTTGGCAATCTTAAATAATAGTTTTGGAGCAGTTAATAGTTTGCCTGTTTAGTGTTTTAGACTTATCCAGATAGATTATTTGATCTGTATAACTTCATGATATCTAAAGTAATTTCTGTGGGTGATAGGTGCTTTAATGTAGGGCTGCATTTAAAATGGAATATGAGCATACAGAAACTGACACAAGGCTTTATTATTACCTTTTTAAGCATGCTAAAGTGATAGACTTGTGTAAACTACTAGACAAAATAATAAATAGCTTGGGATTTACTGCCCTGCAATAACTTCATGATATTTGTTGTTACTGTTTCTATTTTTAAAGCGATTTAGCATCAAAACCTCAATTTTAAAGTTACTACGCTTAATGATTACATTGCCACATATAACGGGCACATGTAGCTCGATACGTTTTTTTTAGAAGTTAAGTGCCGAAGGTTTTGTAGCTTTGAGCTAAAGATGTTTGAGAATCCGAAAGAATGTGATGAAGAAGACAAAGATGTTTCCAAACTTGTTTTAAAAGTGTCTACTTGATTTTGTTCTTGTAAGTGTTTGACTGTACAGCAACGACTGTTGGTTAGTAGTAGAGCATATACAGAAGATCCCAGGTTCATACCCTTACATAGCTAGGTAGAGCTGGGAAGGGCATTTCTTTGAAACACTGGAGAATCATTGCCAGTCAGGGTGGATAGACAGCACTCAGCTAAATGGATCAGTGATCTCATGTGGAGTCACCGGAAGCTGCTTTAGACTGTTTCTTGTTCCCTCAATGTCAAGCTTTGGTGGGCTTAAAATGAATTAACATATACATCTTGCTGTAGGATAAATTCTGAATTCTCTGAAGTGCCCAATTACTTTTAATCTAGGAGAAAGAAAAGGAGCTGGAGAGGGAAAGGGAAAGAGACAAGAAGGACAAAGAGAAATCTGAATCCAGATCAAAAGAGAAGAAGGAGAAAGAAGAATGTACACCAACAAGAAAAGACAGGTATCTAATTTAAGAAGGCTAGATAGAATGCAGCCTGTGCAATGAGTTTTTCCTTTCTTCATGCCCTCAAAATTAGCTCCGGGGCTCCTCCAACCCTTCACAGCCAATTTTGAGGGGGTGGGCTGCAGGGGAAAGGAAGGGAAAAAGCAGAGCAGAGACTTTGAGGGCCACTCTATTTTTGAATTGTTTTTCTGGTCACCTAAATTTGAGTGTCTGAATTGGAAAAATAATACTTTCAGTGGGATGTGAGTTAACATTTTTGGGTGTGTGAAGACAGTATTGCTTTTGCAACTTAGTAAACTTTTGCCATAGTTTACCCTGCAATTTCACAATCAAGGATCTTGGCATTTAGAAGAAAATTACCATCCATTCAGGTGATAACAGTGATGATAAACATGTACAGCCACTTTAAAAGGGAACATTTAAAGCAATTGTTGCTTTTCAAATGTTAAGCATGTCAGGATAAAATGGCAAACAAGGGTGCACACAAGTTACAATATCTGAAGAACAAGGCTATAGTTTAAAGCATTGGTGGGGAATCAATAGGCTGTGGCCTAATTTGACCTGCAAGGTTGTTATCCCCCAAGCCAAGCCCACCCAACCTGTATGATGTCAGGTGTAGGGCAGATAAAGGCGTGGCTGCAAAGGAACAAATTGGGAAGGCTTTAAATGCTGTTTGGCACAGACTTCAGACCCTGCTGGGAATCAGCTACACGTTCGAGTTGCCAATCAAGAACACTAGAGTAAAGCTTATCCCTGCCAAAAGCAAATCTTGAATACAATGCCATTCAGTACTGGGAACCGGAGTGTATTCAATCCCAGCAGGGCTTGAAGTCACTGCTGATTAATTCAAATATTAATCATTACTGATAAGCATCTGAAATATATTTTACCATAGGTTTTCGGACAATCAGTTGCAGTTGTGTTTTTTTAAGGCGGTATCATTAAGTCCCAAGTTTTATTTAACCATGCAGTTTTGATGGGCAGCCTGATTGCCGCTGTAACTCCTATTGCTCTGGAAATGTGCATAAGGAGATTTTGAATATTTATGCATTTAATGTTCTGAAAGCAATGCCAACCTGCTTTAATATATTTGGTGAGGTGGTGGGCATCTTTGTATAGGTGCTCATAATTTCTCTCTTTTTGAAAAAGGAAAAGGCGACATAGCACATCACCCAGCCCATCCCGCAGCTGTGGAAGCAGGCGAGCAAAATCACCGTCGCCAAAATCGGAACGCTCGGAGCGATCTGAAAGATCCCACAAAGAAAGCTCACGCTCCAGGTCATCTCACAAGGATTCTCCCAGAGATGCCAGTAAAAAAGCTAAAAGGTAACGCTGTTCATTTCTGGAAATCCATTTTTGTTCAGTGTGACTCAGCAGCTAAGCCATCATTTGGCTTGGCCTGTCGTCTGAACCTGGAATCATCCTTTGAATAAATAAATAGAAACAGTTGTCTTTGTGTAATATTGTGGAGTTACATAATTCTTGGGTGACACAAATGCAGTAAAAAGGTACAGGTAGTATTTTCTTGTCCACTTTTATACATACATGTTACAGGATATAATTAATCTGTTTGGGGAAGAGTGCATCAAATCCAGCATGGTTCTGAACTACTCTTAATAATGGGGTTGATCTTGGCAGGCAGAAGACAAATAAACCATCTATTGACATTAATGCAATTTATTTTTAGGTCGCCGTCTGGCTCAAGGACACCCAAAAGAACAAGGAGGTCGCGATCCAGGTCACCTAAAAAGTCAGGAAAAAAATCCAGATCTCAATCCCGCTCTCCACACAGATCCCACAAGAAGTCAAAGAAGAGCAAACACTGACAAACTCTTAATTTTTATGATGCTGTCACTTACTGGAAATGCAGTTTTGTTTTTGTGCCTGAAGAGTCTGTTTAAAAAAAAAACCCACACAAAACAAAAAAAGCATTCCTAAATTTTTTTTGTGAATGCACGTGTATACTCATGAGTAACTGCATCGGTAGACCTGTCATTCTTTTATATTGTACAAAATACCTTCATTGTGGCTACTTCCCAGAATGAGATTTTGTGTTTAGAAACTTCATCTGAAATGTGTGTAACTGATCTGCTGGCAGTAGTGATATTTTGTTTTAGAATGTTGTGAGTTAGGAAAAAAAACCACCCACACACAATTGTTTCCCCCCTCCCCCCCTTTTTTGTAGCTTTGACAACTTGAATTAGATTTCAAATAAAATCTGAAAAGAAAATGTAAAAAAATAATAATGGTGTTTTCTTGCCCCTCTGAAACAAGAGTTCTCTTCCCCAATACATTTTACTTAATGCAGGAACATTTATGCAGTACAGATGTTCTTAAATGTTACGAGCTATTGCTTGAATTTCTAAGCATAGCCTTCAGGCACCTTGAGAACACTTGTTCTCTCTCATCTTACAGCCTAGCAGCCAGAATGAGTGTTGATAGTTCTTTCCAGGGATATCAGGTCTGCTTCTTCCATACCTACTAAACCATATGATTGTTTACTGGAGAGAGATTATCACTATTGCAGCTACCGGTACTTTCTATCTGTCTGGTGCTATAGATGCTTGAGCAGCAAAGTACATAGGAAGGAATGAAAGCAGGGCTTGTGGGTATTAGGAACCTCAAATGCAAACTTGGGCCTATGGCCTCTTCCGTTTGCTTGTAAACTCTTCCCTTTCGACACCATAAATCTCTCGAGTCATTCATAGTAGCAGGATCACATAATTGATTAGACTAGATTTAAACCAATGCACTAGGGCAGTTTTAGTACACATTTCTGGAAATGTGACTGGCAGACTTCCACTATTCAGTTTCTTCATGCATGCTGCATCTCTCCTTTTACTCAGATGTGAAATTTGCTGTTTCCGTCTGAAACTCACATATTTCATAGGAATGGTTTCAAGGCACATACCGGTAGTTCTTCATTGAACGTGAAATCCTTTCAGCTGGTATCTTTGGTGAAATGGTATTGAAGCCACAGTATTAAGTGTTTTAATTACTTTCCATGAGTAGTGAAAAGAGAACAAATTATATCTCCCCCTTACAACAAATACTGTCAGAATGATCAGAACTCTAAAATGCACATCATGAAGTGTCTTTATAAAGTGGATTTTATTCCAGAAGATGACCTTGTAAATGCATTTTTGTATTGAATTCCTCCTTTGGCTGTGAAAATTGTTGAAAGAGTAGCAGAAATTAGATTTTTTTAACTTGTATCTTTTTCTAATATACTTTTATTCCTTCCCCCTTCTCCTTCCCCAGTTTTGGATGCCCTTTTGTTTTAAACCTGTTTCCCCCCCCTCTTTTGGCATTGATATAACATAGCACCTCCTCTGGGTCACTTAACTTTTTTTCCATGAAAGAAAAGTCACAAAGGTTCACTGTTTGTTTCCTGGAGGAGTGGGCAGATTGTAATAAAAATGCAAAGTTTAAAGGGATCTGACTCCAGTGAAGTGTTTTTTTAAAAATCCATAATTATGTTTATAGACAGCTACATGCTCTTTTATGCTATATATGGGGTTTTAAAGTGTTTGAGAGACAAAATTTATATTCATTAGAGGAATATGATGCAAAAATACCTAAAATACACATTTGGGCGGGGGGGGGGGGTTGGACCCAGATTTCCTGTGTGCTTACCTGTATTGCTTGCACATTCTCATACAAGTGCTACTGATTTTTTCCATTCTTGCTACATCTCTAAACCACAGAGCCTAGGGCTTGCTGATCGGAAGGTCGGCGGTTCGAATCCCCATGACAGGGTTAGCTCCCATTGCTCGGTCCCAGCTCCTGCCCAACTAGCAGTTTGAAAGCATGTCAAAGTAGATAATTAGGTACCGCTCTGGCAGGAAGGTAAATGGCATTTCCGTGAGCTGCTCTGGTTCACCAGAAGTGGCTTAGTCATGCTGGCCACATGACCTGGAAGCTGTCTGCAAACAAACGCTGGCTCCCTCTGCCTATAGAGCGAGATGAGCACACAGCCTCAGAGTCATCCGCGACTAGACCTAATGGTCAGGGGTACCTTTACATACATACATACCGGTGTACACACACACACACACACACACACACACACATAACTGTTTACATCCTGCCTTCCAAGGTGTATCCAAGGCGGTTTACAATTTAAAATGATGAAAATAAAAAGGTACGAAACAGCCAAACCCTCTGAAGCTAATAGAGATCTCCTCTGCAGTGGTAAATTTTGAAGTGCCGGATCTGATTATGACAGCCCCCATATCCATGCCAGCTTCATTGTTCTCTAAAAACCAGCAGGACATGGGAAGTTGGCAAAGGATGTTGCAGTGGCTGGTCTTTAGGAAGACCTGGGCTCATGTCCCTGATTACCCATGAAGTTCACCACATTATGTTGGGTCAGTTACCATCTGAGTTTACCCAAATAAAAGGGTTCATTAGATGCCTGATTAGACTTGCTCATGCTCCACCACATCACTGCTCTTCAGGAGCAGATGGATGGTATGAGATCACTGACCTGGGATTCTCTTCAGCCTTCCCCTCGGTCTGTGTGGACCTCTGAGTAGTGCCAGCTAAAGTCTTGTTACACGCCACTTTAGTTAGAAAAGGCAGAGACGGGTGAAAGCTTAGGAAAAGTGTGATGTGAACCGACAGGAGGAAGTTGGGGACACAGAAATACATGGCTTTTAGGTATGAGAAGAACAGAAACCTTGTGGAAAGTGATGGTGCAGAACCTCTCCATCTAGACTCAGGTTGTTAAAAAATAAATAAATGTAAAGGACCCCTGACAGTTAAGTCCAGTTGCAGATGACTCTTAAGGTTGCGACGCTCCTCTCGCTTTACAGGCCAAGGGAGCCGGCGTTTGTCCGCAGACAGTTCTTCCGGGTCATGTAGCCAGCATGACTAAGCTGCTTCTGGTGCAGCGGAACACCGAAACCAGAGCAGCGCACGGAAACGCTGTTTACCTTTCCTCCACAGCAGTTCCTATTTATCTACTTGCACTTTTGGGCGTGCTTTCGAACTGCTAGGTTGGCAGGAGCTGGGACAGAGCAACAGGAGCTCACCACATCGTGGGGATTCGAACCGCTGACCTGATCGGCAAGCCCAAGAGGCTCAGTGGTTTAGACCACAGCGCCACTCTCGTCCCATAGACTCAGGTTGTATACATGTGTAAATAAACCATATATCATGAAGACACCACAGCCTCCGCTGTGTCTCATTGTCCAAAAGAAAACAGACCCTGGGTAAAGCGCATCTTGCAACCCCTGGAATCTCACATTGCTGGGGAGATTGGGGTGGTGTGCAGTATCTTAGCAGAAGCTACTTCATTCCCGTTTCAAAGGTCTATTTTTGGCACGTTGCATTACAAAATATGAGTATGTGGAAGTACAGCTCAGACTTGACTTTTTACAAAAATAAGCCAACCACAACATTCTGAGAGATTAGCAAAGGTTAATATGTGTGCAGCTGAACGGAAATTCAACAAGAGTGCTGTTCTGCATGCATCTTTAGATACAGTTTTAATGTGTATAATACTGAAAGCATAAAGTGCTGAAGAAGCTTCAAATACAAACATGACCACCTTCTGAATATGAGTGGGCAGTTGCGTATTGTCTTTAATGTTAATAGCTAAGCAAATTGCAAGGTGAAACTGATGGGCCTTATAACCAGGTGGAGGGCAAATCAATTTGTTTTTATACTGGCTCTTTACCTGCAAGCATTATTTGTCTTGGATTTGCCTCTTCTCTCCAACTTCCGATTTCAGCGAAGCTTATTAGTAATGATAGGCTTTCAAACAGTCGTCTAACCTTGGACGACAATTATGGTTTTGTAAAGAATGAAAAGAATCTCCTTTGATAATGCTCATCTTCTACATACACAAAGCTTGTCTTTTTTGTTAATGTGATACAAAATAAACTTGACATCTTTTTCATGCCTATGATATGCATTTACTGTGGGGGAAGAGTGGTGTGTAAATTTAGGAGAAAACCTCTTTGAAAAAACCTATTGCAAGGAGGGTGTTTGTATTTAAAAGCTTGGGGTGGTGAGTGAGAGGTGAGGAACTTGGAAACATGGTAGCAGAGAGATTGCTTCTCACACAGTGCCAAATGATTCATAGTTTGGTATGTTGCTTCCACTGTGCTCTATCCAATTACTGTACTTTATACACCGTGTATAAGATGACCCCTATTTTTTTTGGGGGGGGGAATTGCTGAAAATTGCTTAACCGCCTGACTGACGCTGCCAATTGCACGCGTCACAAAGCCTACATTCGTCTGCCCGCTCGCCATCAGCCGCCAATCACCCAATTGCCACAGCAGCAGCCAATCGACGGCAGCCTTTCTTACACCCACAAATCACCCGCCCAATCCAAGATGGCAATCTCCTGCTCGCGGCGGCAACCAATCGTCTTATACACTGTAAACTATGGTACTTCCTGGTTTTAAACCCCACACATACATTAAGTAAAATATAAACATCAACAACCGACTACACCCCGAATCCCCATGGCCCCATCCACCTCCGCTAAATGTGCAATACTGTGAAATATTGCACAAATTGATATGTTAACCATTAACTGTTGAACACAACTCCTTAAGTTATCTAGCAATCTGAGAAACACATTGGCTCTCCTTATTACATATATACCATTTAGCTAGGAAATGTAATTAGTTACCTCTCGGAGTGGAAGCAGGAGACCAGCTTTCGGGAGAAATTCCATTGGTATTTGGTGTTGGTAGAACCACTCAAATGTGAAGGGAAACATGTCTCTCAATAGGCAGTCAATACATCTCAAGGAAACCCGATCAATGAGCAGTTTCCTGGCACATGCCTCTGGGGTGTTTGGGACACACACACCCATGAGAAATATCTGGCTCCATTGTAAAGTGAGAAGCAGTGTTAAATGTGTAATAAGCAGATTAAGGGATGGTAGAGTTTTTTGGAATGGGAAACATGCATGTATCTGCATCCAGGGCTAAGCAATTTTTTAAAAAATTACTCATGCATCTCAGATGACAGCTCATTGCCAATATTAGTTATGCAAGCACGCCACTTTTGCTTTAATTTCTTTTGTTGCTAGGGGGAAAAGATATGTTTCTTTAACTCCATTGGGTCTTCCATAAGGATGCACTCATTATTCCAGAGGCCTTGATGCTCCCTGCCCTTCCATATGCTGCTTCCTATTTAGGCTATATTGAACTGACCTAGTTTTATTTTATTTTTTTAAGACAATCCCTCTAGGGTTATACGGATATTGTATTGTCCCAATTATTATATATATATTTTAAAATTAATAGCTAGTGTTTCTCCCCTGTAGCTTTCTTTTCTAAACATCAGTACCGCATAATCTTTATTTTATAAAGCCTATTCAGGTTACATTTCCCCTCCAACCAGTTTCACTGTTAAAGCCTTCAGAATTGAAAGGACCAGGTTGAAAAATGTTTATTTTTGTCATTTTCAAAATATATACTGAAATACAATCTGGCTAACCAACAATGCTTTTGAGCAGGAGTGGGGAACTAATGGCCCTCCAGAGATGTTTGTGAACTACAGCTGCAGCCATTGGCCATGCTTTCTGGGGCTGATGGGAGTTGTAGTTCTGCAACATCTGGAGGGCCATCGGTTCTCCACTGTTGCTGTAAAGTTTGAGCTATAAAAGTTAATTGAATGAGTGTTCAGATTTCTTCCCTTAAAAATTATTGCTCGTTTAAAATGATCCATCTTATCTACTGAAGACTGACCAGAATTTTTAAAAAGTTCCTAGACCTGTAATCTATTTTCACTTTTAAACATGAAGTCAGAATAATTGTTATTAGATGTTTGTGGTGAGAAACTGGGGGTATTTCCACCGCCTTCAAAAGTTCAGGTAGCCTGGGAGATACCATTCTTTGTGGCAGCCTTTCATTTATAGAACCTGAGTCCCCATGGAGGTGCATCTGACAGCTTCACTTTATAGTTTTCATTGGTACTAGAGCTCAATACAAGTGATGCTTTAAACTATGTTAATGCCATTAGGTTTGTAGCTCATCAATAGTTTAAAAAGGTTCAGAAGCAAAACAACAGCAACAAAAATCCCACCATGATGTTTTTGGTTCAACAAGGACATTATCTTTCATCAAACATGAAGGTATTTTTATTTATGACAGAGTAAATTTTATATAGCCTTACGTAGACATCTGAAGGCAACCTTGTACAAAACAACAACAGCAACAGATGTAGCCTAAGCTACCGTAGTTGATTTATGGGAGAAGCCCTAAATGCCTAACAGGTACATATAGTCATAATTCAGCATATCTGACACTGATCACCATGGAAAACATCCTACCTATGCAGATCTGCTGTGCTTGGAACCAAGAAATAAGATAACTCCAGGGACCAAACTGAGCCTTTTTCTGTTGAGGTGGCCCAAAACTTCGAAGGAAAACTTTCCTAGTGGGATCTATTAAGGCATGAATGTTCCATTTAAAAACAGGCTTAGACTAGTTTATTTGCTATAACTGGATGTAATGAAGAAGATGGCTATTTTTTTTTTTTTAACTGCCTCTTTCATCCAATTCACCACAGGGATGAAGGGAGATGGTAAACATGTGTGTTAATTAATATACATTGCAATATACAGAGCGACAAGTTAAACAAAACTCCACAAGACTCCAACATAGGCACGTGCCACAAGGAACATACAATCTGAATTGAGATTCTGGGAGGAAGTTAAAAGGAAGCAAGGAAGAGGCCTCAGAACCCAAGGGCAAAAGCAAGTAAGTGTAGTTATACACACTTGCATTAAAATTAATTAGGGAAAATTAATTAGGGTGGAGAGATGCGACAAAAGTTTTACTTGATTAATCAACCAAATAGAATAAAGCTTGAAGGTTTTAAGAAGTTGTCAATCACTTATGTTTAAAATATTTTTATATGCATTCTGTACTGAAGTTTGTAATACTGAGCACTATTATCTGATAGCTTGGAAGCATTCATACACAAACGCCAGGGAGAGGGAGGGAGAAAGCATGCCGTTAAGCCACAGCAAATATTTGAAAAACGTTAAAGATATTGAATTGCCTTGAAGAATATTACACGGTTATGTAACCCTAGAAAGAATTGCTATTTCAGTGCAACTCTGAAAAATGGGCTTACTCATCCTCGTGTCCTGAGGACATTCATAAAACTTACAGCATTTCTCAGGATGCAAAACAGTGTCAAAACAAAAGGCAAATATTGCCCGATTGTTCTGCCTTGCCCAAATACAACAGATAATGACTTGGTATTGATTTGGCTTCCTGATTATTCCATGTTCACCATTGTGAAGGGCAGCCTTCGCTTTGATACCTGCCATTTTGCATTGTAGCATTTCACATTTTATTTACTTAACAGTAATAACTTTATATTCTTCATATCCCACCCTTCAATTAAAAACTCCTAGTGTGGCTGACGTGGAGCAAGAAGACACAACAGAATAGAGTGCATTACTGCCAAACCAGCAATATACAATAAAAATCTGTCAGACCTGATTTAACACCCCTGACCAACATCCATCAAAACTACTGCAGTAATTTGCTCAGTAATAAGGCCTGGCCAACTAAAAGGATTCTTCGCTTGCTGATTGCATGTGTCTCTGCGTGTGTGTTTATCTCCTGCCAGCTCATAAAACATGGCAGCGTACAACAATATAGACAAGTACGGCAAAGCACAGAACAACATAAAAGCAATACAAAATAGTCCTGTTGTTATAAAAAGTTCAAGAGATACCTGAAAGTCAGTAGTGAGGGCGCCTGGTGAGGGCACCTGCCGAATCTCTGGTGGAACTGTATTCCACAGCATGGACTTGGCAACACTCAATGGTCGACTTCTAGCTGAACCCAATTGGACCTCTGTAACAAAGGAGAAAACAACAAACCACAGTTCTCCTCTCATGGATATAAGGGATATAAGGACTCAGGTGATCTTTAAAGTATCATACAGTCATGTTGTTCAGAGCTTTGTATATTAGCACATGAGCCTTGAACCTGTTCCAGGAGACATCTGCCAGCACAGATGTCTTAGCAAAGGTGTCACATACTGTCAGCCGTCTGCTCCCCTTAGCAGTGTAGCTGTTGCCTTCTACACTAGTTGGAGATTCCAGACTATGCCCAAGGGCAGCTCCACATCTAATAGAAAAGAACTCAGATTTAGTGCCAAGGGAACCATGTTTAGTGTTTCACATATGGGCCACCGCAATTGAGAGAACCTTTGTCCAATCACCCCCTGCCTAACTTCAGGAAGTGGGCTTTGCAGCAGAATGTGCTTGGAGAAGGGCCTCTGAAGATAATTAAACTATGGAGCTCGCTCCCACAGGAGGCAGTAATGACCACCAAGCTAGATGGCTTTAAAAGAGGATTGGTCAAATTCATGGAGGAGAGGGCTATTGATGGATACTAGTTATGATGCCTATGCTCTGTCCCTACAGTTAGAGGTAGTCATACTTCTGAATACTAGCTGCTGGAAGCCACAAATCCTGCTTGTGGGTTTCTCACAGGCATCTGGTAGGCCACTGTGAGAATAGGATGCTGAAGTAGATGGGCCACTGGCCTGGTCTAGCTGGCTCTTCTTATGTTCTTATTTAAGAATATTGTAAAGATCAGATAGACTCCGGCAGAAGAAGATTCCTCTTCAGGTACCCAGGCCCTGTATGTTCATTATAGGTGATCACCACCATGGCAACATAGTCTTGCTATCTGAGAGTCATTTCAGAAGTCTACCAAAGGGAGAACAGCAGAGAGATTGCTATATTAAACACAATGTCTTAATATATATATATTTAATCAATGACTCAAGGAAACAGTGAACAAGCTATTGGGATGTGGGTGGTGCTGTGGTCTAAACCACTGAACCTCTTGGGCTTGCCGATCGGAAGGTCGGCGGTTCGAATCTGCGTGACGGGGTGAGCTATAACAGATAGGCGATACTAAAAAGAATATTTATGTATTTCTCCTTATACACACACCCTTTTCTGAACAATCTTTTTCTAGTCTTTAAGAAATGTATAACTCTTTCATTGTAAGAAAATCCTTCGGCACGTATTCATTAGAGTACATAACTCATTCATTCTCTCCGTTTTCAGTATGCGTGATCCATTCAGTTAGCACTCAAGTATTGTGTAAGTGCCTCTATGTGGGGAACACTGGTTGAGTGAATGGAATGCAGATGCCAGGCTAGCTGTCTGGATTGGCTGATGTCTTAATGGAACCCCAAATTTAAACAGTGTAGTGAAACTAATACTATTGATGACATTTGCTAAAGCAAAGAGACTGCACATCTACCGATTTCAACAATTTGTACACCACTTAAAACCGTAGCCTAAGCAGGTGTGCAGTAAGGTTACCAAAAATAAAATCCTTTCAAATTAACCATAAAACATCCTTTAAATGCCCACTGAAATAAAAAGCTCTTTACTGAATGCCAGAAACCCAACATGTTCCAAATGAAAGGTACCTCTGCTATTTAAAATCCCGATTTTGATTTGACATGACAGCAGGCTCCCACATGTAGTAAAGAACCATTGCTTAAAACCTTGTTTATCCTCCAATTTCGAACCTAACTGGGCTGGAAGGAACATGTCAGGATTCCTAGAGACAGCCAGACGTGCTCAGAATCTCAGTTCGTTTCGTGTGTCTTTATTATGTCTTAGTCACTCTAGATAGACCACTTCTGAACTCATTAAGGGGGAAAAAGGTGTCAGGCTCTTTGAGCATTCCAGGACACCTCTGATGGGAAATCAATTGATACGTCTTAGTATCAGGAGTCATTGTTTTTATCTCTTGAACTTTTTTTCTGTTCTTCCCACCACCCAGATTCTCATACTAAACATATTTGGGGGGGGGGACGACATCTTCCATTGGGCTGCTTTTTAGATAAATCTGGTTTTTCCCTCTTTCTTCTTCCAGGTGATTTAACTATGTTTTGGAATTAAACTATCTGCAGAAAATGCTCCAAAGCACTTGCCTATGTGGTTATAAAATTATTAAGTGCGTTGAAAAGGATTACGGTTGCAAAGAGGTTGGAAGTAGATAAATAACATGTTACTAAAATGTAGCTAATGTGAAGTGACAAGAAATTGACAATTGTTTCTCCACACCGATAAGACTAGAATAGACTTGAAATGTACTTATTCAGTTACTTATTTGAAAGATGTTTTTCCTATAGATATTACTTTTCCACATGCAGTGAGACTTTTGTACAGTAAGAGAAATGAACTTAATTCATTGGCTGAAAGAATTCCTTTTTAAGCAATGGGACTTAATTGTTAGGGAGAGAATCCTAAAGGAAGGTCCACTGTGCTGAGTGAGGTTAGGACCCAGAGGTTCTGAACTGAATGAGCTGGAAGGTTCCCAGCTCAGTTGGCTATGCTGGCTTAATTCCCTCATCCTGGCTCAGCCAGAGATATGCTGGTGTATCTCCTGCACCTTGTCTCAGCCCAGGACCCAGCAGCCCAGGACTCAGCCCAGGACCCAGTATAACTCCAGTATATTACTCCAGTATAAGGTAAAGGTAAAGGGACCCCTGACCATTAGGTCCAGTCGTGATCGATTCTGGGGTTGCGGTGCTCATCTCGCGTTATTGGCTGAGGGAGCCGGCGTACAGCTTCCGGGTCATGTGGCCAGCATGACTAAGCCGCTTCTGGTGAACCAGAGCAGCACACGGAAACGCCGTTTACCTTCCCACTGCAGCGGTACCTATTTATCTACTTGCACTTTGACGTGCTTTCGAACTGCTAGGTTGGCAGGAGCTGGGACCAAGCAATGGGAACTCACCCCATCGCGGGGATTCGAACCGCTGACCTTCTGATCGGCAAGCCTTAGGCTCTGTGGTTTAACCCACAGCGCCACCCGTGTCCCAGTGTAGGTCCTGGGAAAAGGGATGTTTAAGAGGCATCGTGGGTGCAGGACAGAGGGAGGGAGATTTGGGCTGGATCCTAAGCCTGTTCAGCATGGTCACAAGACCTGGGAACAAATTAAGCTGGCCAAAGGATGGTGTCACTCAAACTCTATTTAAAGGCTTGCTTTCCCTCTGCCAGGCTTAGGTTTGCTCGGCCAGCAGCTTTCCTGCTCTTGAACTGAATTTGGATCTGGCATACTTCACGATGGCTTAATTTATGCCGGCTTGGTTTATGCCAGCTCTTTGTGTTTAGGATTGACCTCTTTGTGGATTAATGAGGTGTCTTTGGGTGAAACAAGGCAGATACGGGATGTTTATTGTCATTTTATTATATTCCTTACCCACTCGTCATTCGGCGGTCCCGGGATGGGTTGCAACAATTGGGAAGTGCAATATGAAAAGCAGTTAAAGCATATTACAGTCAAGAGGACACAGTGGAGCCTAAAATATACAGCAAGTGTCAAAGGCCAGGATAAAGAAGCGTGTCTTCAACATATGTATTGTAAACTGCTGTGTAAGGGTACATCCCAAGGAATACATCCACGAATAAATAAAATAAATAAAATATTGAAATCAATAGGATTTACATGCTTATTTCTGACCGCCTCACCACCAGGAACCTTAATCAAAAGGACGTAATAAAATGATGTATTATTTCCCCCCTCCATAATTTGCAAGTTTTCTTCTGTTAGCAGAGTTCCCCCTGCCCTTGGAACGCCCTTGAACTGCGTTAACTAAGAAAATGATCATATATCTACGACTGCCAAAACCTATTAGTGTCTGTCCTGCTGATGTCTGAGGCTATCTGTGGCATGTATCAAATCGGGGGGAAACAATGACTTGTTTATTGCTTAAATGAACTATATTGCTTGGTGCTAGCTGACATTTATAATTGATGTCTCTCTTTTGCCAAGGCAAGATTATAAAGCATTTTTGGGTATCAAGTTGCCTACAGCAATAGAAGGAAGGCCTGAATCTTAGATCCTGCACAAACAGGATATGCAGTGGGATGAGGAGGAGAAAATGCTTGTTATGTTATATATATATATAATAATGCTGGGCATGTTAAACAGCTCCAAGGAACTAGGGCTGCAATTCCATGCTCACTTACCTGGGAGTAAGTTCCATTGCACACAGTGGGAATTACAGTGCAATCTTATACCTGCTAACTTAAAAATGAAACTAAGGTCGCTGTCCTATGTACACTTACCTAGGAGTTAGCCACACCAATACAGTAAGATTTAAAGAACATATAAATAGGACCGGTGCTTTTTTTCTGGGGGTACGCAGGGGTACCCCTAAACATTTTGTGAATCTAAGTTTGGCCTCATTGAGGGGCAGTATTTCAATATGAGTAGGAAAATGAGAGTACCCCTAAACATTTTTTAAAGAAAAAAAAGCACTGCATAGGATCAAGGCTCATGGCTGCAATTCAGTGCACAGTTCAGATAAAGTTTGAGAAGGCATTATTAGCTATGATTCCTGCATTGCAGAGGGTTGGACTAGACTAGAGATCCTTTAGGTCCCTGCCAACTCTACAACTTCTATGTTTCTATGTCATGGAACGCTCAGTGTATTTTTCTATTACAAAAAGCAGCTGAGGGCGATTGGGCAGGTGCAGCAACACTGGTGAGTCATGCTGAATGATGGCTTTGATCCAAATATTTTCCTGAAACTGCTATTTTCCTGAAACTGTGCAGGCTAAAACCCTACCTGCCCGCAGACTGTCTTGCCAGAGTGGTGCATGCTCTAATTATCTCCCGCTTGGACTACTGCAATGCGCTCTACGTGGGGCTACCTTTGAAGGTGACCTGGAAACTGCAATTAATCCAGAATGCGGCAGCTAGACTGGTGACTGGGAGTGGCCGCCGAGACCACATAACACCGGTCCTGAGAGAACTACATTGGCTCCCAGTACGTTTCTGAGCACAATTCAAAGTGTTGGTGCTGACCTTTAAAGCCCTAAACGGCCTCGGTCCAGTATACCTGAAGGAGCATCTCCACCCCCATCGTTTAGCCCGGACACTGAGGTCCAGCGCCGAGGGCCTTCTGGCGGTTCCCTCACTGCGAGAAGTAAAGCTACAGGGAACCAGGCAGAGGGCCTTCTCGGTAGTGGCGCCCGCCCTGTGGAACGCTCTCCCAGCAGAGGTAAAAGAGATAAACAACTATCTGACATTCAGAAAATACCTTTAGGGAAGTTTTAACATATGTGATTTCATTCAGAGCCTTGCTGCAGGGGCCAAGGGACTTCCCCTCTCCACACACTGTGTCCTGCATCCAAATAACCCACCCACATGCACACCCAACCACCCAAAACATTTTGCTGCCTGAGGTGGAGCAGCAAATGGCATCCCTCCGGCACACACCAAATCAAGGTGCATAGTATCACCGAACATACACAGACTTGGCTTTAAAGGAACATTGTATTTCAAATAAGCAGATAGAGAATACAGTATGTAATCCTTACATCAGTAGGCCTCCTGTCAGGGCTGGCCTAAGACATTTAGTTCCTGAGGCGATCCACAAAATGGTGGCCAGGGAAAATGTGTGAGTGGAGATCTACATCATGTACAATGTTGGGGGGGAGAGCCAAAGATACAGGTTCTCCAAAACCAAAGAACTGAGGTGAAGCCAGAGTTTAGTATTTTCTGTAAGGTGTAATTTGGTGTGTAATATGTTAGGTATATCCTCCTTTATGGTGTGTGTGTGTAAGAGAGTGCACTGCATTTAGCCACGAAGAGCTACTTGTGCAGGCTAATTCTCTCTGCTTTGGAGAGGCTCAGGAGGAACAGTCAGGATAAACTGCGGCCTGAGGCAGCTGCCTCACCTAATGGAAGGGCCAGACCTGACCAATAAGTACCGGTATGTGCATGTGTGTTCCATTTCAAGTGGCATGCTTTCAGGATTTTTTGTAGACAAGTTGTTTCCAGTTCTGCTCCTGCCCCACCATGTCAATAACTATTTAATAGTTCCACGAACAGGTTTAAGTGGCACTGCTGTGTGGAGTTTGATAGCAGCATCTATTTCTAGCACGGTAGTAGCAACTACCTTCCAAATGAATGGCAACAGAGATCCATAGGTTTGCAACCAAACCCCCACACTAAACTGTTGTTTGCTGGGACACTGGTTCATAGACCAGGCTGTAAAAAAAAAAAAAAGCTATCAAATTAATAATACAGCCTGAATAGGTTAAGCATATGAAATTAGAAGTCACAAGTAAACCCTTTAAATCATTTTGTCAAAGGTTTATGGCTCAATTATTTTAATTTGCGTGGGGTTGAAACTTTGCCTGTATGCTGTCAACATGCTGCAAATTATTTCCCTGGAATGTGGATTCGGATTCTTTGCTGACGGGCAGCAGCTGAAGCCTGCCTTACTTGTGAAGATATGAAGGCTTGCAAGCCAAGCTGATACTTTGCTATGTTTCTTTACAGAAGGTTTACTAACAGATGTTGCCATTCATAACTGTTCAATGTTCTTTTCTTCCAGTATGGATTTCCCCAATGATGGAGAGCTCTTTGTGCCCGAGATGACAGACAAAAGATTCTCCATTTTATTAGACGGAACTGCTAAGGTTGCTAAATCTCAGTGGGTGGTAACCACAGATTCTCAAGGCATATTTTCCATTGCATTGCTCTGGACGGGCAGCACATCTTTCCCCAGTTTGTTATTGCTCTTTGAAGAGTTATTTATTGTTGGTGCTGGCCTAGCATCTGGAAGCATTGAATGTCTTTTTCAAGGAAGTATCACTATATCACAAGTTCAACAGCTTGCATTGGCTTACATATCTAATTTACTATCTAAATATGCCAATAAACCCTCCATAGTTTGCAAAGTGATATTAGAACAGACTAGAGATGTTTGGACTTGCAGACAGCTTACCATCTCCATTAGCCAAAAGAGGGATTGCAAGGAGAGGTCAGGAATTGATACTAAATACAAAGAGTTGTATCCAACTAAGCCATTAGTAGCAAGAGTAGAACCATTGAAATTAATGGACTTAGGTCAGTCATATTCATTGTTTTTCAACAGGTCTGCTCTGAGTAGGTCTGTGTATACACCATACAATTAAAACACATTTCCTAGAACAGGCTTCCTCAAACTCGGCTCTCCAGATGTTTTGAGACTACAATACCCGTCATCCCTGACCACTGGTCCTGCTAGCTAGGGATCATGGGATTTGTAGGCCAAAAACATCTAGAGAGCCGAGTTTGAGGAAGCCTGACCTAGAAACTGTATTTTTTTTAAGTTGTTTTATTGAATATAAAAAAGAATTACAAATAATACATCACATATCAATCATACAAATAATACATCACATATCAATCATCCAAACTGTATTTTGTTAAGGGTGTTGGGAATTGCAGCTCTGAAAGGGGAAAACTACAGTTCCCAGGGTTCTTTGGTGGAAGTCATGTGCTTTCATTATACGGTATGTATGCAGCCTTTGAGCAACATTGGATACAACCCATATACACTAACTATCTCTATCCATCAGTCCCAGTGATGTGCAAACTAACTCTAGGTTGTTTTCATTTCACCTCTTGGCGAGATGTTTTGAATACTTAAAAAAAACAATGTATACAAACATGCACTACAGTTCTTCAAGCTTTAGTCCCCTCTCCAAACTCAAATCTTCATGGGAAAGCTAATATATCTTGTCTCTAGTTGATGCCCATGTAACAGGGCTAGTTCCAGGTTTTGGGGGGGCCTTCAGCATAGTGCCCTTTGGAGCATCCCCTTATGAGCTGTGGTGGCTCACCTGCAGGCAAGCAAACTGCTCCAATGAACACTGGGTGATTTGGAGCCTCCATTTTGATTTCCCACAATGCCCTGGAGTGATGCCAATTCCTATTCCTCAGGGCATTGTGGGAAAATTAAATGGTAGTTCTCTAAACTATCCAACAGTAATTGGAGTGCAAGGAAAAGGGGGCACCGTCAGCAATGGGGCTCCAGGAGCAGTCTAAGCTTGTTGGGTGCTGACAGCAGCCCTGCATATAAACATGCTTGCTCATGGACGCAAGGAAGAGTGTTCAACTAAGGTTTACTCAGAGTAGACCCATTTAAATTAATGAACATGACTAAGTTAGGGTCATTAATTTCAATGGGTCTCCTCTGGGTAAAACTTATAAATGTAGAGTTGGGGGGACCATGAGGGTCATCTAGTCCAACCCGCGGCACTGCAGAAATCTTTTGTCCAACGTAGGACTCGAACCCACGACTCTGAGATTAAGAGTCTCGTGTTCTACCTACTCAGCAGGCACCCTGATCTCAAGCACTCAGTAGAATATCACCCTTCCATCCCCCTTCCCACCAAATGTTGATGAACATGTTTGAATTGCAGTGATTCTATAATAAGTGATTCCATAATAAGTACAATCAGGTAAACACTTTCTGCAGAAGACACTGCAGGGCAGTTAGTCGCTGAGAGTAAATGAATACAGTGTGCAGCAGATAGGAAAAAGCCTTCAGCATTGTGTAATGGGGGTGGGGGAGATTCTCCGTGATTCTCGGTGTGCAAGCCTAGTGTTATTACAAGTGTGTCTCCTGCTTCATCTATGAAACACTGAAGGATGTGTGAATAGTGGATATGGCACAGGGAAGTGACTAGGCCTTCAGGAAGTGGAAGAGCAGATCAAACAAGTTTAGAGTAACTCGGGGAAGACTTTTCTGAAGAAGCAGGTTCAACAAAAGGCCTTTATTTTATTTTATTTTTTTGTTCTAGTGAGCATGGCCTTTAAATTCAAACAACACAACTCAGTCCTACTGTGACCGCAGCTGCTGAACTGCCACATCTTCACAGAGACTGAAAATAGATGCTGTTCCCTCTGGTGTCAAATTGGTAGTGCAGCTGTGAATCTGGTTCAGTGAAGGATAAACTATTCTCCTCTCGTCTGCATCCCCCGATATCTCAGTATGGGATATTTTAAAACTGACTAGTCTATGAAGGATGTTTATTAGAGATCATGAACTTGGCCTACTGGCAACAATCTTGCATAGGCACATGTACATACCGGTAGGTATAAGGCAAAGTTGTTGAGATTTTTTTTGCAAAAGATTTTTTTTTTAATGAAGTTTCTGAACTATTTTTAAGGAAATTCACCAGTTTCTGCCCAGACACTTTTCCCGACGGCTGAATACCAGCTATGTCTGGGAAATTCCAAACATATGGCAACCCTAGCATAAGGTAAGTGTCCAAGACATCCAAATGTTTTTTCCCCTAAAAGCAAAGCTGTTGGATTTGTGCTCTTTGCAAGCTGCTCATGTCCCTTCTTTATTGCTAAAGTGCAAGTTCTTCCTTAACTAAAACCATCAATGAATACCATCAATAAATTAAGCCCCCCCATGTCCTGAACCACTGGCCTACCTGGCTGCAAATCAGTATGTTGAGTCCCCAGTCCAGGGTCAGTCCACAAGTCCAAAGTGAACCACAGTCCCACAACATCCAAGTTGAGGTCCCTCAACACACACAGTTGAGCAGACACAGCACCTCAGCTCTGCTACCCTTTGGAACTTTGCATGGTGATTGCAACATCTGGGCTTGATGATGCATGTGACCCTCACCTGTTCCAAGCCTACTTCAGCTGAGGAGTCACACACCTCCTCCCAAAGCTAGCAAGCCCCACCTGGCCAGCTAGGGAGCTGGGCTGTGGGTCCTTGCCTGCCTCAGCTTCCTGGAGCCACTGCTCCCTATGTCTCAGAGCCTGCCATGTTCGTGATGGGTGATGGGGTCCTGCTAATCTGGTTCCTGTGCACTGACCTCCATCCCCTTGCCATCCCCCATCATCCTGTGAGTACTGCCTACACCCATCTTTTATTCCCTTTCTCCAGCTTGCCCTGGTATGTCCCAGTCCCAGCTAGAACCCTCGCTGGGATCCTCTTCCTCCTCCCCGTTGTCCTGCTAGTTCATGCCATTTAGCAAGGCCATAGCTGCATGAAGTTCATCAATCTTTTCCAAAGAGACTTGAGTAAGTATCAGAGGAGGGGAGCGGGATCTGCCATTTTTTGTTTTCCTCAGCTGCTCATTTTTGAAATTTTAAGCTCAGTCCTCTATACTAGTTTGTGATGATATCATCATCATTTAAAAGATTCACATGAAAATTAACCAGGATTTAGTGTGCATTTTCTCTAATACAGACTTTTTGGTATGCAATTTCACTTAATATATACATTTTTGTATATATTATTTTCTCAAATATTTATATTTCGCCTGATGCATTTTTATATGTTATTGTCACTAAATGTGCATTTTTGTGCACACTTTACCTTGACATATGCATTTTGTGTGCACTTTAATTTGGTATATGTATTTGCAACTGGCTGCACTGCAAATTCAGAGAACTGTAAATTTTGAAGGATGGCTGTGTTCTGGCTTTCAGATTGTTTTGGAAAGTGTGATTTAAGGGAGGGACATTTGCCTTCACATGTGAACTGAATCAAATTTCTCCTTCATCCCCAATTCTAGGTCCTAAATTGAGTTTGGAGTGCATTTTCTTTTATTGGTGTGGGAAAACCCTTGTGAAAGGGCAGTTTACAATATAAAAGTAAAAACAGAAAAAAAATACAAACTATAATGACAAAAAAAAAACAATACCCCCCCCCATTGTTTAAAAGGCCATAGATAGTTTCATGAGCCAAAGGACTGGAAGAAGAGGGATGTTTTTGCCTAAAAATATGTAACAAAGGCTGTGTTGCTGAAATTTCAGCAAGAATTCTGTAGGCAAAATTCTTATGGAACATCATTTCATTAGAATTGCTTTTTTGGCGGAATATGGACCCCCTATGACAAATAAAGGGAAACCTTTAGAATGCAGCCCAGATTTTATGGGCCCATTAATTTCAGCAAAGAAATCAAAGGTCATAGGAGCATTCTCATTTATGCCAATGGATTTAGGGTTCCACCACAAATGACAGAGATTCTACCCATTCTGCATACTATTGCTCGCCTCTTATAAAGGATTTCTTTTCTCACTATACAGTGATATGGCAAACCATGAAGATATTATTTATTATTATTTGCTTGAGTGTTTATGCCCCTGCTTTCTAGCGTAAACATGCCACTCAGGTTAGCTTGCAATGTAAAAAAAATACAAAACAATTTCAAAAGAGATAGGGTTAGCAATTTTTAAAATCCTCAAGACAGTATCTGCTTCATAAAAACAGGTGCCTGCTTGAAGTTTCTAATTGCTTTCCTCTCTGATTAGAAAACCATTTATTTCCCTTAACAGCACCATCAAGGTTATGATGATCTAGGACAGCCTTATTTTGGACTACAAATCCCATCAGACCCAGGCCCCGAAAGCTTTCCTAGGTATTATGCTTCACATGAGAAGGCAAATGGTTTCTTTGTTTCCACTGCTTAATGAATGTATATATGTTAATCAGTGCCGTGCGTCTCAAGAGGATTGAAAATGATCAGTTGAGAAGTACTGCTGACTTTTTAAAATATAGATTAGAAGGAAAGATAACCAATTTCTGAACATTCCTTGGTTAATTAGAGTTATTTTCCAGCAACTTGGTGCTGCTACGAAAATCCCATTCTGAAGGAACCTGTTCTTTAGCTGTTCAAGCTCTAATAAGCTGTGTGTGAAGGGTGCCCATCATAGAAAAATCAATATTTTTCAAAATCCTGACCCATGAGTCAGCATGCTTCAGTCATCTATAATGGCAAAGATATTATTTCAATAAAAGTAAGACCAGAACTCCACACGTTGTCAGGAAACAAATATATGGAACAGTAGATTGCAGTGGTACCTAAAATAGCTCATCATATCACAATACCTACGTCCCACAAAGGACACACAGATCTACACAGTTCCATTACAGATTAAAAAGTGGACCTGCCTGCTCACCTTGCAGCAGTTATTAGTTTGAAAATTCCCACATTCGCTGCTCTAATTTCTAGGCTAGGGGCTGTGTGTGAAGCACCTACAATAATTGGTCACCAATTTACTGACAGTTTTAAGCAACCTCTGGGTATATAGACTTAATTCAGTCATACAGCAGAGACCAAAAAAAAATGTGAAAGTGTGATCATGTGAATCAGTTCATTGATTTTATTTTATTTCAGGCGTTTATACCTCGTTCTTTAGCCGAAAATCACTCTCAGAGTGGCTTACAAAAATCAGGACCAAGGCAGACCCTGGTCTGAGGTACCAATCTAAAAAGAAAGGAAAAAGTAATGAGAGGGAAAAGGGGAAAGCAATTTTAGGTGATTTATGATAATGATAATAATAACAATAATAATTTTTATCATTTATACCCCACCCACTCTGGACAGCTTACAGCACATATAAAAAACTGCAAAACATCAGGCATTAAAAATTTCCCGATACAATGCATTTTCTGTCTCAAAAGAGATGCTCAAGACAGTTTATGTGGAACAGTGAAAGTGAGATGATCCCACCTGGGATATAGCTGCTTATGAGCATAGGAAGCTGGTGTTGAGTATGTCAGGCTATCAGCCCATCTAGCTCCATATTGTCTACACTGAGTGGCAGCAGCTCTCCAAGGTTTCAGACAGAGGACATTCCCAGCCCAACCTGGAGATGCTGAGGTAAAAGGTAAATGTAAAGTCCAGTCAAAGGCGACTATGGAGTTGTGGCGCTCATCTCCCTTTTCAGGTTGAGGGAGCAGGTGTTTCTGCGTCATGTGGCCAGCATGACTAAACTGCTTCTGGCGCAACGGAACACTATGACTGAAGCCAGAGCGCACGGAAATGCTGTTTACCTTTCCGCCACAGCGGTACCTATTTATCTACTTGCACTGGCGTGCTTTCGAACTGCTAGGTGGGCAGGAGCTGCAGCACAGCAATGGGAGCTCAGCCCGTCACGGGGATTCGAACCGCCAAGCTTCTGATCAGCAAGCCCAAGAGGCTCAGTGGTTTAGACCACAGCACCAACTGCTCCCTTAGATGCTGGGAATTGAACCTGAGATCTTCTATGAGCCGAGCAGATTCATTATCAGTGTGCTACTGCCCTTCCTACTTCATCGTCTTTTGTGTAGAATGCAAGTGTACATGGGAAGCTAAGTCATGTAAAAAGGACTTGTGTCCTCTGGGGCCTGCCTTTTATAACTTCTTTCAGTGTAAGAAAAGTGCAGCTAATGTGTGGAGCGGCCCTTCACCTTTAGCAGCGGTGAGAGATGAAGGACAATGTAGCACAAATGTATTGGAGGAAGGATGAGACCCACAGTAAATACTGAGGGATGTTCCTGTGATTTTAAAACCCCCACAAAATTCACAGACTACTTCCAATTAATGTGAATGTTTTGAAGAAGCGTTATCTGCCCATAAATATTCAATAAGCAGAAAAATAGGTTGCGTTTGTTAGATAAATTATTAACTATTCGTTTTTTGGCCTTAGGATATGCTAAGATCTGGGAAGAGGATCAGAAGTGTTTAACCCAGAACATGGTCCTTCAGTAAGTTAAAGCAGAATGTCCACAGAAGGTTCTGCTCTTTTTATTGGGCTTTGCTGGAAAGCCATGGAAAATTCTCCCTGGAGCTTTTGAACACCTGAGCCTGTTAAAAACAAATGTGTAAACGTTATCTGGCAAACTGTGTCTGCT
The DNA here is from genome assembly GCA_034641385.1 of Darevskia mixta. NCBI lineage: Eukaryota > Metazoa > Chordata > Lepidosauria > Squamata > Lacertidae > Darevskia > Darevskia mixta. The sequence continues at coordinate 16,080,109 of JAWWNH010000030.1, forward strand.
AGTATAAACCAGCTGTGGACACATCTGTAGCTAAAGAAAAGAGGCTTCTCTGAGGGATGTTTTACAAAGTCTTGGCCTGGGCAGCGCAGCAAGTGTTGCCACACAAAGAGGTGAAGACAAGTGTGATAAACAAAACTTAGATCCTATTTTTTTTTCCTGAGCAGGTGGCCTACTAGTATAGTCTAGCAACACTGCCAAGTCCATTGTGTCTGAGTAAGAATAATGGAACCATAGATTTGTAAAGGGTAAAGGACCCCTGGATGGTTAAATCCAGTCAAAGGCGACTATGGGGTTGCGGTGCTCATCTCGCTTTCAGGCCGAGGGAGCTGGTGTTTGTCCGCAGACAGCTTTCCGGCTCATGTGGCCAGCATGACTAAGCCATTCTGGCACAACGGAACACCATGATGGAAGCCGTGATGGGAAGTGGATATAAGAGCAAGGTATATGTATAATAAATTCATAATAAGAAACAAAAAAGAGAAAAGAAAACTAAAATAGGGTTACCAGATGTCCCCGGTTCCTGGGGACAGTCCCTGGATTTGCAGATCTGTCCCCAGACAAAAACCGTCATCGGCATGTCCCCAGATTTGCAAATCTGTCCTTGGGAAATGTGGCAGCAGCAGCCTCAGCAGCCCGGAGCCAGCCTGGTAGCGCAGTTGGCTCTGGCTGGCTTCAGGAGCTGCTCGCTGCCGCTGCCACTGCCGAGGGGGAACCAGGGACGTCCAGCAGTACAGATCTCCTGCCCCCTCCCCCCTTTGTTTTGACAGATCGGGGGAGGCTTGGGAGTCGTGGGCGGGTGGCCGTTGCCCAGCAGGGGTGCAAGGTGCGCGGTTTCTCTGCCAGGCAAGGTGCAAAGCCCTTCTTTCGCACCCTGTGAAACATAAATGCACAGAGTTTTTTAAAAACTAGGCAACGGCCACCCGCCCACGACTCCCAAGCCTCCCCCAATCAGTAAAAACAAAGGGGGAAGGGGGCAGGAGATCAAGGGAGGCTTGGGAGTCACGGGCGCGCGGCACGCCATTGCCCAGAGCATTTATGTTTCGCAGGGTGGGAAAGAAGGGCTTTGCACCTTTATACAATATGCATGTGTGCTTGGGCGCATGCACACGAAAGCTCATACCAAGGTATCTGAAGAAGTGTGCATGCACACGAAAGCTCATACCAAGAACAAACTTAGTTGGTCTCTAAGGTGCTACTGGAGGGAATTTTTTTTATTTTGTTTTGACTATGACAGACCAACATGGCTATCTACCTGTAATCTCCACTACTGACTCCCTGTTGCTACTCAGCTTCCCCCCAAAAAAGTGTCCCTGGATTCATTGAAAAAAATCTGGTAACCATAAACTATAATGGACTCATGGGAAATATAAGCTCCATGTTATTTAATTGAAATAGGAATGAAAAGGATGTTATTGATTAGTTCCTCCAACTTTCAGGGGAGTTTGTTACATAATTATTTCTGTGACAAGGCACCCCCTGAGGCTGCAATCTTAAAATGCACACTAGAAGGTAAGACCCTGCTGAAAACAGTGCTACTCCAGAGCAAACATGCCTAGGTTTGGACTCTAGTGCGAAATCCTAGTGACATCTACTCAGAAGTAAATCCTATTGCATTCAGGGAAGGTTACTCCCAGGTAAACCTTAGGCTGCACTGTTGAACTCTCTTACTTCTGGGGAGTAAGCCCTGTTGAACTTATTTCTGAGTAGACATGAATGGGATTTTGTTCTGTCTATTTCCTTTTTTTCATGGAGTTAAAAATGTTACAGTTAAAGGCAGTCGCTTGACAATGGACTGGTGTTTCTTTAAAACTGCCTGAATAAGGCACCGAATCCTCATTTTCTTACCAAGCAGGAACGATTTGGACACCAGAGGGGGCAGATGGCGAAAACAAGTGAATAATATAGTCTGCAATACAAATCTGAATTTTCCTTTTAACCTTGCTGCTATGATCCACATATCCTTCTACAGAATAGATAATACGATACAACACTGAAGACGAAACATATCCCAATATTCTAACAGAGAAGTTGCGTGTTAACAAAGAAGATAGTTAAAATGCAAAGACTGATACATCTACGAAAGATAGATCAATCATATTTTGCAGCTTACTGTTAATTCAGTAGAAGGCAGAACTTCACATGAGCAAAAATGCATTTATGCAAGGAAAATGAGCCTGCTTCAGAAAGTTAATGAGGTTGCTGAGTCTGAGCCAGAACTGCATACAAAGCTAGGCAGGACGAAAGCCAAGGGATAAAGATTTGACACAGGACTTTGAAAGGGACCAGGGAAGACTCACAGTAAGAGTGAAAAAGTGGGACTATCTTAATAAAGGCAACTCTGTTACAGCAATTGCTGAAGTTTAGGATTAGGATATGACACTTCAGCGTACATATCTCAATCTGTGATTAACTGAACACAATGATTAACACACTGTAAGCTTCCTGAGTCTGGCTACAGAAAGGGTGAGGCACCTGGAAATATCCCCTATGCAGGGAACAGCAGTTGGTCCATCTCTGGGGTCCCCAGTGTTGGCATCTGTGGGTGTCATGGTGCTCTTGAATACTTCCTTGGCAGTCCACAAAGTCTGTGAGTCCCCCTCTCCCACCCATTCACTGACCCCCTTCATCATGAAGCGGTGGGAGGGGGGTTATCCCAGAAACAAATAGAGGTGAAAGAGGAAATGGGAGAGAGGGAGGGACGCTTGGACTACTGGCCCTTGCAGCGCTGATCTGAGCCGCGGAAAGCACATAAAGCTGAAACAGGAAGTGGGATGAGCATCGCTTTCCCTACTTCCTCTTTCAGCTCTGTGTGGTTTTCTCTCTCTCTTTTATTGCTTTTCTTTTGAAAATTGGATTTATAAACACTGAAGACCAAACTCTGTGAGAACAGAAATTCACAGGAAAACGGAGACCCACAGAAACAACTAGTTTTGTTCCCGTCCTCCTCCCGTCTCATTGGGCTGCAAATAAGAAGGGAGGCAGGTGAAGTTGGTGGGACAGTGCTCCCCTTGGCCTAATGGACTAGCCTCCATCGGATGGCAAAAAGCACAGATAAAAACTTACTTGGGCAAGAGATTCCTGCATTGCAGGGGGTTGGCCTAAATGATCCTTGTGGTCCCTTCCAACTCTACAATTCTGTGATGTGATGGCAGGCTCGTTATGTAGAGCTCTCCTTGCCCCCAGCATTGTGTTGTTTCCAGGAAGACTCCTGGATAAGAAATGGAGCACTGAACAGATAGACTTGCTTGACAAGACCAAATGTAACCAGAGGTAACTTTTCCCAACAGGAGGAGGTGGGACTACCACTGGTTTGAGAATAACGCAACTAAAAGAGATATTAAATCAGAAGATTGGTGCCTGAAGTGAAGTGTAACCCTAGTTTAAATGCTATTTCTTTACAGAATAAACAACATTTTAGTTCAGGATAATCCAGAAACAGCTGGAATGCAAATGGTATGTTGAAATATGTGTAAATGTGGGCATGAGCACCTGGATCTCTATGTTTACAGAGAATAAATATTTACTTCCTTAAACATTGAAGGTGAATGCATCAAAACCACAATACATGCCATTTGAGACACAAAGGAAACAATTTAAAATTTGTGTAGGCAAATGAGGAATAGCAAAAGCCTCTTTATACTCTGATTAAATAAGGAGTTGTAGGATAGCCTTGTAGTGATGAAGAGGAAAAATGCAAGCTGGAGGGCAGGTGAAATGTTGAGGGCTGTTGCAACTTGCAGAATATGAGAGTCCGAGCTACATTCTAAAATCCAATACCATATGTATATTATTCCTGGATGTGCTCATCAAAATTTAGGTTTTTAATGTATAATGAATCCATACTGTTTTCCAGCAAACATAGCCTGAATTACTGGTGATAGTATAATCTTGCATACCTGTGTCAGGAGGTTTTCCTTTTTCAATATGGTAAATTTTATATCTGTATCCAGGCAGCACAGAAGTTCGAAGAGACAAAACAATGTAGTTTGGACCACAAAGGGTTATCTTTCATTGGATTTGTGTGTATTTTGAAGATGCAATTTTTATTTTTATTTCTGAAGATGCAGTTTTAGAGTGGGTGTATGCATGTAAAAAATGATGTTCTACATGAATAAGGGCTGGATGCAGACTTAAGCCATGCTTAGAGTAAACCCACTGAAATCAATGGGACTTTAAGTTGTTGTTGTTTAGCCATGTCCGACTCTTCGTGACCCCATGGACCAGAGCACGCCAGGCACTCCTGTCTTCCACTGCCTCCTGCAGTTTGGTCAGACTCATGTTGGTAGCTTCGAGAACACTGTCCAACCATCTTGTCCTCTGTCGTCCCCTTCTCTTTGTGCCCTCCATCTTTCCCAACATCAGGGTCTTTTCCAGGGAGTCTTCTCTTCTCATGAGGTGGCCAAAGTATTGGAGCCTCAGCTTCAGGATCTCACCTTCTAATGAGCACTCAGGGCTGATTTCTTTAAGAATGGATAGGTTTGATCTTCTTGCAGTCCATGGGACTCTCAAGAGTCTCCTCCAGCACCATAATTCAAAAGCATCAATTTTTCGGCGATCAGCCTTCTTTATGGTCCAGCTCTCACTTCCGTACATTACTACTGGGAAAACCATAGCTTTAACTATACAGACCTTTGTTGGCAAGGTGATGTCTTTGCTTTTTAAGATGCTGTCTAGGTTTGTGATTGCTTTGCTCCCAAGAAGCAGGCGTCTTCTAATTTCGTGACTGCTGTCACCATCTGAAGTGATCATGGAACCCAAGAAAGTGAAATCTCTCACTGCCTCCATTTCTTCCCCTTCTATTTGCCATGAGGTGATGGGACCAGTGGCCATGATCTTAGTTTTTTTGATGTTGAGCTTCAGACCATATTTTGTGCTCTCCTCTTTCACCCTCATTAAAAGGTTCTTTAATTCCTCCTCACTTTCTGCCATCAAGGTTGTATCATCAGCATATCTGAGGTTGTTGATATTTCTTCCGGCAATCTCAATTCTGGGTTGGGATTCATCCTGTCCAGCCTTTATTCTGCATATAAGTTAAATAAGCAGGGAGACAATATACAGCCTTGTCGTACTTTAAGTTAGCCCAACCCTATCCACCCCCATCCCCTTATCACATGCATACTACTGTGTTTCTCCTAAAATAAGACACTATCTTACATTTCCCCCCCTCAAAAAAAACCCACAGTATGGCTCTGCGTCTGTACACTGCATAGCCACGCCTATCCAGGCCGTCTTAAGGGAGAGGCGCCGCGTCACTATGTCTTATTTTCGGGGTATGGCTTATATTTCACAAATGCGTAGAAATCCTGCTAAGGCTTATTTTATGGCTACGTCTTATTTTAGGAGAAACAGGGTATATACAGACCTGATTGCATTGCATTCAGGCTTGGACACAGCTGCTGCATGAAAAACCTATGAGATGTAATATTGCAGTGTGAAATTTAACATCTTCCCTTTGTTTCTTGTTTACTTCACTTGATGACTAATATATGATACCTCTGCTTTTGGAATGTCTGCACTGACTTTTCAGTCTCATCTTTCAAAATGTTCACAGCCACCACCATCACTGGAGCTAAGTATTTAGTTTTGTTGCGTCCAACTCAGTGCATCTTATGGAATGTCCTATAATCCACAATGCCTCAAGTAATCTCAAGTAAATCAGCCTTTAAAATGCCTCAAGATTCTTTTCTGGGGGGCAACAGGCAAAAAGCGCAATCTTAGGATATCTGTCCGGCCCATTATGAATAGGAGAAGGGCTGAAGCCCAGGGATAGAGCATCTGCTCTGGATGCAGAAGCTCCCAGATTCATCCATGACATCTGCAGGTAAAGGTAAAGGGACCCCTGACCATTAGGTCCAGTCACAGACGACTCTGGGGTTGCGGGGCTCATTTCGCTTTATTGGCCGAGGGAGCCAGCGTACAGCTTCCGGGTCATGTGGCCAGCATGACTAAGCCGCTTCTGGTGAACCGGAAACGCCGTTTACCTTCCCACCACCTATTTATCTATTTGCACTTTGACGTGCTTTCAAACTGCTAGGTTGGCAGGAGCAGGGACCGAACAACAGGAGCTCACCCTGTCGCGGGGATTCGAACCGCCAACCTTCTGATCGGCAAGCCCTAGGTTCTGTGGTTTAACCCACAGCGCCACCCGCGTCCCTTTTGACATCTGCAGGTACAGCTGGATAAATCCCCTGCCTGAAACCCTGGAGAGCCACTGCCAGTCAGTGTAGATATGGAGCTAGATGGATTGATGATCTGGCTTGGCAGATGGCAGTTTCCTATACTCCTAAGAAGCAAAAGCATCTCATGGATCATCTCACTCTCAGCAGTTTCTTATGTTTGTACATCAACATACCACATCATTCAGGCTGCAATTCTATGCACTCTTTCCAGAGATGAAATCCCACTCAGTACAGTGGGACTTACTTCTGTGCAAGCACGCCCAGGAATGTGCCGATAGCAATCTTTTGTAGGTGTACACGAAATTGTTCTGTGTTTTCAGTTTGAAACAGTTGCCTGCCCGCCTGACTCTACCGTATCCTGCACGAGCTTATTTTAGTTTAACACGGTTGTTTAGAAACAGCAACAATTTTGTTGCTGGTGCTGTTCATTGATTTCACAAAACGTATATCATCCCGCTCCAGCTTTGGGAAACCCCAAAGCTGTTTATATAAAAAGAATGCAACAATGAAATTATCGCCCCCCCCCCCAATAAAAAGATTAAAAACCATTTAAACTTAAAGCATCCAAAAACAATTAAAACCAACGGTAAATTAAAAACCTGATTTAAACGCGTGTCAACATTCCACACGTCTACTGCTGTTCATGCTGGTATCTTGCAGGAGCAGCAGCAGCAATAGGAACAGAGGTACAGGACGAAACTTTTACAGAAAGAAAACGGAATCAGCTCAATGGATTCCTTACAGAACGGGACTATCTGACGCGAGCATCCTGGCCTGCGTTTCCTTGGAAAGAAGCAGCAGCGGAAGATTCCTTTCGGGGTTTACAGAGCAGCTCAGCTGGCTGCACTTTGGGAAAACTTTCCCCCGCGCCCATCTCCCAACGGAGGGGATTGTGTGGCGGTGCGGACTGGAGTGGGAGCAGACGGCACGCGGGCGGGAGGGGGAGCCCTGTGGCGACGCGGGCAGCCAGCTGAGCAGAGCTGCCCTTCCTTGCCAGCCGGCCAGCCAGCCAGGCTCTACAGCAGAGCCTTAAACACCCAGCAGCATCCCTGACCCGGGGAAGGGAGGGGAGGGGCAGGGGAGTCAGCTGCAGGAGTGGCAGGCGCAGCATCCAATGAGAAGGCCCGCAGAGGGCCGCGGGGGCTGGGCGCGGGCGGCTGCGTTGGAGGCTGCAGCTCCTCGGCCATTCAGCAGAGGGGGAAGCGAGCCGGGCGGGCGCCGCTGCTGAAGCGCCGCTGCTATTGCCGCCTCCGCCGCTGCTGGTGCCTCTGGGCTCCGATTGCGTCGCGCTCTCTGCCTGGCGGGCAAAGAAGTGCTTCGCTCCCAAAGTCTCCATGGGCTGGCGATGGAGCGGCGGCGCCTGAGCATTGCAGAGACCTCGCCGCCGCCGGCTGCTGCTGCTGCTGCAGGGAGGCCGGTTCTTCTTCTTCCTCCTCCTCCTTTTCCTCTTCTTCCTCCGCTCCGACTGGATCGAGTGCCTGGCGAGCGCTTGGGAGCGATGGGCAGCCGCGGCGGGAGCACGCAAGTCGGAGGGATCTTCTCCAGCGAGCCGTTCGCATCGCCCTAGCGGATCCCCGCATCCGGCCTCGTCTCTTTCCTCTTCCTCCGGCCAGAGCCTCCTGGACCAGCCCGCATCGGCGCAAGGCAGGCAGGCGGGCAAGGGGGGGACCCAGGCTGAGCCGGGCGCGCAGAAGGACAGAGCCTCGGCTGCTTCGCTGCGCCCGCCACCCACCCCTAGGAAAACGACACCGAAAAACCAGGCGCAATGCACTTTTCCGGAGATCGGCGGCTCGACGGGGGCCTCTGCAACTTTCCCCGCTCCCCTGACTCTGCCTCCGCTCCCCGCCTGGCGCTTGGGCTGCAGAGCGGAAACTCCTCGGGCTGGCGGAGGAACTGACTGAGCACCTCTCCTTTGCTGGGATGATGCGTTAACTTGGTGCAGAGCAGTCCCCTCCTCTTCTGCCTCCTCTCTGCCCGCTTCGCTGGGCATTTGCTGGCGCTGGGGGGCCGCTCCCAAGTCCTGCGAAGAAAAGAGCTTGGGAAGGTAGCAAGGAAAGAGCGGCTTCTGCTTCCACAGAGCTGGGGGGAGCTGCCCCATGCCCAGCAGGGTGCAGTGGGCACCCAGGAGAACAGCAGCGGCGAGGGGCTGCCCCCAAGGACAGCCAGCTCCCCTGAGAGACGGGGACATGCCCTCTCTGCCCAGGAGAAAGCCCCTGGGCGTCCAGACCCACCTTGGCCCAAGCGCCTGCCTGTGATGTGCAACAGTTGGCAGGGCTGGTTCCCCTGCCCTGGCTCCAAACCGCTGCCGGCATGAAGGTGTTCCGCAGGAAGGCGCTGGTGCTGTGCCTGGGCTATGTGCTCCTCCTGCTCCTGACGATGCTCAACTTGCTGGACTATAAGTGGCACAAGGGGCCTCAGCAGTGCAGCGAGCCCTCGCCCGCCCGCCGCACCCCCTACCCTCAGCAGCTGCCTTATTACACCTACCAGTCCCGGTCGGACACTCGGGCCCTCTACGGGCCCCCCGTGCCCCTCGCCCGCAAGCGGCAGCTGGTCTACATCTTCACCACGTGGCGCTCAGGGTCCTCCTTCTTCGGGGAGCTCTTCAACCAGAACCCGGAGGTCTTCTTCCTCTACGAGCCGGTGTGGCACGTGTGGCAGAAGCTGTACCCGGGCGACGCCGTCTCCCTGCAAGGCGCGGCACGGGACATGCTGAGTTCCCTGTACCGCTGCGACCTCTCCGTCTTCCAGCTCTACAGCACGGCCGGGGCGGGGAAGAACCTCACCACGCTGGGCATTTTCGGGGCGGCCACCAACAAAGTGATCTGCTCCTCGCCGCTCTGCCCAGCCTACCGCAAGGAAGTGGTGGGCATGGTGGACGACAAGCTGTGCAAGAAGTGCCCTCCGCAGCAGCTGCACCTTCTCCAGGAAGAGTGCCTCAAGTATCACACTCTGGTCATCAAGGGCGTGCGGGTCTTCGATATCGGAGTGCTGGCGCCGCTCATGCAAGACCCTTCCTTGGCTCTCAAAGTCATCCACTTGGTCCGGGACCCCCGCGCAGTGGCCAGCTCCAGGATCAAGTCCCGCCACGGGCTGATCCGTGAGAGCCTGCAGGTGGTGAGGAGCAGGGACCCCCGGATCCATCGCATGCCCTTCCTGGATGCTGGCCACAAGCTGAACAGCAAGAAGGAAGGGGGAGGTGGCTCCGACTACCACGCCTTAGGGGCCATGGAGGTGATCTGCGGGAGCATGGCCAAGACCTTGCAAACTGCGTTGCGCCCGCCCGATTGGCTGAAGGGTAACTACATGGCCGTCCGCTATGAGGACCTGGTAGTGGACCCCATCAAGACTTTGCGGCAGGTGTATGGGTTTATCAACCTGGCGGTGAGCCCGGAGATGGAGAAGTTTGCTCTCAACATGACCAGTGGGCCTGGGTACTCTTCCAAGCCCTTTGTGGTGTCTGCCAGGAATGCTAGCCAGGCAGTGAATGCCTGGAGGACAGCGCTAAGCTTTCTGCAGATCAAGCAAGTTGAGGAGTATTGCCACCAGCCTATGGCCATTCTAGGCTATGAAAGAGTCAGCAGCCCAGAAGAAGTCAAGGACCTCAGCAAAACCTTGCTCAGGAAGCCAAGGTTGTGAATGGGCTGCACACCTTCTGCAGATAGGGGTTGGATTGGAGAGTGGGTTGCAACTTTGCTGAGAATTATGTTTACCTGAGAGACAGAGTGCAAGCAAAACGTGGCTCTTTCGTGAGAACATATCATTGAAGAAGACCACTACAATCCTCCAGGGACTATTGAGGATAACACACATCCATGTTTCTCCATTGCTGGGCTGTCAATAATTTAAAACACACACACACACTTCAGTGAGTATTTGTGAGGCCTCTTTTCTCTCCCAAAGTGTGCAAGGCACGTGATTCAGTATGTACCAGAACCTTTACATACATACGGTACTTCTTGTTGTGATGGTGATCATGAAGGACTTGCACAATTGCTGAAGCATTGTTTTTTTTGTGGGGGGGAGGGTTGGGGCGGCAAGGAGGAAGGTAAAGTGGGGGAATACTCAGTAAAACAGAATTCAGAGTACTGGACTTTTGTATAAATGTTTAAATGTGATATTAATAAAGAAATCAATAAAAGATGCTGATTTTACAATGACTTAACTGTTTGGGAGGTTGCACATATCGATTTCTGCTCATTTTGAATCTACAGGGCATTGCCACAGAAATATTGTTTGCGTTTTGTTGAGATAGCAGTTGGGAAAGCGTGGATTGCGTGTGGCTGTGTGTTTTACAATGCAAGCATCCCTACGAAAGTTAGGGATGTTAAAAAGTACCCTTAACAGACTCTGTGCAGGTGGAGGTTTTAGTGGCAGATAGATATATTTGCAGGAACTTTTTAGTAAAATACTCCCGGGTTGAGAAACAAAAGTAGAACTGAAATAGTTTTCAACTTCCATAGCAATAACATTACAGCCTTTTGCCAATCTGGCAGTATTTGTGTTTGCCTTGAAGTTTGGAGGTTGCTGTATGTACGGTACATAGTTTACAATGATACCTATTTCAGTTGTGAAATGAAAACAGCTTTTTATAGATATTTCTGTCATGGCATCATTAGACAAGTGTCAAAAGGAAGCAGTGACACAAGAGGCCATTTCTCTGTAGAAAGCTCAAATCACGTTGCAATGTTCTTCTCTTGCATGCACTGATAAGGTGTATTCTGTGAAGCGAAACGTATTGTTCTTACTATGATGTGATGGGTAAATCCCAGAGTCATTATCATAGCAAGGTTTGGGAGAGACACCCATCCACTGGGATATTTGCAGCCTCTTATAATCATATCTGATAAAAGTTAGAGACGTTCAGCCTTACTAATTTGCCGGAGGAGCCTGGATTTTTGCAAAAATCCTAAACAATGTCCTTTGATGTGCAGACTGTAGCTACTTTGTTTGAGTCTTGTTCATTGTTCTCCAAGTGCTTTCTTAAATGAAAATAATTTCTTACAAGGTCTGAGGCTTAAATGAAATCAAATTCTATACTGTGTCAATTAATGAAAATGGAGCTTCCCAGGGACATTGCCTACTTAGATATTGCGCCGTGAGACAACAGAGATAATTTCTCCAGGGAATATAATGATGAGATCTAGGAAAGCTATTTCTTGGAGTAAGGTACTGAAGAGCGATTGTCTGTGAAAGCTGTGATAAAGTTTCTTATCCTAACAATGAATTTTAGGTTAAAGAAACAGATGATAGACAGACTGCTGAGCTAATATTTTCACAATAGTACAATTGCAGCTTGGGAAAAGAAGCAAATGCTATCTTAAGTCTGCAGCCCTATTCTTACTTGGGAGTAAGCTCCGTTCAGCCCAGTGGGACTTGACTTTCTTAATATTCAAGTTTGGGATTGGGCTGCAAATTAGCCAGTTTCATACAGTGAAGAAAGCAGCAAATGCTGCTGATTATTTTCTCATGATAGCCCTTCATAAGAACCGAAATAATGACTATTGGCTCACCAACAGCGTGAGAAGAAATGGCATTGTGGCAGCTCTGCTTGTAAAACGGAGTTTTAAAAATAGTCCTAATGGAAAGCTTTTGGAGTTTGAACACATCTCTGGGGAAACTGAGTGGTGACTTCAAGAGTTAATTACCAACAACATGTATCTTAATTGAATTATCCTAACAGCAGAACTAAGTGCCTGTTACCACATAAGTATTCCAGGTATTAACAGGATCCCAGGCATTTTGTATGAGGCTGTTTGCCTCACTTCATTTCAATTCCATCTCCAGAAGTACCATTTTATTTCAGGCAATTAATCCTGCAGTCCCATCTGCACTTATTTGGGAGCAGGTCTTGCCGAATTCAATGGAATGTACAACTTAACTTCTCAGAGTAGACATGCCTAGTTTTCCCCCACCTTGGTCACCTACTCTTCCATTAAGTGCCTCTTCTTCCATTGTATACATCCTGTTCTGCTACTTTTGCCAACCTGGTGCCTTCCTGATGTTTTGGACCACTGCTTCTCCCATCAGCTGTGGGAGTTGAAGTCCAAAACATCTGGAGGGCGCCAGGTTGGTGAACGCTGTGCTGATTCATGGCTGATGCACTCTGTATCCATAAGCACTGAGGTTAAGGAGGTGAGCTCCCTCTACTGGGATTGTGGTGCCTTTCTGCACTCACTGCCATAAGGAGAGGATGCTGGCTACTCTTCTGAGAGCATCTCCTTGAAGAAAGAAGTCCTGCTGAGTCAAGTGCTAAGGAACTTGGAATATTGGTTTCTGGCTTCCTTCCTTCCCTAAGACCAAATCTCATTCACCTTTCTTCGCCAGGAACAGGTGCTGCATTGTTGGGAGAAATGAGTTTATTCTCGAGAGCACGATAAAAAGCATTCACAGAGCATATTATGTCTGAAATGCCCTTTCAACCTACCATTCTGAAATGTACTTCTGATCCTCAAATAGTTTCCTCCCCGCATCCTGTTCAAATGCTCTCCACCAGAGAAATTTTAGATGCGATACATTTGCTGTAGAAAGCTAAGATAATCTTGGGGGGGGGGAGCACCAGGTAAGATACTATCCGGTCTGGTTTAACTAGGTGGCATTGGATTTTGAGTTTCATCATTGAAGTGTATTAGAAAAGGATATAGATAACATGGATAAGTGAAAGCATTTTGTGTATTTATTTATAACATACCGGTACCTATCTTTCAGGCTCTTGTCAAGGCAGGTAGTAACTTTGCTCCCTTATTGCATGCAGCCTGACGTAATTCCGGTTTGGCTGATGGGAATCTGGTGTGGAGAGATAGTAACTTGCCCAAGACTTATTGGAACATAATTGTTATGAGTTGGTGGTGGGGTAGGCTGTATGTCTGAGACCCTTCTAATTCCTGGATCCAGCATGGATTCAATTCCTGGAATAGCCAGGCTATCTTCCTGGTGAAGTGATGGCCTTCTAAGTATGGACCATTATGGTAACAAAGGAAGTGGCTCTGTGCCAGACAGAAAACGAGTGGGCCCGGTCCCTCAACTAACTGTCAAGACAAAGGCCAGAGTGGAGAGTTGAGTTAAGTGTATATATGCCAATAAAGGTGTTGAGTTGAGTTAAGTGAGCTAAAAGCTGGAAGCAAGGCTGGGAAGACCAAGAGTCAGAGCCATGCCTGATGTCTGCTGGAATTCAAGGTTGTGGCCATGGGAGAATCAAGACCTTATTGGGAAGTTAATGCTGTGAACCCCTCCATTGTAGGCTCAGTTGTATATGTGTGTAAAGAAACCATATATCCTAAAGATACCACAGATTCCGCTGTCCCTCATTCCAAGGAAACATGAATCCTGGGTAAGCGTCTGGAACCCCTGGAATCCCGCACCACTCAGGGATTGGGGTGCAACAATATGAGGGTGTCCTATACTCAGCCTACCCATTGGTTCTTGCTCAGTCATGTCTAGTGTGACTTCCAGCAGCTCCTTAATGTCCCAAGAAATAGACTTTTCCCATGCTTAGTGCTGGGGAAATCTGTAACTAGAGACCACAATTTCTTCTGCATGCAAAGGATGTACTCTGTGATAGATCTATAAGAGCTCCTCCCTTGTCAACTAATGGGCCTTTCCCATCCAGTAAGGACAGCTTCCCAGTCATCTGTGGTTGCACGATGGTTATAGGTTCATTTCCACACTTTTATCCCCTGGGGTGCTTTGCGCGCGCATATATTTATATGCGCGCATGCCCTGCTATCTGCTTTCCTCCAACTAACTAGACTAGAGAATAGTGTACCGGTACATTATTTACTGTGTGCACCTGTGATAATGTTGCAATTATTTCAGGTGCTCCTGAAAGTGAGAGATAAATGCTATTGGCGTAAACCAGATGATGTAGGATTTAGATTAAATTATCCTATATGTCTCTATATGACATTGTGCCATGCATGCACAACTTATGCACAGATAGTAAAAAGTAATAATGCCTCCATTACTGCAGTGTGAGCATCTCCATAAGTGAAAAGCATAGCAGCATTTGCTTTTATTGTCTTTTTTTTTAAAACATGCTACAAACTCATAAAGAGATGCTTTCTTTTACAAGGGATAGTCAGTGAAACTCTCATTAGGGCTTATCAGCAAACCAAAGCTGGTGACTGTCTCTTTCTTCTGCAGCAAACATGATTCAAACAGCTGTCCTAATGACTGAAAAAAGGAGGTGTAAATTTAAATCAGGTGGGGAACCTGTGGCCCTCCAGATGTTGCTGGACTGCAACTCCCATTGTCTCTGAACATTGGCCATCTTGGCTGGGGCTGATGGGAGCTGGAATCCAATAACATCTGGAAGGCACAAGTTGCCCACCCCTGATTCAAATTGACACATGTTGTAACCAGACGTCCCCAGACTTTAAGTACACCCACTGAACTCAGTGGGACGTCAGTCAGTCATGATTTCAGTGGGTTTGCTTGAAGCATCCAGTTGCTGAACTCCAGCTCCCATTAGCACCATCCTGCACTGCCAACAGGGCTGATGGAATCGTAGTCCAATAACATCTGGGAGGTTGCAGTCTTACATAATTTGCTTTTTTCCCATTAGTTGGTATGAAGGCCTGGGGTTTTCAAATGTGACTGGATATACTGCTCAGCATCTAATATTATTGACTACAAGAGGCCAGTAACTTCCACATTTTTATTAAGTGGGCCTACCAAGACTGTTGCCTTTGTTCCAGCCCCCAAGACATGACTTCAGCCATACAAGTATCCATTGTCTTCCATATCTTGAAAGTCCCATGCCCTGTTTTATTTCCCAGCATATGATTTGTGAATTATTACTATGCTAGGACACACAAGACATAACTGCTAGGCTGGATGGCTGGGGAGAAGCTCTTTTGTTCCAGACCTTGCTTTATTTTTTGCTGAGAAATCCAACAGCATGGAATCGGGATCTCTTTCCATGTTATGCAAAACACAGACTATACTCACAGTTCTGTCTGTTCTATAATGTGAGAAATCTTGACCATGTGCTCAAACCTTTGTTGTTGCAAAATGCACATATGCAAATTGAGGAGTAGCTGTGTTAATTTTTTTGCAGCGAAAAACAACAGAGTCTTGTGTGATGTTAAAGACAAACAAACTTAGGACGGCATAAAGTATCGTGGACTACAGTCCAGTTCATCGGATATATGAAGTATTATCCTGTGATATAGGTGTATATATATCCATAGCTGGAGTGGGGCATTGTAAACAGTGAGATCAGGAAAACAATGAAATGCAGAAAACTACAAATGGAAATAATGACATTAGAAAAAAATAGCCTTTCACACACAAAAAACACAATTGTGTTGATAACACAGACGCCATGGCATTGGGAAGCCAATTCATACATGTAGCATGACAAAAAAAAAAAAAAACACCATCGTGCCAATTCAGTCCCAAAGTGATAGAATTAAACATCTTGCAGTTCAGCGTTTTCACATTGCAATAGTCCATGAAAGCTTGTGCTAAATATGTTAGATGTCATTAGGCACTTTATTGTTTTTAATGATTCGTTCAGGCTGATGCTATTTAGTTGCATAGTGTGGGAATGTGTGGGTGTCCTGATAATGAGTGCAAAGGAAATGGCTGCTTGGATCATAGGAAAAGTACAGGCCAGAAATCTTTCTATCCCTGGAGCTTAGGAGAAAGATCCCTCCAAGCGAACAATGGGCTTCTTTAATCTCTGCTTTGATCATCAAGGAAAAGGAAGGCTCTGGTTTGCCTGCAGCAATCTTCGAACTCAACAGTTCCATACTGAAGGGCTCTTATTTCCTCTTCCTTGTAAGGAAAGGGGTGTATAGCTAGCCTAAAGCTATGCATTTTTCTTCTTTTTTTCTGGGCAGTGTGTGAAAATTCCCACACTGAAGTTACTGAATTTCTTTCCAAGTATTGGAACGGTAGCAGAAAGGCAGCCTTGAAGAATAAAGAACTTTGTTAGATAAATAAATGAAAAATGAATTAAAGACACACTTTTATTTGAATCTGGGATACTGCTTTTTGTTAAAGAACAATAGCCCTACCCGGCCTTTTTGCAGTGAACAATCTACTTCCATTTGTGCATTGTGACCCAGTACCTAATAAAGGTTGCACTTGGGGGAAATGGTTTATAGGTGTTGTTGGCATCTGTCTGTCTCAATAATAGACAATGCAGTGCACATCTGGGGGTGAAGTCAAACCATTAGCAGCACCAAAGTGACCTCCCTGAGGCGTAAGCTTGGGCAGGGTGGATGGAGGTCCTGGGCTGCCCAGATGACAATGCCCGACTCTCGGCCTTGCTGATGTGGTCTAAAGGAAAGCAGAGCAATACATTTGGCACCAGCTTGGCTGCAGGAGTTGCCAGAAGGTGTACAATGTGCCATCCAACTGTCTTAGGGACTCCACTCCAGATTTGTGTAGGGTTTACTCCAGGGGTAGGCCTGTGGGCCAGATGCGGCCCAATCACCTCAATCCGGCCCACGTACGTTCTGGGAATCAGCATGTTTTTACATGAGTAGAATGTGTCCTTTTATTTAAAATGCATCTCTGGGTTATTTGTGGGGCATAGGAATTCGTTCACCCCCCCCCTCAAAATATAGTCTGGCCCACCACATGGTCTGAGGGATGGTGGACCGGCCCACGGTTGAAAAAGGTTGCTGACCCCTGGTTTACTCCTTAGCCTTTTCTTCTCCCACAGATATCCTGCAAGGCAGTGGAGGTTTAGGACCAGAGTTCTCTTTCTTCTAGATGGGCTACCTTCCCAGGTTGGCGACCCCATCGGCCACTCACTTCCTTCTACAGCACATGCAGAAACTGCCTTCTTGACCATTGGGCCCACAATTGGTCTTGACTGAATCTGCCAGAGCCTATCTTTGTATGCAGGGGAAGTCCCCTAACTCACCAAGGGTTTGAGACCCACTGACTACCCTCACCTGGTTTAGCCAGCCTGTCAAAGCAGTTTCCCAGGGTGTGGCTGCTGTCGCATGCTGACAGCTTCCAGGGGCCACAGGTGAGAGCTGAGCGCAGAGTGGGGACCAAAGGTGAACAAAGTACCCAAGAAGGAGCATGACGTACTACCCCATACACCCCTCAGGGGTGGGTTACAACAATTAAAAACAACAACACATTATTACAATCAATTGGGTGAGTTTTGAAATCATAGAATCATAGAACTGTAGAGTTCGAAGGGACTCCAAGGGCCGCCTATCTCAGCCCCCTGCAATGCTGGAATCTCAGTGAAACCATCCATGCCAGATGGCCATCCAACCTCTGCTTAAAAACCTCAAATGAAATAAGCAAACTTCAATAATGACTATGCTGTCGAGGGATACCCACCCAACAGGAGTTAAACACCAGATGTGCGCATGATGGCTTTCTATACTTGGTTTGTATATGAGGTCTGGTTACTTTTTGCTTATTAATTACTCCACACAGAAAGAGTTCAGGTGCCTAAGTATGATGTGCAACTTAGTTTTAGAGTCTGTTCCTGTAATCACTGTTTTAAAACTTGTTTAAATAAAGTTTATACTGTACTTAATTTTTTTTAAAGGAAGAAAAATGGATCCCTGGGGAAGCAGCCACATAGAGGATGCCACATCTGATCTGGTGCCCTCATCGGGCGGATGCAAACACCACTCCCTGACCACAATTCCCATGTGTGAAATGGCTGAGGAGGTCATTAATTTCCCCCCATCCAGCTGCACCCCTTGAGCCATTTGGGTGGCTCCACGTGGAAAAAATTACAAATATCTGAACCAACCCTATAAGCATGTGTTTATAGTGGGTGGTATTTTGTTATAGTTTCTGTCCACAAAATTATATTATAGATATATAATGAAAAGTATAGCAGAACTTGTAAAAGGATTGGATGTTTGAAGACTGCAGTGCTCAGAAAGGGAGGAAAAGGTTCTGTTGACAGAGTATTTCTAAGTAGTCCTAGCAAGCTCAGCAATGTAACAAGACAGTTTATCATAATTAAGAAGCAAGAACTCCTAGATGTACTTTTTTAAGGCTGGGGAAAATAAAAGAGACAGGGATACTAGAGACAGAATTAAGTAACTACCCATAGAACATCTGCTGTAAAATAAAAATATAGATTTTGCCTAGAAAACAAGGTAATTTAGATGTCTTTCTTTCTTTCTGAGCAGATTCTGTAGATCAATCCTTGGATGAATGGCAATATATAAATTTACTAAAGAAATAAAATTAATTATTGTTTTCCCTAGCACAATGAGGCATGTGACTAACCCAGAAATCTACCAAGTGGAAAACAACACTATGCATTGTCTCCAGCTAATTGTTTAAGTAGGGCAAATATTTCTTCTCCCTCTCTCATAATACTAGAGTGTAGGGTCATCCAATGAAGCGGAACGTTGGAAGATTCAGCAGAGACAAAAAAAGAAGAAAAAAAAAAGAAGTACTTCACATGGTGTACTGTGGAATTTTCTCCCACACGATGTAGTGATGCCCACCCAACACCCTGGGTGGCTTTAAGAGACGGTAAGACTATTGTAGACATGATGGCTATGTTCTTATCACCTTGTTGGGAGCAGAGTGCCTCTGAGTACTGGTTGCTGGGAATCACATTTGGCGTGAGTGCTGTTGCATTCAGGTCCAGCTTGCAGGTTTTCCAAAGTCGGCCTCTGTGAGAACAAGATTCTGGACTAGATGGGCTCTTGGCTTGATCCAGCAAAAGCTCTTCTTACATTCTTAATGTATTTTGTGTCTGGATTTCTGTCCTTTGATGACGATGATGATGATAATAATAATTTATTTTTTATTATTTATACCCAGCCTATCTGACTGGGTTTCCCCAGCCACTCTGGGTGGCTTCCAGCAAAAAAAAAAAAAAAAAAAAAAAAAAAAAAAAAAAAATAATAATAATAATAATAATAATAATATTTATTATTTGTACCCTGCCCATCTGGCTGAGTTTCCCCAGCCACTCTGGGCAGCTCCCAATCAAGTGTTAAAAACAATGCAGCATTAAATATTAAAAACTTCCCTAAACAGGGCTGCCTTCAGATGTCTTCTAAAAGTCAGATAGTTGTTTATTTCCTTGACATCTGATGGGAGGGCGTTCCACAGGGCGGGCGCCACTACCGAGAAGGCCCTCTGCCTGGTTCCCTGTAACTTCACGTCTCGCAGTGAGGGAACTGCCAGAAGTCACTTGGAGCTGAACCTCAGTGTCCGGGCAGAATGATGGGGGTGGAGATGCTCCTTCAGGTATACTTTGAAGAACCATGTTAGGGAAAGCTTCACCTGCTGATTTCCTAGTCACACAGCTATTAAGACATTCGAGCCTCAACACGAACCTCCTCTTCTCCAGGTGCTGTAAAGGAGTAATATATATGATGCAAAAGTATGTTGCGTGTGAAGCTTCACTAACTAGATCTGTATTGTGGAATTCGTTGCCTCTGTATATTAAGCAGGCACCCTCTGTGTTTAGTTTTAGATGCCAGCTTAAAATGTTTATATTTCAGATGCTTACTGAGCCCTCTCTCCCAGTTCCGTGTTCTTCTGCCCTTTGTCTTTTTAGGCTTTTTTACTTTTGTTTTCACATACACCACTCTGAGACGACTTGTTTCCCTGTTCGAGCAGTAGAGAGATAGGTGTAAAAATAAAAATAAAGCAAGCAGGGCCCCCTCCCCTCAGCAAATTAAAGTTCCTTCCAGCCCTCATGGGATGAATCTTGTTTTTTAAAACTTGATGTCAAATGAGGTTGCTAGCATTTTAGTTAATTTATGAATGCTTCTTTTTTAAACGTACTGTTTTTATTACAGAGTAAACAGCAGTTTGCTGTAATAAATATGTGTCCTGGCAACATAACAGTTTCTCACCCAAAGAGTAGATTCTGTGGATTCTTAGTCAGATTCTTAGATTCTAAGAAGAGTAGATTCTTAGTCATGTTTCCTTTTATTTACAAATTGCATATGCTCAGGGTTAAATTCTAGATTCCCACCCCCACTTCTGCAGCCCAAACATGGGAAGACAACAAATGTTTGCTGTGCCATCCCTGAGAACCTTAGGAAAGTTGTTGGAACAAAGGCACACTATGCCCATCAAATTAGATGGATATTTAATTGTTTCAGCTTTAACAATGGCACTAGATTCACTCTCAAATATCCCAATGAATCAGATGCTGCCATCACTGAGTTTAAGAACAGCAGGACCCAAAGATCTGGTTGGCAGGCTGACTTACAATTCTGCCAGCTTCCAATCTCTGTCCATCCAACTCCAAAAGTTAGAAAGTTAGCACACTTTCTAAGTAACTTAGCGGAGAATGAAAGCATTAATATGGGGTGAGATAAGCTTAGCCAGAATTCTTCCCCCCACAGCAAAAATCAGAACACCTTTATTTAACCAAACAGGTAGGCCTATTAACAAAACACACCAAACATACATCTCAGTTATAATTTCTAATACTGGCCCTGCCTGATCTACTATGGGGAGTAAGTTACCGCTTACATGGTACCATAAGAACCATAGCAGAGGACAATATTTGGAAACAAAAATGAGTCTTTCTCTACCTTCCTGGCAGAAAATGTGGCATAGACTCCTGGGAACAAAGTTTGCTAATTCCAAACTGAAGATCATTAGCAAGATAATAATAATAATAATAATAATAATAATAATAATAATAATAATAATAATAATAATAATTTATATTATTTATTATTCCTACCCCAACAGAATATTGAAAACATATATACAGGAGCATGCAGAAGTTTGCCTGCAAAATGAACCAAACAAGTCTGCTTTAGCATTTAGAGCAGGAGTGTGAAGCAAAGCTTGTGTACACATGGCATTTTATTCTAGAGTCAATGGAGATTACTTGTTTTTTCTATGTAGCTCATACACAATCCAGATCTATTGCATACATTCCCCCCCCCCCAAACCTGCTTCTTCTCAAGGTCATTGCAGATTGACTCTGCCTTATCCTGCAGTGTTGCCATTTGAAAACAGATGAAATCAGTTGTGGGTGGTCCCACAGAAGGGGAGAGTATCCACATCTGCCTAATGACATTGTGGGTGAGCATGCGCCAACATTGCAATCACCACATCCTTCTTCATTTACTTGGGGCATGTGCAGCGAGGTAAAGGCATGGATCAAGGGCATATCAAACACATTGTCAAATACATGCCAAATAACCATAGCAGGATGGCAGGAACTAGAATCAAACAAGATTGAAAACAGCTTGTGGAGTATGAGTATGAATGAGTATGATTGAGGAAAAAGTACATTTTTGTCTTACGAATGGGTTAGTGTGTATGTAGCCCAAGATCAACCAAGATCCCCCATCTATAGATGGAATGACTAGGTAAATCAAAGGAATGAAATAAAGATCAGATATTATGCATTGGCAGTGAAGGTGTTTTTCCTCTGCAGTAGCAGGCAGGAGGGATCCAGCAGTGGCTAATTTTGAGGGAATAGTCCAAGATAACATGGTGGAATTACACTTTGAAAGCAAAGAAGGCTCTCACTAGCTGGTATGAGCTAGTGAGCGGAATAAGGGCCACTTCACAAAATGGAACAGAATGTTTAATTACACCGATTCTACAATCTTCAGCACAGTCACTGGGGAACTAGGGGCATTGCAATAATTCAGGTGAGTTTTGTTGCAATATAGCACTAAAACTGTGATGTCCCCAAGTACACAGTAGAAACGTTATCAATAAATCAAATCAATTAAGGAGTATATGGGGTGTTAGGGGAGCGGTAGTTCCTACCTTGCACTCAGTTCTCACCTGCGGCTCCTAGAAGCTGTCAGCATGCAACAGCAGCCACTCGCTGGGAAATTGTTTCGACTGGTTGACTAAACCAGGTGAGGGTAGCTGATGGGTCTCAAACCCTTGGTGAGTTAAGGACTTTGCCTGTATGTGAAGACAGGCTTTGGTGGATTGAGTTGACAACACCAATAGTGGGTCAATAGTCAAGAAGGCAGTTTCTGCACATGCTGTAGAGAGAAGTGAGTGGCAGATGGAGTTTGCCAACCTAGGAAGGTAGCCAATCTAGGAGAAGGAAAACTCTGATCCTAAACCTCCACTGCCTTATGGTAAAGAGGGGACTGAGAGGAGGTTTGATAGCCATCTTCAAATATCTCAAGAGATGTCACATGGAGGATGGAGCAAGCTTGTTTTCTCCTGCTCTGGAGGCTAGGACCCAAACCAATGGATTCAAGTTCCAAGAAAGGAGATTCTGACTAAACATCAGGAAAAACTTTCCGACAGTAAGAGCTGTTCAATAGTGGAACAGACACCCACCATAGGTGGTGGACTCTCCTTCCTTGGGGGGGGGGTTAAAGCAGAGGTTGGACGACCATCTGTCATGTATGATCTAGTTGGGATTCTTGCATTGCAGTAGCTTGGATTAGATGACCCCCTGGGATCCCTCCCAGCTCTACAATTCCATGATTCTATGACATTTGGGGCATTAGGCACACTGATTCATTGTGCTTACAGGAACAATAGGCAGTTCCTTTCTGCCCTAAGAGTTGAAGGCGATGTGATAGCAGCATTGTGGTGAACTCACTCATCCCAGAGATGGCAGTGAAACAAAAGAAATGAGTGAACTCTACAGAAAAGGATGCCTCTTCTACCACGTTCATCTCTCTTAAAAGCTTGTGTTGGTTTCCAGCTTGGTATTTGCAAGTCATGTGGGAACTGATGGTTCCGGCTCGACCAATTGACAGAGTGGGGCTGCCTAGCAATATCAGTTCAGGTGGCAGAGTCATCTGATCGAATGACTTTTGCACACTAATTGGTATCTCTTCTCTTTAGTTCTGGTGGCCCACATTTCTGTTGAGCTGTAATCCATCCATAGAAGGAAGCGTCTCCTGAAAGGCCCTTAGGGAGCTGTATGTGAACCATTCCTTGGCAATGGCAGTTTCACATTCAACATAGATCAGTTTACCCCATGTTGCACACATCTGGTGTGATGGAACTCCAATAAGAGAGAGACAGAAGTTGTTACAGAAATGCAAAGAAACAGACAGTTAAGATTTCCTTTTTAGAGGAAAGTAATCAGTGATCAGAAATTATGTTCTAATTCAAACTATAGGAGAAAGCATTTCACAGTCCTTACTGTATCAGGATCCTCACAGCACTGGAGTTTCGGGTGGAACATTAATTTTCACACAAGACTTTTCACACTCTGAGTTGTTCTTGAATCAGCATATTCTCATTCATGTTATAGTTCTCAGCAACACTTACGTCACTGATGAATGTTCTGTGCATCAGTTGATGAATAATCTCTGTGATGAAGAGAGGAAAATGTGTGGGATAAAAGGTCTGTGATCTGTTTGAGACAATAGTTTCTGCCAAAGAGGCAGCCCATTGTCCTGTGTGATTAATATGCAAAAATAGAGATCCTCACTCAGTATGGATGTTAATATTAATGCCTGCCCTATTTGTGTGTCCCTTGGTGTACTGCAACACATCCACCCCCACACCAGCCTTCATGCATAACAAAACTGAAGGAC
Source organism: Darevskia mixta (assembly GCA_034641385.1). Lineage (NCBI taxonomy): Eukaryota > Metazoa > Chordata > Lepidosauria > Squamata > Lacertidae > Darevskia > Darevskia mixta. The sequence goes on from JAWWNH010000030.1 coordinate 16,103,744, forward strand.
AATATTCCACACTGGAACAATTCACACTTCTCCTTCGATTTCATGTTTGTTCTAAAGGTCTCCGAAAGGCATCCACAAAGAAGCTATAACCCAATTTTTGATGCTGTATTTTATGCGCAGTCAATCTTCTATGTGAATCACCACTAATCATGTGCAAGATTAGAAGAAAAGTTAGGTGGTTGTTCTGTGTGTTTGTGTGTGGGGCTAATTGGATGGCTGGAATAAAGGTCCCCTCCTCAGCCGACCACTTTAACAGTCATGACTTTCCCCTGTGAGGACCCTGTGAACTGAGGTTTGTTAAGGGTGCTGGGAACTGTAGCTCTGTGAAAAGCAAACTACAATTCCCCGTGGGGAATCTGTACACTGGGAGAAGGCATGACTGCTAAAGAGTGCTTAAATACAAATACAGTGTATGCCACCCAAGGCTGGCTGCTGTGTCAGCAAATGACTTTTGAGCCAAGAGAAGCCTCACCTCTTCTCTCCAAAGACCATTGATTATTTAATTTCTATACAGTACCATTAAAAAATATCCCTAAGCAGTGTACAAAAGGCAGTGACAATTGACAACTTAAGCAAAGCATTACAAAAATACACAGTTACATAGAAAAATGTTACATTAATACAAAGTTATTAAAACGTAAAAATATAAATTGATATAAATTCATTTTCCTTCTGACACATTCTCCCTCTCAGCCTCCAGGTTCTCACTCAGGGTCCAAACAAACTCTCAGCTCACCCACAAACATCTTACAATGAGAAGAGTTCCTGAAAACGGCAGACCTCACCCTAGTTTCTCACCCTAGACTTGCTTTTTATGGACAGGCCCAAGGTAGATGGCACTTCCTCAGGCTTCCCACAGCTGTGCCCCATTCAGCTGTACTCTCCACACCCAGTTCCAGGTGCAGCAGGTTTGTTGAGTTTCCCAGAGGGACCAAAGGATGGGAAAAGGGTCCCCCTCCACTCAACAGCTCTTCTTCACCTTCTGCCTTCGCCTCCTCCAGCAGCTAGTCACCTTGTCGCCTTGTGGGGGACAACAGTTTAAGGTTCCCCCCTCTCTTTGCATGGACCTCAGTAATCTGAAACTGAAGGATTACCTGCCCATGATTCTCCAAGCAGCTCTACCGGTAGGTGAATTGTGAGGGAGACTGATACCGGTAGTATTCATTCTGTAAACTTGCGTGTCAGTGACAAAGAATCTGCCGACATCTGGCTCCTGAATATGGGTGCCTGGGGACTCTTGAGTCACTGGAGTTGTGTCCCTGAGGCACTTAACTCTGCAATCTCCATGGTGATAAAGCTCACGACAGTGACTAGTTTTCCTCCAGTGGTGGGAAAGTTAGCATACCTTTCTAACAAAAAGGTGTTGAATGCATATAAGAGCAGCCAAGCTTCCCAACACAAGAACTGAATTTAGGCTCTGTTTTAGGCCCCGTTGTGTGGGACTGCCATTTTCTAGTTTTCCCTTCCTACCTGTCTCATATTTGTCCTCGTATTTCACTTGTTTGAGGGCAGGGCCCACCTGGATGGGTGCTCATTCATGGAGATTCACATACCTAGAAAAACATAGAGATCTAGGAAACTATATGACTTTAATTGTCAGAAGCAATATAGAAGGCTTTGTTGGGACCCCAGTTAATATGACTTGGGGAGGGGCAGGGGGTTATTGACATCACACTTTAACTCGGGAAGGGAGAAAGTAACGCCAAATCACCCACGTAGAGCTTATGCATACTGCAAGTATATACACTGATATGCATTCCTGAAGTTAACAGAATTTAGGTGACCAGCTCTGTAATTCAGTCATCTTGGATAATATTTGTTACACCTTCTAAGATGCAGGTTTGGCAACAAATTCAACAATTCATTTGCCTGCTCAAACACAAAGGATAGTGGTTAGGAACATAGGAAGCAGCCTTATAACAAGTCAGATCACTGGTATCTACCTAATTCAGTACTGCTTGCACAGACTATCAGCAGCTCTCCAGGGTTTCACATGCTGGGGTGAGGGGGCATTCCCAGTCCTGCCTGGAGATGCCAGGGATTGAATCTGGAACCTTGTGTATGCAAAGCAGATGCTCTATGACAGAGCCATGCCCCACCTGCATAGAAAGCAATTGAAAGTCTAACCCAGTGGTTGGAATATTCTTCCAAAAAAGCCAGATATAATGCAGTTTTGCACTTGGCTGAAACAGTGCTTAAAATTATATTTCTTCCATTGTGAAAACCAGTGCTTGTCTACCAGCCATTTCCTTGGCTGACTATAGAGCTGCTCGTTCATCCATTTAATGTGTCATAAAGTTGGGTACATTTCAGTATCCTTGTGATGTGTAAAGGCTGTGCCTGAACCTGCAGCTGGATGATCAGCCACATGGAGCTTTAAAAGTCTTGTTTACTTAGCTGCATCTTCACCATGATTTCAGCCAAGTGGCATAAAAGGTGTCAGAAAGTCAATAGAGGGAATTCAGTAGCTGTTCTCGAAGTGTTTGTGCTGGGCTCAGGGCCTGATTTATCAAGTTCGCCGTCTATTGTTTGATTTCAAAGAAATGTGACAAAGTGCAATGCATTGTCTTCTCTATGTTTCTTCAGCGGTGCATCTTATTTTGGTTGAATTTACAAGAGCAAAGGAAAAATATAGGGCTGCATCGTGTGTAAGGTGGTTGAGGCCCCTGGTGCAATTCCAAAAAGAGTCCCTGCCCCATAAGAAGCATATGAAATAAAATATCACAAAATAAGTCATGCAGTATCTTAAAGACTTAAAACGATGATGGCATAAACGTTTAAGGTCTACAAAATATACAAGGAGCCTGTGGGGTTTCACAACTGTCAGCAAAACACATGCCCACACAATAAATTTTGCCAACCTTGAGAAACAAAAGGAAAATACACCTTTATCATTATTATTTTTCTCACTTTCTGACTTGGGCCAGTCACCACCAGTCTAACCAACCACACATGGCTGTTGGGAAGATATAGGAGGTGTAATGTTTACTGACCTACTTTTTTAAAAAGAAAGCAAAGCTCAGGGTCTGAGGAGGCAGGCAGGGCACTAATGCAATTGGAGCAATTGCACCATTCTTAATTTGGTCTTGTTCATACATGATAGAAGCTATATCCCTCTTGAGGTATTCAAAAAGCAGCACATTCAATGAATGGGCTGGTGGAACACCTTGGCCCACACATAGAATCATAGGATTTTAGTGTTTAATTGACTTTGTAGCCCAACTTCAATGCAGGATCTACAGTGCGATATGCAACTACAGTGTGCCCGACAGCAAATGTGGCATTGTCCAAGCTCTGATTAAATACTTTCAATGAAAGAGGCTCCATCACTTTCCACAGGAGCCTGCTCTGCTGTCAACCAGCTTTTACCACTAGGAAATTTCTCATTCTGGAAAAACAGCAAACAAGCCTGTTCCATCCTCTACTGGAAGACGGATATTTGAACACATTCATTGAACACCTTCACAGCACTTTTGTGTATACAAAGAAGATTCCTATTACATACATGAGTTGGGGTATAGTTTAGGGTTTTTTTTTGTTGGGAGGTTCTCATGCTGTTATTATTGTCCTAATTGTTTAAAATGTTTTTTAGCTACATTTTAATTTGTGTATTTTTAAATTTGCGGGGTTTGTTGTTTTTCCAAATAAGGGACATATGTTGTGCCTGGGAAGAGAGGTGCCAGGGAGTGCAGGGGCAACCCTAATCGCAATGGCTCTGGGCAAGGGGAGGTTTGGTGTGGGAGGTTGGGTAGGATGGGTAAGGGGAACATAGCACAGACAATTAGTGACTGTGCTGTGTACCACTCCCTCATCCAACCTGGGGAATTGCAGTTGTCCTCTCAACCAGTCCGTGGGTCTGTGGCTATTGTTGCTGAATGCCAAGCCAGCTCCGAGTAAGATCTTCCTCATCCATGATCTGATTATGAATGAGGAAGCCAATGGGGTCTATATCACTGAGACCTGGGTGGGTGATCAGGGCAGAGTTGGTCTCACCCAGCTGTGCCCACCTAGTTACTTGGTGCATCATCAGGGCAGGCTTGAGGGTCAGGGAGGAGGAGTTGCTGCGGTCTATAGAAATTCTCTCATTTCCAGGCTTTCTGCCCGGTTGGGGCAAAATCTAGACTATGTGTTCCTGGCATTGGGCAATCAGGACAGATTAGGGATTCAGATGGTTTACTGCCCGCCGCAATGCTCTGGCACAAGAGACTCATCTCCCCTTGTCCTGGGTTCTGTCACTTGGTGCATTAAAAGAAAGGTTCCATTCTGTATGCATTGTCCTGTTTTTAGGCAGCCTTAGCCCTGAGCAGTCACAACTCCATAGCTTTCACTCTTCAGCTTCATCTTGTAAAAGCTTGAACAGTAGCCTTAATATGCAGATTGATTTAGCACTGCGGCAGGATGATTGAAAAGTGGATATCTCTATTATAACCGTGAATCATTATTCGGGTCTGATTTGTGTATTATAGTCTTAAATGTGATTCAGCCGAAGCTGCCTTAGATGCTGGTATATGAAGTGATAATGGGAAGGGCATTAGCTATAATGGGTCATGAGCCGACTCATTAGACAATACAACTGATTTTTACTGAGTGCATCAGTTTCAATAGCGAGTTTAGTTCTTTTGATGTGGAGCAGAACTGTTCAGTGGGTTATCTGTCAAAATCAAGATTCGGGTTCCTTTAGGCGTCTGTCGAGTTGCTATTTTTTCACCTTTAAAGAGAAAGGTGATTTTCTAAGAATTTTCCATACACAAAATGAATTTTCTTCATGAAGCCCTTATAAAACCCATCATAAAGTTGGAGGCTTGATTTAACCAGTCTGGAAAGCCGCAATTCTCATTTCAAGCTTGTCAAAGATTCGCAGCCAATTACTTTACTTCAAAGAAGAAATAAAGTGCATGTTTATAGCACACCTGTCTCCACCTTAGCTTTAGGAATGAAACACTCTGGTGCCTATGTAAAAAATAAAATAAAAATTCCTTCCAGTAGCACCTTAGAGACCAACTAAGTTTGTTCTTGGTATGAGCTTTCGTGTGCATGCATCTGAAGAAGTGTGCATGCACACGAAAGCTCATACCAAGAACAAACTTAGTTGGTCTCTAAGGTGTTACTGGAAGGAATTTTTTTTTATTTTTTATTTTGTTTTGACTATGACAGACCAACATGGCTGCCTACCTGTATCTGGTGCCGATGGTTTCTCTAAATCACTTATCACCTTTTTCTTTACAACTTAATACGCACCTCGCACGAGTCCAGCCAGTTGATGTATTCTCAGTCTTTGACTTGATTCACACACACATTGATTTGTACATATAGTAACCCACAAGGCTGGCCACCTGAAAAATATATAGCCTCCAGAGAGGGGAGGTCCAAGGTTCAATACCTGGTATCTGTTTGAAACCCCGGAGAGCTGCTGCCAGCCAGTGTAGACAATACTGAGCTTGATGGATGAATGGCCCAACTTCCTATAGGCGACTTCCTATATTAAACTTCCTATTCGTTAAACTGTTTCTTTGAACTACTCCTCATCTGTTTCAGGAGGATATTTTCACTGTCCCTAAAGAGAGGATGCATTGGCTTGGTAGACAGGTCTTATATAAAAGGTGTGGAACATGATCTCGTTACATGCTTGCACTGAGAATGGTAATCCATGGATGTGTATTTGTCAGGCCCATGTTCAAGTTTCTACTGCTTTAGGTTTAACAGTACTGGATTGGTGAAGGAAGATGCTAGTTGCCACCATGGGGCCCTTACAATCTGATACAAACAAATTCTATCATTTTATCCATGAAAAAATGTGTTGGCCGGCAGCTTCTCCTAATCAGTATGCAGGGGTATCCTTTATAAGCTGGAATCTCTATGCAACTGCCTGTCCATCTCTTGAAATCTTCCATGACTACAATGCTCAATTATAAACATTTGAAAGATGGCTATTTGGTACAAATGAAAGGGTGGATGTAACAGATCACATGAGTAATTTGTGTTTCACTTGCTTTCCTGGTTTTCCCCCAGCTGCAGATAACATAAAATAAACCATGTCATTATCCTAGCTAAGATGCAGTAAATCAAATGCACTGTATACACTTCAAAATAGACTACGTCAAATTTCCTAGAATGGAGTTAGTGTTATTAGTTCCCATGTATTGCTTGCACAAAGCATTTTATGAAAGCACCTAACATGGGGATCAATAGACTCCAATTATGATTGTTATATATGTGTATCTTGTTTTCTTTTGTTCTTAAAGTATTGAACTTCTAAGTCCCAGTAATTGAAGGCTGGAATATAAACTCATATGCTTCATTTTGCTTTCCTCCAGTGATTCACCTAGTAATCTTGGATCCTTTGCCGAAAATTGTGGGGTAAGTCATTTGTGTCTAGTTATAGTTTTTGCTATACACAATTAAGATTGCGTATAGCAATACATCATGCAAAAGGCTGGACTGGATGAATCTCAAGCCAGAATTAAGATTGCCAGAAGAAATATCAACAACCTCAGATATGCAGATGACACAACTTTGATGGCAGAAAGTGAGGAGGAATTAAAGAACCTCTTAATGAGGGTGAAAGAGGAGAGGGCAAAATATGGTCTGAAGCTCAACATCAAAAAAACTAAGATCATGGCCACTGGTCCCATCACCTCCTGGCAAATAGAAGGGGAAGAAACGGAGGCAGTGAGAGATTTTACTTTCTTGGGTTCCATGATCACTGCAGATGGTGACAGCAGTCACGAAATTAGAAGACGCCTGCTTCTTGGGAGAAAAGCAATGACAAACCTAGACAGCATCTTAAAAAGCAGAGACATCACCTTGCCGACAAAGTTCCGTATAGTTAAAACTATGGTTTTCCCAGTAGTGATGTATGGAAGTGAGAGCTGGACCATAAAGAAGGCTGATTGCTGAAGAATTGATGCTTTTGAATTATGGTGCTGGAGGAGACTCTTGAGAGTCCCATGGACTGCAAGAAGATCAAACCTACCCATTCTTAAGGAAATCAGCCCTGAGTGCTCACTGGAAGGACAGATCCTGAAGCTGAGGCTCCAATACTTTGGCCACCTCATGAGAAGAGATGACTCCCTGGAAAAGACCCTGATGTTGGGAAAGATGGAGGGCACAAGGAGAAGGGGACGACAGAGGATGAGATGGTTGGACAGTGTTCTCGAAGCTACCAACATGAGTCTGACCAAACTGCGGGAGGCAGTGGAAGACAGGAGTGCCTGGCGTGCTCTGGTCCATGGGGTCACGAAGAGTCGGACACAACTAAACGACTAAACAACAACAACAATATACAACACCAAAGCTATCTTGTAGATTAACCTTTGAAGATGAAAGCAGGGGCATGAAAGGGTCTGAAGAATGGGACGCCAAATGGTGGCTTCATGTGTGGGAGGAAGAGGACAAGGGTGTGTGTGGCAGTTGCAATGTGTGGGAGGAAAAACATGCAGGAGGTTACCGTGCGTGGTTTGTGTGCAAGGGTGTGTGTGTGGTTTGCACAAAAGGAGGGGGAGGCATGGACATACGGGTGAAAGTGAAAACGGGTGCAAAACTTTGCTGCAGAACAGAAGAGTGCAGTGGCTTCAGAAATGGGGTGGGGAGAAAAGCTCTCTAGAGTTAATGTTGGGGGAATGGCAGGCAGTTGGTGAATGGGGTGAGCAGCCTGTTGTCTTTATATATGAAAGGTTCAAAAATGGCCAGAAATAGATGCACAGTCATACCTGGGTTTTGGAACAGCTTAGCTCCCGAACGTTTTGGCTCCCGAACGCTGCAAACCTGGAAGTGACTGTTCCGGTTTGTGAACTATTTTTGGAAGCCAAACATCCGATGGGGCTTCTGCAGCTTCCGACTGGGTGCAAAAGCTTCCTGCAGCCAATCAGAAGCCGCACTTTGGTTTCCAATCGTTTTGGAAGTTGAATGGACTTCCAGAATGGATTCTGTTCAACTTCCAAGGTACGACTGTACCTGTAAATTATATTTGTCTGCATTGCATCCCTGAGTGACTTGATGCAATCCAAGAGCATAACCATAGCAAATTAGATATTGTCCAATTTCAGAGAAACTAAATATATACACATTCCAATGAAACATGTAAGTTAAATAAAGCTGAGTGAATGGTCCTGGTGCAAGAGTGAGAACAGAATTTAACTTTCATGTTAGCTATTAAGGACACTCTGCTATGTTTGAATGTATGGTTGAATGTTTCCTGTTCTATCAATTCATTGTTACTGAGCAAAGCAGCTTCTGCAATTGCAACTAGATGTTATTAAACGTTGCTTGATTGTATCTGCAGTCTTGCAAACTGATTACAAAGAGAGCTCTTAGCCCCGAAATGCCACACAGTGTTGTCAATTGCTCTGATTTCCATGGGACTGTTTCCACAAGCAAATGTTTCAGGAGTCATTCTTGCGTTTGAAACAAAACTGTTGACTACAGGGGATAGTTTATTGTGCATTAGGAACGGGGCTTTCTAAAAGCCTGTTATCCACCCTCGGTGATTCGGCCAGTTCAGTTCCCACCCAAATCTGTGCCAAATCTTTGCTCCCTCTGACGTCAGTGTGATCAGGATCACAGACCTTCTAATAATGAAAGCAATTGGGGAGGGCATAAAGGGATGTGTTCATGAATGGGGTTTAGACCAATAAATAAATAAAGATCATGATGCCCACGACTCTCCAGTCAGATAAAAGCAGGTGCCTACTTTGAGGAATCTCCATTGAGCACAATGGGGGGGAAAGGGTCTTTGTGCACATTATTTGCTGGAGAGACAGAAAGAAAAGTACTTAAATTCCAGATGGTGGTTATGCAAATAATCCCTTAATGGGCAAGCAGGACTAGCTCCCTTTGCCCATATTTATTTTCTGAGATTAAGCTTCTGCTTGTGTAAACGGTGTCCACAGGCTGGTACACAACCATGGACATCTGTGCTTTTCCAAATCATTAACAGTAGATTAGTCATTTTGGCTATTAAAACCTGCAGTGCAAAGATCTTGGCTCACGTCTGTTTCTATCCACTTGCCCCCATTAATAACATTTCTGTCTTATACCACTCCAGTCGCAACAATGTTCTCTCGAGTCTAGAGCTGCCTGGAACGTTAGTTTGTTTTACTGAAACTTCAACCCTCCAAGGACGCAAACGGGCCGCAATACAGCCGAAAAACAAGCCAGGACCAGTGTTAGCTTGGAAATAGTGAGGGATCATGTTGCGTCACAGCCCAGGCCTGCAAAATTTCGATATCGAGTTTATGTGGACAAGTTCTGGCAGAGGATTCTGATGGAGGAAAGCCTGCCTAGGCTTGATTGTAGAGGAACAGCATAGAGTCACAATCTGTCTTTCTGGGTAATCACTGAATGATGAATACAAGAGAGGCAGTGAATCAATATTACCCACAGGGATAAATTCGGGGCATAGGAGCCTAACGAGGTTTTTTTTTAAAGAATATATCACACTAAAGAGACAGAACTTGTACTTGTACCCATTGCTACAAATGATGAGGTTGAAGCCTGCTGTAGGATGAGTAAAATACTCCCATTAGTATAAAAGGCTGTGTCTATTTGTCTCATGTGGATGCAGAATTAGGTGTTCAGTGAAAAATTAAGCCTCTAGAGAACTAGACCTTAAGATTGTGAAGCTAGGCTTGAATGTGTGTGGGCACTTCAAAAATAGCCTTGTTCACAGATTACACTGAACTGTTGTTGTTGTGAAAATAGCTGGCATTGAAAGCTAAATAATGCCATCCAGCAAGAGACCATTTTGCATATGTACAAGTGTTTGAGTGAAAGAGAGTTTGCTGATTTGTACAGGTAAGATATGGGGTACACAGGCTGTAACATCCCTAAATGCTAAGAAGTGCCACTCTCAGTTTGGGTGTCACTCTTTGTCCTGTTATAAGTGCCCAAAGAATTGCACCAACCCAGAAACAGCTTGAGACATTTTGCTTCATTATACACTCCCTGACCACTGGTCACCTCGATCTGCCTCAAACCAACCAAGATGACTGCACCAAAGCACAAAGGAAATTCTGGGCCCGTGTGTAAGAACACCTGCTTAAAACATTTCTTTTTCCAGCTCTCTTTGTCTTGGAGAGCTAGGACTCAGCTATACAGCTGCAAATAAAACGTTTTAAGTGTGTTTTAGGTGCAATATACAACGTGACACTAGACGGCGATGGTGAGCCTTATGAAAAATTCAATGTATTTTTAAAAACACTTTAAAAAAGCATTTTCATAACTTTTTTTATATGTGTGTAGATTCCACCCTAGTTTCACTCCTGCTCTCCTATTCTTTTTAAATCTACCCTCATAGTTGCTCCACTTTCTGTTCAGGTGCCTGCCAGAGCCAGTAAGCCGTGAAAAGCACATAGAGATGAAAAAGGAAGTGGGAAATGATGTCCCTTTCCCAACTTCCTCCTTCAGCTCTATATGTTTTTCAAAAAGGGCCAAATTATCTACCCGCGCCAGGTCATGGCAAAGGGCAAAATAAATTGGTTGGGGGCTCAGAAGCCTCATGGGCACCAGAGGAAATCCTCAAGGGCACCATTGTTCCCCTGGGTTCAGCATTTGCAGTCACAGAGTTAGATCAGCTGATATATGCACAAGCAAAGTCGGTGCTGGCTCCAGATTTTGCCATTCCTACCCCCCACCCAAATGAAACATGAGCAACTTACTTCATTGGCTCTCAAAGCTCTGGAATACATGAGAGACCCATGGCAAGAGTAAACAGCATCAGGGAAAAGATTCATAGGGTTCTGGGAAATCCCCAGATCCTAACCTTGGCTTTAGGATCACACCAAAACAATAGGATGCCACAGTCAATTTGCGCCCTGCTCAGTGCCCTGTTAAAGATTGATACATATTAGGGCAAGGCAAGAGAAACTAGTTTGGAGGAATTAAAGCAATTGGCTGCATGGGAACCTTTCCGCTTCTGTTAATATTCACGAAGAGTAAAATGCTCTTGACAAAAACACAAATTGGGTAATTAAATGAAGAGGCACAGAAATGCCAGGGAGGGGAGGGAGAGGAAGTACTCCTGTGCTTGAGTTTGCACACCATCCACCTACGGTACTTCATGAATACTGTCTAGGGCCAAAAATTTACAAGAAGCAAATTGGAATCACAAAAGACACCTATCATTGCCTGCTATTTCCCACCCTGATAGCACAATGTACTGCCTCCATTCAGAGCAAAGTCTTCTACCATCAGATCAAACTGTTGAATGGGGCTGTTGAAGAGGGCTTTCACCCCTCTCCTCCAAAACATGCCCCTAGGTCTTACCTTAGTCAATTCCATATACCCGAGAAAAGAAATAAATGTATCTTAATCTGATGCATAGAAGCAGATAGAGCGGGGGACAACCAAATCTCTATGGGGAGAGAGTTTCATATCTAGCATGCCATGGTGGTGTGTCAGCACACCATGAACTACAGTTGTCAATGGAACTATGAGCAGGGTTTGTATTGCAGATCTTAAAGCAGGGGTTGGCAAGGCTTACCTTGCCTGGGCCGGTTCACTGCTGCGGAGCCCCTTCCATGGGCCAGATCGCTCATGCGCGCGCCCATGATTTCCGGCACCTGTGCAGACGCGATTTCTGGTGTCTGCACATGCGCAGACGTGATTTCCAGCACCACAAAAGCGAGTCCCCCTGCCATGCTGTGCCAGTTTAGCACAGTGTGCAGGGACTCTCCGAGTGGGCGGCTCGCTTCGGGGGTGGCTCGTGGGCCGGTATAACAACCCCCATGGGCCGCTTGTGGCCCATGGGCCTTAGGTTGCCGACCCCTGTCTTAAAGGAATGGGTTGGCTGGTAATAGGGGAGTACTATATATGCACCTGTGGGACCCAGGTGGCGCTGTGGGTTAAACCACAGAGTCTAGAGCTTGCTGATCAGAAGGTCAGCGGTTCGAATCCCTGCGACGGGGTGAGCTCCCGTTGCTCGGTCCCAGCTCCTGCCCACCTAGCAGTTTGAAAGCACATCAAAGTGCAAGTAGATAAATAGGAACTGCTCTGGTGGGAAGGTAAACGGCGTTTCCGTGCGCTGCTCTGGTTCGCCAGAAGTGGCTTTGTCATGCTGGCCACATGACCCGGAAGCTGTACGCCTGCTCTCGGCCAATAAAGCGAGATGAGCGCCGCAACCCCAGAGTCGGACACGACTGGACCTAATGGTCAGGGGTCCCTTTACCTTTACCTATATATGCACCTAATGCTGTAGACACAAGTCTGCCGTGTGTGACAGACTAACTTGAGATTGGAAAGTGGCATAAAGTGAGTTTGGAAGCAACCAATATGCAGACGCTGCTGTACAGGAGAATCTTAAATTGCATATCTGAGAAACCTGCTGAGCTTGCCAAATTCTCTGAGCACTGACCTTATGGAGAATTAGTTGTTTTGGGCTTTGGCTTCATCAGATCTGAAATGGAATATTGAAGTTAGTTTGTAAAGCTCTGCTTGCTTCGGGGAGGAGGAGGGGAGGAATTCCACTTTGTTTTCAAAAGCACCAGTGTTTACTGTCCTGACGCTAAATTTTGGTCTCTGTTTTGATGTCATCCTTCCCTGCTTTCTCTTTAGCTATATTGCTCTGCCACATATTCCCATCATCAGTTTTTCCTACTAGTAGCCAATGTGTTCTTTCTCTGCCAAATTCATGCCATGTTATTAATGGACTAAAGGCAGGTTTCCACTTTGAAACTGAATTCCATCTCTTGAATATGGTGTGGGGAACAGACGAAACCAGAGGGATATCAAGAAGTGCCAAAGTTTGGGGGAGAGGCAAATAAGCAGAGTCAGAGGGCCCTTGGGTACGTCACCCTCCATAGGACCCCCCCCCCCCCCGCATCTCAAGATCTCAAGCCTCTGTTGGAATGAAAACTAGTTCCCGGCTCTGCCCCTCCTCTTCTTCCCAGTATACCTGCTAGCAAGGGCCTGCGAGTTGCAATCTTTTGTTCAATGGTGTGTCTCATTGAAAGGCCAGGCATACTCAAATAGACAAATAAACTGGCAAGAGTTTGTTTGTACGTATATTGAGCCTGTTAATTGAATTACTGGGCTCCAATCCGTGACTAAGCAAATTGTTACCAAAGAAAACTGTCTCAAAGTGGTTCTTTGCAAATGAAGCCCTGGTGTCCTTGCATTCCCACAAAATGCTTAATCTGTGATTGTATCTTGATTGGTTGGTTGCTATTTTGCTTTGTTCTATTTTGTTTTCTATTTTCTTTTGTTTGTGTATCCATTCAGGTAGCTCTAGGATGCCATGGAAAAGGCCATGCTGTGTGCCACCACACCATGAACTACAGTTGTCAATGGAACTATGAGCAGGGTTTCTATTGCCTCCTTCTGCCAATTGACGTCACATATGCACGCTGACCCCCCCCCACCCAAAAGTTGGGCAGAACCTAGAGTGTGTGCACAATCATCTCTAAATAAAGGGTCCCCACCTCATCCATTGTATTGCCATGTCCCTTTTAAGCTCTAGGCTTTCTATGTTGAGGGAAGATAACTTGCCATTTCTCTCTCTTTTTACATATACACATTTTGAACAAACTACTTAATTGGACTGTCCTGGTTTCTGCACACACTCAAGGGCTGTCTTACCTCCCATGTGACTTTGCTCCTGGTTGTTAAGGTGTCTTGAAAGTGGAAGGGAGATGGGCTAATTCCACTAGCTGTTGTCTACTCTCCTGCACCCAGGCCCTATGTGACCCATATGCAGGTGGCGTCAGGAAGAAGATAGATAGATAGATGATAGATGATATAGATAGATAGATAGATAGATAGATAGATAGATAGATGATAGATGATAGATGATAGATGATAGATGATAGATAGATAGATACTTTATTGTCATTGTACGTAGTACAATGAAATTGAATGCCATCCCACATTTACAGCCACATATATGTATGTATACATTTACAACCACACATACACATACATACCATCCATCACTAGGTGTGGTAGGGCAGGTTTCCAGGGGCTATAATTCTACCTTACAAGGTTGGTGCTGCAGCAGGGAACTACCCTAATGTTACATCTTCCCTTTACGGGATCTTTTGAAAGTAACATTTTGATAGCATTTCAGTCTTTTCAGTCTTAGGCTATTTGCATTGTGTTTTCCATGTCTTCATACCCCAAGGAAACACAAGGATCTAAATCCAGCTGTAACAAAGTAAAAATTCAAATGGACACTCTGAATGCATTCTCCAAATGTCAAGACTTTAAGAAAGCTACGGTTAAGACTAATGATACAATCACAAGAAGAGGCAATAAGATTATGATTTTTAGAGAACCTGTATTATAGTTGTGGATAAACTCCACAATGGGGTGATTCATTTTTTTTTGCCTGTGGGCTTAGAAAGAAAGCTGTCACAATTGTGCAAGAACTGTATCTCAGCAGAGACATTTTGGACCACGATTATTCTAGACTTTCATCTGAAGGGGAAAAAGCAGGATTCTTCCTTCCACCCATCTGCTGAAGATAATTGGTTGGCAGTCAGGGCTTGTTCTGAGGGGAAGGGCTGCGGTAGGAAATAAGAAAAGAAACTCCACACCCTCAGATATGCTTTGAAAACATGGCTGTAACAGGAGAGACCGACCGTTCTCAGTGCAATCCTGAACATGTCTATTCAGAAGTAAGTCCTATTGAGTTCAATTAGGCTTTCTCTCTAGCAAAGCCCACATGGCCCTGACTCCACCCACCCCCCAGTGCCAAGTTAACGGATAGGATTCATTTGTACTGTATTGTAGTAAAAGGTAAAGGGACCCCTGACCATTAGATCCAGTCGTGTCCGACTCTGGGGTTGCGGCGCTCATCTCGCTTTATTGGCCGAGAGCCGGTGTACAGCTTCCGGGTCATGTGGCCAGCATGACTAAGCTGCTTCTGGCGAACCAGAGCAGCGCATGGAAATGCTGTTTACCTTCCCGCCAGAGTGGTACCTATTTATCTACTTGCACTTTGACGTGGTTTCGAACTGCTAGGTTGGCAGGAGCAGGGACCAAGCAACGGGAGCTCACCTTGTTTAACCCCCCCCCCCAACTAACAGGCAGTGGCACCCTCTGGGTCAAGGGACCCCACATGAGATGTGCTTTTTGGGGGGGCATGCTCTCATGGCACCTAGAATAACATGTTTTGGAGTGCTGCGTGAGATCACGACTCAAAAAATGTTCTTTTCCCCCCTGGGGCAAGATCATGCGCAAAATCATGTGAGTCACAGCATGCAAAATGGCCACTGTGCTCTTGCGGGGGGAAATGGGATGTCCTGGTTTTTCCGGGACACTTGCTGGGTACGGTCTGGTTGAGGGCAGGCTGAGGTTGGTGGGGTGGTGCCTCATTCACCCTAATTGACCTGCTTTGACTGGCTTGTTCAGAACTTCTCAATAGGTTGTACACCTGGGGTTTTCTGGACTCTTTCCACTGCCCAGGTGGCAGTACGTCTGTTGCAATTCCCATACGACCAGCCCTATGCAGAATTCAAGATCAAGGCAAGTCAGAGCTTGCCAACGAATCCTTGAACAATATACACCCCCCCCCCCCGCTGTTTTGTTGTCTTTTTGTTCTGGCAACAAACAACATGTTAAAAATGCAAACGCAATGTAGGGGATATATGCTAGACCAGACATGAATGACAGTTTGCACATTAGGTGGGTAAAAAACAAAAACAAAACCTCAGTGTGAGCAATATAATTACAAATTGTTGTGCTGTCTTGTTTTCAGTCTTCGGAGCATTCTTTCCTTTCCCTTTTCCTTTTGTAACACTTTCATGGGTTTGCGTTTTTTCTTTGTTCTTTTCCCATTCTTCCTCCTTGGTGTGTAATTAAGTGCTTCCTCTAAAACACACGGTAAATTAGAATTTGGATGGAGCCATTCTGTTATAAAAGCAGGAATAAATCTCAATTTCTACAAACACAGTAAATTTATGTTATACCATCTTTGGAAGATACACAGCCTGAAGGAAGGCACTGAATTCTCCACGACACATTTCTCAAACTACAATCTAAAGGGTTCAGACAGCAGCAATTGTAGCGACTAAATGAGTAGCAACGACGACAACAAAGAACTTTAAATAATAAACTCACACATGGTAGGCCTGATAATATAGTTTGCTCCAGTGAATCATAGGTTCTGCAGTGGAACCGCAATAAAGCTAATCTGGATGTATGCTGCAGCAATATGCGCAGCCAGCAGGGGGTAGGAAGGAAGCCTTGCACTAGGACCCAATTGTATTACTTCTACCTTTTGGGTGCCGTAACAAACATTCTATATGTAAATGATTCCAAGCCAATGTCCAAAAACATGACTAGTTCCTTCCGCTATATTTATTGCACAAAGAAAGTGCAAAACTTTTATGGTTTACATCTCTAAGCACTCTCCACTTTTAAACCATTGTTTTTTTCTCTCTCTTACATGCCTTTCTATCCCCCCCCCCCCAATTTAAAAAAAAGTAGTGGCAGTCTGATTGGTCCTAGATTGTAGTTCTGTGTCTTGAACTTGCATTGTGGATTTCTGTGGAACAGTCATCTGCCAATCTGAATTTTAACAGGTTCAAACCAAGCTATGCATCAGGTCCTTCCTAATTACAAGTTAAGATCCTGCAGGGTTTTATTTTGTTTTGTTGCACATCCAGAGGTTTTCCTGAGGGGAAGACCCTAAAAAGGATGTTATGTACTGAGCTGAATAGGATCCAGAATGCAGCAGTCTGATTGGTCCTAGAACAATAGGATTCAGAATGCAGCAGTCTGATTGGTCCTAGAACAATAGGATTCAGAATGCAGCAGTCTGATTGGTCCTAGAACAATAGGATCCAGAATGCAGCAGTCTGATTGGTCCGCAGGAGCCACCCAATCCAGCTCCAGGTGAATCCACAACCTGATTGGCCCACAGGAGTATCCCAGAATTAGCCAATCACGTGGGGCCCATTGTGTAAATAATGTATTTATAGCAGACGTTTTGGGGGAAACATCCATTCCTTGCTACTACCGGTAGGAGCTGAATAAAGAGCATGAAATTCACACTTGACTCCAAGTATATTTCAAACGAGTGTGGAGAAAATCAAGATTGTGGGCCGGGAAGGTAGAGATAGTGGATTAAGGCCTTGCTCATATCTGACAAGGACTAGGGAAGACTTCTCTTGCGTTTAGCTCCACAACATGAGGTAAAATCCTATTCATTGACTGAAGTTCGTAAAGTAAAGGGAAAGATGAAAAGGGATTAATGGGGAATATGTAAACAACGTTCTTTAACACAATATAAAAGGAATGAAGATCAATGGAAGCTGAGCACGGGTGGAGGGAAGTCACAATGGTATAAATATGGAAAATAGATATATCTAGATAAATATGTATAGTATGTATTACAAGAATGATTAAAGATGTAAATGAATGTAATATTGCAAAATAAAATAAAATGAAAAAAAAATCCTATTTGCATTAGGATGCATATGCAAAATGTCCATTGGTTGTAAGACACTAGGCTTGGTACCTTGCAGGTTTGAATGTTAAATGATGATTGAACCCAGAGAGGCATTATATTGAAAACTATCATGACCTGAATGTGTTGCACACCCAGGTATTCAACCACCATATTGAACCACACAGTCTGTATCTGTATTTCAGACTACAAAATATACAAACACATTTAAATTGGAGATCCAAGGACTCGGGAGAATAGATTTTTTTATTTTATTAAGGGATTTGCTATTTATATACAGTGCCACAGAATTATTTGCATAGCAATTGATTAAAACTCATTGGTATAGCTAATTGTGGTAAAACTGCCACTCTGTTGTGAAGAGGTCTGATGTTGAGACCATCATCTGTTGCTCTCTAATAATAATTTGTCCCTCAGACTCTCTTTTGTTCTCTTCCTGCTGTGATATCTCTATTCCCTCTGTACCCAGCTCCCCTGTTTCTCTCCAGCTGTTGCATGCAAAAAAGAACAGAGATCAAATACAGGAGCTCTGTTTTCCCTTCACAGATATCCTACTAGCTGTTCCCTGGCCTATTTCCTGCACAACCTGAAGGAATGCAACGACCGGAGTAAATTCCACCTTGTATTAGCAACCTTTGATCCCTGACTAACATCTGTTCCAGAAGGATTTATCCTGAGGTTTTAAAATTATTTATGTAATATTAAAAAATTGATAGTTAAAATTACTAAGCTTTACCTTGCACAGAAACAGGACCAAATGGACTTATAAATCAATATATATGAAATTGAAGCAGGCCAAAAATATATGGATTTGTCCATTCCTAATTTGGACTTGAAGACCAGTGAAGGCCACGGTGAGGTTATTTTAAGACTGACAACATGCGATCCCCCAGGGAACTTCTCTTTAGCCCGGCCAGGTCAGTAATCGGATGACTGGATTTGAACCAGTCTTATGTAGAGCGTATTACAGCAATCTTGACTGGATGCAACTAAAGCATGAGTGGCCATGATTAGGTAGTTTACACCCAGGAAAGGGTGCAACTAAATGGGTGAAAAACACTCTTGGCTACCACCATCAATGCGACAACCAAAGGGAATGACTACTCATTGACTCTGACAGGAATGGGATGAAACTCAAAATACATTTCTTCTTGAAGGGCTTCTCATCGATGAAGGTCACATTAACTCTGTGGCATGGGATGCTTTTCCCAGTACATTTCCGAGCACAATTCAAAGTGTTGGTGCTGACCTTTAAAGCCCTAAACGGCCTCAGCCCAGTATACCTGAAGGAGCATCTCCACCCCCATCATTCAGCCTGGACACTGAGATCCAGCTCTGAGGGCCTTCTGGTGTTTCCCTCGAAGCAACAGACAGAGGGCTTTCTCGGTAGTGGCACCCACCCTGTGGAATGCCCTCCCATCAGATGCCAAGGTGATAAGTAACTATATAACCTTCAGAAGACATCTGAAGGCTGCCCTTTATATGGAAGCTTTTTAATGTGTAATGTTTGATTATGTTTTATGTATGTTGATTGCTGTCCAGAGTGGCTGGGGGAACCAAGTCAGATGGGCAGAGTACAAATAGACTGGTGATGATAATGGTCGTGATGCTGCCACTGCTACAATGTTTCCCCAGAAAGTGAGGCAATATTGGAATGAGAATGAATCATAGTGCTATCAGAATGGAAGAAGAGCCCTGATGAATCAGATCAAAACCCCATCTAGTCCAGCAGCCTGTTTTCACAGTGGCCAACCAGCAGTGACCCACAGGCTGGACATGAGCGCAACAGCCTTATTCCCACAATTTCTCCACAGAAACTAGTATGCAGACCACTGTTGGTTCCACCCACAAGACCCAGAGCTTGCAAAACTACTTGAGCAGCAAGAGAACGATCCATGTTGCAGTGGTTCCCAGGCTGCAAAGGTATATCTTCCAAGTTTCTCTGTTTACCAGGAATAGTTTCTATTTACAGAACATAGGAAGTTGCCTTACACAAGGTTGTGGGGAACCTGTGTCCCTCCAGCTGTTGCTGAACCACAACTCCCACCAGCTCCAGCAAGAATGGCCAGTGACCAGGGATGATGGGACTTGTAGCTGAGCAACATCTGGAGGGCCAAAGGTTCCCCACACCTGCTTTATACCAGTTGATACATCTAGCTTAGTGACCCTACACTAACTGCAAGCAGCTCTCCAGGGTTTATCTCCTTTATCTGGAGATGCTGAAGGGAAAATTCATATTAATAAAGTAAAAATAATTAAGGAAACACAATTAAACCCTTTTTATTGAGAATTGCTCTCTTTGCTTGAATTGCCAATAAATAAAACAATGATGGGAAAAGAATGTGGGTTTTGTTACAGCGTGAACTACCTGTGGAAAATGTCTAGCTTTGCAAGGGAAAGTATAAGCAAAGTGGGATTGAGTTATTGCTGGGAGATGCTTTCCTAAGTAAAGGAATGCTAGGTAAGGTATGATAAATGGGAAACTGTCCATGCGTTGATCATGCAGGGAGCATGCTGAAGACTGGCCAATTCTAATATATATGTCCAAAAGGAGGCTAATGTATGTAATCTGCCATAAAATGTTATTATGCTATGCAATGTCATGGCTGGCTGTTTTGAATTCTGATTTCCTTTGAGAAAACTATAGCCAGTCGCAATTGTGGTAGTTCCTGTGTGGTGTACTGTTATTTACAACGGGGCTCCCACCTTTTGTGATCACAAAATAAAGTCTTTCTTGACTTGTCCTTCTCTCTGTGGTGACTGACTTTCCAGCCACGGACACTTGAGAAGGGAAAAGCACTTTCCCTTCAATGCCTCAGATTGAACTTTGGACCTTTTGCAAGGAAACCATGTGTGCTGCCACTGAGCTAAGGCCCTTCCCTGTCCCTAATAAACCAATGCTACTAACTTTTGAGGGTGCTTTGCTACCAGGTATCAAATGCTGTAACTGTGAACTGCTAGATTTGTTGTTCTTCAGGGCTCAGCCTCCTCCCCAAGGCCTACAAAAGTTAAATCTCAAGACTTGGAGATCTTGATACATTTCAACACTTATGCAAGTGCACATAAAAACCCACTCATGGGCACTAAGGTGCCAAGTAGTCTACAGTCTGATGGAGGTTTATTTTGGAGACTTATTTTGTTGATAGAACAGATGGTAGGACCATTTTAGTTCTTCTAGCACAGGGGGAAGGAACCTGGTGGTGGTCACTATGTCAATGGTGCAAATCCTACCATTCCTGACCATTAACCACACAGACTGGGACTGATTGGAGTTGGAATCCAAGAACTTCTATAAGTTCACAATTTCCCCACCCCAGCTCTAGAATTTCTTTAACCAAAAGAGCAAATGCCTTCGTGATCTTAAAACTAATGTAAAAGAGGGAATTGATTGCAGCAGAAGAGCAGATGGAGTGGACTTCCAGCAGTGTGAATTGGGGATTTGCAGAGCTTGAGCAGTGCTCCTTGGTATGAGAATTGGTGTGTTATAAGCATGCCTTTGTTAGCACCTGTGAAATGTTGGAGATCTGCAGAGGTAATGTGAAAAAGGAACTTTTACCCCTTCCTAGACTTGTGCAGAGGGAATGGTCATATGCAGCACAATCCTATGCATATCTACTCAGAAGTAAGCCCCACTGATTTCAGCCAGGCTTACTCCCTTGCAAATAGATTCAGGACAGTATCAGCAATAGCAATTTGACTTTAGTAAAATGTAGTTTTATATCACCAGTGTTGAACCTACAGCAAGAAAGGAATCCTGCAGCTGAATCACTGCTCGTAATGTAAAAACCTTCTATAAAAAGCACTCCTGAAAATGACTTTATGAAACAGACTTTGATGTCTATTTTAACATTACAGATAAAGTTCTGCTTTTATATTTGAGTCATCTTGTCCATTTATGCATGCTGTCCCTCCATTAAGCATGAGCCAAAGTGCATATTTTTGCAGAGTATGCCAGGTGAGGTGCACAGGATAAGTCAAGTCTGTGCCATGTTCTGAATCTCTTCCCACCTGGGGTATTTATGGTGGTTGCCCTATCAGTCAGCCCTTGGGTTTCCAGATGCTGCTTTTGAATGCCTGGTTGGCTTCTAATAAAAATTTCTCATCCACAATTTAATCAAGAATGAGGTGGATGACTTGGCATGTATAACTAAGAACTGAGTGGGCAAGAATCTATGCCAACTGTGTTCACCTGCATACTCCATTCAACAGTAGCTGAGGTCCATCTCCTTCTCTAGGCTCCCTGTCTATTTGAGTGCTAATCTTGCATTGTGCCAGTGGGACAGACTGGAATGTGGTTGGTGTCCCATGCACCCCAGTGCCCAGCAGTCCCCCTATGTGAGGTGACAGAGATGGTCTCAGATGTGGTGTTGAAGACCCACACACTACTGCTGCAGACAAGGTGCCTCAGGACTTCATGATGACCACCATGACAATCATGGGGCTGCTTCAATGTGCTATCAGCCCAACATGTGAACACCTGTAGCAGGGCTGGATTTGGTTTTTGTGGCTGGGCAGAGAGAGGTGATCTGAAGGTGGTGGGTGTCACTGTTTCTCCTGTCATATTCACCACCTGGTGAGCTTTTGATTAACAGCCCCGCCCCCTGTTAAGATGGCGACTCCTGAAGGCTAAAAAAATCTAGGTGGCTTCCAGGTGGATTTGCATTGTGCTGGTTTCCAGCAGATATGATTGGCTCTTCTATTAAAGATCTGGCTGATGTGTAGAATGCAAAGATGGCCTTGGCAACTGAAATAATTGCTCTTGAACACTTTCTTCCACTTAGCACCCTTCCTCCTTCACTTGTGTTCTCTCTCTCTCTCTCTCTCTCTCTCACACACACACACACACGACTCTACCTGCTTGGGGAGGAAAGAACCCCCTATGAATTGTGATCACAAAGAAAAATGTAAGGAAAAGTGGAGAAATACCAGAAGCTTTTGGGTGAGTGGGAAGAGACAAGAAGGAGAAGAAAAGAAGGGAGAAAGCAAAATGAAGAAATAATGGAGGAGTGGGGGAAAGACAGATACAAGAGACAGGAGGAAACTAAAGAGGTAAACAGGCAGAAAAGAAGAGAAAATGGGAAAGAGTCATAGCATAAGGTTTACATTGGGTACCTAAATGATCAAAACCAAAAATGAGCAACTGTTTCCTGCAATGTTGCGAATGATAGCCAGGAATTCCAGTGACTCAGTATAGCACTGCAAGTAAGGGCAGTGTGTGAGATACCTGGGTACAAAATCCAGAGCCCAGTTAAACACATGTCAAGTCCTGCTGATTTCAGAAGTACCCGGCAATATGTTGGATTGTGTACTGATTCAGATTTCAAAAGTTAAATTCAAAAATGTCTTGAAATAAGTCTATGATCTAAGATGGGGGGGGGAACCATTCAGACATGATCATTCAGTAAGATCATACTATTAAGTTTTTGATTTTTAATTCAATCAGTTCAAAATAAAATACCTTTGGGTGTAAGATGGTATCTAAGGCATTTTGTGTTCTCTCCCCCTCCCGCTCCTTTACCAAATAGCTTCTTATTTTGCTTTCAAACTCTTTCATGCTTTTACAGCAGAAATGATAATGATGTGTGCTGCAGTTAATGTAGTTCTTCTGAAGCTGTCAGAAGAAAGCTATACTGTGAAGAATGCCTGGGGCAGATGGGTTATGACACACTTTGGAAGTGAGCTTAACAGCAACACCAAAAGGAGAAAAAGAAAAGGCAGGGGGAAAAAACGACCCTGATTAGGTTCAAATTAAACACATCCACATTCTGCCATCTCCCTGTTTGTCAAAATGAATTAGATTCTTGGCTATTTAACCTGTACACAGCGAGTAATGTCTTTAAAGGTCTGATTCATTATGCGCTAGAACACACACACCCTTGGCACCAATGTAATTGGCTGACTCTATTTTATAAACAGCGACAGCCATGTAAAAATATTAATTCTCATAGCTTGTTCTGGGCAAGGCTGTTTACAAGCTGTCTTATTAAAATCGTTTTTTCAAAAAAATAAAAAAAAACTCCCGCAGTTCTTTGACTTTCCATCTCGCTGAAGTTTTCTAAAGTTGTAATTCTCGTAATTCTCGGTGTTTCCTTATTGGCATTGGAAGAGGGGCAGGGCAGATATTTTGATCTTCCTTGTTCCTGGTGTGCTGGTCCCGTGGGGTATCCAGAAAGCAAAGTCTAAGTCCGGTCCAAGGTCAGAGGTACACGTAAAGGCAGTCCGAATTAACTGGAGCAGGGTACCGGGCAGGGCGTCAGGCGAAGTCAGGAACGGGTGAACAAACAGGGAACCAAGGCAGGTCAGGAGCTCAGGCAGAACAACAGGACAAGGAACAAGCAGTAACTCATCAGCAACGATGTTGCTCCTGCAACTTGGGGCTGGGACTGGCTGGCTTTTATCTGCCCCGAGGCAGAGGGTGGCTCCGATCCTCAGGTGACTCGCCTCTCCTGGCTTGGAGGTGAGCACTCCTCCTGCGGGAACTTAGTTCCCTTCGCCTCTCTGCCCTGAGCCTCTGCAGCTCAGGAGAAGCTGGAGGGTTACCGGACCCAGAGGCAACCTCAGCTTCCCCTGACAGGGCTGGGAGTGGAGCACCTGCAGGCAATGGGTCCTCCATCCCATCAGGAGCCAGAGCAGACTCAGCAGATGCCTGCACCTGAGGATCCAGCACAGGTGAGGACCCTTCAGACTCAGGCCCCAGCCCTGGCTCTGCTGGTTCTGGAGGCGGGGAATCCTGTGCAGGCTGGGATCCCTCAGGTTCAGCATCTGAGTCTGAATCCCAGGTCATCACACCTGGTTTCTGACAAGTATAATAAAATCACAGAATTGTACAGCTGGAAGGGAACCAAAGGGTCATCTACTCCAACGCCTTGCAATACACAAGATAACGTCATGGGTAGGGAACTTGAGGCCTGAGAATTGAAAGTGGCCCTCCAGATCTCTCTGTCTGGCCCTCAGAAACCTCCTAGGAGAGCATGGCCTGCTCCATGCTCTCCTAGAATGTTGTTGTCTGGATGAAATGTGTTCTTGATTCGTGATAATGCCCCTTGTTTGTCTGTATAGGGGATGGCGAGAAGGGTACATTGCGTTTGGGGACATTTGCATTATTGGAAGCTACGGTAGCTCACTGTACCATAGTAAGAGCCACAGACATTGATCTTCTTACTTTTGCCTCAGGCCTCAACCACCCAAGACACACAGCCCTCTGAAGGTTACCTGAGAAACTGCAGCCCTTCGGCTGAAAAAGGTTCCCCACACCTGTATTACATCGTACAGTGGGATAAATTACACTGGCCAAAAGAGTGGTGTAAATCAACCATGGTTTAAAAGGCTTGTTTCCCCTCTGTCAGGCTTGGGCCAGCTCAGCTGGCAATAGCTGCATTCCTGAACGGAGTCTGGAACAGAAGTAACTTCAACTGGCATAATTTAAGCCAACTTTCTACAGTTAGAAAGCGGTGTACATTATATTTATTAGTCCCCACAATCACACATACTAGACTGGCTTTTCATCTCTCCATTTTCTTCCACTTTTATACCACTGTCTTCAAGAGCATCACAGGGAGACTCCACAAGAAGCCAAATGACAGTGAAAGAAATGATGCAACGAGAACAAAGGAAACAAAATGTTACCAAGACTTATATCTGAATTGGACAGTGAGTGTTTTCTTCTTTCTCTTCCTCTTCTTCTTCTTCTTCTTCTTCTTCTTCTTCTTCTTCTTCTTCTAATTTATATACCACTCTATACCCAGAGGTCTCAGGGCGGTTCACAGAAAAGAATTAGAAAGGGAAGGCTGTTCTCTAAACATGTTGTGAAACAAATGAAAGATCTGTATCTAATGGGTGTTGTCCAGACTTGTGGAAGAGGCGGATGCTAGGAGCTGAGGAGTGCAGAACACTCACACAGAAGAAATAAGCGACAAGATCCTTCTTACTAGCTTGCTGAGTGACTGAGTTAACCATTAATTGTTTAGACCAAGAACACTTTATTGGCACTTCCAAGATTCTTCACTTGTGGACAGGTACTACCAACTTGAGTGAGACTTCCCATCCAAACTTCTTGCACCTACCAGCTGTGCCTGCTTTATTTGCAACATACCCATCTTTTTTTGGCATTGCTTGCAGGTTCCTGCTGTATCCAGTGCTAAAGCCTGTCCTCCAGATGTATCCATGTGCCTGTCAGTCTTTTTGAGCAGATACAAGCATTAACAGGTTTGTTGCAATATGACAAAAATGCTGTAAAGCATAAATACACTATGAATATTACATAAAAATCTCCATTATGCAATCCTCAAAGCTCTCTTTTACAGTACAAAGTGCATGGCAGGATTTTTTAAAAATCCAAACATTAATTTTTTTTTAAAAAATGTTGGTTTTGCAGTTCAATTGACAGTGATTTAATATTGATTAGAGATCTATAAGCTATATTACACATGCATAATGAAATAATGGCAGTCTTAGAATGGATTACTCCATTGTGCATGTGCATGTTTTTAATGCTGTTGCCAGGATCCCAAGATGTTTAAACTAGTTCTAGGAGCCCAAAGGTTCTCGGATATAGACAATCTCTCACAATGGAAACATGGTTTGGCTTTGGAAACTATTCTTGATGTCCTTAACCTCACAGAAAACCATCCTCCCATCAGAAAAGGCAATGACGTCAATCCCCTGAAAATGTCACTGTGGCATTCGTACAGAGCCCCCGGTCGTTTCACGGACTATTGACCTGTATACCACTGCTTTATTCTTCTGCTGCCACCAACCAGGCTTCTTCTGGTGAAATACTGAGTCTCAGTCAGGTTGTAAAGTCAACAACGAAGATTAAAGTTCATTGAAGAACAAACAAATTTTAAATATGTTCAGAACGGTTTCTCAAATGCAGGCCCTTAACTAGATGTGGCACTATCTCACACTGTCACACTCTTCTCTCTCAGTTCTATCCCTGTCTCTCACTCTAACTGTCACAACCACTATATTCGACTTTTTCTACCTCTGTCTGACCCTCACTCCTCTATCTCCCCCATGGTAAACTCCTGGGCTGAGCCTCAAAACCAGGTAGGCTCCACGTCTGATCTTTCTCATTCGTCAATCTACATTAACCATTTCCACCCCCCTACACAAACATAATCACAAGGAATGGGTAAACATCACATCCGCACTGCCATTCTCATACTTCAAGTTGAAAGTCAAAGGTGCCTAAAGGAAACAGAGGCCCTTTAAGGGTGGAGGCCTCATTCGATGCAGGAATGGAGCTAACTGTCTAAGCTAAGGGAAGCCAATGTGGTGTAGTGGTTAGAATGTTGGCCTATGATCTGGGAGATGTGGTCTCAAATTTCCACTCAGCCATAAAGCTCACTGGGTGACCTTGAGCCAGTCACTGTCTCTCAGCCTAACCTACTTCACAGGGTTGTTGTGAGGACAAAACGGGAAGTGGAGAACCTTGAGCTTCTTGGAGGAAAAGATGGTTTATAAATGTAATAAAAATGGCTGCTACAACATTTACTACTACTGGTTATAGTCAGGAGTTTGGTATTTGTTGGAATAACATTCAAGTTAAGCTTGCCTGACTGGCAGTCCCACTAGGTGCTCTCCATGGTACTGCAGCCTATCTTATTTCTGCTTATCTGAGACTTGGCCTGTCCTTTGCCTGGCTACGGTATATATCTGGAACCTTCCGCTTTCAGCTAACCTGACACCTGACCTTTTGCTACATCAGACCATGCATATTGGATCGGCTCCTGTTCATTGACCTGTTTTTCTGACCTGGCCTGTTCGCACAAGACCGTGAATGTGGACTTGATTGGGAATTTCCTTCCCTACCCTGTTTCTCCGAAAATAAGACACCCCCGTGGGCAGGTGGATGGCACAGCTACCGTGTTTCCCCAACAATAAAACACTGTCCGCTGCCTTGCCGGGGAGGGAGGCGGGTGGGGCGCAGCTTTGCAGGGAGGCAAGGAGCCCCACAGGGGCTGCGGATTGGTGCTACTGCGCCATCCGTCCGCCCACGGGGGTGTGCGTCTTATTTTTGGAGAAACAGGGTAGAACTAGGGTTTAGCTCTGCTACGTGTGCTAGACCCCTATTGCCAGGAGACACTGCTGCCTGAAACAGAACTCCTTGTGGACACAAGTCCAAGAGGACCTCCAACAAGAGGTCTGCACTGATCTCTGCATTGACCTCAAGTCCCTGTGGCGAAGCAGTAGGTGTACTGACTACAAACTGTGTCATTGCTTATGAATTAAGATATGCGTATCATGGGAATTAAATTAGGATGGTGGGATGCAAAGGAAGTCAGGGCTCCTGCACCGTTAAGAGTTGTGTAGAAGAGGAAAGTCTTTTACAACTGGCCAACCTAATGAAGTCAATGAAGAGTAGCATGGGATGGTGAGAGATTAATAAAGCCAATTAATAAAACTCTGAGGACTTGGACTTCCAAGAGTGGCAACTGGTAACCTACTGGTAACCTAGATTAATATTGTTTTGCAATATTGAATAATACAGATGGCTCAGCCTTCTTCTTGCCAAGGTAACTAGAACACAGGACAAGTAGCTGTTATTTGGGTTAATAGGTTTCACAAAAATAAATTGCAGGCCTTCAGGGTGTAATCTGAAGTCTAAGATGATGACGAGCACTGGGGGAAAAAAGAACTCTTCAGGGTCAGAGCTGACAATTTAGTCTTATCTGGATGTAACTTATCATTCAGGCATGTGCATCAGAAAAGCAGTGATAAGAAGACTGCGAGATATTACACAGGCTGACTGATTCAGCCAAGGGTTGTTGGAATTCTGTTGACAGTGGGGAATATTAATACATATCCATCATCCTACAAAGGCAAAGCAAGACTGCAGTTACCGGCATTTGCACATCAACATACAAACTGGATAGAAGTACTGATTTGAACTGTGGTTCTCGTGCCAATTTCACAGACATAGCATGACAAAGGACACATTGAAAGATAGATTACCAGAGAAAGTATTGTAACGTTGTTAGGACCCCAGAGACTGCTGAGCTTTGACAGACCACCTACCTAGTAATGGGATCTAGATGGGCAGCAGGTGACATTCTACCTATTCCTGGGTATGGGATTTCCAGGGGGTTAAATGGAAAGTTAAGTGAGTCCTGTAAGCAATCCTGAATGTCACTAGATGAGGAGGAAGATATATGCTGATTGCTTCCTTGCAAGTTTACAGGGCCCCATTCTTATTATTATTTTGCCCAAATGTTGGAGGCGAATTGTGGGGTGTTAAGGTCCCATATGAACTCGAAATTATTTCAAATGAATCATTCTGGGATCCCCTATGGCTACCCCTCCGGGACACAATAGTTCTTTTAGTAGGGGGAGCTGCTCATAGACAGTTGAGCACACAAATAGGTCACTTTTTCCTGGCATAAAGCCCATTTTTTAAAATGCTGGTAGACTGCTGCGCCTCTATTTGCAGGAGCAACAAGGAAAGCACAATTTTCTTAAGAGCTCCTGGGTATTATGGACTAGTCTTCTAAGTACAACCTGTGCCCTCTCTCAAGGCAAGTTGCTAAAAACAAAAAGAAAAAAAGAAGACACTTTTTGGGAAGAAACCTTTAAGGCAAGGCTTGGTAGACATTTCAAAGAGGATGTGACTGTTAGTAGCTTTTAATTACCGGTAGTTTTCTACCTGGTCCCACAAAAATAGGCATTAATAAAATCACAGCAACCAATATTAATAATACTAAGTGTCAGACTTGGATGAAATGGCAAAGCTTTTTCTCAGCTCATCTCTTTAGGCTGCTGGCAATGGTGGAAAGGGGCAGCAGTGGTTCCATGTTTGATCTCCCAGAATACAAAGCACTCCCCCAATTCCCTGCATGTAGAAAACCAGCCTGTCAAGGCAAATTTTAGATTGCACTTTCCTCTATGACCAGCAAACAGTTCTGTATATACAGGGGGTTTAAGGCAGGGAACATTCCAATATATGACACCCGATTTGATACAGTTCAAGAAAAGTTTTATAATTTGATTCTGTTGAATATAAAACTGGTCCCTTAGCAAGTTGACTCATTGAATACTGAGGCTCTTAGAACTGAGGCTATGCGTTCCACATTTTTTGGATGGGACTTGTGCAAAAACTTGTTTGGAATGATGCCTTTACTTTTGTGGTGCAGCAGCAAATGTTGCCTCGTTCCTAGAATCCTCCATTTATTCTGAACCAAGCTGTTGGCATCAATTCTGGACTAGAGATTCATATTCCTGCTGGATCATGTACCTACCTAGTTGATCTGATTGTGTCTTAGAGTGGCTGGGTAAATACCTCTAGGAATCTTACACACAGGACATATATTTTAGGACATGTATTACTGATGGAGGAAGGTAGGTGGAAGGCGACTTACATGTGCTTAGCTTTGCTTGGATCATACACACCCTAATGTAGATTCCCTAGAGTCACCTAACAAAGCCTGTCATGGGAAGCCACGTGCAAAGACTTCTGAGCAATGGGGCTTTCCCCACTCTCCATGCATGGAGACAAAGCATGGAGCCCCTTCAAAATTGGCTCAGGGTGGTAGTAGAAGAAAACCCAGAACAGCACATGGGGGGACTGAATGTGAGATTGTTGCATCTGGCAAGTTGATATTGTTGAGCAGATGGAACATTTGTAACAGGGTGATGTTGAAATCCACCCCTTGTAGACTGTGCATTGATAGGAATGCAAGCAAATTCCTGTATTCTGCTCTGTGACATTTTCTGCAAAATCAGTAAAATATTTCAGGTTTTTTCTTCTTCTAGAGTGATTCTCTTTTTGTCATTTTAAATCATGTTTTGCCATGTAGGCCACCTGGTCATTCCACTTGCAAGTGAAATTAATTTCATTCTGACAAGCATTTGCTGTCTAGGCAGAACTATTTGTCTTATGTGATGTTATATGTCGAGGACTTAGCAAAGAGACTCTCATCTGCAGGTATATTAAAGAATCCCAGTTTCAGCGATGTAACCTCTTATTACCATTTGCCTACCCATGCATTATCAAATTCTTCTAAAACACAAATTCAGGTCCAAACCAGAGCACACAAACAGGTCAAACCTACACACAAGCAGCACATTTCCAAGGCCCCCTCCTGTTTGGAATATGTAATAATTTGCTTTGCAAAGCAATATTGTTTGTAATTTTAAAATTGACTCAACCTTCAATTGAACTTTCATTGTTGCAGAATTAGGGGTTCCTTTGGTACAAAGCTGGAACAAGCCTATGAAAAAAGGGCTCATGTGAAATATGAGGGGCAGGTTTTGCTTGCTAGTTTTTCATGGATACAGATGCAAAATCTTTATTGCTTGTGAATGTATCATTGACTATATTGGAATGGCAACTTGCTTATTTCCTGCATCTTGACTTCTTCAGCCTAAGCAAGTTGCATGGTGCCTGTGTTGGTAATTCTATGTTGGGAAATACCAATCAGTGTAGCTGTCTTTTTGTCTTTTTGGTCTTCTTACCACTGTAAATATTTATTTAAATAGTTGCCAGTAGAGCGTCCAGATGCAAAAGTAGGACAAGGCTCCTGCACCTTTGTTTAGAAGAGGAGATTTCAGCAGGTATAGCTTGCATGACAAGCTATTAAAGGTGTCAGAGCCCAATGCTTTTTTTGCTTCTGGCATCAGTCTTGTGATTTTATAAAATAAGCTGCATCGAGACTGCTGTAGATTTGATAGTAGATTTTACTTAGGTGGAAAAGGACCTAGGAAAAGCTGGATGATGCGTTAACATGTACCCAAATTTCTCTGTGTCCTAAGAGGAGTTAAGGGGGAAGAGGTCAGCAAGCCTGCCTTTATTCCACAGCATGCAATGGCGAGACTTTGTCCTCTCCTTCCACACCTTTATTTGAAGTTGCTCTGTGAACACACAAGCGTGCCAGAAGTCAAAGTTAGACCCCGTTCCGATGAGAGCCAGCAAAGACAAGGTGCATTTGTGCATCTCCAGCTGAAAAGCGTGCCTTTGAGGATTGTGCTTTCCTAATCTCGGATCTGATTTCAAATTGGCTGACCTGCCAAAAGGCCCTTTAAACGCTTGGATCCTGCTTCGAAGCTGCCATCACCACCACTGCTGTTGAAGGGAAGAAAAGATAAACAAGAAACGCGTCTAGAGCTAACCTTGTCATTTTTGCAACAGCCGCTGTATAGCTGGTTGTGTTATGACTGATGTGCCACGGGCATCCAGTTGTGCAGAAAGGAGACTCTTGCCTCTTCAAATACAGGCACACCTGCTTTGTGCTTTGCCCGTCTTTGGTGAGGCATTGTTTGAACTGAAGCACACACTACATTCTTAAGAAAACATGTGCATTTTGAAAGCTTCAGTAGCTCTGTCTGCCAGCTGTACAACTGGCTACCACACACATCGCTTCCTGGAGCACGGCAACGGCTGCACCTCTATAAATATTAGTGTAAGAATTATGAAGTATGCAAGACTACACAACAAGGGGGGCAAAATTCTGGGGGTTGAGTGCTTTTGCCCCCTGAATATTTGGGGATGGGGGCTAGCCCCATGTCCAAAAAAGCATGGAGGCAAAGCATGGAGCTGAGCTTAGAATGGCTCTAATGGCCTGGTCCTTCTTCTTCTCTTCCTGCCTTGGAGGGGAAGGAGGGTTGAAGCAACCTCCCACCAGTGGCAGCACCAGGAAGAGGCAGAGGCAGAGGCGCTGACCACTGAAGTCGCATGGCTGCCACATTCAGCTCCGCCCCCGGCTCTTCCTGATGTCCTGACATCACGTGTGTGACGTTGTCCCCCCCCCATCACTCTCAAGTTGCCATCACTGTACACAACAGACTGTTAGGGGATGCAGTCTCCTGTGTTTTGTTACTTTAGATGGCATTCCTTTACCCAATTAGCTGGGAGTAATGGGACGCAGGTGGCGCTGTGGGTTAAACCACAGAGCCTAGGGCTTGCCGATCGGAAGGTCGGTGGTTCGAATCCCCGCGACGGGGTGAGCTCCCGTTGCTTGGTCCCTGCTCCTGCCAACCTAGCAGTTCGAAAGCACGTCAAAGTGCAAGTAGATAAATAGGTACTGCTGCGGTGGGAAGGTAAATGGCGTTTCCATGAGCTGCTGTGGTTCGCCAGAAGTGGCTTAGTCATGCTGGCCACATGACCTGGAAGCTGTGCGCCGGCTCCCTCAGCCAATAATGCGAGATGAGCGCGCAACCCCAGAGTCGGTCACGACTGAACCTAATGGTCAGGGGTCCCTTTACCTTTACCTTTAAGGCCTCACTGAACTCAATGGGATTTCCTTCTGGGAAGACAAGTATAAGATTGCACCGCTAGAAGCCTTGCTTTTTCAGCATGGAAAGAACAACTACGATTCCTCACACAACCACAATAAAATCTTTTCGTTGGCCTGACTTGGATGGTCTTCTCACTCGGGAGAGGCTATGAATGGCGCTTGTCTGCCTGTCAATCCTCCAGCCCTGCATTTTTTCTTAGATCATTGGGAGATAATAGCCCACCATTTGCAAAGCAGAAGGCATTTAGATGTTTGGGACTACAATGTCCTGACCTTGGGCCATGCCTTCTGGGGCTGATGGGAGGTAGAGTGCAATAACACCTGAAAGGCATCGAGTTGTGAAAGGTCAGAACAACTGAATTCAGGCATTCTGAAATTGTATCCGTGGAGAACGATGTGTTGATTGGGAAGGTTTGAAGGGAGGCTTGTAAGTGCATTTGGCTTACAGTTTTCCCTGTGGTTGAGAACCCTGTGCAATCGGAGGGAGGGATTGTATTAACATTTAGCTTTACACACCTACGGTCCCGCTTCAGACTTTCCTGTTCAATGTGGGAAGGCGAGTGGAGGCGGCAGCAGCATGTGACCCTGAAACACCTTCATAGCAGAATTTCGAGTAGGGCTAGGAATTAAAGGCTGGGAGACAGAACTGTGTGCCAAAGTCTCAACAAGCACCCTGTCGGTCTCTTGCCCCTAGGAATGGGGGAGAATTTTGATTCATTTTGCATTTTTTTGAAACAATACAAAACCGAAACACAGGTGCCTTTTAAAAACCACACTTTCCTGAATTTCACAGTGTGGTTCTCTGGCCAAGAAATGTACACCAACGGGCATCTGCTGGAATAAGGTGTGCACATATATGCCTGTATTAGTGAAAGTAAAACACAGAAATGCATTATTTTTTATGTTTATGATTGGAAGTGGTTTTAAACTTTTTT
Organism: Darevskia mixta; assembly: GCA_034641385.1. Classification (NCBI taxonomy): domain Eukaryota; kingdom Metazoa; phylum Chordata; class Lepidosauria; order Squamata; family Lacertidae; genus Darevskia; species Darevskia mixta. The sequence goes on from JAWWNH010000030.1 coordinate 16,137,313, forward strand.
TAATACGGTGTTTTAATGCATTAACCCAACTTGGGTCCGGAGGGTGAAGGGGGGCCAGTAAATAAATAAAAATGTTGGGGGAAAGTGTGTGATAACATGTGTATATTAGGAGAAATTTGCATGAAAATATCGATGAACTTTTATGAGGACTTTTGTTTACAATTGCAAACTGGTGTGGAAATGTGGAGAGCTGAACTTAAAGACTGGAAAAAGCAAGAAATCGAGAGATCTGAAATCGACAAATTTACCTACCGTATATACTCGAGTATAAGCCGACCCGAATATAAGCCGAGGCACCCAATTTTACCACAAAAAACGTGGGAAAGCTTCATAGGAGCCACTGCCTGCCTCACTCGAGTATAAGCCGAGGGTGGCTTTTTCAGCATAAAAAATGTGCTGAAAAACTAGGCTTATACTCGAGTATATAGGGTATGTTTGTTCTATGCTGGCTAAGACTCCAGGGGTTAGAGTCCATTCTGGATTTGCTTGGGAGGATGAGGAGAAGATGCTCTAGTACCCCTTCACCCTCCCCTGCTGATAAAGTTACACACTCCATGCGAAGTAGATCCATGGATCTGAATTAATAAGAGCTGCTTCCAGGGCTGACGGTGAGCACTGGAGCCCGAAGTGTACAGTCCGCTTGCCAAGCGTACACTGAGAGTGTAAATGATTTTTTAAGACATTCTGGATGGCTGCAGCTGACAGACCAGACAAACTGCTTCGGGACATGACATCCGTCTGACGCAACATTGCCTGGGGAGGGGAAACAGAGTTGCTACGGCACTGAAGGAGAATTGCAGACTGGGAAATCCTAAAACCAAATTGAAAGTCAGCCTGGGGATGCTCTTATAAAGAGCCAATATTGCCCGAAGGCATCCAGAGTCCCTATAGAACAAATTACAGCAGGAAGCAGAACAAGATTCACTATTGTTGCTCGGGAGGCCAAAGAATGGATCATGTCTTGGGGCTGATCCTATTATTAATTCATGCGCTGGTGGCAGTTATCAGATAGATAGATAGATAGATAGATAGATAGATAGATAGATAGATGATAGATAGATACTTTATTGTCATTGTACAGAGTACAACGAAATTGAATGCCACCCCACATTTACAGCCACACATACACATTTACACATTTACAGCCACACATACACATACATACCATCCATCATGACTCCCCAAGATCATATTATTTGGTTACAGCATTTAAAATAGTTATAGCTCTTGGATAAAAACTGTTTTTAAATCTATTCGTTCTTGATTTAATTGTTCTGTATCTCTTGCCCGAAGGCAACCGTGCAAACAGACTATATCCAGGATGAGATGAATCCTGTAAAATGTTGTTTGCTTTTTTGAGACAAGGGGAGCTGTATAGTTCGTCCAAAGATGGGAGAGGATGACCGATAATCTTTTGGGAGAGGATGACTGATAATCTTTTGGACCGATGACCTTCTGGAGCATTTTCCTATCGGTGACTGTGCAACTGGCAAACCAAGCACAGATACAGTATGTGAGAATGCTCTCTGTGCTGCCTCGATAGAAGGACACCAGCAGTCTCTCACTCAGATTGTTCTTCTTTAAAAGTCTGAGGAAATAAATTCTCTGCTGGGCCTTCTTTACCAGAGCAATGGTATTAGTGCTCCAGGTATTGTTGCATGCCACCCCAATCTCTGAGCAAGGTGAGATTCCAGGGGTCCCAAGCACTTACCTTATTCAGTTTCCTTAGAATGAGGGACTGTGGCGTCTTTAGGATATATATTTATTTACAACCTTGCAGCATTAACACTCCCAGAAGGTCTTTCTTTTCCCATAGCCACAGCCTAGCAATACCAGCAGAAATAAAGCACGTCTCTCCCTCACTGGCTTCAGCCTGCTGCCTTTTTCTAGCTTCTCAGTTCCCCCACACAACTCTACTCTGGCTTTTGTCCTTTTAACTACCAGCCAGGTGAGGGAAAGGGCTTTTGTTCTCTGGCACAGAGCCGCTTCCTTTGTTACCTTAATGACCCATACTTAGGGGGCCATTAACTCAGAAGTTGGTCTGCCTTGTCCAACAATTGAATTCTTGTTGGATTCAGGAATTAGAAGGGATTTAGACATACAGCCTAACTGCCCCCCCCAACAAAAGACCCCACCTTGCAACAATATTATAGCCTGAAGACTTCATCACACTGTGTGGAAGCTGGATTATTTTCACCTCGCATGCGGCCACTGACAGGAAGAAAGGATTCAGAGAAGGAGCTAGGAGGATTATAGAACCTGTAGAAAGCAAGGCAAGGCGTTTGAGGCAATAACCAAGGTGTGTTCAGCAAGAAGGAAACAACATGAGTGGGACTGAAGCACAGAAATGCTTTTTCCAAACAGACCTGGACAAAAAGTGAAATTCTCCTGATCTTTTCCAAGCACCTACATTTTCTCACATGGCAGCAGAACCTGCATGTACAACTCCTGTTTTATTTTGGACAAACTGCAAGCCCACCATCATGCTGCAGGAGAGGGAGTTGCATGAATAAGATCTTTTGATTCAACCATGCATTTTATGTTTTATTCTTTTAATTACTGTTTTTTTATTTTTTGTTTTTTTAAAGAACCCATCCAAATGACCGCATTGGTTAAAATGTTTCACAGGTCCAGTGTATATAACATTCCTGATTTCCTAACCATGTGAATGCTACCCCATCTTTGCAATTAGAGTCTGAAGCAGGTTTGCAGAGTCTAGTTAAAGCTCACCAGGGTTGGTGCTAACATTGGTGCAGACTTAAAGCTCCACAGTCATCAGCTCTGAAAAGGGAAGGAAGGGGATGCCTATGTGAGACAGGAGCAGCAACAGGAGGAACCCACAGTGCACCTCTAATCTCCTAAACATGATTTTTTAAACATTACAACTTCATTGGGTGTAAACACTACTGGTTGTAAACACTACCTCCTGATGTAGGAAAGGCTAAAATTCCAGCTAGATAAAATCCCAAGCTTTTAATGGGTGGATGCCAAACCTGTTATTCATCATGAACAATGACCCCAAACATACTAAAGGATTAGCCGCCGGTCCCCTCTACACAGTCTTCATTTTCTAAGCAAATATCTAAGAGAAAAGTGAAGAACGCATCTTTTGTCTCTCCTGCCGGGCAATGGGAAAAACATCCTCGACTGATCTGTTACTGAAATACATTCCACAGTCGAGAGAGCTGTATTAAGGCAAGATGTTGGATCCAGAGACATGGGCTGTTATCAGCAGAAGAGGAAGCTGAGTCTAAATCACCTTGCATAAGAAGGGATAAGGTAGCCAGCATAGCAATGCACGATAAAAAATTCTGGGCTGAGTTCGTCTTTGTTGTGTAATCTACAATATGTGCTGGGGATTTACATCAGGAAGAAACGGAGCCCTACTCCGAGTTTCACAAAGGGACTTTATTGTAGCCAGGGAGCTCAATTGACAATGTAGAGGATCTCTGGGGACAGAGTCTAGAGCAGTAAAAGCTGCTGCTGGCTCCCTCTAAGGCTATGATACTCTCACTTTTGGAACGGCTCTGGTGTTTATAGTCCTGAAAGGTGAAAAGATGTCTGTTCTAATGTGAGCAAATGGCGGTGATGGGAATGATAAATGGTATCTTAGTCAACTATAGGAACCATGATTAAAACGGGAATAGGTAAGTGAATTGCTTGGCATTTTTAAAACTCACCACTCCAAACTGCCCACCTGCACAAGTCAAACTAGTCAACCAGCTTGTATTTCTGTCCTCTGCATTGCAGAATAAAGTAATATCAAGCTGCAAGAAGTGATCTGTCTCGCCAGACAGTTGCGTCATTCACAACTAGCTCCTTCACACATGGGGTCACAACGCAAGGAACTGGCTTTCGTGTCTCTGCGGATGTGTGTGAAAGTATATTCCCCCTACTAATTGAATTAATAGCACTTGTGAGTATGATGGTACCAGCAGTGTTTATGGGCCTTAATTTTAAAAAAATTATGGGGGAACTTTTAAGTTCATTGGCTTGCATCTCTTGGTTTCCTTCTTCCACTGCCATCTCAGTGTCCATGTTGCCTCATGGACTTTTCTAAAGCCATTTCCCACATATGCATTCCCCATTAGGGAGCCAGAATAATGGGTAAGTGCTGGAATGATCAGATACAATCAGACCACAGGATGCCAACTCCTGGAAAACTGGCAAAAACTGGGCTGATGCAAGGAGAGGTTTGCTGTAAAATTGTCAAGTGTCTCGGTCACATTGGCACATTTATACTCTTAGCCACCATGCTAGAAACCACCAGATGCCAATGGTGGCTTTATCACATTATGTGGTCATTAGGATCCATACTGGACACAACCCCCTCTGTCCAGCTTAAAAGTGTTATAATAGAACGAGAGCCCATTATCAGTTCCACTGTGGTACTTGCACAGACTGTGAATTATTGGAACTGCATAGGAAGGAAACAGTGTTCATGACATTTAATGTGCAACCTTTGGTTGGTAAGTCCCTGCAAATGGCTGGAAAATGATGCTGGAAAATGTGCATAGACTTTCACTTCTGTCAATGGTCAACACACAATTGCTTCTAGTGTCTTGCAGAGAGCATACAAACATGAAGGATGTGCCATACACGCACTGGAGGCAAAGGGGAATAGGGGGCAGTGCCAAATAAGCAAAAGAAGAGGCATAGCTTCAATATGGTACTGAAAGATGAAGCTCAGAATGAAGCAAGATTTCATGCAGGAGTCCTACCCAGCAGTATCTGGAGATGCCGGAAACATGCAGATTGCTTGACCAGAGATGATGGTGGAACAAAAGAAAAAAGAGTGTATACATTCTAGTGACTGTCTAAAATTTTGTCATGTGGTCATTCACATATCATCCTCAGATTCCAACCTAGGTGAATTTTGTGAATGCCAGAAAATATAATGAAATGGCCAATTTTTTTGGATGTACACCAGCGAAGGCCAACAGTTGGATATAGGTGACCGTCAACATTTACTGATATGTCCTGGAGGTTTTGGATAACCACAGAATTTTATCATGGACTGTCAGTATTCAAATGTTGAAGCCAACATTCACAGCATAGTCATTGTAATTGATTTATGTCATACGTCATGATGGCACTGTCAATCTGCTCTCAAAAAACCCCAGTCATCCCCAGCTAGAGAGTTCTCTCAGGGAAATGTGCTTCAGCTTGTTATTGTGAACTGAGCCCAACATTTACCATGCCATTTGTTTTTCTTCCAAACAAGGAAGGCTAAAAGCAACATTTCTTATATGGCATTTGTAATTGGGTTCAGCTGAGGACAGACATGTTTAGCCTGCATTTAGATTCCTCTGCACAGTAAGCTGAACCGGGTGAGCCGGAACTCTCTGCAGGGTTGAAGCAAACCTGTAATCCAAACTCCGCCAGGTTCCTATATACTCTTTTCCTCCCACCACAACTTCAGAGGGTGGTAAGCTCATTGATATCACTCCCTCCATATGAACTAGCAAGGCTCTCCTCAGAACCTTACTCCTTTTAAATGAAAATAAAACACATGCTGGCTATCATCAGAGATTCATCTCCTTTGAAATTTTTTATTCATAATGTCTACTTAGTGAAAGCTGGATACATCCCCCCAGAAAGAATAATTGTAGCAATACATTTAGGTATTTGCCCATAGATATATCCCAGTGAACTCTCCAGGTTGCTGTAAAAACCCATGGTAACAGCATAGATTTAAGCTGCTAATTCAGAATAAGGCAGCCATTCAAGGGATAGTGAACCATTGACGATATTATTATTATTATTATTATTATTATTATTATTATTATTTGTAGTAGTAGTAGTAGTAGTACCGGTAGTAGTAGTAGTAGTATACTGCTCTTCAGGGCAGTTCACAACATAAAATACAAAATCAGAACACAAAACACAAAATATAATGAAAACAAAAACAAACCAATAATCCCCCTTACATATTTAAAAATCCAGAGATTGTCCAATCAGCCAAAGGTTATAGAGAAATGTTTTTATGTAATTAGGTAAGTGTATATAACAAAAGAACATCCAGGACAAAGCTTCTTTTGTCCCCCGCAGTGAAGAAGGGGGTTCAGCTTGCGGGTGTTTGTGACTCCCAAAGTACCAGATGGCCTATATTTATGGCCTGCATTAGGGAGGTGGAGCCTATGGCTCTTCCAGATGTTGTTGGATTCCACTCCTGTCAGCCTGAGTCAGCATGGCCAATGGGCAGAACTGAGGCAATTTGTACTCCAACAACATCTGAAGGGCCAAACACCCCCCACCCTTGACCTAGATAGAGGTAATCTTTAGAACTGGTCTCCTAAGTTGTGTAGGTTTCAATAAAGATGGTTTGGAACATAATGGGATGGTGATATGGCACCACCTCCACAATTTATGCTGCTTTTTGTTTTTTTTTATAGCCTCAAGCTCTCGTGGTTTTTGGATGCACTTCTGCATGTCATGGATACCCATACTTAATAGGTCATTGGTCTCAGACTGTGCAGATTTTTCTGATTTGTTCAATCACTCTGAAAGAGATCACATTTTCACTGTACAACCATGCCCGAGGTACCAGCTACTACAAGCAGGCTGGGTATGGGTCAAGAAAGTGCAACTGGTTTCAGGGTTATTAAATCAGAAGACAGAATGTCCAACCAACATCCTTACCAATTTGTTGCATTTTCACCTTTTTGCATCAAGGACATATTGCGTCATGCAGGGAAAAAAAAAATCACCAGCATGGAGCTCTAAGAGAGAGGGAATAGGGCTGTGCATCAAACCCAATGACCAAGTTTTCTGAAATAAGAGCTCTTAAACGCTCTTGATTTCCTACTACATAAATGACATATTGCTGCCCACTGCCCTGTGTACAGGGAGCATGATCCTGAAAGCATGCAGCCTTCTTCAGAGTCTCTTTAGTTACATTCTCTTTCCACCTCCCGTTCCTCCTTTGAAGAAGTGAAACTAACTAATAGCAAAACCATGTAATCTGCCAAACCTTTCCACCAGGGTACAAGATTCGGTCTAGCAAGCATTACATTTCCAATTCCCAATTTGCGATGGAAAGCAAAGCCTAACAGACACCCTTCACTTTCATCCCCACACCGGCTCTCCAGCATGAATAATGCGGTTTTCTAGTTTTTGTAACTGTTTGTGCGATAGATTCCCTTCCTGTTTAGACAGAGTCTGAAAGCACAGATGTCAAAGCCTCATTTCTAAATTGAGAGGAATTGGTGCTGAAGCCTCTTAGAGAGAAGTCATGCCTCTGGTCACAGAGGATGTCCTGCTAATCCATGATCAGGCTGCTGGTGGTAGTAACTACTGGTGAGAGAAGGGGCTCCACCAACACGTTCCGAGTTACTCGCTTCTCTGCTATTATTTCTTGTGTTCTGGAACTGACATTGAAAACAGAGCCCCTTAAATGATCAAAGAAAAGGGAGCAAGGATTGGCACAGAGCTTCTTGCCCCTGCTGCCCCCAGGTATAGTTCGTGCTTTTCCTGTGATAGTTGTCCTTTCATTCTGTTTGAGTTTTTTCTTTTTTCTTTTAGTTCAATATATATATATATCTTTTATATGGCCAAAGAGCTCAAGGCAGGCTCCGTGATCCTCTGTGTTTATCCTCAAAAACCCTATGGTAACTTCAGTTGAGAGCCTAAGGTCACCTGTACATAAACACAATCTTGCTGCTGGATAGGAGAAAGGTCTATCCAGTACAGCAGGGCTGGGCAACCTGTAGCCCTTGACCTCTGCTCACATGCCTTACATTTAAAGCACATTCAATGCATATGACTTCCACCCCAAGGATCCTGGGAATGGTGCATGCTCTACACAAAACCATTGACTGGATGGCATGCACAGACATCCAGTCCTACTGGCATTGGAGCAGAAGCCAACCACCTGGAGCTTGCTCTTGGCTTCCTGGTCTGACACACACAGGGGAGAGAGAGACCTCTTGCACCTCCCCTCTTTTGGAGAACCAGTGCTGAAGCCAGAAGAATGCTTGGTTCCACACCCAGAAGCTCTCAGCTGGAAAAGCCTCTTGTCGGAGGCTGGCAGCACCATGTCCTCCAACCAGCAGTTGGGTAACTGACATGGCAATGCTGGGAATGGGGATGAGGATGGTCAGCGTGTGAGAAGGAAGAGCTGCCGTTACCTCCAGACCCTTCTGGAGAAACGACCCTGTGAAACTGCCCTCTTGGAGCTCTTAGCCAATGAGCGAAGGGACGGCTATGATAATTTGGAGTGGGAAGGGGAGAAGTGCAAACCCTCAAGAGAATAAACATAGCAGGACACGCTCATTGTCTGCAGAAGGGATGTCCTGGTGAGTTACCCAGCTTGCAGACCAAATGTCGCTGTGGCAGTAGGGAAAGAGCAACTATGACATAGTGAATTGAGCAGAATGGAAGGTGAGAGACGAATGTGTGTGTGCGTGTGTGTGCGCATGCCAGCCAAATTTTGGCCTTGCACAGGGCACTGCTGAAATTTGAAAGACCAAAGTCTGCCCCTGCACAGCTTTCCTGTTGTAGGCTGTGGAATGGCTGGTGCCCGCCTTAGCCAATCTTCACGCTCCACAGCCAACTATAGGTCCCAGCTGCACATCCACCTTTCACACCCAGTGTCTGCATCAAAGGCAATCAAGCACACAATGGTGTTTGGTGCTGGGACTAGCAGGACAGAAGGGGGTCAGAGCCAACAACAGGCAGAGTTCACTAATTCCAGTTTTGTCCTCCTCCTCCCCCCTACTCAGTCCCACAAGGGCAAGACTGAGACTAAGGAGGAGGAAGAAGACAGCCATTGCTGTCCCCGGGACTGGTTGCTAAGTAGGAAGGGCGGCAGACATGGCTGGCTGAGAGCTGGTTGGGGTTGTTGAGGAGATGCCTCAGTTGCCCTAATGGATCCGCCTGCACTGCAAATACAAAAGATGAGAAAAAGTAGACATGAAAGGAAAACGAGGAGAAAAGCAAGGCTATAAATTAACACGTCCCTTCGCTTTGTGCAATTTCTTGCAAAACTACACAAGCACTCAGAATATCTGCTAGCGTATGGAACATGAAATGTTTCTTTAGTGTCCAAAATTTCAAACCTTTTTTCGTGTTCAAGCTGACATTTTGAGAGACCTCAAGAGTCAGAAAGAGAAATAGAGGTTATCTGCTAAACACAGAGGTCAACATCTTCTCCTGCAGCAGCTTTGCTTACTCTTATTAAAGGTGGTTTTATAATAGCTTCCCCCCCACCAGTACCTATTTGACAGGAACCTTTGAGACTCCTCATGATAGACTCACAATAAAGCTAATTAAAATCTTTTACAAGATAAGAGCTCTGGGTTAAATCAGCAGTTTGCAGAGAATGCGCTAACAATAGACTCTCAGAAATATGTTTCTTATACCAGGGTCCACGTGGGTGGAAAGAGCAGGAACTAGGAGTGCAGGATGTATCTTTGTTCTCTTCTCCACCATCAGTCAGGAAAGCCTTACATCCACTTACCCAAATTCACTTTATACCAGGAACCTTCACTAGAAACTTTCTAACTTTTGAATGGAAAAAAAAACACATTGGAAAAAATATATAGGACATTATCAGATTCCCATTTCTACTTGGACTGGCATTAAGAATTTGAAGTTGTTGGGCATCTGCTGATGCCCACAGCCCTGCATGGATCCCATTGCTGATTTCCAGAGTCTCCTGCCCCTGCTCTTCCTCTTTGCTGTCACTACCTGTTCACCTGCCCTCTCCAAGCATGGAAGCAGTGACAAGAGAAAAGAGAGATGGAGCCACAATATCTAAGTGCCTTGCACTGTCCTGCTGGCCGCTGGCATGGAATGAATACTGCTTCTTTTGGGGAACTGTAAGAATAATGGAAAGGAATGAGAATTTAGGCTGCATTCTTCTGAATACTTACTTGGGGGAGTAATGAATACTTCTGAATACTTATTTGGGGTAGTAAAGGACCTGTGGATGGTTAAGTCCAATCTAAGGCAACTATGGGGTTGCGGCGCTCATCTCGCTTTCAGGCCGAGGGAGCCAGCGTTTGTCCACAGACAGTTTTCTGGGTCATGTGGCCAGTATGACTAAACCACTTCTGGCACAACAGATTACCACGACTGAAGCCAAAGCACACGGAAATGCTGTTTACCTTCCCACCGCAGCGGTACCTATTTATCTACTTGCACTTGTATGCTTTTGAACTGCAAGGTTTGCAGGAGCTGGGACAGAGCAACGGGAGCTCACCCCGTCGTGGGGATTCAAACCGCTGACCTTCTGATTAGCAAGCCCAAGAGGCTCAATGGTTTAGACCATAGTGCTACCCACACTGAGAGCCAGTGTGGTGTAGTGGTTAAGAGTGGTAGACTTGTAATCTGGTGAACCGGGTTCGCGTCTCCGCTCCTCCACATGCAGCTGCTGGGTGACCTTGGGCTAGTCACACTTCTTTGAAGTCTCTCAGCCCCACTCACCTCACAGAGTGTTTGTTGTGGGGGAGGAAGGGAAAGGAGAATGTTAGCCGCTTTGAGACTCCTTCGGGTAGTGATAAAGCGGGATATGAAATCCAAACTCTTCTTCTTCTTCTTCTTCTTCTTCTTCTTCTTCTTCTTCTTCTTCTTCTTCTTCTTCACCACGTCACTTTTAACTCAGTGGTGCTTACAACCAAGTACAGACACATGGAGTCAGGCTTCAAAGGTAATCCACTGCCCTCCTTACCCTGACAATGTTGCTGGTGCTGGGACCCTGAATTAAATGAGCACCTCTTTGTAAGGTTCGTTGCTTGTGACAAGTGGCAGGCACTCATGTGGTTTGGGCTCATTTGAGTCATCCCGGATTATTTAACTAGCGTTTTCAGCCTGAAATCTTACCAAATAAAACGGGGATGACAATATTTATATAGCACACCCAGGGCATTTTCACATAAGCATAATGAAAGTATATTAAAACCCATGTTCAATCCGTCTTAGGAGGGGAAAGAGGAGGGGAGGTGATAAAACACCCTGATGGGAGCCAACAATGGAACCGCTCTATATACGGGAGCGGGGATGCTTTCAGGCAAAATATGATGAAAGTAGAACAAATAAAAATATCTGGAGGGAGCCAGCTTGTCACTGACAGACTCATTACAACAAAAGCGCACATTGCAGACTTACATGGGAATCTCCAGAGAGATCTTAGTTGGAACTGCTTTCTGACTTCCTTTAGGATCATTCTCTCCTTTGGCATCCAAATTAATTCTCCCCCCTCCACCATCTTTCTTTATTCTCCTACTTGCTTCTCCCCCCTCCTTGCCTTGTGTGTTGAGTTCTAGTCTGCTCTGTATTCTGGGACATGGGGCTAGTTTAGTATGTGCTCCACTCAAATATAAGAAATCTCATTATTTCTTATATAGGAGAGCATTATTATTATCTTTAACTCACTGGTGTATTGCTTGTCTAAGGCATGTGTAATGCCTAGCAATAATACCTCCTCATGTGGACAGAATACATTATTTTAATACATTTTCAGAGATGACACCATCTCTCTTTTTAAAGCTCTAATTGAAGGAAGTAACAGTAGTGGTTTATTTATATGCATCAGCTTTCCCTGTTGGGTACGTAGAGCTAAGCTGTTAACGTTAAAGCCTATTAGAACAATTGCCAAGCCAGACCAACCTACCCAAGGCAAAACCAGAGACCTATTCACAGATCTCCTAGCTGCTAACAGCCCCCTACTGATTTGAATCAGAACAGAAGAATGGAGGTTTTTTTTTTTTTACCCCTTCTCCATGCTATTTCCACAAGAAAATGTGGGAGGGGATCTCTTTCTAAAGAAGATGGCAAAACCTGTAAGCCAAATTCACATGGACTCATCTAACATTGAGTTTCCTTCAGGAAAAGAGAACAAAACTTGGTAACTGAACCATTCGAGAGTGGAATGAAGCAAGGCAAACTTCCAGATTCTGTTATAATGTTGTTTTTTTCTGGTAAAATTGTTGACAGTCAGTTCACAGTTGACTAGCCGGGATTCACGTCTGCCAGGATTACATTGCTGATGATAGGATTGCCTGGGTTATGTTATTTATTTATTAAAACACTCTGAAGTGGCTCATTGCAAGAAGTTCAAGAGAGCTGTTTTCCATCCACTCACAGGAAATAAGGAGGGGGCGGCAAGCAGAGGGGTGGAGAGACTCTTATGCAGGAAGCTGCCTTATAATAGATCAGACTATTTTTAAAAAAAAATCCATGAACAAACAACGCAATTGAGAAACAGACATAAAACGTAAAAACAGAACAGAAATACAACATTGCAGAGAATATATATCTCATATGGGAATCCCCCAACTTCACAATGCATGTTTGTAACGTATTTTCCAAGGGTGTCCATTGATCCTTGTACCACAGCATTATCTGCATGCTGATGGGCAGTGACTTTCCAGGGTTTCAGACTCTACCTGAAAATGCAGAGGATTGAACCTGGCACCTTTTGTATACAAAGCATGTGTCCTGTTACAGAATTATTATGATGCTGACGGATTTTAGTTCTTAAAGCCTAAATAAAGTGCAGGTGGTGCTGTGATCTAAACCACAGAGCCAAGGGCTTGCCGATTGGAAGGTCGGCGGTTCGAATCCCTGCGGCGGGGTGAGATCCTGTTGCTCGGTCCCTGCTCCTGCCAACCTAGCAGTTCGAAAGCATGTCAAAGTGCAAGTAGATAAATAGGTACTGCTCCAGTGGGAAGGTAAACGGCGTTTCTGTGCGCTGCTCTGGTTTCGCCAAAAGCGGCTTAGTCATGCTGGCCACATGACCCGGAAGCTGTATGTCGGCTCCCTCAGCCAATAAAGCGAGATGAGCACCGCAACCCCAGAGTCGTCCGCGACTGGACCTAACGGTCAGGGGTCCCTTTACCTTTACCTTTTAAATAATTACCGGTAAATATTGCTTATTAATTGCCTTTTATGGTTTTCTTGTCTCTGCTGCTTAGCTATGCTGCTTCCTATACTACTGCCAACATTTTGGCCAGTTGACTGTGACTGATTGCAAGTCTTTAACTGTACTGCTTTTGTTCTCTCCAGAGTGATCCTGTGGATAAATTTATTTTTGTAGGATTTCTAATAATCATCTTTGCCTTCTTTGACACACAGGACAAAGCAGCCATCAATCTGGCCTTCTCTTCTACTGATTCATTTTATTCAGCGCGAACCGTATCCAACAATTTTCTCTGTTGCACCTGGTTTCTGAAATTTCCATTATATTTATATACTGTTAAGTCCCAGGCAAGTCTAATTTTCCCATCATTTCTATTCTATTGCTCTTCAAATGACTCTTTCATGTGTATTTTTTTAACCTTTCAAACAATCAAAGAGTTTTGATTGGCTCTGTACTTTTGGTATGCCTGTTGCCTATTTCTGTGCTAACCACGCTTTGTGGATAGAGAACATTTAAAACGGGTGGGGAAACTTGTTTGCAGGAGGTTGGACTAGATATAGGACCCTTCCAACTCTACATTTCTGTGATTCTATTTGTCAGCTTTCTTCTAGAAATAAGTTTAAAAGCTGCTCTACAGTTTGTCTTCTTCAAACTGTCTGTTTCTGATGGGCAAGGCCAGTTACTATCAATATATACTTCTCCCTCCTTGCAATCCTTCCCTGTTTAGGATGCAATATTGTAGTAGTGCCCACCCCCACCCCTGTTTTCTTGAAGTTCTGTATTTTGATTTCTTCTTCATATGGTCGAATGCTTTTGTATCCATGTACATCTGAAAAAGCAAGACATCGTTTAAAGAAAAGTTAAAACATTTCTCTTAAGGTTCCAAGTTAAGCTGTCTCATTGACCACAGAAAGTATTTACTTTTTGTGAGGGAACACAGAGGAGTGAAAGAACACAAAGAATAATAGAATTGTAAAGTTGGGCGGACCACGAAAGTAATCTAGTCCAACCCTCTGCAGTGCAGGAATATTTTACCCAATGTGGGACTTGAACCCATGACCCTGAGATTAAGAGTCTCATGCTCTACCAACTGAGCTATCCCAGAAGACCAACATGGCCACCAGCCATGTTGGTTATGCTCTGCCTCCAGTGTTGGAGACAGTATTCTTCTGAATACCAGTTGCTAGAAAACCAGGAAGGGAGAGTGCTCTTGTGCAGGCTTATCACAGGCACTGTGAGAACAGTTTGCTGAAGTAGATGGGCCTTTGGCCTGATCCAGTAGGGCTCGTCTTATGTTCTTATGCCTTCCACCGAGGTCTCAGAAGGCTCACTCCTTGTTAACTCCAGTTGACAAGCCCCTGAGAATCAGAGCAGACAGCACAAGGCTCAAAAGGACAAACTGCCTGATCTATTTTTAAGGCGTCTCCCCTTGTTTCTCTTTACTCAAATTGTTCCTGTGGGCTTCTAAACCCTTCCTCTGGATACCTCTTCCTCAGCCTTGCACCAAGAGGGCCGCTTTGGAAGTAACAGTGAGTGTTTTGTGAATTCGTGTATGGATTTATATTTCTGTGTTTATGCACTTATGTCTATGCATTTATCTCTATTACACCTATGTTCCTGCACTCCATTTACAGAACCCCTAATTCTTTCAAGAGTCAACTATTTTGTCTGTCTTTGGTACCCACAAATGCCATGAGTACTGAGTCCTCCCATCCAATGTCAGTGTGATGTCATTCCACAGAGTTGCAGTACATGTGTGATAAATTGCAACTTCGTGGACAGATCTGATAGTGAGTCTTTCTTGTCCTGCTCTCTCCAAAAGAGTGCTTCTCAGGTGCAAAAGACTGATGAGACTATCCCTGCTCATGTCACTACAAGAATTTACACACATGCACATCACAGGTGCGTGTGATAGAGCCACAGGGAAGTGACCAGCAAGCATGCATGAAACAGTGGGGCATCTGCAGTTTTGCTCAGACAAATTAGGTTAAGGCTAACAAATCAAATATTTCACATCAGGCAATAGGTCAATTTAATCAAGCAAATATAATGAATGCCTGAGCAAAGACTTCAATTTAGTCAAAGGGAAGTTCGATGTATGCACAACTAATTGCAGTTTTTGCAGCCCAGTTACTATCAATAAATTTGTGCCTATAGTTAAGCTGGCAGTTGTACATTATACTGGACTAAAGCCCAAATACCAAGTTTTCACAGGGCCATGTGAGAATTTAATCCTACCCACTTCTATATATAGAACACAGTTATCAGATATTGGCCCTGAATGTTATCTTAGACTCAGAGCCACTCAGGCCATAGCCAAAAGAGAAAGAAAAAAAAGAGTGTGGGGTGGGGGAGACAGGATGGAAAATTGATTTGTGCTTCTTGT
This sequence comes from Darevskia mixta, assembly GCA_034641385.1. Classification (NCBI taxonomy): domain Eukaryota; kingdom Metazoa; phylum Chordata; class Lepidosauria; order Squamata; family Lacertidae; genus Darevskia; species Darevskia mixta. The sequence goes on from JAWWNH010000030.1 coordinate 16,152,561, forward strand.
TCCTTGCACTTCATGTTCTTGTCCAGAATTGATCTCGCTTATCTCCCCCATGGGGAGATATGCAAGATTGATTTCAGATGAGATGGAGAATCCTGGGCAACAGGAAGCACAGATCCCATTCTGTCCACTTAAATTGTATTGAAGTCACAAAAGCTTGCAAATTTGCAGCTGAATACAGGGGTACCTCTGGTTGTGAACGCTCCTGGTTAAGCACACTGCGGGTTACAAGCTCCACTAACCCGGAAGTAGGCACTCCTGGTTGCGAACTTTGCCCCAGGATGTGAGCGGAAATCGCACGCCAGAGGCGCACACGCAGCGGGAGGTGCCATTAGCGAAAGCGCGCCTCAGGTTACGAACGGTTTCTGGTTATGAACAGACCTCCGGAAAGGATTCCATTCATAACCAGAGGTACCACTGTACAATCCTCTATCGAGTGGGCTCTGAATTCTCTCTCTCCCCCTCCACCACCATAAAATATATCTATCATGGTACCGTTTGCACAACTTTTACAAAAGGATGCAACCACTTCCCATCCTCTGGTGCGATATAACCATGAACCTGCCTACTGAACTAAGGCTTCTCATTGTAGCAGTTTTTAGGAAGGTAACAACTGTATATGCCATCTACTAGAAGAAAATATATCTAAGCTGTCTAACTCGTCTATCCATTTCTTATGAGGCCTCCTGGGTCAGAGTTCTTCATTCTCACACTGGGTTACAGAACATCCCAGTTGCATCCTTCACCATGGCATTGTGAAGGGAGTCCTTTCATGTTCTTCTTGTGACCTCAGTTCCACATGCATCTTGCTCTGTATACATAACTCTCTTCATTCCATTTCCCCTCTACTTCTGCTTAGGCAGCTAAGTATGTTATACCCAGGAGCTATAAGCTGATGACTTCTTTTCATCAGGGTCAAAAATCAGTAGAGCCAATATATATTTTCCCTTGTGAGATCCTTTGAAGCAACTTGATTCATGTTTTGGAATAAATTCAATAAAAACACATTTCAGCTTGTGATCAGCTGTAGAGTGCATAGAATCCCTGTTTTAAATTAAGGCTTAAAGCAGCTGCTGTAGTATAACATTCAACCGACAATTAATTAGACTTGGAAAAGCCAAGATTAAAGCTTGATTATATTTAAGTTTGTGCTGTTCTTATCATCTGTGAGTGAACCAAAACCCATTCCACTTTACAATGATTCACAGTCTCAACGAGATGGTGTGACATTTATTCTTAAAGATTACAGATGTTGTTGAAAGATATGAGTCATTGTTCCATAAAATTTCCCTTAAGGCTTGACTTGTAGGGTAACAACCTTTTCATGACTGTGCAATAAGCAACTTGAAGTTGCATTCCTGAGTTGGGAATAAAATGCAATACAGTACAGTACAGAACAGAGTTAGTCATCTTTACGTGCATTGATTTCAGAGAAGCAGTCCCAGTCCTGGACTGTGGCCAAAGCGTGTGACCACTATTATGAAAGGTCTGCATGGAATGCTTTTTCAGTGTAGTCATTCATCTTTCTTGAAATCCACTCTACATTTCATTTATGATTAAGCATTTCCTTAGAGAATCCCATTCTGGGCTAGGGTACGTAGTTCAAGTTCAAGACAGTGCAAGAGGTTAGAGAAACTCCTCTATGAGGAAAAGCTACAAGTTTTAGAGTTTCTTAAGGAGAGTAAGGCAGGGTCATGATAGAGGTGTACAGTGGTACCTCGGGTTAAGTACGCTTCAGGTTAAGAACTCCGCTAAGAACAGAAATCGTGCCCTGGCGGTGCAGTGGCAGCAGGAGGTCCCATTAGCTAAAGTGGTGCTTCAGGTTAAGTACTCTTCAGGTTAAGAACGGACCTCCGGAACGAATTAAGTACTTAACCCGAGGTACCACTGTATAAGATTCAGTTACAGGTAGGTAGTCGTGTTGGTCTGCCATAGTCGAAACAAATTTAAAAAATTCCTTCCAGTAGCACCTTAGGTAAAGGTAAAGGGACCCCATTAGTTCCAGTCGCGGACGACTCTGGGGTTGCAGCATTCATCTCGCTTTATTGGCTGAGGGAGCCGGCATACAGCTTCCGGGTCATGTGGCCAGTATGACTAAGCCGCTTCTGGCGAACCAGAGCAGCGCACGGAAACGCCGTTTACCTTCCCACCGGAGTGGTACCTATTTATCTACTTGCACTTTGACGTGCTTTCAAACTGCTAGGTGGGCAGGAGCAGGGACTGAACACTCTGTCGCGGGGATTCGAACCGCCGACCTTCAGATCAGCAAGCCCTAGGCTCTGTGGTTTAACCCACAGTGCCACCCACGTCCCTTTTGTGGTATCTGAAGAAGTGTGCATGCACACGAAAGCTCATACCAAGAACAAACTTAGTTGGTCTCTAAGGTGCTACTGGAAGGAATTTTTTTATTGTGTATAAGATTATTCATGATGTGGATAAGTTTTTTTCTGATTCCTCCCTCTCTCATAATATTTGAACTTGGAGCCATTCAGTGAAGCTGAATGCTGGAAGATTCAGGAGAGGAGAAAGGAAGCTCTGCTTCAAGCAGACAACGGTAGCGAAGGCCACCAACATGGGTGGTTTTAAAAGAGGGTTAGGCAGATTTATAGAGGACAAGGCTATCAAAGGCTACTGGCCATAATGGCGTTGCTATATCTACACTGTATGCCTCTGAATACCAGTTGCTAGGAATCGCACATGGGGAGAATTCTGCTTGCAGGCATCTCATAAGCATCTGGTTTGCCACTATGAGACCAGGATGCTGGCTAGATGGGTCTTTGACCTGATCCAGCAGGGCTCATCTTATGATCGCATGTTCAGTGTTAACATGAGCAATCCTATCACAATCTGAGCCCTACTTTCCATGGGATTGCTTCTTGAACTTCCAGTTGTGTGATAATGAGGTTTCCATGAAGATGGACCCTTTGATACAAGCATGTATTACATACTGGGCATCTATTTGCAATACCTTCCAAATACCTCTTCCTGGGTAGGTAAGTGTTGAAGAGTCATGTGCTAACACTGAATCAAAGGACAAAACAATTCCTCACAGTTTATCCTGGAACTTGGTGGCATGAGATTGTTACCATGACTCAGCGATTATTTGAGGTATATGATAAAATATGCCGATCTCACCCGCACTATTTCATTGAAAACATGTCACATCAAAGTGTACATAAGTTGGGAAAACTGCATTGCAAAGAGGTACATTTCCCTGCTTCTACTTATCTCACCAAGCAAGTGTTTGTAGAAAAAAAAAATCTACAAAATGAGGAATTGCCTTGGGAATAATATCACCTGGCATTATATATTGGCATCAGGCAAAGATGTTTTTGTTTTCCTGGGCATTTGAGCTGCATCAGTGATAGGATAATGTATTACATTGTTTTCTACTGTATTGTTTTTTACTTGGTTTTCAATCATTTTCGGACTTTTAAAATATCAGGAAATGACATATAAATCTCAAACTGGTAGTATCACTTGCCTGTATTGTAATAGTGAATTAACTTCCTTCTCACCCCTGCCTCTCCTACAGAATTGCACTTAGGTATGCACGACTGGTATAGGTAAAGAAATAATTGCCAAAGATGCAGCTGGTTTTTTTGTTTTTTTTGTTTGTAGGGGAGAGATAAACACAATAAGAGGACCTATGATTGCAGCAAAACTACATGCCCATAAGGCCACAAAGGAGCTGAACACTTCTAGGCACTAGATGCTATTCTAATACAGTAAGAAGCAGGCAAACAGATAGAGAAATTTGTAAACAACAGTAGACCATAGAGAAGTTAGAAAATTATATTGTAGTTTAACAGCTCTACCTTGTGGAGGACCTCCTTCTCAAGCTATGTTCCTGCTATGTGCTGCTCTAAAGCTACTGTAGTCCAGCAACCACCCAATTAACGACCATCATAATGGGTAAGTAACGCAGAACATAGGGGCTGAATCTTAGCAGCAGAGCACATGGAACTGGCCTTGAGTGCAGACAATATTGAATAAAATTGACCTACGTATGGTCTGATTCGGTATAAGGCCATGCCATAGGGCTGTCAGCTAGGTTAGGAAAAGTTGCCCACTATGGACCTCTTAAAGGCATCAGAATCTCATCCATGAAGACATCTAGTCACCTTATCTACCTTATTTCTTTAACATATTGCTTCACAGTCCATATTGTATTATGCCATGTAGCAAGCAGGTCATTTGAACAGTTTGTCAAGAGCATGAACTTGCTCTTTGAGGCACTACCTTCTTGATATGTGGGTTTGAGCAGCAATTTTCATACACTCGTGATGGATGATTCAGATGACCTTTTCTCTGTGTAGTGTGCAGAGCTATCATGTGTCTAGGACTGCCTTATTCCTCATTGCAACATCTAAGGCTGCAGAGGATGTGAAAAAGAGTTTGCACACCTTGTTTTTAAAGTCTTATACATCATGGGCTTGCAGTCTCTCTCTCCCTCTCTTTCCACATTCCTGAAGTCAACACAGAACACCAGGGAAGAAAAGACAGCCCATGGGCTTTGTATTATGAATCTACTGCAGAGGGGCAGCAACAAATTGACTGGGGGAAGGAAGTGCAATTGCTGTCTATACCAGTGATCATCCTCAATCAAAACAATAACAAGGTCCTAGTTAGTGATTTGTGCTGGCCTCAGCAGCTCATGTATCAATGCCCAGTTTTTGTGCGCAACGTTGTTAACCCATTGCTGGCAAACTGCCATTGACTGAAATATATGTAAAGCTTGCAACAGTAATAGTAACCCCCCTGCCTGAAATATGGAAGAACTGTCCACCTGACATCATAGGATAGTATACAGGCAAGGGAGCAACAACATCAAAATGGTTGTGATCTTTGGAGCATGTACTGTAGTTAACTAAATCCTCATCCTTCTCTCTATTGAATTAATTAGAAGAATAACATTCAAAGGCCTTTGTGTGCATGTGAGATAGGAATGGGAACGATGAAGCATGATCAGAGACTATGAGTGCATATGTAATGTCCCAGTAGCAGACAGACGGTGCCCTCGATTCCATTATTAAAAATTGCCACTGTCAGAAAAATTAAATGTAGTTGTATAATATATAGGGATGGTAATAAATTCTCATTCCTCCAGGCTCCAGGGATAGATTCAGCAAGGCTTTGCTTCTTCTCCGTTTATGCCCTTAATACATTTTCAAGCTCTGCATAATAAACATGGCTTCCATGCCTTCTGTGCTCCTTTTGATGCTTGCGATATACATTTTCGCTGGACCTCAGGCTGAGGACACCAACTGGGATTGACCTGGAGCTGATTCAGGCTGGAGTTCATATCCTCCTAAGCCCAAGTCTCCTTCGTAAATGTTTTCTTTGGTTGGAAGATGGGGCGGGTCGATTCTGTTCTGTGCTGGCATTGGAGAAAGGTCTGAAGCAGCACAAGTCACAGACAGTTCATCGTTACTGACAATGAAGTCTGTATCATCATCCTTCAGTTGCTCCTAGGTGGTTTTTAAGAAAGGAAAATAAATAAAATAAATGCTTTTCACTGACAGAATAAAGTCTTACAAGGTGGCTTTGCAGTTCCATTAAAATCTGACAGACTTGATTTGAATTGAATGCTGAACTGGTTTCCTTTACATTTACTCATATTAAATGGCAATACATTGGCAGAAAATGGAGTTCCGTTTATTAATGGTTGTGTCCAATTGTTGTGCCTCCAGTGATGGAAGGACCTTTGATCTGGTGGAACTTACCATGAGTGGAACATGGATTGAAGCAATATTTGGCTCCCCCTTGGCCTTCAGACATCCATGTTACCTTCTGCATTGTCCCCAACCCTCTGGAGAAATATTCTATTAGCTTTTGGAGGGCTTACTCTAGAGCATGGCTTTCCAAATTTTTCATGTTGGTGACACACTTTTTAGACATGCATCATTTCGCGACACAGTGATTCAGTTTTACTAGCAAAACAGAGGTTAAACTAACCCCTTTCCAGCCCCGGGAAGAGCGTAGGGATCATTCACCTGACACACCTATACAATGCAGCCAACACACTAACGTGTCACGACACACAGTTTGGAAAACTCTGCTCTAGATGCCTACCCAAAATAATGAAACATGTACATGCAATTTTGCTACTTACTCCGTATGCTTTAGGGCTAGTCAGCAATCTGGCCACAGGATTACACCATTCTGGTAAAGTTGTAGTAAGTGGTGGGCCGGAATGGGTGAGAATTGGCTTCAAATATCTGTGAAAGATGTTAAGGGCAGGTTCCCTCCTTATGCATATGTGAAACTATGAAGCACTACAATCACTGCAACTAGTGTTATAATAAACAAAAACAGGCAGTTGTCATCATCAACAAAAATAAGCAAACATGGACAATGCGGAGTTTTGCTTCACTTTCACATGTAATGCAATTTCACATTTCTCACCTTCATTGTTCTCGTACACAGGGTTAATATTCAGCATGCCATGCAAGAAACTGTCTTTTTCAATAAACAAAATTCCACTGCTAATCCTTATAAGTATAGCTGTTAAAATATGAATGATGAAAATGCATTATCTGTGAACAGATGATGCCTTAAAGATACTCATTACTGATAATCATCCCTATTACAGAGAACTATTGAATTCCAAATACTCCACTACAAGGGAAGACAGAGCTGCAACCAAAGTCTCAGTGTTACTTCACAATGCTCCATTTGGAATGTGGCATGACCTTGGCCACATTCACACCATACATTTAAAGCATGATGATACCACTTTAGACACTCATGGTTTCCCCCCAAAGAAATCTGGAATCTCTAGTTTGTTAAAGGAGCTGAAAGTTGTTAGGAGATCCCTATTGTTCTCACAGAGCTACAATTTCCAGAGTGGTTTAACAGTCAATCCCACTTCACAGGGAATACTGAGATACTTATTACATACATATAATATATGTTATATGAGACGTGGGTGGCGCTGTGGTCTAAACCACTGAGCCTCTTGGGCTTGCTGATCGCAAGGTCGGTGGTTCAAATCCCCATGACGGAATGAGCTCCCGTTGCTCTATTCCCGCTCCTGCCAACCTAGCAGTTTGAAAGCACGCCGGTGCAAGTAGATAAATAGGTACGGCTGCGTGGAAAGGTAAACAGCGTTTCTGTGCGATCTGGCTTCCGTCACGGTGTTCCGTTGTTTAGTCATGCTGGCCACATGACCCGGAAAGCTGTCTGTGGACAAACGCTGGCACCCTCAGCCTGAAAAGTGAGATGAGGGCCACAACCCCATAGTTGCCTTTGTCTGGACTTAACCATCTAGGGGTCCTTTACCTTTACCTTTTTTATCTATATGTTATATATTATTACATTTAGATCCTACCTTTCCTCCAACGAGCTCGCAGTGGCATACATGGCTTCCCCTCCCCATTTTATCCTTACAAGCAACCCTGTGAGAGACTGGGACTGGCCCAAGGCCGCCGAGTGAGCTTCCTGAGGATTTGAACTCTTGTCTCCCAGGCCCTAGTCCAACACTCCAACCACTACACTGGGTCTTTAGCTATGGCTGCCTTCTGAACTGCAGTTGTCAAGCGCACCTGCAATACGCAAACTTCCTCTCGATGCTGCAGTTGCTGAGTGGTGAATATGCACACGTTTCAGCTTTAGCTTGTTTATCTAAACCTAACATGCCACCATCAACATGCCTGGAATACCAAGTGATGCTGGGAACTTGTCAAGGCCAGAACTCTTAAGAAGAAATGTGATTGGAAAACCGGAGGGGATCTAGTCAGGGGATGTGTACAGCAAGCTATCTGGGTGTATCGTTTTCATCTAACATCTGCGATGCCCTGAAAAGGTGCCCTGACAGACAATTGCAGGCGAAAACTATTCAAGATGCAGCTGCATGGAGCACTTTGCATAAAAGAAGCAAATGGCTAGTAATTGTCATGTATACTTGGCTTCCTTCGAAGTGCCCACTCAGCATTTTCCAAATAAAACCTTCACACCCCTTCCCTTGTCACAAGCCAAACATATTTCATGAAATGTTAACTAACTTTACAGCAAGGGAGTGAGTGTGAAGCCGTTTCCTGTAATGTGCCCTTTCTCAGAATTCAACACATTCGTTTTACACTTCACACTTCGGTGCTCCTTTATATGAAATTATGTAAATACGCCAGAAACAGGCTTATGCTATTGTTTTGCACCTGTCGTTCCAATCTTTTCATCCAAAAGTGATTTATTGGGATGAAAGAAATCCGCTCATCTTGAGCAATTATATCATCGTCATATCTGCCGAGAATGATCCCTGCCAAGATTATTTGTAACTGATGTATCCTTTGACACTTTCCCAGGGTGCCATTTCCCTGTATCAGGAGAAGCTAGTTACCCGCTATTTATTTGCGGCATTTAAGAACCCTTCTCTCTCTCTCTCTCTCTCTCTCTCTCTCTCTCTCTCTCTCTCTTTTAACATTTGATCACATTCTTTTGCAAGGAAAAAAAAAGGATAGGAAAATAAAAAAGGCATTGAAGCCAAATAATGGTCTTGTAGTAAAGGCATCCAATGGTTTTGTAGTAACTCTCTCATGTTGACAAACGATGGCAATACTCTCATGTTGACAAACGATGAAGGATCTTTCATCTCACTTAAAAGGTTCAACTTTTTACCACTGGCCATGATCCAAAGGGTCATGTGCACAGAGGAGGCTGATCTATGAGGGCAAATGGGGCACTGCCCCACCAATCTCAGTTGCCCTCAAGCTAGCTACCACTTGCCTGCATGCTTACTTACAAACAGTAGGGGGTGCTTTGCCTGTCATTGGCTCTGACTCCACCTGCTGACTCTCCCTGTCTTCTGCCCGACAAGTCCCAATAGGCACCAGCTACCAGTGTATGTGCATGCTGGGATTTTTCAGGTTCCCCTGCCCACCACACACTTCTACAAAAATATTTTCCTGAAGGTCAAGAGGACCATCGTTGAGACCAGCTTTGGATGGAATATGAAGGGTTGCAGCTGGAAGGGGAAACTGCCAACGGCTCCATAATGTCTGGAAGAACCTTCAATATGCACAAGCATGCCTTTGGCCACTGTTTTGCATTAAGGGCATGATTCAGCCAAAGCTAAGCAAAGGCCCCTTGCTTAACATTATTCTGCTGGAATCAGGGGGAACATAATAGTTCTTAACTGTAGGTGAATCATGCCTTACATTCTGGAAACATTCATTTATTCTAATTTCATGGTACGAGAAACACAATGTCCTTGAAGTACAAGGGGGAAAAACAATGTTCCCTTTAAAACTCTATACTGTGTTACGAAACTCTTTTAATAAACAAATGGCCCCAGGAGGTTTGTCATAGGTTGACTGGGACCCAACAACCTAATCTTTTGTTTGTACAGGATGCCCAAGTCAGAGTTAATTTGCAGACCTTTGTGGGTGGGCAGTTTTACCCAGAGAGAGGTGCTTTCTGTTGTGTGCTGGCTCTCATTTTAGGCCATGTAAACCAGTTGCCAGAGGGTTTGGGGTGAATCTTAAAATGCTGTAATTTAGGGCAGCCTTCCTCAACCTGGTGACCTGCAGACGTTTAAGGACTACAGTTCCCATTAGCCCTGGCTTGCAAAGCGATGATAGGAATTGTAGTCTAAAACATCTGGAGCATACCAGGATGTGGAAGGATGATTTCAGAGTGCAGGTTTGCAATGCGTGTTTCCATATTTGGGTTGATAGAACGCAAGAGGCTGTCTGATAGCAAGTCCATCCAGCCCCATGATTGTCTATGCTAACTTGTAGCGGTTTTCCAGCATCACCTGCAGAGATCTTTCCCATCACATATTGCCTGGTCCTTTTAACAGAAGATGCTAGGGATTAAAGCTGGGAAATTCTGATGCAAAGCACGTGCTCTACCACTGAGCGATGGTCTGCCCCCTGATACGATATGTGCATATAATGGGAACAGGTTAGTTACCTTCCAATATTGCGTAAAGCACTGCTGCAGTCTTTTCAAAACAGTGCTGGGGGAAATATTATTTGTCTTGTTGCACCCCAAGGAGACATAGCCTTTCAGCATCACATCTTTTGCTTTTGTGCAGAAACTCTGTCTTCTGTAAGTCTACTCTTACCCCTGATGAGCTTTGGCTTCCAGTGGAGCCAATTCTCTGGTGCCGGCTGGGTACTTCTGATTTTGTAATAACCTATCAACCTTTTTGTTGTGTAGTTAACTCGTTATTATTTTGCTTGCTTTGGAGCTCCACTCCTGGTGGACTGTTTTTATTGTTTTAATAAATGAAACCATTATGCTGCCTCTTGATTATCGACACAATTGGTTAATTCCTCTCACAATTGAAGGTGTCCGGTTGTGTTGCTGCAGATGCACCATGGTGTTTCTTCTCTCTGTGCTCCTCCCTGTGCAAGACATTCCCACATGGTGGGGTTGATGCTGCCAGCATTCATGTCATTTTTGCAGACATCTCTGTAATGCAGAGGACTACTTGGTCTGCCAATGGGCCTGGTACCTGAAGCCAGCTCCCCACAGAGCTATCTGCTATGACCCCTGTAGTTCCATGCTGTACCCTAACCCTGTATCGTAGGCTTGTAACTCTGCCCTAATCCTCTATTTTTGCTGCCACCACCTGCCTACAACAGACTGAGGGATCATAACTGCATCACATTTCTCTCCCCTGCTCCACCATATGGATTTTGAGGTTTATTATTACTGTAAAATCCATCCACATTAAAATAATGGAATTGATTATGCAATCACAAGATCCACTATTCTAAGTTTCCTGTGGCTTAACATTGAAACGCTGCAAGTTTCGTAACAAAGGCATCCGCAAGGGTCCATAAACACATACTAGGTGCAGGCAAATGGGCCATACCAAAAACAACATTTAGGATTTTAAGTAAACAATAAGCAAACTGACTACGTTTCTGACTAAACATGCATGGAGTTATCTCCTCCCAGCATTAAAATGCTGTATTGTTTTAATATTTGATTGGAAACCGCGCAGAGTGGCTGGGGAAACTCGGCCAGATTGGCGGGGTACAAATAATAATTATTATTATTATTATTATTATTATTATTATTATTATTATTATTATTATAATAAAAAGGAACATGGCAATGCAGTGTTTTGAAAAAGACCTTTCTTTAGGGATAGGACCTTGTGTTTCAGGACACAAATTTCAAACTGGTTACCTAGGAGGAGAGAGAGCTTCCTGAATGGATATACAAACCATTCTTCAAAGAACATTCTAGAAGGAAACAAAATAGCACGGAGCAAAAGAACAGCAAAGCAATACATCAGGATATAATTGCAGATTTAGCATTCAATGGGAATACAAGAACACAGTTGCACTTGGGGCTTCATTTGCAAGAACCACTTTAAGGCAGTTTTCTTTGGTAAAACTTGATTAGTCACTGGGTTGGAGCGCAGTAGCTCAGTTAAGTGACTCAATATATATAAACAAACCAACCCTTGCTGGTCTATTTGTGCACGATTGGCCATTCAATGAATCATACCATTTAATGAGCAATTATAGTTCACGGTCCCTTGCTAGCAGGTACACTGGCAAGGATGGAAAGAGCTGAACCAAGATTTACGGTAATTTCCAGGCCCGCAGTCCTGGATCCATGGGGGGGGGGGGGGAAGTTCTGATTGCAGTCCCATCTGATCTCTAGATTCCTGATGAACTGGGTGGGAATATCTGGTTTGCTTTAGAATGGCTTTTGCACACAGAGCCAGTCATATGGGTTTGGATTCCAAGAGTCTTTAACTTCACCTGGTTTTAGCCTGGTTTTCTTCAGATGTGGTAGTCTCAAGGTTGGGAGATGAGACCAACCCCTTCTCCCTCTTCTTCCTAGGTGGATCAGCATCACTGGGGGTAGCAGGGAGAATTCAAGCTTATTACCTGATTCCTGGCCTTGGGTCTCAGCCCCACCCTCTCTGGTCAAATTGCCTCATTCATTACCCAGGATTACAGGAATTGGGTTCTGTCAGTGAACAGTCATGGCCTCAATCCACTCCTTTTCAATTATAGGCAAGTCTCACTTTGGCTTTGGGGACCAAGACTGGGGAAGGGCAAAATCCTTCCAAAAATCCTGGTTCATTGTACTAAATTAAGGTCACCAACACCCTGCTGCTCCACAGAGCAGGGACAGTATCTCCATTCACTTGGAGCTGCAGATGGTGGTGGGGATGGAATTTCTTTCTGGTCTCCTTCCCTTACATGGAGGGAGGGTTAAGATTATCCTTTAAGATGCTGCCTTCTCTCTTTCATGGCTTTCCCTCAGCAGTTCTGACAGACAGGGGGAGGCCTTTCATTAAATACCACAGGAATGATTGTGACAGCTGAGATAATCAAAAACAACAACCCTATTCAATCAATATAAATTATGGCAAATGAAGGAAATAATTGCAAGTGTTACCCTTTAAATTATGCAAGTGTTATCCGTTAAATTATGCAAATGTTATCCTTTGAGTTATGTCATCAGGACTGCTGAAGGATTTTCTAGGATCTAGGAGCATATTTTTATATCGATTCCTTCTTCCCCTTTGGGGATACATTTCCACACAAACTAGTAATGCCTTAAAAAAAAGATATTAGTGACTGTTGCCCTATGACATCAAGGGAACTGTTTAATCGTGTCCTCCCTAACAGAGGGCACGTGTTGCGGTGCGACCTGGCAACCAAACTCTGTGTTGTGGGTGGGATTGTTTGGATAGCCACAACTCCCTATTGGTAGGTCCCCCGATGCTGGGAGCAATCCGACCAATGGGACACAAGTAAAGGACATCGAGGGACCTATTTAAGTCCATGCACATGTACCTGAGCTTCCTCTTTGGGCTAGTGTATCAGAACACCCACCCACCTCTCCCTATATTTAGGGCTTTACGGTTGACCTTGCTATGCCATCGTGTGTTGTCTGTCGTTGGGACAGGGGCATGGCAGAAATTTCCCCCACTTGGCTGATTGGCTGTTGCCACTTGGGTTTCGCCTGCCGCTTAGCAAATCGTCACAACTTGTAAGGTTGTGGATAGGCTCTGGTTCAGGTGATAGGGGTGGCAGAAGAGTCTCACCATTCCTATGCGAAGGGTATTCTGGTAAAGGAATCCAGGGACTCAATGGTTTGGTCAACCCTGAGAGGGGTTGTGCCCATGCCAGAGTCCAGGGGGACATCCGGGTGGCGGACTGAGCTCTGGGTCAGCGCTGCCTGCAAGGGTGCAGGGAGCTAGTCGAACCAGAGCCTATGCAACCACTCACTTGATTGTAATCAATAAAGTTGTGGCCTAATTCTGCCAAAAAACCAAACCAAAATTCTGAGACTTGTCTGAATTTATTTCTAGGGGGTGGTTAAAAGGTCTAAACACGCAAATAGTAATAATAAAAATCAGGGCTTTTTTTCAGGGGGAACTCAGTTCTGGCACCTCTCAGGTGGGTGCCAATGCCATTCTAAGAAAGTTACCGTAGGGAGGTGCTCGTGGTGAGTTCCAGCACCTCTTTTTCTAGAAATATAGCACTGATAATAATAAAAATAATATTTATTTATTCCTTCCTCCCAAAGGAGCACAGGGTAGAAAACAACAAAATAATGCAAACATTTTAAGAACATTAATCCTTAGCACTGTAGTCCTTTCATGCATAGTTTGCCTTGTGTGAATCTGAAAGAGCATTGTATCTCCCACCAGGCTTTTGCCTCTGATGATGCATGGACAATGATAAACTAGGAGGAAATGCAGCACTCTGATCCCCTCCCCTGGCAGCTGGCTCAAAGAGAAAAACCTGAGGATGGGAGCCTTTGCCTTTGGCTCCTTCTTCAGTCTCCACATGCAGAGGTCTCGAGGTCCTCACGACAGACCGACCTGTACTCCCACCTGCAACTATTCTCTGAGGTACTCGTGATCGGAGCCTTTTTAATTTATTTTTTAAAAGCATATTTCTCTGTGCTACCTGAGACGTTGTAGATTTTAGTCATGTGTCACTTTCAAAGAGTTTTATGCCATTTCGAATGCCATTTGTGACTCACAAATCACAGTGGTGCCAATGATGGATTAAAAAACAACAACCGCAGAGTGATGGCTATGAACGCTCTGCTTCTGTTTCTGATCTGACTTCTTTCCTTTTTGCTCTTTTGTGCACTACATGGAACAAATGTATTAATATGATGGCATTGCTTCCAAAAGCCAGACATTTATAGAGAAGGGAGCAACAATTAAGTACAGCCTAAACAGAAGGAAGAGGACCCGGGAGAAAAAAAAAAGAACTTGGCCTTGCATTCATAGCTAATAGACCAATTAAGTGCTTCCAGACACTCTTCCAGACACAGAAAACTACCTGGCCTTCATTTGAATCCATCCAGTTGCTGAGCAGAACAGATTTATTTATACACCGTAATTTGTACGCACCAGGCCAAATGTGGCCTGTCACTCATGCATTCTGGCCCACTTGACGCTTATGCTTTGAGGCAAGTCTCAAAAGCAAATATTGGGCTTTAACAAGGGATTTATAAAAGAAGATAGGCAAGCTGGAGCACTTTGTTTCACAGGAGAGCATAGATACAGTGGGAATAAAGGAAATCTGGTGGAAAGGAGAGAACCCGTGGAATCAGAATTCTCTAAATACAAACCCTATAGGAAGGACAAGTAAAGGAATACTGTAGGGTGATGTTGCTCTGTACAGGAAACAGTGTCCTACAAGCTAGAAATCTCAAGTGGGGTAGACCCTCTACAGGTAGGTAAGGTCAAGGACCCCTGGACAGTTAAGTTCAGTCAAAGGCGACTACAGGGTTTCGACGCTCATCTTGCTTTCAGGCCGAGGGAGCCGGCATTTGTCCACAGACAGCTTTCCAGGTCATGTGGCCAGCATGACTAAACCGCTTCTGGTGCAACAGAACACCGTGACGGAAGTCAGAGCACACAGAAACACCATTTACCTTCCCGCTACAGCAGTACCTATTTATCTACTAGCACTGGCGTGCTTTCGAACTGCTAGGTTGGCAAAAGCTGGGACAGAGCAACGGGAGCTCACCCCGTCGTGGGGACTTGAACTGCTGACCTTCTGATCTGCAAGCCCAAGAGGCTCAGTAGTTTAGACCACAGTGCCACCTGATCCCCTTCTACTCTCTACAGTAGTTAGCAGAGTTTAAGATGGAGGCAAGAGCCTGTGTTGGGAGAAGAACTTGAGGTCATTTGCCCCTCCCTTCTCTTGTAACTAAGGATAGGCAAATATGTCATTGTAGGAACTTACCCACTGCATTAAGCCATATTCTGGTATTTTCATCTGATTTTTAAAGTGTTTTCTGCTGATTCTTAGAGGAATGAGATTTCACCATATAGAAGCTTAACAGTTCATTGCTGAGTGTACCAACAAGATCCTGTCCTTCTCTGAATGCTGACCTACCCCTAAAAAAACTTACTTTTGTGGAGGACTGCTTGCAGACATATTTTATAAGTAAATTAGGACCATATCTTCAGATAAACACACTTCAGTAGTTTGGGTTCTCTCCAGTTCTCATTTTTCAATTGTAAACCCAGCTCTCCACATAAGGTCATGATTTTTTTCTACTTTAAAAATCCTCATGAAAATTAATAAGCATTTTAGTGCAAATTTCTTCTAATGTACACATTTTTATGCAAGTTTGCTAATTTCTTTCCAAAACATTTGTTTTGTTAAAGCTAGGTTGGCAGAAGCTGGGACAGAGCAACGGGAGCTCACCCCGTCGTGGGGACTCGAACCACTGACCTTCTGATCTGCAAGCCCAAGAGGCTCAGTAGTTTAGACCACAGTGCCACCTGCTCCCCTTCTACTCTCTACAGTAGTTAGCAGAGTTTAAGATGGAGGCAAGAGCCTGTGTTGGGAGAAGAACTTGAGGTCATTTGCCCCCCCCCCATCTCTTGTAACTAAGGATAGGTAAATAGGTCATTGTAGGAACTTACACAGATTTCAGCCTCGACCTCAACAAGGCTACAAATGCTATTTTCCATTTTATTTCCTCATTTCCTTCTCTTAACAGTTGTCACAACTTAATGGCTGGGTGACTACACCTGCTCATACTGGCCTATCTCCCTGGCTGTGTCTTTATTTGCTTGATTTAGTCCAGGAACAGCTTTGAAAGGCACATCACCCATATAACCCCTTGCCCCATTAACAGAGAGATAAATCTGCCTCCTTTGTGCAGGAATCTGCATTTTCCCTCCAACTTTGACAATGATCTGCTGAGGAAGGAAACTGAGGCACTGCACCTGCAGTCTCTAAAAGGGGGGGGCACCTTAGTGTGTGCCCCGGGATCTTCCAATATAGCTTCCATATCTGTAAAACAATAAGAATGACCATTCAAGGGTGAACATGGGAAACTGCCATTGTTTAAGACATGAGGTAGACGTTTATCCATCTAGCCCAGTACTCTGAAAAGCAGGTGGGTCTGGTCCTACCATTAGGCAGATGGAGGTGACTGTCTCAGATGCTGGAGAGGCGTACAGAATGGCAGCAAAGTGTTGGGGGACAGAGGGGTCTGGGCTGTGTTCCTTAAGCTAGCCTGCTGCCCTCAGGTATGATGATATCTTTTAAAATTGGAGATGCTAGAGATTGAACCTGGGATGCTCTGCATTCAAAGCTTGTGTTCTACCACTGAGCTATATCACTAAATCCCTAAACATGCAAGGTGGGTCGGAATCATTCTTTTCATATTGGTGGTTGAGAGATGGTGTCTCATGAAAGACCTCCTATTGCGTTTGTAGCTGAGTTGACATTTGAAACAATGACTTTCTGGCTTATATCTAACGTGCTTTCCCTCAACACAGCTTTATCTATCTTCCTTTTGCACAGATTCCTAGTAAGCATAATTTACTGAGCTGATGTGCCCAGACTTTACCACACAAGAAGATAACTTATCTTCCCCACAAAGCTGATTTTGATCTTCTTGCAATTATAGCACCAGCAGCACAAAGCATTTACTATCCAAAGCTCAGTTCATTTTGCATGCTGCAACTGATAAACCAGTGAGGGTAGACTTTAGGCTCAGAAATTTTAGTGGTGCCCTGTGCGACAGAAAATTTGGCACCCCCTCCCCACCTCTTGCACACTGTTCTACAGCAATGTTGTAGTGCTCCCTGCGGCCCAGCACCTAGTGCATCTGAACTGGTTGTGCTACCCTAAAACCACCTCTGCTGAGGACTTCACATCATACATGATGATTGTGGATGCTGCAGAGCTGTCAATGTGACACTAGTGTTTTGTGCAATAAACATGTAATGGAAAAACACTGAGAAGTCATGCTGTAAGAAATACCAGTGCATCATTGATGTAGCCAAGGATAACAATTGCCGCACAAAATATGAAGTGGACCTTAATCCCAGATCAATCCATTCAGATGATGACAAGATGCACACTACATTAAAATAAGGTTACCACGCGTCCCTGTTTCCGGGGACAGTCCCCGGATTTACAAATCAGTCCCCTGACAAAATCCTATCAATCCTATTGAAAAATGTCCCTGGATTCATTGAAAAAAATCTGGTAACCTTACATTAAAACCGTCAAAGAATCTTGACAGGAACAAGTGTGACCTGATTCTATCTCCCTGTCACTAAGTAAATATCTAGATAGTAAATTAAGCAATGCATTGTGATACAATTATCTTTTACATTTTTGTTTCCTATGAATCAAATGTGTGTGGCTGTTTACGTGTGGGTGTCAGGGAAAAGGAGTGATGCCAGCAGTACTCCATTTGCATGAGCAGGCTCATCTTTCTCGTTACTGAAAAGGAAGTATCAGGCAAGAAGAAGAGTTGTATTACTGTACTAAATTAAATCTTACATTTGTCATGATTATTTGCTGCTGTTTCATTGCTGAGCTTCCATGATCTTTGAGCCTCTCCTTTTTTAAAGGATGACACAAATAGTACTTTGATTACCAAATCTCATAATTGCTTTCCTGTTGAATGTCTCGGCAGCATTTCTCTGGAAATGCATTCAAATAATAGCCATGGTCCAGTCCTAGTCTCTCCATCACCTCACAGATGACAATAGAGACCAGTTTCTGTCCACAGGTAAGGAGTGGAGCATGACAGTTCAGTGGGTGGAGCCAGGACAATTCAGATGACATAGGCCAATGAAGTACAAAGTAAGTAAAGGTAAAGGGACCCCTGACCATTAGGTCCAGTCGTGGCCGACTCTGGGGTTGCGGCGTTCATCTTGCATTATTGGCCGAGGGAGCCAGCATATAGCTTCCAGGTCATGTGGCCAGCATGACTAAGCCGCTTCTGGAGAACCAGAGCAGAGCACAGAAACGCCGTTTACCTTCCCTCTGCAGCGGTACCTATTTATCTACTTGCACTTTTGACGTGCTTTCGAACTGCTAGGTTGGCAGGAGCAGGGACCAAGCAACGGGAGCTCACCCCGTCGTGGGGATTCGAACCACCGACCTTCTGATCGGCAAGCCCTAGGCTCTGTGGTTTAACCCACAGCGCCACCCGCGTCCCACAAAGTAAGTAGGATGTTCAAAATAAGAATATGTGAAAGAAAGCCACTTCTAAAGCAAGTGAAAAACACAGGATTCAATCCAAAGAATCACTAATAGGAGTTAATCTGGTATAACTGGGACATCTTCTTTCTTTGTACAGCTCCTAGATCTCCAATAAGTTACTTTTAAGGGTGAGGGAGGGGTGCCAACTTGAATAAAATAAGGGGGGGCATGTAAGCCCTACAATCAATCACAAGATGCCACACGCACACCATTTGAATGGCAATGACCAACAACTTTAGGGGAACCTGGCTCTCTTAAATATTTTATTGGTGGGGGGGGACCTTTGCCCCTAGGAGGTGGCTCCTATGGAGTCAGGGGACCTTCATGAATGTCATGAGAGGAAGCACAGGGAATTGTAGGTGGGGTTTGGGTGATAGGGAATCAGTGGGAACTGAAGACTCCCTCTTTGCAAAGCATTGCACTCGTGCAACGGGTTCTCTGGATAAATCTGTTTTTTATATTGTTGATGAATATCAGAAGTGTCGTGCTGGGTATGATGCAGTAAATAAACTAGCTTCAGGTGGGTTGCTGTTCACTTGCCAAGAAGCTAGTGTAGCAGCTACACCACCTGATGAGCCACTTCTGATTAATATAGCGGAAATTGTTAGGTATAGTATAGTAACATATGGGTGTTGAATTTCAGAGTAGGTTTTTTTTTTTTTTTAAAGAGTACTTTTTAAATTTAGCGTGTTGTAGATTGTATAATTTTGACTCTTTTTTGTAGATCCCTTGATAAACAGATTCTCGAAACATGTTTGGACAAAAAACACTTGCACATCTGCCTATTTTCTACTTTTGACTTGTTCTATACTTGTTTTTGATGCTCTTTCAAGGAGAGTTAACATCCTTCCTGCTCTCATTCTCCAGCATTGCTTTGCTGAGCAGATTAAGGCAGGTCCGCATGCCTGCTTTGAAATCTGTTGAGAGATCAGACGATAGACCTCCTGCATCATGTCTTGCTTGGCCCTTAGCTTTTATTCAGTAAAGGTAAAGGTAAAGGGACCCCTGACCATTAGGTCCAGTCATGTCCGACTCTGGGGTTGCGGCGCTCATCTCGCTTTATTGGCCGAGAGCTGGCGTACAGCTTCCAGGTCATGTGGCCAGCATGACAAAGCCGCTTCTGGCGAACCAGAGCAGTGCACAGAAACACTGTTTACCTTCCTGCCAGAGCGGTTCCTATTTATCTACTTGCACTTTGACGTGCTTTCGAACTGCTAGGTTGGCAGAAGCTGGGACCGAGCAACGGGAGCTCACCCCATCACAGGGATTCGAACCGCCGACCTTCTGATCAGCAAGCCCTAGGCTCAGTGGTTTAACCCACAGCGTGCAGTATATTAAAAAAGATTGTAACTCTTTCATAAGCACACGATTGCATACACACCCACCCATACCCAAAATGCCTTCACCCACCCACTCCTCTCCATCCATACCAGCACTGTGTCTTACTTTCCTCCCTTTTGCAGCCACTGCCAAAATTGGTGGGGTCTTGGAGGTAACCAGAGGAATTTGCTTGTGAGGGGAGGCATTTCAGGCCCGCATACCACTGGGTCACCCACTCCTGCTATAGTGCAACACCTAACAGCAGAAGAAAACCATCTGCTCTCCTAGAGATCACATCTTTGTTTAGCTGATCTTCCAATCACCGACTCTGGTAATGTTGGCAAAGCATTCTGGTACTGTGGGAGAAAAATATATAAGCAAAAGCAAGCATGTGGGTGAAACTCAAAAACAGGAGAAGACCTTTAGAAAAAACAGTGCATATGGCAGAAAACATTGCCCCCCATGTGGCTTTGAAAATATAATATGATGAAAGTCTTGCATGGAATAGAGCAAAGGGAAGCAAACAAATCTACTCTCCATTTCAGATCACCAAGGCACCGGGGAGTATTGATCAGCTAGAGACTTATTGTATGCTTGCTGCAGCTCGGAACCATTCTCAGCATGGAGTCTGTTAAAACAACTTGTTTATTATCTTTATGGTTCCCATATCCCCACTCTGCTCAACGATATAATGTTTAGATTGCAGCATCTGGAAGCATGAGACAAATTATTCTTAGACATCCCGTTGTGGGTCTGCTAGTAATACAGGTCTAGGGTTTTTTCTTTCTTTCCTGTTTGCACGTTCAAGACCATGTTATTTTCTTCTTTTTATATCATTATTTCCATGCTTTCAGCCAACACAATATTTCACAACGAGATCAAAAATATAGGTTCAGCATAAACACCCTCTCCCCCAAATGCATACATTATCAATGGGAGAAAAAAGTGGTTAGAATAGTAAGCTCAAATATTGTAAAATGTTGCATCTTTTTTCTTGTGCTGTGGTTATTCAAGTTCTGGTTCTTGTCCTACTCAGGCTGTATTTCCTTCTTCTTCTTACTCACTGGTTTGCACGGTGGCAGCTAAAATGTCAGCTTATGTTTAACAAGGGACATTATAAAATCACCCTGCTCTGGCCCACTTAATACAAGAAAAAAAAATCAAGCACATATCCATGTCAATGATGCGGTCCCTTGACCATTCAGATGTTCTTGTGATACTGTAGATGAATCACTTGCTGGTCTAACATATCTCATTGTGCCTTTATGTCACTGTGGGAGGAGGCAAAGGATCTAGAGCAGGCATCCCCAAACTTCGGCCCTCCAGATGTTTTGGACTACAATTCCCATCATCCCTGACCGCTGGTCCTGTTAGCTAGGGATCATGGGAGTTGTAGGTCAAAACATCTGGAGGGCCGCAGTTTGGGGATGCCTGATCTAGAAGCAGGGGTGCACAACTGTCCTGACAAGTCACCAGGGTTTCAGGTGGAACATCTCCTTTGCATAGTTGAATAGTTGCCAGGTACTGGGATGACTGCCGATCCAGGCTGGCAACTGGCTTTCCTGAACAGGAAAGGGTATAAAGATTTCAGGCTGAGGCTTTGCATGGATGATACTAGTATGATCTGTCTGGCTCTGCTTTGTGGTGTGTTCCCTGATCGTCTGGTTCCTACTTGATGGCTAGCTATGGTTCAGTTTGAACCCTTCTTTTAATTGAGATTTGCAAGTACCACAGTGTGGAATTTATATGCCAACAGAGGTCAAGTTAGCACTTCTATAATGCATTCGTCTTAGGGCCAATTTGCACATTATGACAACTACAGTGGGGTCACCTTACATTGTTAAACTTTAAGTTGCCTTTGACTACATGTGGAAAGGCATGTGTGCAGCAGCTCATCTTGTGGGTGGGGTGGTTTTATGCTGCCACTACGAACGTCCAAGCAGAAAGGTTAACAGAGAAACACTGATCCATGTATTACGTAAGGATTGCTGTAATCCAGTGAGAGATCTCATGCTCTGCACAGATTCAAACCCCACCATCTCTAATTTAAAAAGGAGTGGGGAAACCTGCTGCCCTCCAGAGTGAGCAATAGCCAGGAATGATGGGAGTTGTAGTCAAATAATATCTGGAGGGTGATGACAGGCTCATGAGCAAAAAAAATCAGGAAGCAGAGGATATGACAGAAGGTGCTTAAATCCATGGAGAGCCGGCACCAGTCAAAGTGTACAATACTGTGCTAGATGGAAAAACAAACAAACCTGTCTGACATGATCTAAGGCAGTTTTTAAATGTGCCACTCTAGGGTGAAAGCTGTCACATGGGTCAACTTAAAGTGGCTTGCATATGTACTATTGGCACAGAAATGGAAGCAAGAAGAATTACCAATGAAAGAGGAGCGGCAGACAAAATTAATGGACTACGCAGAATTGGATAAGATGACAGGGAGAATTCGAAACCGGCGGGACCAGAGGTTCTTGGAAGAATGGAGTAAATTTGAGAATTATTTGAAAAACAACTGTAAACGACAAATTACGCTAGTAGGATTGCAAGAAGTTTTGTAAGGAGAACTATATGAAATATTGCAGAGAAAATTTATGAAAAGGACAATTAGTTATAGGTTGTTAAAAGTAATAGTGAAATTAATGAAATGCAAGATTAAGATATGAGGATTGAAAATCACTAGGCGTAGTTGATGGAAGTCCAAAATATTGTATAAGATATGAAAAGTGTTATGTGATGTTTGGAAAATCAAGAAATTCATGAACTTGGACTCTCTGGGATGTTTCAGAATATCACAATCACAATGCATCACATTTGTCTGTTTCTCTGTATCAGTGGCTTCAGGTGAATGCACCTTCAAAATGTTGAAGGAGGGAAAGAACTATTGTCATTCAGTTGTGGGACAAGAGTGTTTGGATGGGTTTGCTATGTTTAATATCAACTGAAAAGGGATTAAATCTAATTCTTTCCCTCAATAATGAGAGCATTCACAAATAAAAAGGCTAGATAAGCATTTGTTAAAGAAAAAAGAAAACCATTAAAATTATGTTTCCCTTTTTTGGGTAGCTTATTTTGTTTTTGTGTGTTGTTATTATTTTTTTATTATGGCTAGGAGCTACAAAAATTGAAAGTGGTCTGAGCCTCTCTGGGTCTCCAGGAGGTCCTGCTTTACTCTAGTGAATACATTGTCAACGAATTGTAATAACTCCAGTTCATTTTTATCTACTTTGATTTGATTCTTGCTTATATTTTCCCATTTATAGGATCCCCTCCCCCTTTGCCATTCAGGATAGTGACAGCAAGAGACCTTCAAAATGAATTCTTCTGGTTATTAATGCACTGATTTTCTTCTTGCTGAATTCTATCTGATACTGGAAACTGGCTGCAATGAATTTTAGCATGTTACTGTCAATCATAGCAGCTTATCTAACTTTTACTTGGGTTGAAATTGGAAATTCCTAAATAATGTGACACACAGCCTTAGGTTGTTCTCAGCACAGTGATTCCTGGCAGAGTGTCTTCTGTTCCAGGAACATGACAGATAGTGTGTTTTTACACAGTCACTACCATTCAGCTAGGGCTGTATATGTGTGAAAGCTGGCTTGTGCATCCTTCTCGGTAGCAAAAAGACAAAACAACTGCGTAAATAAACAATATGCATACACTTCCCACCACTCGAAAGCCCACCCCCATTCTTATAGCTGACTTCCTCTTTGAGGGACAAGAGCAGGGGGCTGTTCTCGCATACCTGTCAACTGCCCCAGAAAAAAAATGTTACATCCCATTTTTCCTTAAGAGAGGACAGCAGCCAAAATGGCTGTCGTGATCTTGTGTGATTTCAGGCTGCATTTCTTTCGGGCATGGCACCAAAAAATACGCGTTTTGGGGTGCTGCACAAGATCGCTCCCCTGAAAAAGCGCTTTTTCAGTGCAGTGAATTTTCATGTGCATTTTGGGGTGCTGTGCCTGAAAAAGTGCTTTTTTGGGGGGCCGCAATCTCACACTGGCCATGTGACTTGTCCAGTAGTGCAGACCTGGAAGATGGCATTCTGTATTTGGGCTGTGTCATGTTGGAAGGTACAGTCGTACCTTAGTTTTTGAACAGAATGTGTTCCGGAAGTCCATTCGACTTCTGAAACATTCAGAAACCAAGGTGTAGCTTCCGATTTCCTTCTGATTGCGCAGGCATGCCAGAAACAATAGTGGAAGCTGCATCGGACGTTCAGCTTCCAAAAACCCTCTGGAACACTCACTTCTGGGTTTCGATCGTTCGGGAGCCAAAACATATGAGTACCAAGGCATACAACAACCAAGGTACGATTGTATAGTCTTATTTCTCCCCAAACCTAGACAGCATCTTAAAAAGCAAAGACATCACCTTGCCAACAAAGGTCCGTATAGTTAAAGCTATGGTTTTCCCAGTAGTAATGTACGGAAGTGAGAGCTGGACCATAAAGAAGGCTGATCGCCGAAGAATTGATGCTTTTGAATTATGGTGCTGGAGGAGACTCTTGAGAGTCCCATGGACTGCAAGAAGATCAAACCTATCCATTCTTAAAGAAATCAACCCTGAGTGCTCATTAGAAGGACAGATCCTGAAGTTGAGGCTCCAGTACTTTGGCCACCTCATGAGAAGAGAAGACTCCCTAGAAAAGACCCTGATGTTGGGAAGGATTGAGGGCACAAGGAGAAGGGGACGACAGAAGATGAGATGGTTGGACAGTGTTCTCGAAGCTACTAACATGAGTTTGGCCAAACTGCGAGAGGCAGTGAAGGATAGGCGTGCCTGGCATGCTCTGGTCCATGGGGTCACGAAGAGTCGGACACGACTGAACGACTGAACAACAACAACAATTTCTCCCCATGACCCTCTCCCAGGAACAGACAAACTGGGGCAACCACTAATCTGAAGTACCACCTCCTTATACTGGGTGTTAAGACAGACGGAAGCAGCCCTCTTTTTACTGCCCTCAGAAGTTTGGGTGTGTGTGGCAACTGAGAGATTGGAACATCTTCATAGTAGCAGCGGCGGAGCAAGCCGATTGGCCTCCTGGGGTGGCGTGCGTGCCCTGCGCCCAGGGGTGGGGCCAGCTGGGGCAGGATGCTCCGTGGGACCTCCGAGGAGTCTGCCTGCCTTCTCCCACTCAGGCGCCCTACAACTGAGGGGCAGGCGGTGGGTGGACCGTTTGGGTAACGCCGAACCTGCTGGGGCTCAAGCCATCGAGTCACTCCTAGGAGAGACGTGTGGCTTGGGCGCACTGCAGGCCCCACGGTGAGTCCCACGTGGCATTTTGTCACCCCCCTCAGTGGTGACACCCGGGGCAGACCCCACCGCAACCCCCTTCCTCTGCCCCTGCATAGCAGTATGGCATAAAAAAGATTGTATGACAGCCAGTGGGCACGTCATATTATGCATACCATAAGTAATAAGGCCAGACGTTCCTTGCAGCCAAATAGAAGAAAGAGTGAGTTTACACTAGCATTTCAT
Source organism: Darevskia mixta (assembly GCA_034641385.1). Taxonomy (NCBI): domain Eukaryota; kingdom Metazoa; phylum Chordata; class Lepidosauria; order Squamata; family Lacertidae; genus Darevskia; species Darevskia mixta. The sequence goes on from JAWWNH010000030.1 coordinate 16,177,832, forward strand.
TAATCTATATAAAGAATCCTACTGCCACTGGGCCTTAGTTGACTGATGGCAATTTGGTGCTAACTTATGTCTGAAGGATCTGGCAGAAGTTTAGTATTTTGTCCCCTATGATCCCTGAAGAGAGCAGACAGTTCAGGAGTAGAAGTATATCTAATCCTTAGGAGAGAAATAAGACTTTTCAGTCTTACTGAAAAATGGCAGAACCCTCCATTTTTCCTTGCCGCAACGGACTAGTCAACACTTTTCTTCCCAGAGCCAAACTAGACATGATGTGAATGCATCAACACACACTTTATTTGTTTTCCCTGTCTCAATTTAATAATGAATAATGAGTGATGAAAATCATTTAAAATAGCGTTGGACAGCTGATGGGAAAGCTTTTTGGAAGTCTGCCTTGAGAACTGCAGTTATTACACACCCAGTAATCCATGCTCAGATGCATGAGTGCTGCTACTGCCTGTTGACTGCAGTTCTGACTGTGCTTATAAGGAGCTAGGTTCTGAGTTAAGCAGTACTTAAGTTCTAACTAGTTCTAAGTAGACTGACGTACATACATTTTGGCTGCATAAGTGGCCAGATTAGATGTGTGCAATGCATTCAGCATGTTTCTTTTTAAAATATCTAGCAACTACATATTTAAAATTTTGATAAAACAATCCAAAACTTTATTATTTATTTTCCAGAACTATACAAGGAAACTTTGCATCACTTCATAGCACAGTCCAAAGTCCAGTACCGAGAACCTTGGCATACGTATTTACTCTGAAGGAACCCTCACAATTTTGACTGCATAGGATTGCAGCCAAATGCCATTCTAGGTTAAAACATAAGCCAAACCTCTTGGGGGCAGGGGATGCTCTCTGGGGTTTTTTTATATGTCTGTTTCTCAGGGTAGGATTCCTTATGTGTTTTGTTTTGTTTTTGTTTCTGTGGAAGAAAGAGGATATTCTCTACTCCATTTGAACTGATAAAATACCACTGAGATTCTGCAAAGCCCACATCCTATCTAGGATTTCAAGGCAAAAGTGAAACACAATAAACTAGCAACAATGGCTTTAAAAAGAAATAAGAGTGTGTGCAGAGGGAACGAAAAATACAGAAATCTCACTGAGCAGAATTGTTTTGCCTTTGGGTGAATTACAAATTCAGAGCCTTCCATGACTGCATTTTTAAAGGGAAAGATCTGCATCAGAAAATGGAACAATATGTCTAAGAAGAAATTCACTAGAATAAATGTTACCAAGAACTCTGGCCACAAGTTTTAACAAAAGAATAAGTTTACTTGTGAGTAAATTCAAATATCATATCAATCCTGTTAGGAATTATAGTCTTAAACGAAAATAATAGTTTCACAATGAAAAGTCTTTTGGAGGTTGAAGCAAGGGCTCAACATCTCAGAAGCCCTTGCTTCAACCTCCAAAAGACTTTTCATTGTGAAACTATTATTTTCGTTTAAGACTATCATTCCTAACAGGATTGATATGATATTTGAATTTACTCACGAGTAAACTTATTCTTTTGTTAAAACTTGTGGCCAGAGTTCTTGGTAACATTTATTCTAGTGTATTTTGCAATAAGAAGAAATTCACACAAACCCTGCTTATGCTCCACTCTGTTGATGCTTTATAGAACAACAGCAAAAAGACAAATCCCTACCTCAAGGAGCTTATTGCAGAGGGAGCAGAACAGAGGAAGGAGAGGTCAATGGAGATGCAGGTAACCGGGGGAAAGTGTTATTTCAGATGAATTACATGTACCCAGGCTTAGCTTTAGCAAGGGATGGGGATTAAGGGGATATGCCAAAGATTTCATGGAAAAAAATGGGGGTTGGGAACAAACCTGAAGTGGGGAGAGGCAACATTACACCAGTGTCCTAGAAGGGAGTTCCAAGGAAAATGGACAGCAAGATAGAAAGAGCTTTGATATGCTGAACTCAGAAGTGATTCACACAATAAGGGGAAGCAAGCCCTTTGCCTTTGAAATCCCCACAAGTTTCATTCGGTCTCACGACAGCTCACCTTATTTGAGCAGACCTTGCCATAGCATCCAAAATGCTCACTTCCGTCTGACAAAGTACGAGAAGAAAGAGCAACATATTTGGAAATCCTCACGCTGGCTCTGTAGCCTCCCACATCTCCGCACGTGCCTTCATACTATAAAGAACACACTCTCTCTATGGACCCGAGGCAATTCCACCCCCACTGCGGCTTTCTCTTTTGCTTGCTCAAAACTTGCACTTATCCTTTGTTATGAACCTTTATGGTTCCTGACTGGGGGTGGTGAGGGAATATTTATATTAAGCAATTAAAAACAGAATTATGCACACTTATTGCCAGGGCCCTGACAAATCATACCCTTGTACTGACAGTCACAGATTAGGAACTTCCATGCCTAGCTTGCTTTCATGTACCAAACAGCAATGTGGGTTCAACTTCACTGAGAGGAAACTTTCCTGCACAAGGTACAAACTGGGGGCTGGCCTGTGTAGGGGGAAAATGAGGTACACATATAATGCCAATCCTTTCTAAAATCAGACCTATGAAAACACATTTGGAGTTCACAATGTAATGGACTGGCTGGATGCAGAGCAGTGATGGGAGGCAGGAGCTGGGGAACCCCCAAGGGAAGAAGGCTCAGAGCCAGGTGATTGGTGGGGGGATGACGATGAGTGGTCAGAGGGAGAAGGAGGAGAAGACTGGGAGGAGGAGGTGTCAGAAGCTGAAGAGGTAACAGGGTTTAGTGAGCAGGAAGAGTCTGTGGCAGAGAGAAGTCCAGAACCAGAGGCAGGAGAGGAGGCTGGAGAGGAATGGGGCCAAGAGTTGAGGCAGGTTGGTGAAGAAGCCAGGTTGTCTCCCACTCCTGCTGTGACCAGCTCCTCTCCTCCCTCGTCTCTCAGAACCTGAAGAGATATGAAATGGGAGGAGGTGATGGAGCCTCAGAATGCTTGGGAAAGCACTGGGAGAGGAGTAGACTTAGGTAGCTGTGGGAAGGTGGAGACCTTCATTCCCACATCTGCCTCATAGGGGCAAGTTCTACCAGGAAGAGTTGCAGTGCTCTGTAGGCATGGCCTCCTGAGCCGTCTGGATTCTTTGAATGAAGAGTTAACTTCACTGATGCCATGTGAGTTATTGCTGAACTGCTTTTGGCATCCACTCCTGACACAACGTGAATCCAGGCAGAAGTTTTCAGTGCCTGTTTTTATGGGTATGGGTGACTATGCCTAATATTTTGAGATCACTGGAAAAACAACAATCCATAAAGTCCTCCATCACGGCCTTAGTGCTGCTACTTATAGGCTTAGACTGTAAGTAATTGCTTATGGAGACCATCGGACAGAATGAAAGAGTGACCTTGAATGGACATTATACAAGAAAATCAAGACAGCAGTGATAAATTTAGTGAAACCCCAAGGTAAATATCAGTTTAGCTCTTGGTTGCACGCCTCTAGAGAATGCTACATATACAGTAACCAAAGCAGGAACTCATGTAAGGTATCTATGCAAATCAAGCAGCAAATATTAAAACAGCATGCAATGGATGCCCTCAAACAAAAGAGAGAAGAGACAGAGGAAAAGGCCTCCAAGTAAATGACTGGGATGATTAAAAAATTTGTAATACACAGAATTGGAAATTATTTACTTGAGGATCTTCAAACAAGTGCATGCACCCTTACTCATGCTAGTATGAATATAATGCATACTTGCATTTGCACATTATGAAATATTCATTAACAAATCTCATTGGCATGGGATGGTGAGACTTTCTTACTTTGTCTGAAAGTGGTTATGATTATATAGCCCAACTTGTATATGCCTGGCATGTCTTTTTGCAATCCATGTCACAGATTTGGGTTTTCAGAAGAACGCTTTGACCTTGTAACAATATTTTGCTGCCTATCCTGAACGGCAGGTATGTAGAATCCTTGGTGAATGTGTTTATTTTCTAAATAAAATGGGTATTTTACTAAGCTGGTGATTGTTATTGTACTCCAATCACTATGCCAATAGATAAATCCCCTAAGAGATAACCGCCTCCTAAGCTACAATATGAAGTCAGTGAGCACAGTTGCTAATACATTCACTGAAAGTTAAAAAATACTTAAGAGTTTTCTGGTTGCAAAACCAGTAAACAATGATACAAATCAGATGTACAAAGTCATCCATATCAAAAGAATATTACCACTCCAGTACCAACTACTCCAGCTACTATTGTGATTAGTACATAATCCCACAGTATGTCTCTATTTTATCTGTAGAAAAGGGTACAGGAAAAGGAAAAGAGCAGATCATGAATTAACACAGAGTCCTCACTGTAGGCTCTCATGGGAAGAAGCAGAGTTTGCTAATTCCCTATTCCCCCTGTAGCTCCATCCCCACCTCCCATGCTGCTCCAGAAGTTCCCACAGTATAGGGGCACAGAAGTCTGTAAGGGAAAGGAGCACTTGGTAACAAAATGCCTCTCCCATTTACACAGTGGGTGCATCTCATAAGTAGAGTCCCCCAAGCCTGTATTTCTGTGTTGTCACGGTACAATTTGCATCTTTCAAATTTTATCCCTTTCCTCTTCCACAGATGGACAGGAAACTGCCCCTGGTTTTTAACATGCAGACTTTAAAATATAAAGCTAAACACGACCCGCTTGCACTTCAACAGTTGTAACAGCTGCCATCCCATTCATTCATCCCCATTTATGTCTAAACATTTCAAAATGGCTTTTTAATCGCAATAATACCTGATATTTATGTGACTCCTGAGGCTGCAATCTAATTTTGAGATATTAGCTCTATTCTTTCCTTTTTTATGTTGACTGAACCCAGGGACTGAACTATATAGTCTTGTATTGCTTTCTATATTTGTTTTGTGATAACAGAATGCATGTTGTTTTGGTGGGTTAGGTGAAAATGCATTCTAGCTCTCAGGAAATCCAGGATTGATAACATCTTTTGAAGTCAGGCGGAACAACATCAGGCAGTGAGCTGTTTCTTCTCTGAGATCCATTGCTATGCTGAAATGACCTCAGACACTTTAGCAGCCTTATATTCCAACAGAGTCCTTTCATTATGTTAAATTGCTTAGTGCTGTTTTGATGTCAACTGATGTTCATTGTGGTCTAGATAGATTGGTGAAATTGTGTTTTCCCTCCAGTCCAGGTTGAAAAGCAGTAACTACAGAATGTTTGCCTCTTCACTATTATATCTTGTCAGGAGCATGTAAAAGGGCAATAAAGATTCCAAAAAGCTTTCAGGGGGACGTTTTTAAAAAAATTCTTTTGCCTATTAAGAAATTCACAAGAATAAATGCATAGGTGGTCTTTGTATGGTGATTGAGCAGTGTGGGTGCACCCTGAAATACTACTTGGGGGTAGGGGGTAGATGGACTCTGATGGACTCCAATGGTAGTGGGTCCCAGAAGCTGAGCTATTTGGAGGAAAGAACAATGGAAACATAGAGTTGGAAGGAACCACAAGCTTCATCTTGTGTTTGCCTCTTCACTATTATATCTTGTCACCAGTTTAGCTGCCGCATTCTGGATTAGTTGTAGTTTCCGAGTCACCTTCAAAGATAGCCCCACACAGAGTGCATTGCTGTAGTCCAAGCAGGAGATAACCAGAGCATGCACCACTCTGGTGAAACAGTCCACAGGCAGGTAGGGTCTCAGCTCGTGTACCAGATGGAGCTGGTAGACAGCTGCCCTGGACACAGAATTGACCTGTGCCTCAATGGATAGTTGTGAATAAAAAATGACTCCCAGGCTGCACACCTTGTCCTTCAGGGGCATAGTTACCCCATTCATGACCAGGGAGTCCCCCCCACCTGCCCAGCCCCAATCCTCCCAAAATAGTACTTCTGTCTTGTCAGGATTCAACCTCAATCCATTAGCCACCACCCATCCTCCAACCGCTCCCAGACACTCACACAGGACATTCACCACCTTCACTGGTTCTGATTTAAAAGAGAGGTCATGGGTATTTAAGAGAGAGCTGGGTATCTTCCACCTACTGATGAACACCCAGCCCAAACCCCCTGATGATCTCTCTCAGCGGCTGCATGTAGATGTTGAAAATCATGGGGGAGAGGACAGAACCCTGAGGCACCCCATAAGTGAGAGCCCAGGGGTCTGAACACTCATCCCCCCCCACTTCCTGGACACGGTCCAGGAAGAAGGAGCAGAACCACTGCATAACAGTGCCCCCAGCTCCCAGCTCCTCTAGACGGTTCAGAAGGATATTATGGTCGATGGTACCACTCACAGGCCACTGAGAGATCCAGCAGAACTAGGAAACAGCTTTCACCTTTGTCCTTAGCCCTACAGAGATCATAAACCAGTGTGGCCAAGGCAGTTTCAGTCCCATGATGAGGCCTGAATCCCGATTGAAAGGGATCCAAATGGTCCGCTTCTTCCAGGCGTGCCTGGAGTTGGTCAGCGACCACCTGCCTAATATTTTATTCAAGTTGGCACCCCAATCTGCTGTCTGATACTTCAGGCTATTTGAACCTGGAACCTTCTGCTGGCAAAGCATGACCTCTGCTACTGAGCTATGGTCACCTCTTCAAAGCTTTGCAAGCGTTTGGTGCTGGACACCTGGGGATGCAGGTGGCACCCATATTTATCTCCCTGGGTTTGCTTGTTCTCTGCTTCTGTGAACAGAGGACTGGATTGCGGCAATTACTTGTTAACGAAACAGGAAACTTTATAATGGAAGAGTATTTTGAAATCTCACTTATGTGATCAAGTGAGCTTTAAGCACACATCAAACTTTGCCATTGAAACCAATGGCATTTGGTACATGATGCATTGAAACCAATTACTTTACAGAACTAGTGAAGTGCCTGGCATTATAATGGCCAGGAGAGAGATTGCCTATTTAGTGGAAGGAACCACACATGGCACTACTGTATGTCATTCAAGCCACTCAGAGGTTTCAGCCCCCCTCTGTGCTGTATTGCGTAAAGAATTATGCTGATGAATGCAACTACTGTACTAGTTGTGTTGCTGTGATGAGAACCCAACTACCAGCGCAGTCTGTTGCTTTGCTCTGTGGCTCTCTTACTTTGTCACCAGACAGAATGCCAACGTTATAATTATTTCACAATGTGTAATTTTGCAGTGTCTCTTTCTAGCAAAGGCAAATGCGGTGAGCCACAAGACACGAAGATCACTGTAATGATGACAATGTGACGATGCTGCCTGTCAATGCTGTGGCCGACTTTTGCACTGCTACAACACACAAATACACACAAAACTCATACGAAAACCAAGCACAAACCTTGGACAAGTTTGGATTGTTTCCAACAGGAGCAAAATATTTCAAGGTGGTTTACAGTCTTACTCGGCTACGAGTGATCGCCAAAGAATTATAATAATAACATATGTATATGTATATGTATACAGTATATGTAGAGAGAGCCGGAGGTGGGGGGGGGGAGAGAGAGAGTCTGGGGGCAAGCTACACATTACATGCAAATGTGTAGAATACAACTCCAATATTTAAAAAAGAACAATAGAAGTGTTGGGAAACAATAGACTTCTGTTTGGGAAAAAAATGTCCTGTGATGAAAGAGTTAAGCACGTCCATCCTGATTCCTGCCCCTACATGCTCACTGTTAATAGCTTAAGAAAACATTTCTGGATTAGACTAAAAGCCCATGGGGTCCAATCATACTGTTCTCCACAGTGGCCAACCATATCTAGATAGTTTTAGAAGTAAGAATAAGAATAAGAATATTGGCACCCAATGTGGCACAATTGGTTGCACTGGCCTAATTCTGCCTCTGGGACTGGGGAAAGGAAAAGGAGAGTCTTGCTAAGGTGTAGTTATTAAATGGCTGCTAGACTAAGTGATGTCAGTAATTTTGTCTTTGGTTTTTTTTTATTATTATTATACACTTGCCTAGTGAGAAAGATAAATGAATTTTAATAACCACATGAATAAATGAAATAAATTATTCAGAGGGGAACTAACATACAAATATTCAGAAGCAATTACCTTTGAAAAAATGTCATCTCGAACCTTAATTACTTCTATCATAATAATATTGAGATCAGTGCCTGAGAAGCAGCTTGAAGGCGACAAAATGTAATGTGAACCTCCAGATCATGCTGACTAGCTAGTACAGAGTGACTAGGAAGAAGAAATCCCATAAGCTGTGTCTGTGGCTCATCTCTGTGCCCTATTCATCACTGTGAGACTCCCAACCCCACTTCAAAAGGAAAGTGAGTATTTATGGGCCGTTGGAGCTTTCAATCACGTTGAATAAAATATAGATCATATTTTATCAGTTGGAGAAAAGGGAATATTTGTATCATTAGCAGGGACATTTCCGGAAACATCAACAGGCGCTCTTCTGTGCATTGAGAAGACAGGCGCCACAGGATTCACGCAGGATTATCAATTTGTCATCTCTAATGACTGAAACACACAGCCTGACACCACAAGCAATAAACAACCATGCTAGTTGCAAATGTAAGTGAGGAATATGACAAGACCTCATAGACGTGGCATAGATGGGTGGAACAGCGTCTCATGAAAAGTTCAGTAAAATACAAATATAAAACACTGGAGAGTCTATTGGCATGAAATACAAATGCCACTGGGGTGGGTGGGAACCAGTGCCATCTTCTGCCACTGGGGCAGAAAAAGCTTTTCCTGATCCTAATCACCATATGTAATGAGTGTACAGGTACTTCAGTTTCAAACAAATTAAAAACAGGAAATATTATTAATGGCACAGGGGTACTTCACTTTTGGTTGAGGGATTTATTTACTCTGGATTACTACAGCCCAGAAAGTAAATATATATTTTAATTGGATGGATTCCTGGAGATGGGGAAAAGCACGAATTGCATATTTTAATTCAGGCTTTGTTCTCTCAATAGATAAGAGCTTTCTCTCACACATTATTTAAAAAAATACATCTGACCACTTTTTTTTTTTTAAACTTTCCATGTTAGTTAAAGGCGCACCATCTTAAGAAAATACAGTATCCTTTGGTCGAGAAGACTGAGGGGTAGTTTTTTTTTAAATGGTGACAGCCTGCAGATTTAATTTTGAGTTTCTCATATGAATACTACTGATAATCCTCTCCAGTGCTGCAAAAATTAAAGATAGAAAAACTACTTGCCTAGGCTAACACTGAGCTCAGGATTACATTTGAATAAATAGCATTTTGTATGTAAAAGGGGGGAGAAATTCAAATGACTTAATTTGGAGCCTTATCTTACTGCATACAATTTAACAAGCCCATATGAAAGGAGACGACCGAGGGAGAAACATTTTCATCCTGATATTATTACAAGAGATTTATAACTCTCTGATGGAATGGTTGCAAAATTGAGTGCATATTACTACTGCAGTATATATTACTCCAACAGTCTGATCCAATAAATTGGCTTAAGTTGTAGTGCTGTGCTGCCCTGAGGCCTTTTCAAAGTATATGGTAGGATATACAGTGGAAGACCAGCCAACCAGATAAAAAATGTTCAGCCGCAGCTGAAGCATGAGTCCTGCTAGTTATCCACTTTCTACATTAAAATATAGAGTGTTCCTTTCCCCCCACTGCCTTCTTTTTCCCTCCTATACTATTTTCTCATCACACAATAGTCCTTTGCACTTCTTTGCTGACTTCCTTTGCGTGTTGCTTATTAGCTTTCTACCAATGATCCTCTGCTTTTGCCCCCCACCATTTTTGCTCCACCTTGCTCTCTGCTTAGCGATATGTAAAAGAGTCTGGTACACCATTTATTCATGCCCAACAGTCTGTAAAAAATAGGAAGAACAGGGGATAGATAGTCAAACAGTAGCACAACTGCAGCAGGGCAGGGCCCCAGAGGATTTAGATCTGCCCAGATATGAGTGAAAAGGCTAGGGATGGCACAGAAGTTCAACAGAAACAGAAAGGGGAATGAAAACTACTGATGCTCACTTATTTGTCCCATGTCTGCAACAGAAGTGGTTGCCGCTGCTTTCAGTCTGCAAACAATGTGTAACTGATGACTTCCCTACATGTTCCTTGTGTGTCCTTTGCATTGAAATGAATGGGGTGGGATAATGTAATGACAATGTAACAGATGTAATTCATTATATAAATTACATTAGTTACCTAATTTCAGCAGAGCAGACAAATAACATAGTTTTTTTTTTTAAATGGAAAATGAACTGCAGTGGAATGGAAACAGCGTTGCATGCAATGAATACAGTGCAGAATGGAAAACGGTACCTTCTTACATCCCTAGGAAAGGCCAAGGATGTGTACAGAAAAAGCTGGATCCAAAGGGAACTCACAATGCTTTAGCTGGGATATCCCTGAAAACACCACCAGCTTGACTTGTGCCAAGATGGCTCAGCACAATGGGAGACTACAAGAGACTCTGGTGCAGGGCTTGAATCAGGAGCCCTGTTGAGATACCAGATCCCTATGCCATCATGGTTGCTAACTAGAGAGGAAATGATAGACCATTCCAGCTTGGAGGAGACCACAAGAAGCCATGATCCTCTTTGTTTGGAAATTCAGGTGATGCCGGAGGGCCAATTTGGTGCCATTAAGGGATATAAAAAACTTGCAGATTTGCTGGGTGAAGCTACCTACTGAACAGAGGTCCTCCTTCTACACCTTTTGGTCTCCAGCCAGCCTTCTACTTTGTCCTACTTCGATCCCATCTGGCCTCTCATTTTGCCATCAACTGACCTGTCTCTGTGTCTCTCTTGGCCTGAGCTCTTGAGTGGGTCCTGTCAGGGGCTGGCCGGTTTCCGAAGCGGTGCCAGAGGAGACAGCTGACCTAGATAGGGCTCCGCTGACGCCCGAAGAGTTATTGAGGGTCTGGGATCAGGAACAGGCACAGCCCCTGCTGACGCCAGAGCAGGTAGTGCAGCAATGGGAGGAAAGCTCCACCAGAGCGCTAGCACAGCCAATGGGAAGGGATCAGAATATGGAGACCGAGGAGGAGTTGAGGCTTAGAGAGCCTACCGGAGCATCAGACACCACAAGCGGGGAAGGTGAAAGCGAAAGGGAAGGGGGAGCCGTAGGGCTGCCCAGGTCAAGGGCGGCGAAGCGGAAAAAGGAGAGGCGGAGACTAGGCTTTCCGAAGCTCCTATGCTGGGGGCGGAGCCGCAAATCCGTACTAGAAGGATCTGACTCCGAGGGGTCGGATGCATAATCGCAAGGTCTGGATTATCAAAGTTATGAAATAAAGTGATTAGTTTAGCAGACTGCGTTTTGTGGATGCTTACTTCCGAGGAGACACCCATCCGTCTGACAGCATCCTTCTAGTCATCGTCACCTCCTCAGAAGTAAAGCACAACCAGCATGAGCAGCGCGGAAGAAGCCGCAGCGTTAGCTGCCCAAGGAGCCGGCGGTGGAGGTGCCCCTACCTGGGAAGATAGAGCTCGTGAGCTAGAGGTACTGTACCGAATTAGTCAAGCCAGGTTGGAGGAGGCAAGGATCCACGCTGAGCAGGGCAGGAGTGTGCAGGCGGGCAGGCGAATCACCATGCTAACAAGCAGGTTTCAGGGCAGACCAGAACAGTACATAGGTTTTAGAACGGACATGCTATATGCCCTGGAACTACAAAAAGACTCATTTAAAAATGAGGAAGAGCAGGTCGGATTTGTAATTTCGCATTTTGAATCACATGCTCGAGATTGGGTGAGGCCACTGATTATGGCCAAGGACCCAGCGCTTCAGAGAGTAAAGGAGTTCTTTAAAGCGATGGACGCTGTTTATACGAGCAGTTCGGAACAGGAATTGGAAGCGCAGGAACTTTTGCTTTTGAGGCAAGGGAATATGACGGTGCGCGAGTACCAGGCAAAGTTTTTGTCGTTAACCCATCGTCTGGGATGGGAAATCAATACGCCTCAAATGATAGCGCTCTTTAAGTTAGGTCTGGCCGATGAAGTAAAAGACTCTTTGGCGAGGGGGGGTCCCTACAATGACATGAAAAGCCTCACCGAAGCAGCGATGGCAATCGGCATTAGACTGGAACTCAGAGACAAAAGCAGGAAGGAGGGGAAGGCGGGAAGGTGGTTCAACTTCCGCATTCCCACACCAACAGAGAGACCGGCTGGCGCGCAGACGCACCTCCCGGAAGAAACGCCCATGGAATTGGGAGGAGCGCGCGCGCGCCCTATTTCAAACGCAACGGTTGCCAAGGGGAGTGACACGCAAGGCGGGAAGGCGCCCAGAAAATGCTATGTGTGTCACCAAATAGGACACCTCGCAAAAGCGTGTAATAAGAAAAAGGTGTGGCAAGGCATGACGGGGGCTGTAACAGGAGAAGGGGAGGAGCAGACGCCGAGGCAGGGAAACGGGAATGCCGGCTGGCAAGTCACGGGGACGGCCAGCCCGGCTCAGGAGCAGTAAAAGGTCCCCCCAGCAACACAGCGACTGGAGTGACAAACTCGCCCTTGCAGAGTTTTCGTACAACAATGCTCAACACTCCTCGGCAGGCATGTCCCCGTTCCAGGCGATCTACGGCAGCCACCCCAGGGCCTTTCCGGGAAGGGAGGGGGAACAGGGGGATGGAGACGTGCCCGCTGCACAGAATTTCGCTGAGGAGTTGGAAGCATTGCACCAATTGCTCAGTGACAATTTGGAGCGGGCTAAAGCAGCCTACAAGACGGCAGCGGACCGGCACCGCAGGGAGGGGGAGGACATCCAGGTGGGAGATATGGTATGGTTGTCCACACAAGGGCTGCCCATTCGCGGCAGGTGCAAGAAGCTGCAGCAACGTAGACTGGGGCCTTTTGAGGTAGTGGAGCAGATCAACCCCGTGGCTTTCAAACTGCGACTGACGGACGACATGAGGATTCACCCGGTGTTCCACAGGTCTCTCCTGTCCAAGTACAGGGAACCTCACAGGTACCAACAGGGCTACCAGCAGGGGTCGCAGGGGTTACCGATGGTGGAACCGGAACTCTTCAACGAGGCCACCGAGATTTTGGACTCCAGGTGGCAAGGGGATGAACTGCAGTATTTGGTAGCGTGGGAGGGGGAGCCAGCGTCGGAAAATGCATGGATCCCGGCAGAGGAAGTCACCAAGGAGCATCTGGTGTGGGAATTTCACGAACTATTCCCGCACAAGCCCAAACCATACCGTTGGCAACTAAGAGACGTGTTTCAGCCCACAGACTCGGAGGAAGGGGACTTCTGGGGTTTCCCACCATCAGGGGGGAGTGAAGGGTACCCAATGGTAGGAGAAGGGACCGAGAGTGCAGAACCCCTTTCTCCACCCATGGCCAGGGAGGATTGGGAAGACCTGTTTGCCTCATCGTCCAGTGGCGACACCACAATATTCTTAGGTTTCCCTTCCTCCCCTGACACAGCAGACGAGTCTTGGGGGGAGCTGGGAGATCTAGCAAGGGACTCCGAAACCAATCTGCCCCAACCAGGTGTGCCTTTTCAGGAGGGGAAGGGGGGCTTGGAAGGGGGGATGGATGTCAGGGGCTGGCCGGTTTCCGAAGCGGTGCCAGAGGAGACAGCTGACCTAGATAGGGCTCCGCTGACGCCCGAAGAGTTATTGAGGGTCTGGGATCAGGAACAGGCACAGCCCCTGCTGACGCCAGAGCAGGTAGTGCAGCAATGGGAGGAAAGCTCCACCAGAGCGCTAGCACAGCCAATGGGAAGGGATCAGAATATGGAGACCGAGGAGGAGTTGAGGCTTAGAGAGCCTACCGGAGCATCAGACACCACAAGCGGGGAAGGTGAAAGCGAAAGGGAAGGGGGAGCCGTAGGGCTGCCCAGGTCAAGGGCGCGGAAGCGGAAAAAGGAGAGGCGGAGACTAGGCTTTCCGAAGCTCCTATGCTGGGGGCGGAGCCGCAAATCCGTACTAGAAGGATCTGACTCCGAGGGGTCGGATGCATAATCGCAAGGTCTGGATTATCAAAGTTATGAAATAAAGTGATTAGTTTAGCAGACTGCGTTTTGTGGATGCTTACTTCCGAGGAGACACCCATCCGTCTGACAGGTCCTTCAGGAAAGGGAAATGGGGCGTCCTACAGGTGACTCCACAGAGAAGCAATGAGGATCCGTGCAGTGATCCCAGTGGTAAGGCAATGAGCTCTGCCAGTGAAAAGGCTGACTCCATTCACGTAGGGCACAGGTGCCAGGCAATTTTATGTGCACCTCTTTGGCAGTCCTGTAGCTCTTTTGAGACTTCTGAGCAAGAGCCGTGCCTCATAATTTAAGAAACAGTTTATAGTAAGCACCTGCCTGGCCCAAGTGGCGTGATCCGCCAATGCATTTGCAATTCAGCAGGAGTATCTGGTGCAGCAAAGCATGTAGGCAAAATGCCTATGTCTACAGAGAAATCTTTATCAATTTATTAGCTTTAATCACGCTCGGAAGATACGGCCTCAGCAGTGGTTATCAGCTATCTGACTTGCTATGAGGATGGTTGCTTGGGTGCCTTTCAGACCGTCTAGCTGATTTCCCACCCTCCCCTCAGTGCATTTTCCTTTAAAACATTTATCCTGCAAACTCAACACAAATATGTCATTTGTGTTAACATCTGGAGGTTTTGCAATTGTTTGAAAATGTTCTCTGATGGCATAATAGTTAAATCGATGTCAACCCTCGGTCACATCAAATGCGGAAAAGACAAGGCTACTTACATTTAATTCAAATGGAATTTACTTTTCAGTGAACATCCGAGCTGCAAGGCTCTTATTTCAAAGAATGCTCTTAAAAGTGAATGGGAGGCTATTTTGGCATTTACAATGGGCCAGGATTCTTTTTGTTTGTGTAGCTCTTCTATGATGCTGAATCCAACTCTGCCACTTTTACTAAAGTCATCCCTGTGTTACTGTGGAAAGCCATTTTGCTTCTGAATAATTAACCAAACACAAATATTGGGCTAATTATAATAATAAAATGGCACAGCATGACTGAAATATGGACCAACATAACATGATCGTACATTAGACCCGCATGTGCTCTGACAGGATTTCTTTCGTTCTTTCTTTTACTTCAATCAATCTGCGTGGACCTATCAATTTTAATGAGTGTGCTTTTCTTAAGGGTATATTGAAACTCATCAGGGCCCCTCTCAAAGCATCATCATTAACTTTCCTTGTCTTCCTTCAGACACTCCCTGGTGTGATATGTGATCAATCTCCTTAATATCTGCCTCATCCATTCGCACAGCACTATTGTGTACTGTCCTTCCTTCTAGAATTTTCACAGGCAGGGTGTCTTGGAGATGCGGGAGTTGGATATAAGGATACTGACCAGATTACTCTAACCAAACTGAATTGTAGTGTTATTAAAGAGAGACGGGTGATGGTGGTGGAAACAAGACTTTGTGATATGGTTCAGAACGGTGACCAGAATACCAGAGCATTCCCATTGCTTCCAACACAATGGAGACAAATCAGGTATCATATGTCACAGGAAGAGAGGGCGCAGTAGTGATGAGATCTTTCCCCCACACACCTCTTCTGCTCTACATGGACCACCATTTACTAGTTAGGTCAGAAATCAGATAGAGCCTATCCAACTTTTTTTGCTGTGTTGGTGGCATTGCTCCAATGCAACAACACTGCAACCTGCACATTAAGATCATATAAGCTTACCCATCAACTGTCCCGGAAAAGAAACAGGACATCCCATTCCACCCATCCCCGCAAGAGTATGGTGGCCATTTTGGGTGCCTTGCTCTCATGCAATTTCGGACTGAGGTCTTGCCACAAAAAGCACTTTTTAAGGGTCTGCAATCTCATGCGGGTCATGTGCAGGATTCTGAACCTGGAAGATGGTGTCCCAGATTTGGGTCATGTCATGTTGGAAGGTATGATCTAGGGAGGTACTCAGACTATTTGGGGGCAATCAAAGTAATAGTTAAGGAACACTCACGTAAAAAGTTAAAATGGGTTCCTTCACCATCACAGATTGGTGCCCTCATCACAGATCAACTCCATAGCAGTAGCAGCCTGAAACCAATATTCTGCATACATGGTCAATGCACAATATATTATTCATAGAATGTCAATGACAACAATTCTCCTCTGGCCATTCCTTGCCCTTTCTAACATGTTGGTTAGAAATAGCAGCATATAGCCTGCCAACCTGTTCACTACATTTTCTTTTCTGATGGACATGCAGAATGCTGTAATTAATAGTCTCTTTTTTGCACTCAATACATATATATAGAGATAATTTTATTTGTATGCCACTTTTCCACAGTTCAAACCTTGCTGAAGATGGCTTACAACGTGACAAACTACATAACTATAACAAAAATAGTCATAAACAATAAGTTAAACATTAAAAAAACCAAAACCAAACTGAACAATTTCTACATAAACCACAACAAAATCTAAACTAAAGACAAAAAAAACCAATGGCAACAACACCCCACAATAAAACCCATCAAGCAATACTCCAGCCCAATAGTCTGTTTAGCAGCCTCAGCTTTTGTAGCTGGAGTCAGTCCAGGCCCTACCAGTGGAACTGTCACACCAAATTAAGTATAATATTTTCAGAGGTATACAAATTGGTGCAACTTGGAACCATTACACCATATTGGGCGGCAATATCTTCCGGGCCATCCAAATCAATACACTTTGGAATAGTTTGGTCTACCATCTTGATTCAAAAGGCGAGTCTGACTGTGTTTAAACACACATGGAAACCCACTCCTTTGTCTCAGGATCCCTCATGCTAAGTTGGGTGATATCTTCAAGGGTGTCCAGTTGCCTAGAGAAAAGACCAACCAACCTCTTAACACAATATAATAGTCTAAGATTTTTAATTAAATAGGCCCAATATACAGTCATTTGTCCAGCATAATATTTTATGCATTTAAAGCTTTTAGATGCCTGCAGTACATGAAAAGCACTTTATGAGCCCTTGCATTATTGCATATTTCATTATAATGTAATTCTATATTAGGTATTCCATTTATGCACAGCCCAAAAATAGTTCATACTCTCTAGCAAATGCAAATTTCCATGGAGAAGCCACAAGGAATTTTTAAAGCTTAACTGTTTGTGACACAGAGACACTATTCTGCATCGCTGATGAAGAAGCTGCTACTGTAAAACAGAAATGCTACAAAACATGCTTCTGAGCTGGATAACAAGTGAACTAAAAGAGACCGATGGAACTGCAGGATGTTACACAACAACCCTTAACACAAATGCATTGCAAGAAAGGCTGGATTGTCCCTGCTTCTCTCAGTCAGGTTTGTCTTCAGTTAAACTCGCTTTGTTCCTCCCTTTTGAGTAATACCCCTCCCACCCTCTCACTATATATAAGGGTCTGGTGACTTCTGTTTCAGTGTATCTGAAGAAGTGTGCATGCACACGAAAGCTCATACCAAGAAAAAACTTAGTTGGTCTCTAAGGTGCTACTGGAAGGAATTTTTTTATTTTTTATTTTGTTTTGACTATGGCAGACCAACACGGCTACCTACCTGTAATTGTTCCTTGCTTGTTAGCTCTGTGTGTGCCTCTGCATGGGGTGACTGCTTGGTGGTGCGGAGGCAGGGATTCATCTCCCAGTGGTGCTCCCATGAGATATTATGCAGGGCAGGTGCTGAGGCCTTCAAAAGGTCTTTGCCATGAGGGTCCAGGGCCATTTTGCCCTACAAGTTACCCACCCTCGCTGTTAGAGCCTCGCTGGGCTACTTGAGCTGCTGGTTGACAGGGCTGGAAAGGATTCCTGCCCTCCCAACCTCAACAGGCCCTTGGGGTTCCACCCCCAATTTCTCTCAGTGACATGTTTTTTTTTTTAATGTTAGGTGATCTCAAAATGTTGTCACAACCTCAGGCAGAAATGGTGTTGGGCAGGACCAGCATAGCAAAGCAAAGCAAAGCAAAGGAGGCCCCTATAAGGGGAAAATTGGATCAAAACAGGCCCTAGACTGGGGTATGGTACCTTTCTGCCTGCCTGGCATCTCTCCCTCTGGATTCCAAATCCTTGGCTTGCACCATGCCAGGATTCAACACACTGGCTGACACCCATGGTGCAGGGTTGGGTTGTTGCCTGATTTCTCCTAACACTGGTGTCCAGTCTGAGTTACTTCCACCACGTTCACGATCCACAAATATGTGCCTGCCTGGGTATTAAACTGATCTAAATTTCTCCTCTAAACTCCAAGTTTTTAACTATCACTGTTCTGCAATAAAGCACCCTATTCAAATGAAAGATGGATCATGAAAACTACATCCTTTACTTTCTGACATATTCAGCCGATTTGGGGAAAACATTTGGTGACCATGTGCACACCTGATTATCTAGTCACTCACAGTTGCTGGGAAATTTGGAAACAGGACACTCTTGTGATTCATCCAACTGCTACTGAATCCCAAATGAACCCATGTTTCATATAATTTAACTCCCTGCCAAGAGACAGCATTCAATAAACCTGACATGTGCTAGGCTAGTCTTATGCAAAGAGAGTCCACAATCTGCCTTGGTAGCTGGTTCAATGCACTGCACTTCTAGCTTTAAAAAGTCAGCCCAATTCTTACTCTAAATCACCTCCCATACTAAGCCATAAAATCAATCCAATAAACCATTATATTTATGCCTATTCTAGTAGGTAGTTCGAAGGCACCAACAAACTCCAGGCTTTCTCTTTTACCTTCTGCCTGAACTCTCCTGTAGCTTATAAAAACACCAAGTTCATCCGCCTTCCCTGATATGACCTGCTTTCTGGAGTTATGAGTGCCCATTCAGAAATCCCTCACAGTCTTTCAAAATCTTCTGGGAAATAAAGTGCTTAGAAAAACTGAACATGGTACAGTCTATTACTCACCAAGTCTTTGGTTTGCTCTTCCCTTGATATAATGCAAAAATTTACACTGAACTATCTTGGAAGGGCAAGCAATGGCTGGAGCAATGGCTAAACCAAAATGCTTTCTTGTGTGGTTCTGTTGACTAGCAAGATTAATAAAGGGTAGCAAAAGAGGTTGCTTTCCGATTCTTTCATTAGGGGCAATGAATGTAGAAATGGAATAATAGTCACTGTGGAAGGTAGGACTTGAAGCAATGGCTTCAAGTTACAAGAAAATTTTTCTGACAGTAAGACCTGTTAACAGTGGAACAGACTCCCATGAGAAGTGGTGGACTCTCCTTCCTTGGAGGTTTTTAAGCAGAGGTTGGATGGCCATCTGTCATGGATGCTTTAGCTGAGATTCCTGCATTGCAGGGGGTTGGACTAGATGACCCTTGGATCCCTTCCAACTCTTCCCTATGAATCTATGATTTACACAGAAACTAAGCAACAAACAAAAGATTTTTTTCCATTTGCAATTCTCTGCACTGTTCAGGAACAGAGCTGAACTGAACTTTCTCAAAAGAGATTTTTTTCTGAGAATGTTTCTGAGATTTTTCTTTTTTCACACACAGACCTTAAACAAGAAGTCCGCTTTTCAGAATTCTCTCCATTATTCTGCAGTGGCCATAATTTCCTTCACCTCACAATAGCCTGCAACAATATTAGGTCTGTGGGGGCATAGTTGTGGTTGTTGTTTAATCGTGCCCGACTCTTCGTGACCCCATGAACCAGAGCATGCCAGGCACTCCTGTCTTCCACTGTTAGTAGCTTCGAGAACACTGTCCAACCATCTCGTCCTCTGTCGTCCACTTCTCCTTGTGCCCTCAATCTTTCCCAACATCAGGGTCTTTTCCAGGGAGTCTTCTCATGAGGTGGCCAAAGTACTGGAGGCTCAGCTTCAGAATCTGTCCTTCCAGTGAGCACTCCGGGCTGATTTCCTTCAAAATGGATAGGTTTGATCTTCTTGCAGTCCATAGGACTCTCAAGAGTCTCCTCCAGCACCATAATTCAAAAGCATCAATTCTTCGGTGATCAACCTTCTTTATGGTCCAGCTCTCACTTCCATACATCACTACTGGGAAGACCATAGCTTTAACTATACAGACCTTTGTCAGCAAGGTGATGTCTCTGCTTTTTAAGATGCTGTCTAGGTTTGTCACTGCTTTTCTTTAAAAAGCACTTGTCACTTTCTTTTCTAAAAGCAGGCGTCTTTTAATTCCGTGACTGCTGTCACCATCTGCAGTGATCATGGAGCCCAAGGGGGCATAGAAGGAAGATGCAAAATGGTGGCTGGGTTGCCAAAGGAGTTGTTGCTACCACCACTTACAGCAGCAGCAAAAAACAAAAACCCTTAGGGAAAGGGGGGGGGGGAAGAACTGTGCTACTGCCACTGCAAAGGAGAACCTGGCAGCCCAGAAGTGTGAAGGTAGCACCAACAGGGTGGCTACGTCTGATTGGCTGAGACATAAAGCCATGGCTCAGGAGAGAGACTACATGGGAAAGCAGACACACAAGACAGCAAAAGAAGGGGCAAGTGAAAAAGAATTGAAATGACGAGAGGAGTCCTGAGCTTGCACACATGACATGAGTTTGCCCTGAGTGAGAGATTCACCAGTTTTCTCTGAGAAATAGTAGAAACTGGTGCTTTGTAAGAAAAAACAGTGGTTGCAAGAAAAACCGCTTTTTCTGGAAATTTTTGAGAAGCCATTTGTGCATAAAATAGATCTACTGTCCATCCACTGTCTATTTGTATTAGAATACTGAAGAGCAGAAGGGGAAAAAAATCCAGCAATCTAATTATCCAAAAGGGTAATATTATATTTTTTTGAAAGATCAGCTTGCACCTTGACAACACTTAGAAAAATAATTTAGGGAACACTTTTGCCATTCCCAGCACGTGTTCATTTTTCCCCATTATTTGCATGAAAGACCAAAAGGCTCCGGAGTAGCTCTCTGTTCTGCTGCATAAATAATACATACTTTAAACTCATTTATACAGATTAGTTTTCTCTTTCAGAAAGGTACAACACTAAGTGCTGCCCACACACTGTATAGGCCAGAACAGCTTCTCTAATATTTTATTTAATTAAGAGCTGCCATGGAAATTGGAAAGAGGCGAAACAAGTTAAATGACAGAGGCACCCTTAGGATGGGGGTAGCGTCGTCTATGAAGCTATCATAAATTTGATAAAATTCACAATGTGGTGCCTGTTTATACATTTATTATTTGACAGGCAAGGCTGCAATGGACATAACAATGGATGACTTTGCATTTAACTCATCAAAGCTATGATGACCTCACTGCCCTTGCTACATTTGAACATATTTCCTATAAATGTCAGTTTCACATGGGTATCTATTTCAACATCCAGATGGCTTACATCGGCTAGTATTTAAAATTTAAGATGGCTATACTGATGTCTTTTGCATCCTTAACATGAGCTGATTGGGTCTTTTTGTGGGGTTTTGTTCCCTTTTACCTTTCTTTCTTCGTTTTTCATTTTCTTGTTCTTTTCTTTAAGTTCGTATTTTTAAAAAATAAACACAAAACAGAGAGTTTACTTTATTTGGCGGGAGTGGGGAAGTGGGAGCAGCAAATCAACATTAATTGTGCAACCTTGATTTGCGGGTATGTGATTGAATCCCACCTGAAAATCATTGTTGTCCTTTGGCATTCTCAGTTATTCTCAATAAGCCTGGGTTCTTTTCGCATGTGGCTTCTAAGGGAATTCCGCTGTAATTTACACAAATAATGAGGTCCTTATTAGGAAGTGTTAGCAATTTCCTGCCTAGGTAGGCTTTTAATTAGCAGCGTTGTATGGAAATTGTTTCTTTTCTACCAATAGGAGTGGCACTAGAAAAGCAAAGTGTTCTGAGCATTATGAGAAAATGACGTAAAAAGGAAACAGTTTAAGATAAGCAGGTAAAGGAAGAAGCTATTTAAAATACTTTAGACACAACAAAAGGCAAAGTTTTGCATATTCAGTGTTGTAAGTGAAATAATAAGATACCTGAAAGAAAATTCTGAAGCATGGTTTATTAAGCTGGTGTTCTGAGCTTTCAATACTGTTATATCATATTTAACTCTCTTGGGTGCTGTTAAGTATTGTCAGCCAACAAACCATAATTTCAT
This sequence comes from Darevskia mixta, assembly GCA_034641385.1. NCBI lineage: Eukaryota > Metazoa > Chordata > Lepidosauria > Squamata > Lacertidae > Darevskia > Darevskia mixta. Next base: position 16,199,738 of record JAWWNH010000030.1, read on the forward strand.
GCTTGAGTGGACTAATTCAAGTCTACGCTTCCTGCTTCTTTGTAAATACAACAGCATTATACCACTATAGTCGACGGAGAAACAAAATAAAGCAAGCAAGCTTTTGATGTAAAAAAATTCTTCTTTTGGAAAGCAATAAACTATGTTGTTAAATGGATGCCTCAATTGGACTTAGACCTTCTTCCAATACCTTAAATGTATTTATTTTCATTTGTACTCAAAGCCATTTCATGTGCACTGTGTAATTATTATAATTTATAAGACATTATTCATTCATCACCTAGAGCATGTGGGAGTTTTGTATACTACTTCTTTTTAATTTCTGTGCTAGGCATTATTTTCTCTCCCATTTAGTTTGAAGTTGTTCAATTAGTTTGGTTTATTTGTATTGTTTTATACAAATGTATAGACATTTTTGTATTTATTTATTGATATTTTTATTTTGAATATTATAATTCATAAATATTATTATAAATATTGATGTTATCTATTTATAATTGTTTCATATATATATATGTATAGCTACTTCAGGCACAATTTTATAGAAAAGAAATAAACAATCATTTGTTCCTCAGAATACAGATTATTTTTTCCAAGATATGTGGATAATTTTGGCATTTTTGGGGGGTTATTCACAGTGGGGAAGCAGAAACTGCCTTTGGAAATTGGAGAAAGGAAGGAGATATTTAGGAGAAACTTATGGGATTGCTGGGGTTTGGTGCATACCTTAACATGGCTACAAGATAGCTGAGTGGATATGTCTTTGCTTGCTCTGTATAGCTTTAATTAAGATTTAAACAAAAGAGCTAAATAACACCTTTAAAGAACACCACAGCTAGTAGGAAACACATTAATAAAGACTCAATCAGCCAATCATAACTAAGGCAGCAATCCTATGCACCCATCCAAATAAACCTGCATAGATTAAGTTGTGCATACTATTTAAATCAATGGAACGACTTAATTTATATGAAATATAATTATTAGAGAAACATATTATTATTTAAACAATTTATATACCGCTTAACTATAATTGTCTCTAACAGTTGTACAGAAAATATAAGGCAGGTAAAAGGCAAAAAATGGTAAGAACTATAAAATCAGACCACAATTAAAATGCCTGTTGGAATAAAAGAAAGTCTTCCAGTAGGTGCTGGAAGTTCAGCAAGGAGGGCATTTGTCTGTCCTCAACTGCAAGGGATTTCCGTAAAATAAGGCCCACAATACTGAACACATGGCTCATGGTGGTTCCAAGCCATGGGGAGCTGTTAACAGTGACTCCCTTGAAGACCTCCATAACTGGGCAGGGATACTGTATGGATTAGGTGATGCTTGAGGACCCAAGTTGTTAAGGCCTATGTAAATTAATACAAAAACCTTGAACCTGGTCTGGTAGCTCATGAACAGCCAGTCCAAGTTTTTGAAGACCAGAGATACATTCTAGTGATAGTCTGCCCCCATCAACTGTCTGCATTTTGCACCGGCTGCAGCCTCTGAGGCCCAAGAGTAGCTCCACATAGAGCACATTGCAGTAATCGAGCCTTGAGGTTACCAATGCATGACTTGTCATGGCCTGACTATCGCTGCCTGAGAAGGGCTGTAGTTGATGTACCAGCCCTAGCTGCTAAAAGGCACTCCTGCATTGCTGGGGAAACCCAGCCAGATGGGTGGGGTATAAATATAAATTATTATTATTATTATTATTATTATTATTATTATTATTATTATTATACTTTAACAGTGCTGTAATATTATTTTGCTCAAGAAAATAGAAGTTTGTGACTGTATTTTTTGGTAAATCTTGATGTAACTTTTCTGCAGGGCCAGAAAAATAAATTGTGTGAAAGTGTATTCATCATAACATAGTTCATATCGTCAGGAAGTAATAATGAAGGCTCAGTTGTCCTTTCCCACCTGCGCTGTGCCTTCAAGGCCTATTCTTTGCTTGGAGTGTAGAATTTATTTAGAATCCTATAAAGTTTTCTCCATGTGAACCTTTACTTACTACTTCAAAGGCTGAAGCACGCATAGTGCTATGAAATCTTTAAAGGAGAAAGATCATGAAATGTCACTGTGGTGCCTCTGTGAGGAGCAAAGCAAAAGCCTTCTCTTAGACAACATTCGCTTTAGGAAGAGCTTAATTTTGATGCTATTTCATATAGTCTTAAAAGGGAAGACATTAGAGGAAGAAGAATCCTATTAGATTACGCCAGACTTGATCTGTTCAAGTAATTGTCTACTGCTGTATAAAATCTACATTTAAATGCATAAATCCCTGTTTCCCTTGGAAGATTTTAACACAATTTATCCCACTAGCCCAGCTGAAAGATTTCCTTCCAATTAAATTTGAATGTTGACTTTTAAAATTACTTTCCCTTCTTCTTAGGTATTTCACCCGGTAGCGTTCCAGTGATTTCTCTCTTCCTATTGTCATCCCCGCATTCCTGTAGATCGGAGTGGGGAGCCTTTTTCAGCTCAAGGCTTGCATTTCCTCAAGTGGTAGGTAGAGCTGGAGTCAAATAGATGTGGCTTTTAATTTGGAACAGTGGGCTATATATTCCAGACATACAAAAGCCAGAGGTTTACACACACACACACACACACACACGCACACGCACACGCACACGCACACGCACACGCAGTTTCTCTTGATCCTTCATCCAGGCAATTAATTGGCATTTTCACAGATCAGGGACACATTCCAGCCAGTCTAAACACTTGAGGATGGTATGCAGAAATGCCAGTGAGCAGGCCCTGTTACACCCCTCCCCAAGCGGGGAACTGATCCATGTCCCAGACTTTCTGAGGAGCCCAAGGACTCACTGGTAACCCTCCCCTTCAGGACTCTGGCCAAATGTCTGTGGGCAGGAAAGTGCTGTTGCTGTGCCATCAGAGACCAGCAATTAAAAAGGAATGTGAATTCAGTGGGGTAATGCTACCAGCTGATTGGATGCAGTTAGGATGGATGGGTACAGGTTGTTTCCTCTTTGCTGAGGCAATGAAGGGAATGCTTGAAATTTCAGCTGAGTAAGGACACTGAGATCTGCTCTTCTCTTTCACCTCTCCACACCATGGCAACCTTCCTTTTAAGACCCCAGCCTTTTTCACAGCTGGGTTGACATCTTCATCAAACTATCTTCTACTACTCCAAGGTCTTGTTCCTGGAGCCCAAGAGCATATACGTGAAATACTGTAAAGATTTTTTTGTTGTTGCCCCAACATGCATCACTTTACACTTGTTTACACTGAATTTCATTTGCCACTTTACTACCCATTCACTTAGTTTGAAGTGGTCCCTTGGGAGCTCTTTGTTGCAATGACCATGAACAATTTGGTACCATCAGCAAACATGGCCACCTCATGGCTCACTCCTAACTATTGATGGTTTATGAGTTAAAAAGCACTCGTTGGGGCACTCAACTTTCTACCCTCTCCATTCAGACAACTGTCCATTTATTCCTACTCTTTGCTTCCTGCAACTTAACCAATTTCTGATCCACAAAAGGACCTCTTCTCTTATTCCTCGACTGCTAAGATTACTCAGGAGTCTTTGATGAGGTATTTTGCTGAAAGCTTTTTGAAAGTCCAAATGCACTATGTCAACCAGATGGTTTCTATCTATATGCTTGTTGAGACTCTCAAAGAAATCTAGGTTCATGAGACAGGACTTGCCCTTGCAGAAGCCATGCTGGTTCGGCTTCACAGAGGCTTGTTCTTCTATATACTTGGTTATTTCAACTTTAATACTTTCCACCAGTTTTCTGGGGACAGATGTTCAGCTAATGCACACTGGATTTAAATTGGTTATCCAGAATATATTTTATAGAGCAGCAACTGGAAGCCCTGAATAAAAAGTGCTCTCTTAAATAGTGTCATTTCCCCCCTCTCCAACCCAAAATTGAAGCATCTGTGGCAATGGGAGATGAAAGCAGGCTATTCTGAAGGCTGGAGCATGTGCCGTTGCATGACCCCGTTTCTTTGTCATAACGGCCTTGCAGCAAATTGAGCAAAATTATGCTTAGACAGCTTCTTGATGTCCTTGATGTCTCATAATTCTGCCCATTTCATTTCTTTCACCAGTCTTACAAATGTGCACTTCATGTGGCTTAGTCACATTTCAATTGCCTTTGTTCAACATTTTTGTTATTGCTGTTACATTGGTCTGTACCTGCATGCATGTCCTATTCCTCATGAGGCTATTTTTCCATTCAAGGCAGAATAATATTACTATCAGTTGCAAAGTCTGTAAAGTGGTTTTAAAGTGGATCTTACTTCAAAGCTGCTGAGACTGAAATTAGAGGAGCCATCATTTCCCACTCCTGAATTGTTGATAAACCATCTTCTGTCTCTTTCGAAGTAGTTGTCCATAGGATGACAGTGACAGCCTGTGATAAAGGGCAGATTCAGCTCAAGATCATAAGAAGAAATTCCCTTTGATTGTCAGCTCTTCCTCCACTGGAATGCAAGAGCTTTGCTTTCAGTGAGCAAAGTAAAGGATTTTTTCTCTCTCCCGCAAGCTACAGTGCAAAACATATCTTCTGCAGACAGTGCTTATGCTTCCCCCCCATTCAAAGACCAAGAAGTCATGCCACCTACCTCTTCTCTATCGGATGTGGTTTCTGCTACAACATGACCCTTCCCTTCCTTGCACCATCCTCTGTACTCTTCTCATAAAGCCTTGTCCTCTCCCTTCACATGTCTTTCTCAATGACAGCATCTTTATAAGATAGCTACTGGGCTCTACCAGTCTTCCACTGGAGTTCTGCACAGTAAACAGCACATCAAATGTGACAGGGAGATGCCTATCCCTCAAACACAGTCAGGAAGATGTTCTTGGGAGCTGTATTTGTCTGTGGTTATGCTTAGTGAGGGACATGGGTGGCGCTTGGGACGCGGGTGGCGCCGGGACGCTGGTGGCGCTGGGACGCGGGTGGCGCTTGGGATGTGGGTGGCGCTGTGGGTTAAACCACAGAGCCTAGGGCGTGCCGATCAGAAGGTCAGCGGTTCGAATCCCTGCAACAGGGTGAGCGCCCATTGCTTGGTCCCTGCTCCTGTCAACCTGGCCGTTCGAATGGATGTCAAAGTGCAAGTAGATAAATAGGTACCGCTGCAGCGGGAAGGTAAACGGTGTTTCCGTGCGTTGCTCTGGTTCACCAGAAGCGGCTTTGTCATGCTGGCCACATGCCCTGGAAGCTGTATGCCGGCTCCCTCGGCCAATAATGCGAGATTAGCGCCACAACCCCAGAGTCAGTCACGACTGGACCTAATGGTCAGGGGTCCCTTTACCTTTACCTTTATGCTTAGTGATGCTATACTCCATGGGTAGGCAAACTAAGGCCCGGGGGCCGGATGCGGCCCAATTGCCTTTTCAATCCGGCCCGCAGACGGTCCAGGAATCAGCGTGTTTTTACATGAGTAGAATGTGTCCTTTTATTTAAAATGCATCTCTGGGTTATTTGTGGGGCCTGCCTGGTGTTTTTACATGTGTAGAATGTGTGCTTTTATTTAAAATGCATCTCTGGGTTATTTGTGGGGGCATAGGAATTCGTTCATTTTTTATTTTTTTCCAAAATATAGTCCAGCCCCCCACAAGGTCTGAGGGACAGTGGACCGGCCCCCTGCTGAAAAAGTTTGCTGACCCCTGCTATACTCCCTCATTTGTTTAATGTATGAAATCCCATTTGAAGCCTAGTGAAAGATGCTACCTAAATGTGAAAAAGACCTCAGATTAGACAAATTAATGGTAGGATATTTAGCATTTCCCCCCTAGACTTTCATGAGAGTTCATTTAGCATTTCCCCCCTAGACATTCATGAGAACTTGGCTGTTCTCTTAGACTACAAAAGCAGTGACATATGGCAGGCTGAAAGAAAAAACCCAAGGAAATAATGATAGCAAGATCTATCAGGATGCAGAGGTTTAGGATCCAGTGGCTCTCTGGTTGAGATGAAGGTTCCTGGAGCAGCTGGGCTTCATTGGATTAATTCCCGCATCCTCATAGCAAGGTATATATGGTATGAGTGGGACCTTCAACAAAATGTTGTGTGGAGTGCTCCTGTTTAGTGTTCCAGCCAGCCATACCCTCCTGTATGATAGTCCATCCCATTTATCCTCCCATCCAGTTTTCCATCCCCCTGCAACAGTAAGTAGGTTTGCAACCTGTGGCTGCTGAGTATATTCAGTACTCATTGCACTGGGTTTTTTCTGGGGTAGTAGTGGTTCTTTTAAGTGGTTCTTAAAAATCTTTTAAGAGTTTTTTTTAATTACTTCTGCAAGTCTCAGGGTTCCTACAAGCCTGTTGATACCTTCTTCTTGTGCGTGGGTATTGTTGCTTTGGCTACGTAAGCAACCACCCTTGTGTCTGAACATTGGAAATGGAATGACTGAAGCTCTGCCCACTGGGAGGTGTCCTATAAACTCTTATCATCATCTGAGTCTGCAGAGGGATAACTAGTCCAGCACCTTCCCTTTCCCATCCAAGAAAGGACCATACCCTCTCTGTCTCTTTATGGATCAACTGAGGTCCAGTTTTCAGTGAAGTAGAAAGTCCATGTCTGGGCAATAGCTCTTCAGTTTTCAAAAGGGGGTTCCAGGACTGAATACACCCTCCATACAGAAAACAGCATGAAGTGGTACAAGGCTAGGTTTACTGCCCAGTGAGAACTTGCCCCTGCACAATACAAACCACAGTAAAACATAAGCAACGAAGATGGCACTTACTTGGGAAATAGTTCACTATGTCTTGTGAAAGAGAGGGAAGCATTATGCTGCCAATGAAGGAATAACCACCCAAAGTCATAATCAATCTGGCCTATAGGTGGATACATGAACACTTTCCAAACCTAAATATGGAGATCCATCAGACCCCGAGCATTAGCAATCTTACTGACTACATTGTTTGACCAACTCAATATGCTCTTAGTGATGCATGATCAATACATTACTTGATGCTTTTGAATTCTGTAGCTGAACTTGCAAATGGAAGGACAAACAGATTGCAGAAACATCTCATTGAGATAATTGGTCTGTCTCTAAGGAATTAGAACATCTTTCAGAGAGAGAGAGAGATTCAGCATGTGAAAATGCTTAGATTTGTCAGACCTTACCAGAGCAGCTTGAACTGTTCATTTCTTCAGAGGTTTGAGCATATAGCTGCCGGCAGGAATAATATGTAAAAATGCTACTTTAAAATGAAAATACATTTGTACGATAATTGCAGGGCAGCAGTTGCGGTAAGTGAGAATGCCAGAGAAAGATTACTGTTTATGACAGAAGGGAGAAATAACTTCTTAAAATGTAGAATTGCTTTCATTTCAAAAGTCGTTTCCAAATTCTTTTCAAACATACCGTACAGTAAATGACTTTTGTTTGAAGCACAGAACACCACAAATCAACTGGTCGACAAAAGGGCCTGTCAAAAAATGCATTACCCAGGTTTGCAGCTTAATCCAGGCATGTGACTTCCTTCTGCTCATTTTAAGCATTGCTTGGAAGAAGAAGCTAGAACACCCCCCCAAGAACAATCAATTAAGCATTTATATTAGACATTCAACTGCCCCTTCTCCAACTCTTATCCATTCCTCATTCATTCCTCTTCTAAATTTTTACTTCATTTGACATTTGCCTAAAGTATGGACTTGCTCACTGCTCTTAACTCTTCCTATACATCTAACACTTTTCCTCTTCTCCCTGTTTCCTGTTTCCTGTTTCTCAGGCATACCCCGCTGCCTTGTCTCCTTCCCTCACAAAATGTAGTATTTTATTTAATTATAAGAATATTGATTAACCACCAGCTCGTAAGATAATAATGCTATGTACGATAAAATCCTTAAAACACCATTAAATGAGAAAATCATACGGTACAGAATAAATGACCATCACTGAATTAAATCAATTCTTTAGAAATACTCGGGGCGGGAGAAAGGAAACGTTTTCAGCAGCTGATGAAATATCAGAATTGCAGGTGCCTTTCTGATTTAAATAGTACTAGTTCAGTTGGGCTGTAAGTCAGGATGGAGGATGGGCAGATTGGGAAACACTTTGTAACCCTTTCCTTTTAATATCTCAAAAGCCATCTCACTAAGCTGTCTTTTCACCTGTGGGGGAAAAGAAGAAGCTGGGCTACCGTGTATTTTCGGCTGGGAATGGAAAGTACAGTGTTCTGTATGTTTCCCCCCACCAAACAAAAGAAGAAGAAGAAGAGTTTGGATTTGATATCTGGCTTTATCATTACCCGAAGGAGTCTCAAAGCGGCTAACATTCTCCTTTCCCTTCCTCCCTCACAACAAACACTCTGTGAGGTGAGTGGGACTGAGAGACTTCAAAGAAGTGTGACTAGCCCAAGGTCACCCAGCAGCTGCATGTGGAGGAGCGGAGACGCGAACCCGGTTCCCCAGATTACGAGTCCGCCACTCTTAACCACTACACCACACTGGCTCCAAAAATTAAACTTGGAGTTGGAAGAGAGAGCCTTAAGCTGCCTCCATGGCCAACCTTCCTTCATATTGACTCAGGCAATTTTTTAAAAAAGTCGATAGAAGTAAATAATTCCACCCAACGTATAGTTTGAGGTTCACTTTCTACCCTCATTTCCCCCTCTTTTCCTGCATCTATTGGTGTACAGTATATTGTTTATAACCTTTAAGATATCCACAGTCACAAACTTTTCCTTCTGAAGAAGAAATGGCATCAGCATGTTTCTAAAGCCTGCTCTGATGCCACTTGCCATTAATTTTTAAACACCTTTTCCCTTTATACTGCAGTGCAAATTGAATTTTTAGCTGCGCCTGGGAAAAAAATGGTAGAACACTATATTTGAAATCTTATTTACTCACAGTTTTCATATGAGTATCTTTCCATATCATGGCTTCAATAACGGATTTTCAAAGGGGAAAGTAATTATCTACTGTGGGAAGCAATAAAAGTTAGAGCTGCCTGTAAAAAAAAAAAATCTGTTGAGGATATATTTGATTTGAAAGGAGTAGACAACATGGTGCCTTCCAGATGTTGTTGGACTCCAGTTCCCATCAGCTGTAGTCAAGATGACCACTGGTCAGGAATGATGGGTGTTCAATCCCTATTCCACTGATGGAAGGCCATGGGATACCAAATGGTTACAACCTGTTATTCAGGTCCCCCCCCAGAAAGTCACCTTGTGGACTTGTATCGGTAAAAATTTAAAAAGCAGGATAGTAAGTGTCACAAGTAAATAAATAACTATTTTATTTCCAAGAGTTTCAGAATTATTGTTGGCACCTGTCTGTCTCGAGAGACAATGGAATCATCATTTGTCATAAACACCGAATATGCCTTTATTGAGGTAAGGTGTACTGAGAATTGTTCAATCTCAGTCTCTAGAAATGTTTTAAAACAGAGTTTCTCTATCTCAGGACTTTCCTTGAACTCCCTGCCACTATTTCCCCCCAGTAGCAACAATATGATTCAATTTCACACTGTACTTAAAAAATTAAAGGAAATTCCAGTTGCCTTGCTAAATTTATCTAAATTATTTTCACCTTTAATGAATTTTTTTTTTTGCATAAATCATTAATACTAACATGATAAAAGGATACTTGTGGTCGAAACCATACCATATTCTGAAGAGCCAAGCGCTTTCTGCTTTGGTTGTGTTTCTTTCCAGGTTATTTGCAGCCTGCAATAATATATATATATATATTTAAAGCTTTTTTTGAAAAACACCTGCAGATGTTTTGCAAGCAGCAGCTAAACTAAATTAAAAATGTAAGCCATTTTAAACACATTTCAGTTCACCATTTATATATCAAACTAAGCAGATTAACTATTAAGAAGGGCTCAGAAACAGATTTTTTTTTTTTTTAAAAAAAACAGCAACTAAAATTGCTTACTATTATGAGACCAGCTACCACTTAGGTTGCAATCCTGACCTCACTTACCTGGGAGTAAGACCCATTGAATTCAATATGACTTACTTCTGAGTAGACATCGTTAGGATTGTAACTGTTAGTTACAAAGTATACTTATATCCCACTCCCCAGCATGGAATTGAATGATTCATTCTTGCAGTTCCCAGGGAGTTCTTCCATTCAGGTACTGAGCAAATCCAGATCTGTTTAACTTCACCAGCCACCTTGGGAAGGGGCATGGTTCAGTGGTAGAGCATCTGCTTTGCACGCAGAAGGTCCCAGGTTCAATCCCTTGAGTCTCAAGGTAGGGCTAGGAGAAAACTCTGTCTGAAATCCTGGAGAGCAGCTGCCAGCCAGTGTAGATCAGGTAATAATCAGATGTTATTGAGCTAGAGGACCAGTGGTCTGACTCTGTATAAGGCACCTTCCTGTGTGCAGCTCCCATCAATTTAATTGGGATCTATCTGCAGGAGAACTGTCTGGAGGCTTGTGGCTAAAGTTTGGGTGTTATGAATCAATAGTAGACTAACAGTGAAATCCTATCTCTTGAGTTGCACCTGCTCAGAATGCAAGTGTTGGGCTGCCATATTTCAAAAAGTGAAAATCCAGACAGAAAAGTTGTTGAGCTTTTAAAAAGGAAATATACACTTACGACATGGGGGTTGCCATATGTCCGAATCCCAGCTATGTCCGGGAAATTACAGACATAAGGCACAAAGGGAGCACTTTCCACAAATGTTCCCTAGCCGTAGAGGAGAGGATGGTAAAAGCACAGAGGAATACCACACCAACCATCATGAGAACCAACCATCGTGACTAGTATCTATTGATGTTTTATTGACCTTATTGTAGTTTGTTAGTTGTATGTTTCAATGAGCAGTCTGTAATCATTTAAATAATTAAATAAAGAGCTGTTACTGATAGCCTTATCTTCTATGAATTTGGCTGTTCCCAAGGCCTAGGGTTGCCATATGTCTGTATTTTCCCGGATATATCTGGAATACTGCATTTGGAAGCAGAGTCCGGGTGGAAATCACTGAAATGTCTTGGAAAATCTGGATGTACCTATGTTGGCAGTGTTGTTTTTGGTGATTTTCCTTAAAAACATCTCAAAGCTCAACAACTTTGCTCAGGTATGGCAATCCTACCAATGCCAGCATAGTGAGACTACTAGACTGGCCTATAAACTAAATTTAACTTCTTCTTTTTGTTTACCCATCTTCTCCTGCAGTGATGTAGGATTTTAATCTTTGGGTATGGATCTGTTTTTGAGCAAATTGGATCATGCACCATATTTTTCTTTGCTGCATCAGTACTCACATAGAATAACTCAGCATTTATTTTTATTAATGATTCATTTTTTTTTAAAAAAAAAAAAGCTGTTGTGGGACACTGTATTCTGTGATCAATAAAAACAGTATTTCTTCTCCATTGCTGCAGTGGGAATACTTTCCATTTTGCTCCTGCCAAGCTTAGATGTCATTTGGTTTTATTTCATTTTATTTTTGTTTATAGCTTACAAAAAGGTCATTGCTACAGGGATCATAATCTTCCAATAATTATGACATGTCTCCTTCCTGCTGTCCACCTTCTCCTGCCGTGTGAGAAAACTAACACTGGAATTAGTTTCTAAGATTTTATTCATTGATTTCAAATGCACCCTGTTGTTTTACAAGATGACTGGGGAGCATTGTGCACCCCGTGGAAATGTCTCTACAGCTCTGAATGATATACTAACACATACAGCTCAGTTGGTTAGAGTGTGGTACTACTGATAAATGCCAAGATTGCAGGTTTGATCCCAGTATGGAAGAAGAAGAGTTTGGATTTGATATCCTGCTTTATCACTATCCGAAGGAGTCTCAAAGTGGCTAACATTCTCCTTTCCCTTCCTCCCCCACAACAAACACTCTGTGAGGTGAGTGGGGCTGAGAGACTTCAGAGAAGTGTGACTAGCCCAAGGTCACCCAGCAGCTGCATGTGGAGGAGTGGAGACACGAACCCGGTTCACCAGATTATGAGTCTACCGCTCTTAACCACTACACCACACTGGCACGGGAACAGCTGCATAGTCCTGACTAGATGATCCTCAAGGTTCCTCCCAACTCTACAATTCTATGATTCTATATATACCGGTAATCCTGAACAAAGTGGCCAGTTGTTGTTGGAGATGTCTCCTGTTCTGCACTGCATCCCCTAGCCCCCCTTCCTGTACATAGGAAGCATCTAGAATATGTATGTATTAATGAATAAAGCATTTGTTTATTCATTTAGTGTCTGTCTGCTGCCATGTGAAGTTCTCTGTATAGGAGTTCTTTGAGTTTTCCAAGAAATATTGGTCAGATGTGATTCAATACCATCTCAAATGGGACACTTTCCTGGAGGTGTGAGTATATCATACACAGTGTCCCAAAACTTATTTTGGGATGCACACCCCAAATTCCTTATTATTTTGGCTATTATATTATATTCTTGTATTATATTGACTATTCTTGGAACACCCCAAACCATATAGGGTTGTATTCAACACTACTGCTCCACATGTGTCACTGTGCAACAGAATGTCCTCTTCCTCTCCCATGTAGTCCCCTGAGCATCTGCAAAATCTGCTCTAGAGAGTTTGGGGACGACGACGACCAGTTTTAATAGAATAAAGGAGTTTAAAATACCAAATAATCTTCATTAAGTTAGCCAGCTCTCCCCTGGGACTTGACAAGAGGCCCAGAGTGTTCTTCCAAAACACCTGAACAAAATATGTACTATAAAAAGTCTCTCTGAGGAGATGCACTTATGAGCCAAATGAATGGCTCTTACAAAATATACTTGTTTATCGTAAGGAAGAAATTAGATTTCAATTTTTCCTAACAGCAACAACACCAGAGTTCTATAAGAGAGCATGTAAAGGTAAAGGTAAAGGGACCCCTGACCATTAGGTCCAGTCGTGTCCGACTCTGGGGTTGCGGCGCTCATCTCGCATTATTGGCCGAGGGAGCCGGCGTACAGCTTCCGGGTCATGTGGAAAGCGTGACTAAGCCGCTTCTGGTGAACCAGAGCAGTGCACAGAAACACCGTTTACCTTCCCGCTGCAGCGGTCCCTATTTATCTACTTGCACTTTGACGTGCTTTCGAACTGCTAGGTTGGCAGGAGCAGGGACCAAGCAACGGGAGCTCACCCCGTCGCGGGGATCGAACCGCCAGCCTTCTGATCGGCAAGGCCTAGGCTCTGTGGTTTAATCCACAGTGCCACCTGGGTTCCAAGAGAGCATGTAGCCCTTCCTAATATCCACAGAAACTACATTTATATGAATCTGTTTGGCAATGAAATCCTCACCAGAGGTCCTTCTCCATGCGCTCTACCTTTGGACGGTAGCAGGCTGTGGGATTGTGCAGCCAGGGTGAGATTGGTCGCCTGCCTTCTAAACACTGAGCATTGCTGCCAGTTTCAGTGGAGGGGGGTAGGTTGAGATGTAGTGCAGGTACAGCAGCAGGAGCATCGGATTGACTCTACACCTATACCTGCACCATGCCTTGCTCCCCATTCTCTCTCTCAAGAACAAGCAGCAGTACTTGGTGTTCAGAAGGCAGGTGAGCAGCAATGAGCCATCTGCACTGCCTCACTGACCACTACTGTATTTGGGGATAAGGCAGGTGACTATCAGACAGGGTGGGCAGTATCCAATACACACATTGTATCAGCACAAGGATTTCCACTTGCACGACAGAACTTTCCCCTTCACTCCTTACATAAACCCTGCACTTTCCCCATCTCCACTGGACTCCCTGGGGACATGGGGAGAGAAGAGGGAGAGGACGTTCCATTGTGCAGCCAAATGTCCTTGCACTGAAGGAATGAGCTAGTTGAATGCTGCCCAGATTCACTGGATCTCCCCTATACCTTCTATCCTATAGCGGTGGGCTCCACACTCTACCTTGGTGCTGAACCCCGACACTAGGCCTGGGTGGTGCCACAAACACATCGCTAGACATATTTACCTGGTACCATCATCATTATTTTCAGAAAGCAGGCTGAATTTGTTAGTTAAGATTTAAATGGTGATTAGGATTTATTTATTTTTGGCTGTGATTTCTATTTTTTATTTTTATTATCACTGCTTTAAGATTTCATGAATACTGTTGCTATTTGCAACCTTTTCTAGTTGTATCTGCAAGCTTGAGGTCTTTTATGGCGGGCAGGCAGGAAATAATTCTTTCTTTTTTTTAATTAACTAAATAAATGAGGAAACTTAATGATAACCTTTCCCCCGCTGGTGTACATCAAGGCTAGCTTTGTATTCTAAACATGCTTGAAACACAGCGAAGTGGCTGCATTCAATTATTCCTGAACATTATTGATGGTCTCACAATATTGCATTATGAAAGACTATTAGTGGATGAGTGGAAATAAATGAGCTACGAGTCCATCGTAGGGCAAGTGATAAATGCACTGGGAAGTGACAGATCTGACGTGGCACAAAAAGTTGTGAATGCTTCGCTAAGGATAATGTAATGTAAACAGCAGTAGTTGACTGGTTGGTGCAGGTAGGTTGCGTGTCTGCATTGCTGCCATTTACTAAGAGAAGGGGTGAGACATGGGGAGCTCAGCATGCTGTGGGCGCAGTGCAGGAGCATCAAATTGACTCCACTGCCATGGCCACACCATGCAGAGCTTCCAGTACCCCCACTCTCTGCAAGAAGCTGTGACACTCAGTGTCAGGAATCCAGGTGCACAACCCTGCCCTGCCAGCAGTGTCCCGCCAACCACTGCTGAGTTTAACCATGCCAATGTGAGTCCAGGGGACTGTTGTTGACTGCATACTATAAGCCAGAAGTCCCCACTTCAAGAGAAGGCTCTTGTCACCTTTCTTCTCTCAAAATTGAAAGCGACTAAGCAATAGTTTGGAAACACCCACAACTTTTACAAAGGCACTTCTAGAATCTGTGGAGCGAGGAACCTGCAACCTTTCAGATGTGGGATTCCAACTCCTATCAACTTCTGTCAGCATGGCCAAAGGTTGGAGATGAGGAGAGCTGTAGTCCAGCAACATCTGGAAGGCCATTGGTTCCCCACCCCTGCTTTAGAGACTAGCAGCATGATGATATGGTACCCATGCAAGTGGCACAATGGGCTGATACAGGGAAAAGAAAGTCTGTGCATCTTACACATCTCTATCTAGCACTTCCTCTTAATGTGATGCAAGTTATCCATGTTGCCTTGCACAGATGAAGGGGGCCAGATGAAGAAAAGGAAAGGGGGCAAACATGGTTCTGTTGAGTTCTGTGGGTATCTTCCACATGTGAGTACTGCCGACATCATAGGCTTGGATTATGTCTTAGCACATGAAGTGGACAGTTGAGTTGGAATGGTGAAGATGCAAGAAACTGCTATGCAAAATGAGATTTGCAGAAATGATTGAACACGTGCTAAAAATTAGGGATTGACTCTACATGCTCAACCCTGCCAGGAACTGCTCAGTTCTCAGAATAGAGTCCACAGACTCCAGAAGAGACAGATGGTATTAAAATATATTCAGACAGTTATGTTAAAATGGCAAATGCACATTTACAATATCCTGACCTAGACTTGGTCCCCGAAGTTCAGAATCTGAATAATATATAATTCCCTGATTTATTCCTGGGGATTAAACTATTTTCTGAAGTGCTTCTATTATGAAAAATGCATCAGATTACAAATGACATTCATTATACCAAAACATAAAGTCTGCTATTCTCCAACATATATTCATGTTCATTGGAAACTCCTCATCAAACTGTATTTAATTTTACAGTCTGAGAGTCAACAGAATGCAAGAAGTTCACGTCGGAATATTGTGATTTTGGGGGCTAAAGTGGTCATTTCCCTTGGGGTTCCTGGAAGTTACACCAGATATATATATATTTTTAAGTCCGTGAAGCACATGTGTTTGAACATAGATCCCTTTCAAATGTTTCTATTTTAGATAGCAACTTGCCTGAGTAGCAGTTTCTGTCTTCAGATCCTCATCTGGATCGACACCCACCCTGTTAAAAAAAAAAAGCAAGCAAGCAAATGGTGAATGCAGGAAAACAGACTAATTGTGAAGCAACTGCTTCTCTGTAAGAGACTAGATAATATGAAAACAACCTAAAACTAGCAAAATGTTGAGATACAAAATTTTCAGGAGATGTGTCCTCCCAGTCACCTATAATTACATTGCAGATTACTGTACATTGCTATTGAAATGGATGTCAGTCAACAAGAGTGCAAAACAAGGGCCCGGCATACCTAGGCTTTGGTGTTTTCTTGCTCCGATGGTCATAATATCAGGCTGCTTTATAAAGTAAATGATTCCATGAGTCTGAACATGATTGCTTCTGGATAACATTCCTTTGGTGCATCAATGTTTTGACGCGTTCAGTCCTCTTTACTTAGACATGCACTAAGATATTTTGGTGCCTGAGGCAGACGATCGAAAGGGCATCTCCCATGTGGGTAAAACATGTGATAATAAAGTTAAAAATTAATAAATGATGATATATTAAATCAGGGGTGGCCAACTCCCAAGAGACTGCGATCTACTCACAGAGTTAAAAACTGGCAGTGATCTACCCACTTTTTGGGGGTTCAAAGTTGTTGAGCTTTTTTTAGGAAGGAGGAAGGCCCATTTTGGGAGGGTTCGGGTCAAAGTTGTTGAGTTTTTTTTAAGGGGAGCCATAGTTGTTCAGCTTCTTTGGGGGGAGCCAATGATCTACCAGTGATCTGCCGGTAGATCATGATCTACCTGTTGGACATGCCTGTACTAAATGATGGCTGTACAATAAAAAATCTGGTACCCGATCTGGTAGCCTCATCTTATTTAATAGTAGGACCAGCAAGGTCTTTACTAAATAATCTGTTACCCTCATGGCCACTGCTTGGATAAGGTGTGTGTGTGCTGGAAAAAAACCCCTGAATGCACTAATGGACCATTTGACGCTGTAAGGCTTTTGGGTAAGGCAGCCTTGGGTACTGAGCGTACCCAGTCAGACATGGTGGAACAAGGATTTATTTTTTACTTTTGCCTAGATCCTTGTTAGACAAACTCTCCACAAGCATACTTCTTGTTCGTATCATTATGCCACAGTGGATCCCGCAGATATAGTCTGCTGCACCTTTGGAAGAACCGATACTTCAATTCATTTGAGAGGTCCAACCTGCTTAACGACTGGGGTTGGTGGGGTGGAGTTCAGATGATGTCTCATCTTTCTAGGAATGCATGAGGGGAATCATGGGGCCATACTTGCTAGCCCCATACATTGGTATGTTCACAGAGCCGCTTCACATAGAGATCAAAGGTGTGGCTGGTGGATTGTGTGGATGGTATGCAAAGTTTTGGCAGGGCCTGTTTCTGCTGCATGTGACTGTAGTCTTCCTGCCAATGAATGACAGCTGTTTGCATAAACACCTTTATATTATGCCATGAAGAAATCTGAGTAACAGAAACATCAAAGTTCTTAAGAGAGCTAAATACCCAGAGCAGAACTAAAACAACATATAGTTAAAGTTCTATATGCTTAACTGGACTTTTACAAAGCCTTTTACTATGCAGTACACAATGCATACTGAATAAATACACAAGCATATACAGCAGAACATGATGCATGGACATTTTCTTTAGTCAAATGCCATGGATAATTTGGGAGAGGAAGGCATGATGTTACTGCTAAGCAAAAAGGGTATCTCAAAGAGTAGGCCAAATGCAGAAGACTTGGCATGGCAGAGACCAGACAACTAGGGTGTGACCTCCCCCTCCATTCTCTCTATATCACGTGAGCATCTAATAATATGCCTTAATCAATCACTGGTTTATGGGGCTGGAAAAAGACACAGGTTCCCCATTCTTGATCTGTGCTCTTATTCCAGTGTTGGCCTCAGTGGATTTCTTTGCTTCTCTTTTGTGGGTTGAAGGGACAGCTATGATTCGCAATATCAGAAGAAAGAAAGATGTGGTGAAAGTAGGAACAGATTGTGCAGCACAGATATCTGTGACTGGATGCCCCCTAATTTCTGACAAGCTGCCCTTTTTGAGCTGGTCTAGTGAGCTAATGTACAGTGCACTGATGCAGGGGAAATGTATTCTTCGACCAAATGTTTCATTAAGACCACTTTGCAGTTTGCTTAGCGTTTTATCTCTCTATGCATTAACTCCCTGTCAATTATAACGAATCACAACTGCATTTTTAAAATTCCATTTATACTTTTTGTAGGAATCATTTGATCCATTAAAAAGATTATTTCTTTAATGTTTGGACAATTTATAACCTACTTTTCAATTTATTTAGTTTCTTAGGGTGAAAACAAACAAACTTAAACTAAAATGGAATACAGTTATTATAAAATACAATTATTATGAAATAACTATGACCAATTGAATCAATCAATCAAAAGGAACTAGTAGATAGGATGAAACATACTGTGTAAAATCAATTTGACGGACACTTATATTAAAAAAAAAGTCTACAAATAAAGGTCTCAAAAGCTCACTTAAGAAAGTCATGCTTCCAGATATGGCAGATCTCAGCTGGTAAAGTGTTCCACAGGTACAAACAGGGCTAACAATGAAGAACTTACTCTAATATTAGAGAAGGATGTTACCTGTAGTGCTATCAGAGCTCATTGAAGACGGGGTTCTGCGTCTTCGGTATGTCTCAGACCAAGGCTGTATAGCAAGAGTGTGGAACCTGAGTCTCTCCTGAGTTGCTGAACTATACCATCCCATCATGCTGGCTGGGACTGTTGGGAGCAATGTATGAATGTCCACAGGTTCCCCATTCCTGCTGCATAGAGCTCTGAAGTTAAGAAGTAGCATCTCGACTTCACCCCAGACAGAGGCGCTGACTTGGGCCCCAGACTCTGGGTGCCCAGCGGAGCATGCGATGTGATGTAACATCATGATGTCACATCATATTGTGCTGCTCGGCCTCTGCTGCTTGGCTCTCTGGCACTGCAGTGGGGCCAGGGTCTCTACCTCCATCATGGGGTCTCTGTTGGGACCCACTATGGCCACAGATGTACCCCAGAAGCATGACTGCAGCGGGCCTCAATAGAGGCCCCATGGCGGAGGCAGAGGCCCCAGCCCAGTTGGCACCACAGTGCCAGACAGTCAGAGGTAAGGCAATGGGCAGCAGTGGTAGAGGCCAGGCACCCACAGTGAAAATTTTGTGGGTGCCCACCAGTGACCCCAGAATTCAGCAGTGGTATGCAACATGGGTGTTATACATTCCCAGAGAAAAGAAGAAACTGTTTATATCACAGCCATAACACTTGAAGATGTGTGCTCAAAATGTTCACTTTATAACTCAATTTTCCATTTCAAACTTTAGTTATAACTCAAATTCCACATACTGATTCAGCAAGAAGCATAACGATAGAAGTTCCTTAGGTATTATAATCCATTTTTTCAGGTACTAAGGAAGTTCCAGAAATAGTTATCCTATTGATTGTTTTAGATTCCATATCAGCTTAGATCTTTTGAAGTGCATAATGAATGTGGACAGTTTATCCATGGAGAAGTGTCTACTGTTTCACTCACAGTTATTTCAGTGCGGCTTAGAGATGGAAAACATTTGGCCCTTATACTGCGTGTACACCCTAAGGCGGTGCTTTTGTGTAATGAATCTTCAAAAACAGCACATTTCTATCCATCACACTTGCCAAGAGAAGCTTTAAGAGGTAATCATTGTGTGTCCTAAGGGCTCAGAAGCCAAAAAGCACATCTAAAGAAGCCTACATTTGTAATGTTTTGAAGGGCTGAATCAAGGTTTTGAAAGCAGTAACAGCAAAGGAATGATAGGGTAGTCACATGCCTCTGATGAGAGTCAGTTCATCTGCCTGACCATTTGGCTTTGGTGGAGATGGTGGAGAGCCTGGCTATTTTTGATTTACCTATCATAAGCACAGCCAGCACAGGAAGCTTTTCTAAAGGGGCTTCAGTAATGGCATTCTGTCTCACAAACTCTGACTCCATTTCACTTATTGTCAAGAGCCAATAGGGAAATTATGGTGCTGGAGGAGACTCTTGAGAGTCCCATGGACTGCAAGAAGATCAAACCTATCAATTCTTAAGGAAATCAGCCCGGAGTGCTCACTGGAAGGACAGATCCTGAAGCTGAGGCTCCAATACTTTGGCCACCTCATGAGAAGAGAAGACTTCCTGGAAAAGACCCTGATGTTGGGAAAGATGGAGGGCACAAGGAGAAGGGGACAACAGAGGACAAGATGGTTGGACAATGTTCTTGAAACTACCAACATGAGTCTGACCAAACTGCGGGAGGCAGTGGAAGACAGGAGTGCCTGGCGTGCTCTGGTCCATGGGGTCACGAAACAACAATAGGGGAAATGAGCTGATAGGCATGCATATAATGGTTGTACAAAGCGGCTGATTACATTTGCAGTCCCAAGCACAGCATGCTCCCTGTGGACGGATGACTGATGTATTGAGAGGATAACAAATTGACACAGCAACTTTATGGGATTAAAGTTGGCCATAACTTTATTGATTACAGATGTAGGTAGGCTTTGGCTCAGTCACTGGGCATGTATCCAGAATTAGTCTCCTGACTGAAGGTGGAAATTTTGACCAGGGTTGTGCCTGGGTTAAGGACCATCTCAAGATGCAGGTCAACTAAGCTGCCCCATGCCCCAGCTGCGATTGGAAGTTCTATGGCCCACCTGCCCTCCGCTTGGCTTCAGGACAGAAACTTCCACCCATATCCTTTTACCTTGTGATATTGCACCTGAATGGCCGAGGAGGATTGCAATGGCCAGCCAGAAGTGTAAAACAATAACCTCCATGCCACAAGCAGCCACGTCGAGTTGCAACTGCCGCCCACCCAGAGTTCTGGGTGAGAGGCCATTACCACAGAGAGCTCAGGCATAATTACAAGCTATAAGAAACACAGGACTTCCCCAGAAAATGGCAACCTTGGATCGAGTTTCTCACTGCCCTCCATAAATGTATTTATTTATAACATTTTTGAGAGTACACAGCAGTACAACACAAAATATTTTAAAGCCATGCAACAGGTAAAATAATAAAATGAAAGGGTGAAAAGGATATCCCTCCCTCCCTCCCTCCTTCCGTGCCCATATTACATCTTACCTCATGTTTGGATGTATTTTGCCACATACTGTAATTGACTGCTGATGACATTTGAGGGGAAGCACCCAGTGTAATGAAGCAAGTTGTACAATGCTCTATGGAAGGGGATATGCAACATGGATGTACCATTTTCAGGGGCAGCTCTGTGTTATTTTTGAGGTGTAACTCCATTGTTATCAAAATGGTTCACATTTAGTATGGGTTATGGGAAGTATGGGTACCCCATTAAATCTATGCTGTTAAATCTATACTTGGGCAAGGATGTCATTTTTGTCAAGCCTTTCTCTCTACTAGCTTTTTATAAGAATAAATATTGGGGAAACCCTGAATTAACCCCCATGCGGACTCTACCACCCCACCCCAAGGATGAACCTTATGTCCAAACCTTAGTTCCTTTTAAAAAGAACACTTTAGATAAGATGTCTCTCACTGCTCTTTGATATGCTAATCTTGGAGGCAGGCAGCCAAACAACCTCATGAGTCGAAGAATTCATTGTTCCACTTATCTTCATCCCTTTGATCTGCAGGGTTCACTACAAAGAAGGTTCACCACAAAGTTTGTGCATGGAGCCAAGTGAAGTGAACTTGAGTTTCAGACATGAATAGATGAAGCTTTTCAAGACATGAAAATAAGCAATATCTCCTGCTAATGCCTGTCGAGCTTCTGTGAAACTCACAGGACCAGGGGCTGGTGAAAAGTTGCTGACTCTAGCCTTGGAATATAGCATAGTAGTAAAACATATGCTTTGGATGTAGAAAGTCCTATGTTTAATCCCTGGCATCTCCAGGAAGAGCTGGTAAAGACCTTTCTCTGAAATCCTGGAGAACGGCTGCCAGTGGTCACAGACGATACTAAGATAGATGAAACAGTGGTCTGACTTTGTATAAAAGAAGATCCTAATGTTTCTAGCCTAATATGAGAAGTAAAATTCCTACTTTAATCCAATTGACCAGACATTTCTTATGGGTTGAGAGTAGAAGGAAGAGGAGTAGGTACTTCTCAAAGAGTATTTGCGACTGTGATACAGCCCTTAACCCCTATCAGAACTGAGCACTTTTATCACTTACTACAAAAGGCCAAAAATTGATAAAAGAATTGATTATGCCCACTCTTCCAAAAGAGTGCATTCGATTCAAATTCACGTTAGTAATTGCGAGAACACTTCAGATAATTATTCTGAATTAAAAAGCATGATTTTACATAAAATTATCAGTAAACTGACATAAGGATGCTTTGGCAAAGTGGGAAGTGGTACTTCTTCACCATACCTCACTCATCTGGATTGCATGTGCATTGCCTGAAAGAGGACTCAGAAGTAAATGGTGCACCTTAGGTGATCTTAAGAATGAACCCTGACCTATGGAGCAGCAATTCTAATCCTCTCTATTTATTGTGAGGATAGAACTAGGGAATAATATTTATTCAAATAATGTGAACACCTCTTTTATAAGCGACATTTTTATGGGTATACAGCTCAGGGGTGTGTGTGTGTGTCACCCATGCATTTGCACACTTGCAAAGGGTAAAATGTGCCTATCATTAGGGTAAATCCACACATTGCAATGGTCCATTTAGATGCATGTTTAAAGCAATTTACATTTTGTGAGTTGTGTGCTAATCCCTTGAGCAGGAACTCACATCATACCATGGTAGCATTTTCTATGAACAAGAATCCTCTTCAGGCATTGCTCACATGAAAGGGGCAAGCATGCTGAACGCAGGGCCACACATTTAGTCATGTTTTGCTCCCACTATCACCATGAGCCAGAGCGTCTAAAGTGAAGAGCCAGGATTACCCAGGGAAGCCTCCACACACAGAGGAGGCTTCCTGCTCCAGAGGTTATGCCTCAACTTGGCAATAGTGGGAGAAGCACCACATCTTGGGTAGGGGGCAGGGTTCAATGAACAGCTTGCTGCCCCTTTCACCATACTTGTTCCCTTAATGCAAGTAGCACCTGTAGTGAACTAAGGAGGTCACACTTGTGTGAGCTGTTAAATGCACAAATAAGTGGACAATTCTTCCTTGTGACACTTTTGGAGAAACTTGAAAATGAATATTGTAGAAACTACTTTCATGAAATATTTTGGCTCAGACTTAGTCAGGAAAGCGTTGTTTCATGAGTGGGGTTTCTCATGCTTCTCTGGAAACAGTGGAGTTCACCTCATACTTCTTTTGAGACACTTGCCATCCATCAGCCAACCCAATTTACAGGATTGTCGTGAGAATAAAATGGGGGCAGAGGGCATGGAATAATTGTGGGATAAGTATCTTGTACCTCATTTTGGTAAGGGGCTAACTAAAATTTTGGACAGAAACACCAGTCAACTTGCTTATCTCCAAATAAAGTTATTGTTACCAGATAATCTGATGGGGCACTTCTTGTGGTTCCTCACATCCCTGAGATTTAGTCGACTTTTACTGAGCCTATAGTGCAGCAAATCCTGCCCAGTGGAACTCCTTGCCAATGGAATTTCAGCTGGGATCATTCCTGCTTTCTTTTACATGTCTCCTAAAAACTGTGTTATTCAGACTGGCCTCTGCAATCTGGATTTCTTTTTTTACCAACCAGTATTTATTGATGTTTTTACTGATATTTTTTATTGATGCTTTCATTTATCTTATTGTAATTTTGTATGCTGTGTATATCACCTGAAAGTATGGCCTGTAAAGAGTTCAATAAATAAGTAAACGTTTTGGAAGTGGTTGTTTAAACTGACTGCTGAAATCTCAATTGGGTGCACTGTTACTTCTGAAATCGTACCAAATGCATTTGAACCTAAAGAGAGAAAATGGGTTATTTTGTTAAAAGCAGTAGGTATGTTCTGTTTTATTTGTGATATGAAAAATTAAGCCAGACAGAAAAATGAGGGGGAGGTTAAGCAAGCAAGGAAGCACCAGTGAGAAATCTGAACACTTGAAATCAATGGAATCAGTTGAAATACTCACTCAAATTACTGTTCAGGCAGAACGCAGCTCTACCTTCTTTTCTCACTTCAACTCATTGCAAAATCCAATACACTGGAGGTTAACATAGTTATGGGGAAACCGGAGAGAGAAAAAGTGGCATCTCTACTTTTCTACTGAACCACATCTTTCAGCATTAATCAGTGAAGTGAAGCCTCTAGAAAAGCTTTCATATTGAACTTTCTGACAAATATCTTGGGATGAGGCAAAGAGAGAAAGAGGAGAAGGAGGGAGGGAGGGAGATGCTTAAGAGATATAACTCCCCAGAGTAAGAAGCATATTCTTCCTATAAGACATTTATATGATTTAAGTGTGGACCACCAGGAGTAGAATGTAGCTGCTGTTCAGAAAACGAGCAGGGCACACTATGGCAAAATCTGCTGGGACGGGCAGTTTAGGACGCAGTTTAAGATGCATCCTAGCAGCCGACCCCCAGCAGCAGAAAAAGAGCAGTAGCTGGGTCAACTGCAAAGCAGGCGAACATTTTGTCACTGTCTTTCTTATTTGCTTTGCTTTGCTTTGCTAGTGGTCCCCCCTTTAAGGGAGAGGAGTGGCGCTGGATCATCCTTGTAGGATACTAGACCCAATCAGCACTGATTTGTAACAGCTGGCCTTGACACCAGACTTCTGGGTGAGGAGCTTAAAAGGGGGAAATTGTTGGTTTGATTTGACTGGTTTTAACGCAAGCCCTCAGGAAAATTCAGCAGCATTTCATTGCCAATTCCCCCCCAATATTCTTATCTTTGTATACAGTTTGGCTTAATATACACCTTTTTGCAAAGCAGTTTCCCCTAATATAATCCATTTTCACAAATATGTGTATTTTTATGCATACTTTACTATAACGTATGCATTTTTTGTATACATTACTTTTCTGGAAAATTGCAATGCAAAATTCAGGAAAGTGTAAATTTGGAAGGATGTTTATGTTTTGGTCTGCATATAGTTTTGAAAAGTGCAAATTATTGTCTTTAAATGTGAACTGAAATGAATTTCTCTCTCATCTCTAGTCTTCAGTATTGTTCTAGTATCATTATTCAACAAAAATCTTCATGGCCATTTTAAGGAAACGTGAAGCATTCTTAAGAATATCAAAACCTATTCTTGTGAAATTAAATCCACACACAGCCCCTGAAAACAGCTTGCATTAATGCACACTATGCTTGGTTTCCATGATTTATAACTTAATTTACAAAGGTGGTGATTATATAACATTTTTTTTGAATATTTTTGCATGAGTAAATTTATATCTTGTGGCTATCCATAACCAATGTACTGAAGTCAGTACAGAATTAATAACTGTATAATACTGGAAACATTGTTCACTATCTCAAATAAATCATTAGAATTGAAATTGTTTTTTAAAATCCTTCAGGATAAATAACATTCAGCTGGGACACTATTCTTGGTCCCTCGTTGGCAGTAAATGTAATCTGCATTCTTGGCAAACTGTTGTCTGCATTCCTATTTTCTTTCTATACTGTTAACTCCAATCATCAGCTTGTGTGCTGCTGATAATCACGCCTGTGTTCTGATGTATTATATTATGTGAACACAAATACGAAGATGAACCAAGTCCTACAAACTGATGTCTTATCCTGCTCCCCGCTATGCATACAATCACCTTGCAGAAAGGCATTTTCACTGAACGTTTGAAATATGTTCAGGAAACATGGGGGAATTTTCTTGCTAAAGGGAATCAAGTGATACCATGAGGAAACAAATCCTTTCTACCTTGCTGAGACAGATACATGTCATGCGACTCCATTGTAACAACACTTTCTCTCTCTTGTGCTGCCTCACAACAGTGCTTAATTTAGGAGAATTGTAGTGATGGTGGGTGCTCCCAGCTCGGTCACTCCTCCCTGCAGTGATGAGATCCTCCATTCCAGCACTCAAGATGTCGTCCTCATTATAGTATGGATTGGGGGAAAAAACTGAGAGCAGGAAATACAAACATACACACACATTTGTAGGGGAAGGGGCATACTTCAGTGGTAGAGCATTTGCCCAGGTTAATTCCCCGGCATCTCAGGTAGGGTTGGGAGAGAGCTGCCTGAAATTCTGGAGACCCACTCTCAATCAGTGTAAGGTAGCTTCCTTTGTTCCTGTGGCTTCAGTGTGGGAAACTGAGATTCAAATCCCCACTAAGAGCCATTTGGCATATACAGTGGTACCTTGGTTTTCAAACATCTTGGTTCTCAAACACCAAAAACCTGGAAGTAAGTGTTCTGGTTTTCGAACGTTTTTTGGAAGCTGAACATCAGATGCGGCTGTCAGCTTTGCTTCCGGGGCACCTGCACCAATCAGAAGCTGCGCCTTGGTTTTCGAACATTTCGGAAGTCAAATGGACTTCCAGAACGGATTAAGTTTGGCGCTTTTGTTTTTGCTATTTATTTTGTGTTTTTCTTTTTGAGGCATTTTCGGTTAATTTGTTTTTGTGACTGTGTGGAACCCAGTTCAGCTATTGATTGATTGATTGATTGAATGATTGATTGTGTGATTGTGGAAATGGATAAAAAAACACCCATCCAAACAATGACTATCATTAGTGCAGGTAAGAATTATTTTTTTTATTATTTTTTTATCATCTACAACACTGTCTTAGTTATTTTATAGTACAGTACTGTACTTTGATTATTGCTTTCATTTTATGGATCAATTGTCTTTTTAAATAGTAAAATTCATGTTAAATTGCTGTTTTAGGGGTTGTTTTTTAAAGTCTGGAACGGATTAATCAATTTTGCATTACTTTCTATGCGAAAGCACGCCTTGGTATTGGGACGCTTTGGTTTTGGGATGGACTTCCAGAACAGATTAAGTTTGAGAACCAAGGTACCACTGTAGAGAGAAGCCCATGTTGAGCACTGAGGGCAGTTAATAGGGAGGTGCACCCAACCATAAATCCCCATTGAGTGCCAGGTTTTTTCTTATGCCTTTTGGAGTACCTAAGAAACCAGTTAATTTCATTCAAAAGTACTATATGACACACTTGTCTGCACGCATGCATTCTTATTTTACATTTCTATGTAGGCATATGGGTATTTTAAGGAATTTATCTAAGGTAAGTAGTTGTGGATACAGGTAAGTCACTGGCCTTGGGTCTGCCTTGGGTTCCCATGTTGCCTCTTCCCTTCTCCTTCCTTTCCACACAGGAGGAGGTGATTGGAAGCTTCCACTTTTTGTTTTGAACAAACCACAGTTTACTGTTATGCCTGAACTCTGGCAACTGTGCACAAATGATAGGATAGAAGGGAAGGTGAAGGTTGATGAGCTTGGTGCTTGCCATGGCATGTTCTCACAATGCTGTATCACTGAACCAGACCATTCTCCCTCAACCTAAAGTACTGTGCAATAAAAGCATAACAAATAAATATTCACCCACCCAGTCACTGCAAGCTGATTTAAACTTGTCTGACAAAAATGCCCCCCAGTGTCCCAGGAATAAACCTTCAGGCCCTTAATGTGAAAACAAAGCTGAAAAAATATACTGAAATATCCTGTGACAAATCAAGGGCAAATAACAAATCAAACCAAAATAAAATCCAACTTGTTAGCAATATTTACAGGAAAGCATTCAGATATATTGCAGAATGCCAAATGGTAATATTTCAATTTCTGTGCCTTGGCATTTGTTTCCTTAAGCCACCTTTTACGTGTGCACTATGTTTACAATGTCACACAGCAATAAAACAATCATGAAGCAAATGGGGAAGGAAATACTGTGTGTGCAGTTCTTATACGGTGACAAAGTAGCAAATAAAGGCTGCCTGCTTTTACATTTGCTTTTAGACTATTATTTTAATAGACTGCAATTCTGCTGTAAAGGGAGAGGGAAATGGCATCTTATTTCATGGTTGTTGTCTGCTCTTTGTTTTCTCCAATGGACTTGTTTATGTGACAGACCTCGGGCACCCATCGCTGCTGATATACTGTAGAGGTTAGGAGATGCAGTTTCCAGCCCAGTCCTACCAACTGCTAACTGGTCCATCCATCTTGAGGTACAACTCATCCCATCATAGCTGCACTGGGACCATATCCCATCCAAAGCAATTGGATGGCAGCAGAAAATGGCCCTGCCCTGCCTTTCTTTCCTTTCTTTTCTATATTTGGGCATTTCTGGCACAAAAAGTGGACATGGAATCCTATGGAGCAATATAATTCTGCACTGAATACATTTTATTAAGGGGCCTTTAAAGTGACTGGAGGTGGGAGGAGACAGGTTTTGTTTTTTACTTCACTTGGTGCCCCTTGACACTAACCATTTGCTATATTTTTGTATTTTATTGGAAGGTTGAACAGGGGAATTATGCATCTGGATGGGGATGGGAAGCTGTTCCTGGAGGAAGAACTGTGAGGGGAGAGACTCCATCAGGCAAGGCCTCTTTCCACCTGCCTTGCTCTACCCTCTAGTCTCTGCTTCTCAATTTGTAATGTATTATTTTATGTACAGTGGTACCTCTGGTTAAGTACTTAATTCGTTCCGGAGGTCCGTTCTTAACCTGAAACTGTTCTTAACCTGAGGTACCACTTTAGCTAATGGGGCCTTCTGCTGCCGCCGCCGCGCATTTTCTGTTCTCATCCTGAAGCAAAGTTCTTAACCCGAGGTACTATTTCTGGGTTAGCGGAGTCTGTAACCTGAAGTGTCTGTAACCTGAGGTACCACTGTACTGTGGCTTGCCATTGTTTTATTGATTATAGCTTTGAATTTATTGTAACTTGAGTGGATTTCTGTTTAACTTTTATATGTTGATATTATTATTTTATACCACTCTAATAATTGTTGAATGTTACTTTTTGATGTAGGTTGCTTATTTTTGTATTTTTGTATTGCATTAGATTGTTATAAGATGTACATTTTTTGCTTCTTCAGCTTGTAAGCCGCCTTGAGTATTGTAAGATAGAAAGACGGTATACAAATAAAAAAACCCAATGAAATGAAAATGAAATGGTGGAGGAAATGAGAGTGGGATTGCCATCTTCTCAGGTAAGTGTCAGTAGGATTGCAGTCTCAGTCAGATTAGCCCCAATGAGGTGCTCCACAGGTTTCAGGGCTTCTGAACCAAAGATTTTCCAAAATTTGAAAAAATGAAAAAATAAATTAGCAATAACCCTTATCTGTCTCTAAGTGAAACACGTTCTATGTTAGGCAGAGAACAGAAGTAAAGAAAACATGGATATTTTTTATATCAGCACACTTGTGGATCAGAAGGTAGGCGGTTCGAATCCCCATGATGGGGTGAGCTCCTGTTGCTTGGTCCCAGCTCCTGCCGACCTAGCAGTTCGAAAGCACGCCAAAAAAGTGCAAGTAGATAAATAGGTACTGCTCCGGTGGGAAGGTAAACGGCGTTTCCACGCACTGCTCTGGTTTCAGTGTTCATAGAATCATAGAATCATAGAATCATAGAATCATAGAGTTGGAAGAGACCACAAGGGCCATCCAGTCCAACCCCCTGCCAAGCAGGAAACACCATCAAAGCATTCCTGACAGGTGGCTGTCAAGCCTCTGCTTAAAGACCTCCAAAGAAGGAGACTCCACCACACTCCTTGGCAGCAAATTCCACTGTCGAACAGCTCTTACTGTCAAGAAATTCTTCCTAATGTTTAGGTGGAATCTTCTTTCTTGTAGTTTGAATCCATTGCTCCGTGTCCGCTTCTCTGGAGCAGCAGAAAACAACCTTTCTCCCTCCTCTATATGACATCCTTTTATATATTTGAACATGGCTATCATATCACCCCTTAACCTTCTCTTCTCCAGGCTAAACATACCCAGCTCCCTAAGCCGTTCCTCATAAGGCATCGTTTCCAGGCCTTTGACCATTTTGGTTGCCCTCCTCTGGACACGTTCCAGCTTGTCAATATCCTTCTTGAACTGTGGTGCCCAGAACTGGACACAGTATTCCAGGTGAGGTCTGACCAGAGCGGAATACAGTGGTACTATTACTTCCCTTGATCTAGATGCTATACTCCTATTGATGCAGCCCAGAATTGCATTGGCTTTTTTAGCTGCTGCATCACACTGTTGACTCATGTCAAGTTTGTGGTCTACCAAGACTCCTAGATCCTTTTCACTTGTACTGCTCTCAAGCCAGGTATCACCCATCCTGTATTTGTGCCTTTCATTTTTTTTGCCCAAGTGTAGTACTTTACATTTCTCCCTGTTAAAATTCATCCTGTTTGCCTTGGCCCAGTTCTCTAATCTGTTAAGGTCATTTTGAAGTTCTGTTGCGCCAGAAGTGGCTTAGTCATGCTAGCCACATGACCTGGAAAAACTGTCTGCGGACAAATGCCGGCTCTCTCGGCCTGTAAAGTGAGATGATCGCTGCAACCCCAGAGTCGTTCGTGACTGGACTTAACTGCCAGGGGTCCTTTACCCTTTTTTAAAGACACCAAATAGGGAAACATTTACCTAATGGAAGCCTGACAAATTGTGAATTTCCCTTCAATAGAATTTTTCTAGTATTGAGCACTATTAACTTTCTTTTCTCCTTGCCTCATTGTTTTCTTCTCTCTTGTTAGCGTCACTTGATAGTTCCTGCTTCTTTCTCTTTCAGACACCCTGGGCATTTCCCTACCTGATGAAGTTTGTGATATGCTGATATTCACTAATTTGCTCTAACACGGTGCTTTGAAAATGCTGTCCAAGGAGGCTTCCGAGACCATATACAATTCAGTTGTAGCTGGCAAAGTAACATCTTTCATACAGTGGGACCTCGACTTACGAGTGACCCGACTTACGTGTTTTTCAACTTCCGAATGACTTCCGGAAGAAAAAAAATGGCCGCCGCAACCGAATTTTTCGACTTGTGAAAGGAAGTCGCGGCCGCTTTGAATAGGATTTCTTCGACTTACGAATTTTTTTCACTCAATGCATCCCTATGGGGACTCGACTTACGAGTGTTTTTGACTACCGAAGAGCGCGTCGGAACGCATTATCTTCGTAAGTCGAGGTCCCACTGTATTGCCCAAATGGGATTGCCATTCAGACTGCAAGTGTTAACGACCTGCTTAGGGAGGCAAATGACCAGGAATGGTGTCAGCTGCTTCCCTCCCATATCTGCACTAGGGCGTTTGAAAAGCCTGTGAAATGACTAGCCCTAAACAACAAAAAGAAGTGGCTTTGCTGCAGTCTTCACAACAACAGCTAAGTGACACAACACTAGCGCAAACTAGGTATCCCTAGGCTTTGCAATTCCTGAGCCCCCACTCTCCTGCACCACTTGCTGCTGCAAGGGAGTCAAATAGCTCCAAAATGAAATTAATAAGAAACCCTCAATCTGAAGCATGATTAAAAATGCATTTTCTGCTAATGCAAAGAGACAGAAACACCATCACACTACAAGAATAATTTTTGCATGCACCCTGCCTAATTGTTCTAATCACTACTTTTACAGAGAGGAATGCAGGGTTTTTCCTTCTTCTTAAGGGGGGGGGGGTAAAGGAAAAAAAATGGAATGAGACTGTTTTGTTGGCATCCTTCTTTGACTACTAATGAGCTTCACTAGCCAAGAAAAATGAGAAGTGACTTTACAAAAGAGCTGCACAAGAACAAGAAAACTGTGCCCAGATGTATTTTGACAATTTCCTACAGATGAGGGTAGTTAATTCTTGGCTTAGGAATAACAGATCCCTCCAGTGAATTATGTCGATAGTTCTTAGAGCTGTATGATGTTTGCTCTCTGAATCACTTTAGGTGCCTGTTCCTTTATTTTCCTTGACTATAACCAGCAAGGCTTTGGAAGGAAGCCCAGGCTGTTGTAGATGCATTATGTTACTGTTGATGTGATTAACCGAAAGAAAACACATTAAGCACTTTTGAGGTGTTAGCGTAAATAATAAGATGACCAGTTTCAACTTTTCTGGGCAGCTAGCCTAGAAAGACAACATCAGGAAATGTAATCTGATGACTTTTTTAAAAAAATATGGTGGTTTTTGCAACCACACCAACTATGAAGATGCATCGTATATGTATGCATAACAATAACATCACTTAATTTCTGCCACACTGAAAGTGAATTATGATGGTAGGAAACTATTAGGGTGCTATTGCTTCATTTTGTAGTAGGACTGGTAACCAGCAGATTTTAAACACTGCTTGAGCAAGAGATTGGAATCAGCTTCATAGCCTTAAATTCTTGGTTGTGATGCTGCTGAAACTCAAAAGTAGTCAGTTTGAAAGTTGGATCTGGTAGGTGTGTAATCAAATGTATAATAAACCCTGGTTTGGATTCAGAAGGCTTTAATATTTTTGTAATTGAGACCAAGAGGTTTGCGAGCTAAGATTTTCTGCACCTGAGTGATCTGCATGACTAAGCAGCCCAACTCTGCTGTCAGATGTTGGCTGCTATCATGGTCACAGTGTAACCTTTACCTTCTGAAATAAATGGAAAGCTCCATTTGCAATGCATGAGAGGGGGAGATTTTACTTTAACCCTTTAGCTATCCTTTGCCAAAGGAACTAATCATTTTCATTTGAAACCATACATGCAACTACCAATAACATTGAAGGAAGCAGCCATGCAGATTTGTACAATCCCTTCTTCCAAGTCTCACTCATTCTTGGGCATTCATTCCTGATCTAGATAGTCCAGTCATGGTCACCATTTCTTTTCAGCATCATTTTGGTAAGCAAAAGTTTAGATGTGACTACTGGGTAGCACTGGAAGAGATATTGGGAAATTTTATGTGTTCAACCATTTGCTGCCACCCACAGTAACTCCAAGTTGCAAGACTACTGGAAATAAAGCACACATGGAAACAGCCAGTCAGGGAAGATATGCTGTGATGCATGACGTTGTGACACATGGGGTTGGAACAATGGCATATTACACACACCACATTCATAATAACTACTTTGGTGCCATGCAGACACACAAATTTGGTGTTGTGCATGCACAATGATTTGGAGATATTTCAAATATGCAAAAAAGGGAGAACTTTCTTCGAAGTTTGTACCATTGGATTTGTAACTCAGCGAGCAAATTACAAGCTCTGATGGGGTTACTTCATCCACTTGGCAGTTCTTAGTTCACTCAGATTTCTTGAGTGCTGTCCTATATGAGACAACTGGAGTTTAAAAAAAAGTGAATGAATTATGTGGAAGTATATTAATATTAAAATGCTATGTTAAAGGGACACGGGTGGCGCTGTGGTCTAAATCACTGGGCCTCTTGGACTTGCCGATCAGAAGGTTGGCAGTTTGAATCCCCGCGACGGGGTGAGCTCCCGTTGCTCTGTCCCAGCTTCTGCCAACCTAGCAGTTCGAAAGCACACCAGTGCAAGTAGATAAATAAGTACCGCTGTGGTGGAAAGATAAGCATCATTTCCCTGCGCTCTGGCTTATGTCTGTTGCACCAGAAGAGGTTTTTTCATGCTGGCACATGACCCAGAAAGCTGCCTGTGTTGGAATTTTCCATTCCACCTTCAGTTACAGACGTGGGATTGTTACATGTCACATGTCTGTTTACATTCCAGCACTGTTTGCTGGCGCAAGCGGAACTTGCATTGTGTTGTTGTTGCTTTTGCTTTACTCTCTTTCTCGGATGAGACGGCAAGGACAACATGTTTCTTCATTTCTGATATATGATAATAAATCCGTGGTCTGCTAGTATGTCTTCACAAGCCTCAAGTCTCTTTTGTTGCGCAGTTTGCTCTGCTAAGTAAAGTGTTCCCATGTCAGCAGACTTGGGTCACTGATTTATGTCGCACCAGAGGTCGAGGGATCTTCGCAGCATGATGGCTGGAAAGAGACGATCCAGCTGGCCGTTTGACCCCCGGATGCCAACAGTCTGCAGACAAATACCGGCTCCCTCGGCCTGAAGCAAGATGAGCACAGCACCCTGTAGTCGCCTCTGACTGGACTTAACCATCTGGGGTCCTTTACCTTTTACCTGCTATGTAAAATGATGGAGCTATTGCATTCAGCCTGTAACATGGCTTCTTTAAGATGAACTACCAGTTGCTGCCTGGATCTTTAGAAATGCACAGAGAAGGGGTACTGTCCTGGACCTGTTGATGGTCAATGTCTTTATAAATAACTTGGATGAAGGAACTGAGGGGATGCTCATCTAGGGCTTCTAGGGCTGAGACAGAATGGAAGTGCGAAGCTGCTTAAAGGAGGCAAGAAGTCTTGATTTGTGTTTCTCTCTGCAAATACCCCATCTCTTTCTTTGGCCACATTAATGGGCAGGGCAGCAATGAGGAAAGCAACATGGCTGGTTAGTGGAATGAATGTCTTTTTTAACTTCCTTCCCCTCCCTATGAGTGTCTGATAGAGAGACAGCACAGGAATGGGGAAAATGAAACTCTTGTTTTGTGCAGTGGCTTAACAGAGGACTCTTTAATTGCACAGGCCCAGCCCCCCAGGCTATAATGCAGGTGCTGCCTCTGAATTTAGATACACTTAATAAAACTGTTATGGGCCACCCGGGGGGAAATGTGGAGCATCATTACTGAAAAACACTTGTTAAGTTAATGGTTATAGAGACTGTGCAACTCTCCCACCTTTGGTGTATTGCTTGCTCATAGCCAAGTGACTCAGAAGTAGAGTGATTTAACTTGTGGCTAGGGTTGCCATATCCCCAAAAGTAGGTTTGGAGGCTTTGGGGGCTTTTCAAAGCATTTTAAAAAATCACCCTGCTTGCCATACACCTGGCTTTCCCCTACATTTTGCCAATTCAGCAAAAATCCACCTGGATGCCATTTTGCAGCCCAATTCCCAGATGTGTCAGGGAAAATCCGGACGTATGGCAGCCCTACTTGTGGCCATACAATTTTCAGAAGTAGTGTTGCCTTGTACCAATGCAAAACCTTGGTGTAGTGCATTAGCAGAAACATAGCATATGGGACTGCTTCTTCTCTGTTATGGTGAGACTCAATGGGATAGTTTATAAGGAAGCCTAACTGAAGCTATTTCACTGAATGTGCTACAACAGCCATGGTAACTTGGCCCCAAAGCACTTCCCAGAGTCTTCATCTCCCCATGAGGCCATGAGCTGAGGCAGAGCTAGCTGCTCTGGCACCTGGAGCGGCGCACATGCTGTGCACCCAGGGGAGGGGCCATGGGGCAAGGCAAGCTGCCCATGGGGGGTGGGGTGAGCATCCCAGGGGCAAGATTCCCATGGGGGCGGAGCGAGCTGCCCATGGGGGGGTGGAGCGAGCCACCCCTGGTGGGCTGTTTCCTGGGCTGCGGCAACAGGGGGAGGGAGCCGCACCGCGTTGCCAGCAGTCTTCCTCCCTTCTCTCGTCCTTTTGACAGCTCAGGGAGGCTCCCCCCCAGGAAGCAGCCTGGGAGTGGGGGACAATGGTGCGCAGCCTGCCCGTGACTCCCAAGCCTCCCCTGAGCTGTCAAAACGAAGGGGGAAGGGGAAATGGCTGCTGGCAAGGCGGCGCAGCTCTGCCCCTTCCCCTGATGGCTCAGGGTAGACTTGGGAGTCGTGGGTGGGCAGCGCGCTGAATGTCACCCCCCTCAGTGATGACACCTGGGGCAGATCGCCCCCACCTCTCCCCTTCCTCCACCCCTGGCCATGAGGCCAGCCATATGTTTTATGTGCAGTGCCTCTGGGCTGGAAGGGAGCCCTGTATTGGGAAGGTTTTAATGCCTGGTGTTTCTTTATGTTCTGTTGGAAGCCGCCCAGAGTAACTGGGGCAACACAGTCAGATGGGCAGGGTATAAGTAATAAAAATAAAAGTAAGATTTTCATGTCCTTTTGCTCCCAGGGGTGATTTCAATGTGTGTGGCAGTAGCCATGCTTTCTATCCATTTGCAGTGGCAGTCATCTGGTAATATATTTTAAAGGCTGTTTAAAACATAGAACATATTATAAAATATGTTGCGATGCAGAATTTGAAGGGGACTAGGCTCCGATCGGTATTTTAGCCCAGGAGGTGCTGGTCAGGTGAGTTTGCTTCAGAATGTGGATTTAATGAATTCCTCCAGCTTGCAAGGGCCATCAATGTCTGGAGGGTGAAATGGACAGCAATAGCAGAATCATGCCCAGAGCATTAAGGGCATTCACCTGGAAGACCATGTGGAAATGATATATGCTGTTCCTTTAGGTCAGAGCTGTGATACCTTTTCTTTAAAATATTTGACTAATCCTTTAAATTTCATCTTCAGAATCTTGTGCTCCAAACCACCACCAACCTTATAAAAGAACGGATGTATATTAGAAGCAGAGAACAGAATAAATCAAAGTTTACTAACAGCTGAAGTGTTCATTTTCAGGGAGAAGATTGTTGTAATTCTCAGATAACAACACAATGATAAATACCACATGTTAGAGATGCTAAACATCCCCAAAGTTGTCAACAGACTGCCCAGGAGAATAATCTTTCCTGGCCACCATCTGTTACAACCTGAATCCACAACAACTAAGATATCACCATATATCCAGTGCTCTCATATAATGTGCCATCACAGTTTTTGATCATGATTAATGCTTCAGAGGATAGAGCAACCCCTGCCTTTAAAAACATAAAGTAGAAAAATAATACTTTCAATGATTTACAGACCGGCCTGTGGACAAGAAAGCACCCCAGTTTTATTTGTCATTGATGGAGCCTAAATTCTTGTTTGCTCTGCACTTGGTTTACTCAGATATATTTCCAATCATTTGCCCGTGTAGATTTTATGCTGCCTTTACCCATTCTTGCAAGTTTTTATGAGCAGCCTCAAGGAAGGTTAGTCAACCATGTGTTAAATGCTACTTATTATTTGTAATACTAAAGTTACAGTTGATAACACACCTTCATTTCAATCTATTAAGACTTTATTGTTTTACTGGGACACTTGGTTCAAATCCTTAAAGTGATTTTTTTGTAGAACAATCATATATCAGCATAAAGCTTAGGCTACACAATTGTTCCTCTTTGGAAGAACTTGGGTGCCTCTGGATGATTTTTTCATTGGGCTTTCATCCTGATTTTGTTTTCACAAAGCAGGAGGCCTACTGTTTACTGAGCATCCATCCTGATTTGTTTGTTTGAAGGTTATAGAACTGTCATTCAATTGTTACCCCACATTTCCTAGTACATTTCCCCATCCTTATCACAAAAGTGCATTTTTAAATGTGGATTTGTTGTGCAAGAGTGACAGGTGGCTAGGTCTGGAAGCCAAAATGCTCTGGAGCACAAGTTTCCCACGATGCTCTGGAGCAATGCTATATCAGGGGCACAGCAGTAAATTAAAATGCTGGTTCCCACCGTACACTGACCAGAGTGTTGCTGCTGCCCATTGCTGTTGACATGTACCATTGACGCCCACCAGTGGACATCAGCGAGGGCCCCCTGAAGCCAAGAGCTGGCCCTATCTGCTGAGATATTTGCCCACTAATTAAAATAAGAGTGGAAACCTTCTGAAAAGAAGAAGTTGTAGGTAATCTCAGAAACCTACTTCAAAATAGGTAGAGTTGCCATATTTCAAAAAGTAAAAACCAGGACACCCTGAAAGCTGTTTTAGGAAGACCCCAAAATTGTTGAGGTTTTCTTTTTTAAGGAAACCACTGAAATTGTTGAGCTTTGCTTTAGGAAACCACCGAAATTGTTAAGCTTTTTAAAGGAAAACCCAAAAGTTGTTGAGCTTTTTTATACAAAGACACAATTTTTCAATTGACCTGCCTAAGACCCAGGACAAAACACCGCCTTTCGGAAATTCCACTCCGCTCCTGGACGTCAATTCTGCTTTTGAAATCCCGGTAATGTCCAGGAAAATCGGGACGTATAGCAGCCCTAAAATAGGTCAGGGGAATGTGCTGCTGATGTTACTTTGTGTCCACAAAA
The DNA here is from genome assembly GCA_034641385.1 of Darevskia mixta. Classification (NCBI taxonomy): domain Eukaryota; kingdom Metazoa; phylum Chordata; class Lepidosauria; order Squamata; family Lacertidae; genus Darevskia; species Darevskia mixta. The sequence goes on from JAWWNH010000030.1 coordinate 16,237,484, forward strand.
TGGCATCAGCTGTGCAACAGTTAAGAATTTATTTCACCTCCCATGTGAACTGATCTTCTCATTAAAATAGCAACTCAATTGTAAAGTGTCCAGCGGTTGCAACTAGAATTTATACAGTTTAAAGGAGCTAGCGGGTACAGTCCCCTCCAATGCGATCTGGGTAATGCAGGACTCCTGTGAAGTCAAGGTACAGATAATGTAAACTACAGGGGGCATCATATTTACATTTAAAAAGTCCAGTATTTGTAAAAGTCAGACAACTTTGGTTGCACCTTTAAGATCCCATTTGTATCAATGACATTAATGGTGCCATCTCTTTGGAGGATGGAAAAAGAGAGCACGCCACAACTGGCATTCTGCCTTTAAGTGCATAGAAATCAATTACTTCCTTGCTGAGACAAGAGGTAATTTTCTCATTTAAACCTCACAGATGTACTGACTAGCAAATTATTGTCAGGCTGTTACTTCTATGATAATTAACAATAAAAAGTCTATGTTATAGCATAATTAGCTGTTTACTAAATGTTCTTACTCAACCTGCATCACAGAGGCAGTGTTTTTAAGAGGCAAACTATTAAGGAGCTGTCTTAATTAACCTTTTTATATTCAGCCAATTATAGGATAGTTTTATAGTCTTGGTAGTGTAACTTTTGGGGCATTCAATGGGGCATTCATTGTGCTAGTGCTGCACAATCTCTAAGATTTTTAATGGGAGGTTCTCAAGCCATGCAGATGTTCCTGCAAAACCTCAACCCCCTTTTTGCTTTTTAAAAGGTGCCCTACAATGAAAAGCTATTGTGTTGAATAGAACTTACTCCAGGTAAGCATGAGGCTATCAATGGCTACTAGTCATCATGGCTATACATTATCAGGGGCACTATGCTTCTGAATACCAAGTACTGGTGAAGGCAAGCAAGAATGCTACTATGCTAATGTTCTGTTTATGGGTTCCTGTAGGCACCTGCTTGTCTCCTGTGGGAATAGAATACTGAAATAGATGGTATGACCCTGATTTTCCCCACTTCCTTCCTCCACACAATGTTAATATCGTGTCTGAAAGGTCTTCTTAAAAGAACGATCCACTTCTCAGCTTACTGATTTTTCAAACTCTTCTTATGAAACTGTGCCTCTTTGATTTCAGACAGCAACTAGGAAGAAACCCTCAGAACTCATAAAACTTCCAACACCACTCACTCCTTTGCTTTAGGCCTTCCTCATAAATATCCACTGGGGAACATTTCAAATACCTCAATTTTGGGCTGAGTATTTTTGGAGGGGGAAAATAATAGAGAGTGAAAATAAATCACCCACTTGCCCCAAAATGGGAAGAAGTAGAAGAATTTCAATAAAATCTTCAGGCGTGGAGTTAGGAAGGTTGGCATTTATTTTAATAATCAACACTACGAGGTGGCTGCAGGACATTCTTCTTTTATTTATTTATTTTAATTCTTGCATTGCCATCCAGTGTCTTCGCAGCCAACTCATGTGGTGATTCCCATAATGCCCATGGGATTATGTTATGTCATGTCATGATGGCATTGTCTCATGGACATTCTAGGGAGTGAACTGGAAGGGGAGGCTTCCTACAAAGAAGCTGTGCAACTGTGTAAAGGTTCTTACTTTGAACTTTATAACACAAATCCTTATACTTTGGGGATGGGCCATAGCTCAGGTGACCCAGGTTTCACTCCCAGGCCCCAGGCCCAGGCCCCGGTATCTCCAGGTAGATCTGCAAGAGACTCCTGCTTCAAATTGTGGAGAGCCACTGTCAGTTCATGTAGACATACTGAGCTAGATGGACCATTGGTTTGACTTGGAATAAGGAGGACACACACAGAGCAACTCTGCAAGTTGTATCCATCCCTGGCTACACTTCCTGGAATGCCCATAGGAGGGAGTTATGATGTAATAGCCTTCTATGACCATTCCAGGATAGAAAAATGGCTTACCTCTCTTGAGGCAGGCAACGAGTTTTCTGAAACTGGATTGGGTGAGGAGGGTTTTGCACAATGTGTTATAACCATCACTTAAAGAGGCAGCTTTTTGTTTCCTAGCCCACTTCTCTGTGCTAGGATGTATTCTTGACCATGGAACCCCCTCTCTCACTTGCAGCTGGCTTTCATGTACAGTCGTACCTTGGAAGTCAAACGGAATCCATTCCAGAAGTCCATCCGACTTCCAAAACATTCAAAAACCAAAACGTGGCTTTTGATTGGCTGCAGGAAGTCCCTGCAGCCAATTGGAAGCCACAGAAGCCCCGTCAGATGTTCGGCTTCCAAAAATAGTATGCAAAATGGAACAGTCACTTCCAGGTTTGCGACGTTCAGGAGCCAAAATGTTCAGGAACTAAGCTGTTCGACTTCCAAGGTACAACTGTACTTCAGTGCTTCTTTCTCTAGGTAACTACTACTCCAAGTTTTTCTTCTCTATTTACTTATTTAATAAAATGCATATAGTGCTAGATTTTAAAAAAACAACCCTGGAAGCAGTTTACAAAAAGAATAAAACAATAACATAAAAAAGCATTCAAAAATGTAAACTAGCAATAAACTAAAAGCACATCAGGATTCTAGATACCTGGGCAGGCTTGTCTAAATGTTTTTAGCAAGTACCAAGCCCCCCCCCCCAAAAAAAACCCCACAGTGAAGCCTGCCTGATATCAATATGCAGGAAGTTACAATGTGCAAGGCCTGCCACACTAAAAGATTGATTTCTTACAGATGCAGAATGGCTATTATGTATGAACCACTCTAGCCAAGCTTTCCTGGTCCAGGTATGGTTGCAGCTGCTGTACCAATTTCAGTTGGTAAAAGGCCATTTCAGTGGTCTGCAATGACACAGCTGGTTCCAGAATCGCCCCCAAAATGTGAACCTGCTCCTTCAGAGGAAGTGTATGGTAATGGTGGTTGGTTGGATCTTATGATGAGTATACTAGGAAGCCAGAAAGCGCATAGAACTGGGCATTAGATGAACACAAATGACCTTCAAACAGGGAACTAGATGAACACTACAAAGCTGGTCAGATGAAGGGCTTGGCAAGAAGCTAGGAATCGTGTGCAAGATCACAGGCTCAAGAACAAAGAAAAAACTGTTGAAATATGTATGGGCCTTGTTCGTGCATATGAAGGGGAGGGAAACACACCCTTGTGATTAGTGAAAGAGATGGAAAACTGCAGCATGAGGGCACTTCCTGCGCATGCACCAGTTTCGAAATTAATTAGAGACATTCTGTATGAACCAGCAGAGCGGAACAATGAGCACAGTCAATCTGTGGAAGACTTACAAAACAGAATGTGGGAATCCATCTACCTCACTTACTTTTAACATATCTCAGCTGTAGTTTTAAATCAGTATAGGGGGGAAATGGATGTAGCTTTATAATTCACAGGTGCAGGCTGCTCACTTGGCCAATCCCGATGCTGTTCTACAAATAATGAACATGTTAACCATTGGATACATTACATTTAATTACAGGCTTTGGTGGATTTCTGCAGCATCAACTGGGGATTTGAGAGACTTTCCCGCAGAAGTCAGTTTTATCTTTCTAGAAAGTATGCCAGAGCTAAAGAGAGCTCAATGAACAAAAGCGTTATGGTTGAAATTGGATTCTCAAAGGGAAACTTTATTATAGGGATTCATGGAATAGGCTATATAATTTTTGTTGGAGGACAAGGAGGGGGCAAGCGCCTGTGAAGGAAAATGGGCACGGTGCACTAAATTATTCTCAGCACAAACAGTACTGAAATTAATGGGAACTGTAGTGTAGCTCCCGTTCACTTAAAAGAGGGTGCACAGGAGACATTCCTGGTGAACTGTGCTCAACAAAGGCCCCATCTGCACTAAACATTTAAAGCAGTATGATACCACTTTAACAGTCATGGCATCCACCAAAGAATTATGGGGACTGTAGTAAATGATAGGTGCTGAGAATTGTTAAGAGACCCCTTATTCTTTTCACACACCTATTCCCAAAGCAGTTTAACAACCAATCCTTCTTTCTGGAGAACTCTGGGAATCGTAGTTCTGTGAAGGGAACAGGGGTATTTTAACAACCCTCAGCAACCTTAAGAAATAACAGTTTGAGGGGGGGGGCATTGTTGTTAGAGTGCTTTAAATGTAGAATAGCATTTGTGGCCCAAGTAGCCTGGATTTTGTCGGAGGAAGTATGGTTGGATGCTTGCAAAGCATTCTGGCAAAAGGAAAATTAATCAACATAATACCATGAATTGTACCAAAGCTAATAACTTTGTAAGGATCTCAGTGTAGTGCCTTTAAATAAACACTGCCTATAATCAAATTTATGTGGCTCTGAGTGTTGCTGGGTGAAAATTATAGCAGTGTACAGATAGGATAGCATTTCCTCTTTTTCAATAGCAAATCGATGCATGCGTTGTTCTTAGGAAATTATTTTCATCTCCCTAGGGAAATATGACATAAGCTGAATACTGGTAAGAAAGAATGAGAGAGAGGGACAGGAGGTGTGTGTGTGTGCGGCGGAACTAATTTAGGACAAAATCTTCCCTCATTTAATTAAATTTCCCTTTCCAAAAATGACCTTCCTTCATCCTGACAAATGCTAAAATGAAATTCTGCTAATAACAGGAGAAACAATTATGTGCATTTTGAACAGTTTTGTAACTAATGCCTCGTGGAATCAATTTTAGGTCATCCTATACAAAGTTGGTTGATGCATTGTTTTGCATTTCAAAGGAGGAAGGCAGGAGAGAGATCAGAACAATTGCAATACTGGTGTGGAATGGGAAGCTGACCGTTGACACCACAGTCTTGGACCCAGACCATCCAGACTAAGCTGTAGGGAAAACAGGAGCTGGACAGCAGAAGCCAGGAATCATGCCAAGAGTGGTTTGAGCCAGGAGTCAGAAGAAGCCAGAGCATACTGTCATTGGCCAGACAAAGTCCCATCCTAAACAGCAAGGGTCAACAGTGTGATGCTGCAGCAGCAGAAGAAAGCTAATGCTAGAATGCATCCACAAAAGTATAGTGTCATGGTCAAGGGAGGTAATAGTACTGTTCTATTGGCGCTGTGGGTTAAAGCACAGAGCCTAGGGCTTGCCGATCAGAAGGTCGGCGGTTCGAATCCCTGCGACGGGGTGAGCTCCCGTTGCTCGGTCCCAGCTCCTGCCCACCTAGCAGTTCAAAAGCACGTCAAAGTGCAAGTAGATAAATAGGAACAGCTCTGGCGGGAAGGTAAACGGCGTTTCCGTGTGCTGCTCTGGTTCACCAGAAGCGGCTTTGTCATGCTGGCCACATGACCCGGAAGCTGTACGCCGGCTCTCGGCCAATAAAGCGAGATGAGCGCCGCAACCCCAGAGTCGGACACGACTGGACCTAATGGTCAGGGGTCCCTTTACCTTTTATTCTACCTTGGTCAGACCCCACCTGGAGTACTGTGTTCAGTTTTGGGGACCACAGTATAAGAAGAATATTGACAAGCTGGAACAGGCATAGGCAAACACTGGCCCTCCAGATGTTTGGGACTACAATTTGTAGATGTTTGGGATGCACAAATTGTCATCTCATCTGTCCTCCCAGTTGAACGCCGTGGCCCAGGAAGAGAGAGGAAAATAGGAGAAGTGAACAACTGGCTTCGCAAATGGTGCCGGCAGGAACGGTTTGGTTTCTTAGATCACGGTCTGCAGTTTCTTGAAGATGGACTTCTGGCAAGTGATGGGCTGCACCTCACAAGGGTTGGGAGGAATGTTTTTGCCAACAATCTCAAAAACCTCATCAGGAGGGCTTTAAACTGACTTATGTGGGGGAGGGAGACAGTGGTCCTGAAGGTAGGAGTCTATCAAATGCTGAAGATGATCATCCAAATGTCAAGGACCAAATGGAGCAAACAGCGCACAGACCTAGTGGTGGGAGGAAAAAATCCTTAAGTAGGAGACTAGGGGGAATGATCAATGGTTTTCAATGTCTGTATACAAATGCACAGAGCATGGGAAATAAACAAGATGAACTTGAGCTCTTGGTACAGCAAACTAAATACGACATAATAGGCATCACTGAAACCTGGTGGGATGAGTCTCATGATTGGAATGTAGTAATAGAGGGATACAATCTATTTAAGAGAAATAGACCAAACAGGAAAGGAGGAGGAGTGGCGTTATATGTCAGGGATGTGTATACCTGTGAAGAGATCCATGATTTAAAACTTCAAAGCCAAATTGAGAGTATCTGGGTCAAAATTAAGGGAGAGAAAAATAACAGTGATCTCATGGTGGGAGTTTACTATAGATCCCCAAGCCAAACTGAGGACATAGATGATGCCTTCCTGGAACAGATGACCAAGCATTCAAAAGGAAATGAGATAGTAGTAATGGGGGATTTCAACTATCCTGATATTTGTTGGATGTCAAACTCAGCCAAGAGCATAAGGTCGAACAGATTCCTCACTGGCCTTGCAGACAATTTCATTGTCCAGAAAGTGGGAGAAGCAACAAGAGGATCAGCCATTTTAGATCTGGTCCTAACCAATAGTGATGACCTGGTTAGTGGGGTAGAAGTGGTAGGATCATTAGGTGGGAGTGATCATGCTCTTCTGGAGTTTATTATACATCAGAAAGGAGCAACCAAGCATACTAAGACTCAAATTCTAGACTTTAAGAAAGCCGACTTCAGAAAACTTAGGGAAATGCTGGGTGTGATCCCATGGTCAGTAATACTAAAAGGGAAGGGAGTTCATGATGGATGGGAGTTTGTTAAAGGGGAGATATTAAAAGCACAACTTCAAGCAGTACCAATGAGACGAAAACATGGAAGGTGCCTAAAGAAGCCAGGGTGGCTATCTAATGAACTTTTAACTGAGTTAAGATTTAAAAGGGATATGTACAAGAAATGGAAAAAGGGGGAAACCACCAGAGAGGAATTCAAACAAATAGCCAGCACATGTAGAGACAAAGTCAGAAAAGCTAAAGCACAGAATGAACTCAGGCTTGCTAGAGAGGTTAAAAGCAATAAAAAGAGTTTTTATGGGTATGTCCGTAGCAAAAGGAAGAACAAGGAAACAGTGGGGTCACTTAGAGGAGAAGAAGGTGAAATGCGAACAGGGGACGCAGAAAGGGCAGAACTCCTCAATACCTTCTTTGCCTCAGTCTTCTCCAAAAAAGAAAACAATGCCCGACCTGAAGAATATGGAGCAGATGATTCAGCAGGGGAAACACAGCCCAGAATAAGTAAGGAGGTAGTACAAGCACACTTGGCTAGTTTAGATGTATTCAAGTCTCCAGGGCCAGATGAACTACATCCCAGAGTATTAAAAGAACTGGCAGAGGTGATTTCAGAACCACTGGCAGTAATCTTTGAGAATTCTTGGAAAACAGGTGAAGTCCCAGCAGACTGGAGGAGGGCAAATGTTGTCCCTATTTTCAAAAAGGGGAAAAGAGAGGACCCAAACAATTACCGCCCAGTCAGCCTGACATCAATACCAGGAAAGATTCTAGAGCAGATCATTAAGCAAACGGTCTGTGAGCACCTAGAAAGGAACGCTGTGATCACTAAAAGTCAGCATGGGTTTCTGAAAAATAAGTCATGTCAGACTAATCTGATCTCATTTTTTGACAGAATTACAAGCCTGGTAGACGAAGGGAACACTGTGGATGTAGTCTATCTTGATTTCAGCAAGGCCTTTGACAAGGTGCCCCATGATATTCTTGTAAAGAAGCTGGTAAAATGCGGGCTAGACAATGCTACCATTCATTGGATTTGTAACTGGCTGACTGACCGAACCCAAAGGGTGCTCATCAATGGCTCCTCTTCATCCTGGAGAGAAGTGACTAGTGGGGTGCCACAGGGTTCTGTCTTGGGCCCAGTCTTATTCAACATCTTTATCAATGACTTGGATGATGGGCTTGAGGGCATCCTGATCAAGTTTGCAGATGACACCAAATTGGGAGGGGTGGCTAATACCCCAGAGGACAGGATCACACTTCAAAATGACCTTAACAGATTAGAGAACTGGGCCAAGGCAAACAGGATGAATTTTAACAGGGAGAAATGTAAAGTACTACACTTGGGCAAAAAAAATGAAAAGCACAAATACAGGATGGGTGATACCTGGCTTGAGAGCAGTACAAGTGAAAAGGATCTAGGAGTTTTGGTAGACCACAAACTTGACATGAGTCAACAGTGTGATGCAGCAGCTAAAAAAGCCAATGCAATTCTGGGCTGCATCAATAGGTGTATAGCATCTAGATCAAGGGAAGTAATAGTACCACTGTATTCCGCTCTGGTCAGACCTCACCTGGAATACTGTGTCCAGTTCTGGGCACCACAGTTCAAGAAGGATATTGACAAGCTGGAACGTGTCCAGAGGAGGGCAACCAAAATGGTCAAAGGCCTGGAAACGATGCCTTATGAGGAACGGCTTAGGGAGCTGGGTATGTTTAGCCTGGAGAAGAGAAGGTTAAGGGGTGATATGATAGCCATGTTCAAATATATAAAAGGATGTCATATAGAGGAGGGAGAAAGGTTGTTTTCTGCTGCTCCAGAGAAGCGGACACGGAGCAATGGATTCAAACTACAAGAAAGAAGATTCCACCTAAACATTAGGAAGAATTTCTTGACAGTAAGAGCTGTTCGACAGTGGAATTTGCTGCCAAGGAGTGTGGTGGAGTCTCCTTCTTTGGAGGTCTTTAAGCAGAGGCTTGACAGCCACCTGTCAGGAATGCTTTGATGGTGTTTCCTGCTTGGCAGGGGGTTGGACTGGATGGCCCTTGTGGTCTCTTCCAACTCTATGATTCTATGATTCTATGATTCTATGATTCTATGATTCTAATTCCCATCCCTGACCACTGGTCCTGTTAGCTAGGGATGATAGGAATTGTAGTCCCAAACATCTGGAGGGCTGGAGTTTGCCTATGCCTGGTTCAGAGGAATGTGAACAAGATGACCAAGGGTCTGGAAACCAAGCCTTAAGAGGAACGGTTGAAGGCATTGGCTATGTTTAGCCTGGGAAAGAGGAGGCTGAGATGAGATATGACAGCCATCTTCAAATAGCTAAAGGGTTGTCACAGGGAGGATGAAGCAAGCTTCTTTACTCCTGTTCTGGAGGGTTGGACCTGAACCAATGGATTCAATTTACAAGAAAGCAAATTCCAACTAAACATTAGGAAGAACATTAGGAAGAGCTGTTACAGTGGAACAGACTCCCTCAGGAAGATGCTGGACTCTCCTTTCTTGGAGGTTTTTAAGCAGAGGTTGGATGGCCATCTGTCATGGATACTTTAGCTGAGATTCCTGCATTGCAGGGGGTTGACTTAGATGACACTACAGTTCTATGATTCTAAGGGTGATATTTAACTATTCAACACAGTAGACCCACTGGTGACTCCTGACAAAATTGCAAACACTTTCCCCAGAGTTTTCCTGTCAAATAAAGTAAGCTTTTATGCAAAAATGTAACATTTGGTTCCAACCCTTTCATGTCATTACACTCAGTTTTCTTTTTGAACAAGTAGGTCCTACAATAAATTGTTGCAGTCTGGAGTGTTCCTGTTCAGTGTTCCACCCAGCCATGCCTTCTTTTGGGGGCATCCATTCCATCCACCCTTCTAGTTTTCCATGTTTCCCCAATAGACATTCAGCATTCTGTAGTCACTGAGTATCCTCAGTCATCATTGGGTTATTTGTGCTACCGGTACTACTGCAAACCTTGTGGTCCCCCCTCACAGTATTAGCATATGGGCTACATAGCACTCATAATGCATCACCTGAATTCAGTATTAGTATATATTAGATGTCCCCAATCTTGTAGGTGTTTTGGAACCACCCTGACTACTGCCCACCCTGCCTGGGGTTGATCAACTATCATCTTATAACTTTTGGAGAGCCACAAGTTCCCCATCTTTGATTTAAGAAAAAAGATACACGTGTCTCCCTGAATGTAACCAGAGCAACGAGCCTTATTCTGCTTCCATTAAATAGCATCACTACCATTTGTCACATAACCTGTGGTTCTTAATCCTTTTCAGGAGTTGGATTTCCAAATTGTTCTAAAGCAAATCAATAAATGGCCTGTAAGGAGGGCAAGCAGAAAGGCTGCTCACAAATGGGTTACTGTCCTTTCCTTGGGTCTGACAAAATATAAGCCTTTAACAAGTGCCAGCACTTCACTCTAACCAACCAATGAAAAATTAATCATTTGGAGTGGCTGGAGAGTTGTAGTAATGTAAGCAACACCATCTGCATCACGAAGAACATCTGTTAATTGCTTGATTTGCAGCACATTTCTGTGTTGTTCTCAGGTGTGATGGGCCACAATCTTCAGGAGTCCTGAGGCCTAGTTATGTGCTCACTACTAGGTTATCCCTTGACTATTCATGTCATAGCCATCATGTTTCCAAAGAAAAGTGGATTTCTTCCAGAAGTTTCAGTGTTGCTAATCATCCCAAGGACTGCTGAGTAACTGGAAATGTACCAGTTACCACCAAACAATTTTATTGATAACTTGATAACCACGACAGCGAGCCTTTTTTTAAAATTGCAAACCTTTTGTCCCACATGTCAGCTCCTATTATTTATTGTTGTTGCCATCCATCTGTCTCGAGAGACAATGGAGTGTGCCTCAGGGGGTACCCGCTGCCTTGCGGGACATCTTTGGGAGAAGAAAAGACTAAGGAGTAAACTGTACACAAATCAGGAGTGGAGTCCCTAAAATGGTTTGATTGTGTCTTGTACACTACCTTCTGGCAGCTCCTGCAGCCAAGCTGGTGCCAAATATATTGCTCTGCTTTCCTTTGGACCCCCTCAGTGAGGCAGAGGGCAGCACAGGACCTTCACACACACTGCCCAGGCTTGTGCCCCAGAGAGGTCACTTTGGTGCTGCTAACACAGCAAAAACAATGTGGGAGGCAGCAGTTACGAATTACTTGTCTCTGCCACCACAGCAGGCTCTGTGATCCTACAGTGGCTAAACCAGATGAGGGTAGTCGATGGGTCTCAAACCTATGAAAAAATACAGTAATATTTTTGGGCCAGGAATGAGACAAGGACACTTTTAAAACAAAGATTTTAGACAAAGATTTAGGGAATAGATGGACTGCCAAAAATTAACAGTCAAAACCAGATGGTTAACTCCACTTTGAGGCTTTGAGTTAGAGGAGCACAAATAAAGTCTACAGGTAACAAAAAAGAACGGTTCTTTCCACATGAAAAGAACAAGAATTAAGGATGCATTCTATTGATTTTAAAAATTCACAGTAGGAAGTAATTTAAGGCTGCAATCCCAACTCCACTTATATTGGAATAAGACCCAAATGAATTCAGTGGTACTTACTTCTGAATAGGCATGGTTAGGATTGCAGCCTTAGTGATCATAGACAGCCTCTAGCAACAGAAATGCAACATACTCAAATTCAACAAACACTTTCGAAAAATGAAAAGCAATGAAATACCTCCTGGGACAATGGCAATAATATATCAATGAATATGTGAATTATGTACATTACAAAGCAATTCATGAATCTATTTACATATAAAGTGCACGTTTTTTTTAAAAAAAAAGTTTGTGGTACAGAGCTAAGCAGAAAAGCATTCATAGCAAGACTCCATGCTGTGATTGGGGTGTGTGTGTCAAATGGGTAGATATAAAGTATAACCTCTTGATAATCCATTTTCAATGGGTTCTTTCAACAGCCCCAGGCCTTGCCCACCAATAGCAGGCAGTCCCTGGAAGGTTGCACATAAGGTAGTGTGGACCCTGGGCTGGAAACCCCACCCCCCACCCCATTCCTGCTGTAAAACAACTAATAGATTTAAAAACAACACCAAAATAAATAAATAAATCCAAGGCAGAGACCTACATATTTATTATTTCATTCAGTACTTGAGATGCCAAGACCTCTACCATATACTCTACCATTGCCCTGTGGGTCATTGTGTTTCAAGACCAGAACAACAACAACAAAGACCTGCGTGGGGCATAGCAGGATGTGAGCATAACATCCTTGGTCAGCAGCTATTCAGAAAGTGACAGTTTTGAAAGCAGATCATCATTGGATATCTGAACAAGACCATGAGTAAACATGATGTTGGTAGAATATTAACAGGAGATTTCCCCACAGTTTCCCTACATGGCAAAAATGCTTCCCTCGACCCTCACAATCTCAGCTTGCAACGAGCATGAAACATTGATTGGCTTCAAAGCTTGAATTATGGCTGCTATTAACTTTTGCAGTTTGGTTACTGCTTACATCAAGTAACCTCTATTAGCAGGGACGTGGTGAATTTAAAGTGTGCTACAGAACTTTACATATAAATTTTAAAAAACTGTATTAAGTCTACCTAAAGTTCAGGACGATGTGCTCGTTGGATTATGCAAACATGGACTTTCTGAAGAGACCAAAATGACTTCTGGTTGTTCGTAACTGGTGGTTTGCAGTCATTCCAAAACAAAACTTAAATAACCACCAGTAAATTAGAAGAGGAGAACAGTGCATGATGGGCAGAGCTCACCCCAATGGGGGACAGAAGCAGAGCTAGGCAGAGTTGGGTGAAGGAACTACTCTGCCTCATCCAGATCTTTTTCAGCACAGTGGATTTGGGGTTTGGATTGCTCTGTTAGGGCATAACTAATTTAGCACCATGAATTGCAAGGTGGGGCATTGAGATGGCCACTGGCTCACCTATTTTTTTTTAAATAAAAAGTTTTAGCCAAATAACATCATAACCAGACACTGGAGAGACGTGTCAGGAGTAAGCATGGACCAATGGTACCAAATAGTATGGGAAACAGCCTTACTAGAAAAATTAACCAATAAGCTGAAACTGACACAGGGACAAATAGAAGAAGACGCCTTCACCCCAGTATGGCTCCCCTTTATCACACACACAGCCCAACAAGACAATGACAAAAATCCACCAACAGCATACAAATCAATATGGCTAACCTGATCCAAAATACCAACCCACCCCACTCACACATGAAAACAAAGACCACCACAGCCAACCACAAATGAACAACCACACCCTAGGCCAACCCCAACCTCTCACCACCAAAGGAACACAAGCGAACAACAGAACAACAGAGAACCTGCACAAGCAATGCTGACATCAAACCCTACATATATTAAGTAAAATAGAAACATCGCCACCTGACCCCCCACCCCCTCTTTCCCCCTTTCCTTCCTAATGTCTCAACAAATGAAACTGATTTGCAAAAATGTTACATGGGGGGAAAATACGAGAGAGAGATATTGCACATACTTTTGTAAATCAAGTAAATCTTTAATAAAAATACTTTAAAAAAAGTTTTAGCCAAATTAACAGCAGATAGATCCACCAACAGCCAATATCATTTTGTGCTGCTTAGTAGTAGTAGTAGTAATTTTATGTATACCCCACACATCTTAATATAAGGGCATGCTATACTTCCTATAATGAGACGTGGGGGTAAAGATGGCATTCCTGTCACATTTCTGAACTTCCCAGTAACGTCGGAATTGCACGGCAGAATACTTGACATTTGCCTTAATGCAACAAGGCATTTTAATGTTCTTCTAAAGGCTACCACTATTGGGAGCAGGAGAGGTGCTGGTGTGGATCGTCACTAAATCATCGGGATGAAAAAAAAATATCATGGAGGTGACAGGGCTGCTGAATCAAGAAAGGAACAATGAACATCTGATAATGCTCATTGCTAATCAGCATGGTCAGAATGGCAACAAATGTATTCAAGTCTGAAGGAAAGAGGGCTTGGAAAACAAAGGTCATTTTGTGGCAATTGTAGCGAAAAATGTAAAGCAGCTTTGAGGATTTTATTATATTAAAGGGTGAGTTTTTTCTTTAAAAAATAAAATAGACGTGAGGCACCTTTAAAGAAAATCTACTTGAAAATGTACACAGATGGAACTGTTTACTGAAGACCTAAGTGCTCTGCTTCTGATGCCTGATGCAGCAAGGTTTATTCTTCTGCTGCTAGAATCAATGTGATATATAGTGTTGCAGAGTGACTCTTTGGCTGAGTCCAGTGGAACTGTGGCAAATCTGATAAGGATGACGGACACTTGAGCTGTATATCCAAATTGCAATGAACTTGGCTGACATTGAAGATAAGAAAAAAGCAATCAAAGTACCAGAGAAGCCCAACTCTCACACATGGTACACAGGTGCTAGCATTTTATGTTTATTCAGTACATTTGTATGCCAATCCAGATTTTGTCTGCATGCTTTTTAATCTAAGCCTCTTTATTATGGCTCCAATTTAGCTATTTTCAGCTGATGCTTTGCAGCAGAAGTCTGCATGAAGGTTTGTTAGACACTGCTCTGTAAACAAGCAAAGCAAAGCATAAACTATATATAGAATCAATGATAAGGAATTGTCGAATTACAAGGTGATAATGTCGCCAATATCTTCCTCAGTGACATTATAAAAAACATATCAATGACCTTCTAAACAGACCATAAAATAACTTGACTCATCTGGAGCTCACAGCCAGTATTTAACAATGGTATAAATTATATTTGAAGCAATATATTTTTTTTAATGCATTGCAGTTGCCATTTGGTCAAGCAAACAATTTTCTTTTCACTTGCTTTCTCTTTTTGTCTCTCTTACCCACCATTTTCTTCCCAAGGTGCCCTTTACCAATAGAGAATCATTAAAATTTCACACATCCAAGTACATAGACCTGGGCTATGTTCAGGCATAGTGAATTTTGTTGCATTTCCAACCAAACTTTCAAAACTGAACTGGTAATCAGGTACCATGGTAAATTGGCAACACAAAGTCCCCTAAAACTGCAACTCTACACACAATTTCTTATAAGTTAACCTATTTGAATGCAATGAAACTTACTTTTGAGTAAGCATGCATAGGGATTGCACAGCAAATGTGTTTAAGAAAACATGTAGGAATCAGAGATTGTCATTCATGTCTACTGGGTCCTTCCAGATGGGTGTTTTATGGCGGTTGTATTCTGCAACATGTTCTCAACACAATAAGAATGCACTGTCAGTGTATTTATTCTGATTTATTAATGCTCTGTGAGGCTTCCCTAATGCTACCACATTATTGCTGTCCATAAGGGCTATAGTACAAAAAAGTAGGACAAACGTCCCCCATTTTGGGCATGAAAAATTATGGGATTTTAGCAAGATGCAGTGATTGGAAATGAATCAAATGAAGCAGAATGACTGCCCCCAAACCCTTGCAGGCACAAAGAATATTGAAAGCAGGATCATGTATAATCCCCTTATAGTAACAAGAGCACAAATATTTATGAATGCCCAATAAAAATGACACCTGAAGGGGCCTAAGTCTTGAAAGTCTTTTTAAAAAGGGGCATAACCCTATGTTATGTTGCATATTAGTTGTCCTCAGTCTACTCCTGTAGATCGTATTGATACAGATTCATGAACCAGCCATCTCTGTTATACATACAATGACATCATTGACCTTCTGACATCAGCATAAATGCCTGCCTGCATGTTCATTCCCACAACCAGTCAATACATCCACTGACTTTTCAGGTTCCCTACTACTTAACCTGCATATTATACTTTGCTGTGCCCCACAGGCATGAGTCTGTGGAGTGTGCTGATTCCTAGGAAGTAGTTGCATGACTGAAACACATACATGCCCATACAATGACTGACCCAACCATAAATTTTATGTGACTTTCCCTCAAGTGATGCTTCATTGTCCACAGTGTGATGGAAGAGGAGGTTGCTGTTGCATATGGGTTGTGCAGCATATCTGAGTAAAATTTAAACTTATAAAGTGTTCCATATCATGCATGGTTAGGTTTCCCTCTCAAAAAACTAACTTTATTTTTTTAAAAAAATTATTTGCAAAAAGAAAGAAGGGGGGAAAAATCTCCACCATTCTCGGCATCCCACAGATTTAAGGTTGGCCTTTTCACCTCAAAAATCTGCTCTCTTTCTTTTGTGACTCACACTGAGGGTTGTAAGTGGGGATGGGCAAATCTGTTAATTTCAGTTTCTCTCATTTTCTTATTTTCCTATTCTTAAATTTAGTCCTCCACATCAGTTTGCAGTTTATTTATTTTTTTTAAATCCGCATGAAAATTTATCAGCACTTTAGCGCAAAATTCTCTTTATAGACATATCTTTGCTTAACGAACACATTTTTGCAAAACAATTTTTCCTCAATATAATACATTTCTGTATATTATTTTCACAATTGTTAAGTGTTTTTATGCACACTTTCCCATAGTATATGCAATTTTGCATGCATATGCATGTACAATACTTGCCTGGAGAACTGCGTTGCAAAATTCAGAGGTGGGAGAAATTCAAAGGATGGCTGTGCTTTGCTTTGCACATTGTTTTGGGTAGTTCAAATTAGGTAAGGTTGCCTTTAGATGCAAACAGAATCATGTTCTCCCTCAAGCCACGAGGAGGAGACTGGAAGCTTGTAGCATCTCATTTGCTGCACGCCTCCCCACCTTAAGCCGTTTGATCCGATAGTTGATTAAGCTAATCCCGCACAGCAAGGGGGGTGGGTGGGTTTGGTGGCTTCCTCACAAAACGGATATCTATTTATTCTCAATAAGGTGATTGTGAGCACAAGCTCGAGGTGTGTATTCACATAGGTGCCAGGCAGTTGTTGGGATGGGAAAGGATGTATTTATACCTTCAAAAAGGTAAAAAATGTAACCAAAATCTATGCTGTGCCTGTCTATATAATCTTACATTGTAACGGTTGTTGTTCACTGCAGAAACCACTATGTTATAAGTTCTAGTATCTTGATACTCCATATATGGTATGTAGTTCTATAGCACAATTGTTTATATAATTTCAATTTGTTAAAGTATGTTGAATTATGACATTATATTCATTTATATTACTTAGAATATGTACAACTGATGAAGCCCAGGAGGGCAAGTTCCATGACTTTGACATACTACATATGAACATGTACCACTGATGAAGCCCATGAGAGCGAAACAAGGCATTATTCCGGAAATCCTTGTCAACTCTGTGGAACTGTAGTAAGCTCCAATTTGGACTTTATGAACATATGTGGAACAGAAACGAGCAGATATTTGGTCTTTATGAATGAACTGATCTATTGGGACTTCCGTCTATATTATAGCACTTTATGTGTTGTTTATGTGCAATATAAACATTTGATATTGTGATAAGAATATATAGAAGAGTATTGTTTATGTGAATGCACAGCCGGTTATGTCTTGTGTGTTTGTCGAATGTATTTCACGTAACGCAAGACTTGATGTTGTTTTGCAAATACACAGGAACCAACACCACGTTTCTCTTTAGAACTGGCACCGGAACTTTTAATGTGAGTGTCTAGGATTTGATATATTTTTCAGACCTCTCTCCCCTTCTCCCAGCAAATTGTCTCGTCCCATCCTATTTGGTACTATTTAAGTGTTTAGACAGTAAAAGGAGGTTGCGCGCTATGATGCCAGAACACTAGACAGAGCCAAGCCAATGTGCTGGCTCAGCAGGCTTACCAATCTGTCTGTAAATCAGAGAGGAAAAACTCAAAAACTCCTTCGCGGTCTCACAAGGTAGCAGGGAGACATTTTTGTATTGGAGCGGTTCCATTTCTCAAAATTAGTCCGAGGGAAAAAAGAGAACTGGGAAAAGAGCCAATGAGCAATTGTTCCTTAAGCCGCCTGCCTTTGTCATGTCCAACACTGTGTCAATTGTACAGGCTCCTCTGGGTTCTTGCCCTAACCACAAACTATATATCCAGTTTGTTCCAGAAACAAATTAAAGAAGAAAATTTGGATTCAAGTGGATTAGTAGACTATTTGTGGGTACATGTTTGAGTTGATAAAGTTCTCAGCCGGTGACTTTTATACCTCACTTTCATCTGTGGATTGCTCAAATATAAATGAATTCTTCAGTGTATGCATAGATATGATGCACTAATGAGAGCCATCCTAACAGGACTATTATGAATGCAAAGCATAAAGCAGAATAGTAGACATTATCTTTAAGGGGTGGGGACTCTTTGCACCTGTTATATATTATTATTATTATTATTATTATTATTTTGCTTTATTCATAAAATGTCTCAAAGCAACTTACAATCACAATAGAAATACTAAATTGATTGCAATAATCACAATAAAAAACCCTAAAAAACACAAACACACACACACATCATAATAATAATTTATTATTTGTACCCCGCCCATCTGGCTAAGTTTCCCCAGCCACTCTATATGCACAGATAAATGGCAAGTCTAGCAGATCCTGCCAGATATGTACATTTCAAAAAAAAATTATTTAGAGAAGATTCATTGTGGGAGAAGCATTCTGTCTAAACCAAGCTATGCATAAAGTATTACAGTGGAAGAAAACCTTAAGCCTTCAAAGCTAGGATTTTCTTTGCCCTCGACATGCCTTAAAGGAGGTCAGCCACAATTTCCGTTTCTCCCTCTTCCTCGTAAGCACTGGGCTGTAGGCAGCTGACAGCTGCAGTGTGAGCTTCAGCAAACCTGGGGCCAGAGCTAAATGGAATGCTGGGGCAGATCAAGAGGAGAGTCATGGACAGTTACAGGCTGGGTATGAGCCAAGGCATTCATACAAAGGGATGGACAATAGGGACAGAACAGGGCCAGCCCACCCGTAAGGCAAGCCGAAGCCTCGGGAGGCACCCCCCCACATGTGCCTCCCCTGCCCTGTTGCTAGTGGACAAATGGCACCGGCGCTGGCGCCAATTTTCAATGCGATCTCACCAAAACCTACCATCGGCACTGCCACTTTCTCCCGCTACCCCACAATTTAGTTTAGAGATGCTTTGGTGATGGCAGCACAGCCATGGCAGAAGAGTGGCACAGCGCTTCTCATTTCGCTTCAAGCAGTGGAATGGGATGCACCATTCATGTGACATGGTGCTGGAAATGGATAGGATGACTGGAAGACTGGGGCAAGAATTAGGCATGTGGTCAGGCTACCTGTAACACTAGGAGCAAGGCTAGAAATCCATAGGCCTGTCCTGGAAGTATTTAAAGCCAGTCCAGAACAGATGTGGGACCTGGGAGAATATCATTTTGTATTCCGCCGCCTCCATCACTTCAAAGCCCAGAAAATTCTCACTCTAGCAAATGGGGACACTCAAGAATAGTGAACAGTATCAGTATCAAACTGTTTCAGTCACAGACCAGCATAAGATAAAAAATATGGATAAAATGAACACATAAGACTTAAAACAGATAAGGGATAAAAACTAGTAATTAAAAGGTGGTTATATCATACATAACTTAAAAAGATAGAAACAAGGACAAGAACAATGAAACCATCACCCAAACTGAGTTTGTTACAGAATTAGCAGATGACATTTCTGGGAGTTTGATAGTCTAGAGAAAATACAAGTAACCCTTATGGTCTTGCTGGGTACAGTGGTTGCCACTATGCCAGGAGTAATGCCAATGCAAAGCCCTTTAGGGATTAATGTGTCTGTGTTATTCAACAAGGGAGTGGAGGTACACCCAGAAAACCTACCTCCTAGCTTGCAATGTGAAGAGCAGGACTGTCAGTATTGACAGAGCCTTTGCATGGACAGTTGCACATATGAAACTACCATGTGATCGGGAACCTGGCATCATCAGGGCTTAGGGTCACGCGGAAGGGCTCCATCACTATAGATGGTTGCGCTGATAACACAAAGGCTACAGGGCAGTACTTATCAGCTTATCAGCGCATGAAAGCCTGCAGTGGGCTATGGTTGTAATGCACTCAGCAATGAAGCAAAATGCACAGGAAGAGCTGCAGAAATAAGAGCGAACGGAGCAACACCAGCAGTCATTCCTGCAGCATCTCTGGCCACACTGCTGCCATGCACAACTCATCGCTGTACACGCTAACTCCACAGAAGTCATTGCAGATAACATCATGAAGGCATAGATGGCTAGAACAACACAGTTTTTGCCCTGGCTAACAAAAATGTCCAAGGCAGCTGCCACTGTTTTGTTGCAAGAAGCACTGATGTGAGAGCTGTCCTAAACATTTCCTCTAATGAATTATTACTGGGTATGATTCTGCTGGCTTGAATCCTATGTGGGTCAGCTGAAGAACTATCAGCACCAGGCTTTAGGCAATTACAACAGAGCCAAGCTCAAGCACCTGCAGGGTTGAGATTCTGCGCTACCAGAGAGACGGCCTCATGATTCAAGGTATCATTCAGAAGGGGGCTGTCTGTAGACATTTCTCTAGCTAAGATCAAAGCTAAGTGTCAATCCAAAGAGAGGAGGAGGCAGAGAGACAGGGTAGCAAGCAGGCTGGAGGCAGAGTACCAGTAGATAACAAGCCACATAGACATGCACTAAATAAAAAATGCCTAGGCAAGAAACAACCCCATGATCCTATAAATAGCAGTGCATTTATACAAGACTGTATACAATGCAACAACGGAACAATCCACTAAAACATTCCACTTTCCATTTGTCTGGAAAATCTCTGCCCTTAAGAACAACGATGCAAAGCTTTGACTGTAACCATAATATTTTTTCATTAATATTTAGTCTCTATGGAGCAGCTTTCCTAAATAAAGTGCATCCGACGTATTATCTCAACAGTTCACACACCAGCAGACCAATATGGTTAAAGTTGGAGGATAAAGGTTAAGAGATAGTGGCTTCCAGCTCATAGCCCATGTTTTCACCACTTCAGATGGGACTGTCAATGTGGCAGTACCCTTGCTTGAAGGAAATTGCAGTATCTCAGACCAGGCAATCTATATAAACCTAGATTTCTTTTGACTAAAAAACAAAGGCAAATAATTTATAATCAGGAAAGTCATTCTGAAATGACATGTTTAAATGGTTTACAATGTACTGCAAATATAAATAACACAATGTCGGCAGCACTGAAAATCCCTTCAAAACTGACAGCATCCATTAAAACCCAGTGCCCAGCCACATTTTAGATTTACGGTTAATAAATTAACAAATTAATCACGATGATTTGTCAGTTAATGTTTCCTGCTCTATGAAAAAAATGAGAGGAATATGCAATAAACTATCCGTGATAACCGATTGCATCCAACACCCTGCACACAAAATGGAGAGAAAAACATTGTTTCTTTGGCCTTTGCCTAAGGTCAGGGCCAGCCCTATCATTAGGTAGAATGAGGTGGGCACCTCAGGGAGATGATTTTGGGCATACTGAAAGGACAGAATATTGTCAGTTATTTAATTTATCACTGTTGTATTTTTGCTGCAAGGAAAGGGAAAGGTACTTTGGAGATCTTCTTCCCTAAGTGTCAAAATAACTTCTTCAGGCTTGGGTACTATGCATATAAGGAATGTTGGTGGCACTGTAGTCAAAACCACGGAGCCTCTTGGGCTTGCTGATCGGAAGGTTGGTGGTTCGAATCCACGCAATGGGGTGTGCTCCTGTTGCTCTGTCCCAGCTTCTGCCAACCTAGCAGTTTGAAAGCATACCAGTGCGAGTAGATAAATAGGTATCGCTGCGGCGGAAAGGTAAACGGCATTTCCGTGCACTCTGGCTTCCGTCACTGTGTTCCGTTGCGCCAGAAGCGGTTTAGATATGCTGGCCACGTAACCCAGAAAGCTGTCTGTGAACAAAGCTAGCTCCCCCGCCTGAAGCAAGATGAGTGACGCACCCCATAGTCGCTTTTGACTGTACTTAACAGTCCAGGGGTATTTTACCTTTTTATCTTTACCACTAAGCATGTTGACATCAAGAGTGGGGATGTTATTTGTTGGTCTGCTTCAGACAACAAAATATATTGGACTAGCTCTGTATAAGGTAGTACAGCTGACCAGACCAGAGGCTTTTGGAAACAGCAAGGATCAGCTTTTGGAGACAGTGGGGATCAGCACAGATCCAACAAGTTATTTAGTCAAGTGCAAAATCTGGAACAACAACTACATAGAGCTGTTTGAGCAGCAGTATCTACAAGCATATTTCTAAGTGAAAGATTTTAACCTCCCAGCATAACTCCCCTAAGAAATCACTCCAAGAAAGCAAACCACATGGGAAAACAGATGCTAAAAATCTGAATTGTGCTTGGGACCATTGCGGGATGTCAAGAACCTGCTTTATCTCATCCACCAATGTCTACATGCTGGTTTTTAAGCTCTCGGTACTCTTCATAGCCGTCTCCTGCATATCAGTTATGAAGCACAATGATGAATAATGTGAATACAAAGATGCAACAAGTGTAGTGACTGAGCAAAGCCACAGATGACATTGCAACATGACATTATGAATTGATAACACTAACCTGATTTGGAGCCATGCAAGCATCGGTGTGGTGCCTCCTCCAAACACCCAGACTGTGAAGAACACAATTAGTAAGGTGGTAGTCAACATCATTTGCTTTGGCTGAGTGTCGGTGTCCCGGATAGCCAGTGCAAATGCAATTGCACCACGTAAACCTTCAGAAGACCGGGGGGTGGGGATGCATGGCAGGTGGGAGAGAAAGAAAACAATTTATTTCATTGTATTCATAAAATTTATATACCACTTGATTGTACAAAAAAGCCCAACAACCTCAAAGCAGTTTACAAAAAGAATAAAACAACCAGTGAAGAAACCGCTGAAAACAACTATTTGAAACATTCAAAATTCAACCCCCTCCCCTCCAGGCCTGCTGTATGATAAGCTGAAAACCATATTAAAATACGTGTCTGGATAGGCTTGCCTAAACAAAAATGTGTGTAGCAAGTGCCGAAAAGGGTACAGGGAGGGCATCAGCATTATGTCAATAAGGAGTTCCAAAGTGTGGGTGCTACAACAATAAAAGATCAATTTCTTACAAATGTGGGATATTATGTGTTACCTAGACCAGTGCCTAACCCTGGACTAGGGATGAGTGAGGAATTTGCTTTAGTCTGCATTTAAAGGAGAACCTTCCTAATTTGCATTTCCTGAAATAATGTGTCAAGGGTGAAGTACCTTTGGCTCTCCAGATGTTGTCGGACTGCAACTCCCATCATGCCTGATGATTCACAGTGCTGTCTGAGGCAGATTGGAGTTGGGAGTCCAACAACATCTGGAAGGTCACTGATTCCTTACCATCCCTGCAATATTTGAACTGATACACAGCATCCTTTGAAAATTGCACTTTGAATTTTGCAATGGGGGTGCTTCAGCCAAGACACACCCATATACTTTATGGGAATCCCCCAGAGATGGGTGACCAAACATGTGTGAAGCAAAGTATCTTGAAAAGTGGCCTCGAAAGCCCACTTGAACAAAGGCCTGTCACATCTCTTCTAAAAACATGCACAAAAATCTGCATGATGTTTTATTATCTGTTTATTCAGCTGCCTTGTAGAGTGCCCTTTTGTCAAAGAAAGAGGCTCCTCTGAAATGCGAATGCCGTGTGGATTTATTATTGGAATGCTCAGAGCACAATATTCTGGGAACAAAAGCACAGCTCTTGAACGTGGATAGGCAAGGGCCTGTTTCATGCTTGCATTTTAGAAATCTATGATTGTGGCTCTTTGGGGAGGAAGAGGAAACAGTGCCAAAACCCATTTTCTTTTTAGATGTTTGTGTTTCTGCATAGGAAGAATCACATTTCATTTATGCGCTGCTGTTTAACTTGTACGCAATAAACTTTACAACATTTTAGGGGTGGGGGGGAATCTATTCCGCTTCAACAGAAATATGCATAAAAACAAATAACACAATGTCAGGAAGTCATGTTTTTGGCATTTTTCTCATGGCAGGTAGAATCTTATTTATCTCCCAACCGATAATTCCTTTGGACTGCCCTCCCCCCTTCGGTTGAATTTGCTTCCAAGGGATGGTGCTAAAGTTTCAGGGTTGGTGTCTGGGCTTGGCAATATCAGGCATCTACTAAGCTCCATGACCCACTGTCAACCTCTTGGAATTTCCTGGTCTTGCTCCTCCTCCTTGTGTTTGATGCTCTCCCAGGTGGCGCTGTGGGTTAAACCACAGAGCCTAGGGCTTGCTGATCAGAATGTCGGCGGTTCAAATCCCTGCGACGGGGTGAGCTCCCGTTAATCGGTCCCAGCTCCTGCCCACCTAGCAATTCGAAAGCACGTCAAAGTGCAAGTAGATAAATAGGTACCGCTGCAGCGGGAAGGTAAACGGCGTTTCCGTGCGCTGCTCTGGTTCGCCAGAAGCGGCTTTGTCATGCTGGCCACATGACCTGGAAGCTGTACGCCGGCTCTCGGCCAATAAAGCGAGATGAGCGCCGCAACCCCAGAGTCGGACACGACTGGACCTAATGGTCAGGGGTCCCTTTACCTTTACCTTTAAGCATGGAAGCAGTGTCAAGAGTGAGGAGAGGGAATATCTTTGGCTTGCCTTGTGCTTTCCCTCTGGGTCAGGGGTGTGCGGAACCTCAGGCCTAGGCCTCTTTATTTGGTCCTTGGGACTCTCCCCAAACCACACCTCCTCCCTGAGGCCGCACCCTCCTTGAGTGCTGGAATTTGCCCTTGAACTGTGATAATGACTCTTGTCTGGAAGGAGGACAGAAATATGCGTGGTGTGTGCAGAAATCTTCAACTTTTGCTGGGCTATATAAACCCACCATACAAAGTCAAGAGTCATCCTTGTTAAAGAGCAACTGTTCAACGAGCAAACATTCGCCATTGCAATGCAATGAGTAACTTTCCAGAAGGATTTTAAATGTTTGGTTTTTAAACTATAAGGTGGAGCTGCTTTTGCAATGTTATAACTAAGGCAAAGTTATGCACCTACTGAGACCAAATAAAACAGCAGAAAGATAATAATGGGGGAGAGCCAGATCCATGCATCAAAAGTTCCCCATAGGGTGGTAATAAGTATGTTGAGCATGAGCCAAATGGTATGCCACATTTACAAAAGCACTCCCTCCCTAGGCCTGGGTACATTAAAAAAATAACAGTGTTTTGCACATGTAAAAGGCTTTTTAGCATGCCTACATTATTGTTTTCTGCGGGGGATACACCGTAAATTGTGAAGCCCACGTAATGAGCAAGTCCTTTAAATTAAATAGGTAATTCAAGCAAGATGTGAAGAACATTTTACAGATATTTATGAATTTTATTTAAGCCTCCCATCACTCCAGTGAAGAGAAGTATGTTAGATTTGTTTCTCTAACCAATAAAATGCAGCTGCATCTAGAAAATCGTAAGGTTGCCTCTGAATTGTGCTGAATAATACTGAGAGTGCCCATCTGGGGCAGGAAACGAAACCGCTTTATCCAAATAAATTTCCAAGAGCTCTTAGGGTGCAATAATAATTTAAATTAAAATCTTTCCATAAAAAGGGATTTACAATCCTGTTTTTATAAACATGACACGTAATTTGCACTCATGTGCGCTCATTTTGGGGCTTTAAATCACCAAGAAAATTTCAGAGAAACATTGCTTTAGATTCTGTTTGTGCCTTGTGTTCCCAACTATACCAGCTTGCTGAATAATTGCAAAGTACTTTGCATATTAAGACTCAAGGATTTGTCTATTTCTGTATAGGTACAGTAGGTCATGAAGTTCACTGAGTGACCTTGGGCCATTCAAAATCAGTGCTTCAAGAAGGGTGGCCATGTATTCTACTTTAGAGTCCTCTGTTTGAAGAAGTATCTGATCCAAATTCAGTCTAAAAATCAAGAACCACAAGAACAGAAGTATAGTGTCCAGATCAAGGGAAGTAATAGTACCACTCTATTCTGCCTTGGTAAGACCACACCTGGAATACTGTGTGCAATTCTGGGTGCCACAATTTAAGAAGGATGTTGACAAGCTGGAAGGTGTGTAGAGGAGGGCAACCGAGATGATCAAGGGTCTAGAAACCAAGACTTGTGAGGAATGGTTGAGGGAGCTGGGTATGTTTAGCCTGGAAAAGAGGAGACCGAGAGGAGATATGATAGCCATCTTCAAATATCTTAAGGGCTGTCACATCAAAGAGGAAACATGCTTTCTTTCTTCTACTCTGGAGGGTAGAACTTGAACCAATGGTTTCAAGTTGCAAGAAAGGAGATTCCGGCTAAACATTTGGAAAAACTTTCTGACAGTAAGAACTGTTCAGCAGTGGAACAGACTCTCACAAGAGGTAGTGGTCTCTCCTTCCTTGGAGGTTTTAAAACAGAGGTTGGATGGCCATCTGTCATGGATGCTTTAGTTGAGATTCCTGCATTGCAGAGGGTTGGACTAGATGACCCTTTGGTCCCTTCCAACTCTATGATTCTAAGAAAGGAGAGCAGCAGTCAGCCTTGAAGTTAAAGTTGCCCATCAACACTTAGCACCTGGAATAAAGGCTGAGCAGGCACACTGTTGACCTGGTTACAGTCTTCCCCATCAGGGTGAGATGTACTGTATTGCAACTTAAATTACAGCAATCACTTCTCAATTTGCGCCTATACCAGCGTTTCCCAACCGGTGTGCCGCGGCACAGTAGTGTGCCGCAAGACACCGGCTGCTGTTCCGCGGCTTCTTTCCCCCTCCGGGCGCGCCGCTTCCGGTGGGCGCGGGCGGGGCGACCGGCGGTGCCCTGGGCCGCTTCCGGGTCGGTCCGGGTGGCTGGCGCCGCGTCACCTCGGCTCCGCTTCTCGCTCGCCGGCCGCCGCGGGCTGCCGGGCGCTTCGCCTGCTGCCTCTGCCGCGGTCGGGGACGGGCGGGAGGTGCCGGTGCCGCCGGGCTCGCTCGGGGCCGGCTGAAGGTGCTGCCGGGGGGCTGGGCGCGGGAGGCGGAGGGGGGCGGGCGCTTGGCCCGCCGATCTCCCGCTCCGTTTTCGCCCGCCTGGGTCCTTCCCCTCCCTCCCGCCAGGGCGCGCGGACACCCCGCCCCCCGGGTGGTGTGCCGCGAGATTTTTTTCGTGGGGCAGGTGTGCCGTTGCCCCAAGGAGGTTGAAAAACACTGGCCTATACATACAAATTATCACAATTAATCTTTCAAATCTAGATATATAAAATCGTTCAAGTTGGATGTTTGTTAACAATCGCCTTTCTCCGTAACCCCTTGATCGATTCCATTCAAATTTGGACACAACGTTCCATGCCCATATGGGAGTGATCATATGTACTTACATTGCACAAATACCACACCTTTCCCATGTAAAAATGTGATTTTGTGCAAAAAAATATAGCACCCTCCAGTGGACGTTAAACAGCACAGCACAACACATGCTTTCTCATACTGTATCTTACTTTTGCATTTCACCAAATCAGCCACAGCAAGGCGTGGCCCGATCAGCTAGTACATAATAAAATACTATTTTTAAGGAAATGAAACGAAATTAGCTTATGCATTTTTTAATGCAAATCCATGTCCTTTGTCCTCTTTTTGGGCAATGCCCACTGTAGCCATTAAAGAAAATGGCGGTGAAACATCCAGCAATGATATATATTGAGGTAATGAATTTGGTGCTCACATTATGTATTAGGTGATCGTGTTGTGGAGAAGAGAGATATGCATGCTCATATCTGCACCACTTGAAGCCTCCGCCCGCTCAGGAGATGTCTTAAACTGGCCACTGTCCCACCAGAGGAAGCATGGTGCTTGCATCAATCAACTTCCAAGATGAGGCAGTCCAAATAGGACGGGGGAGAGGCTGCCATTTAGCAGTATGTTTATGCTGTGTTAGTTTCATTTCCCCAGCTAAGCTGCTGCTTTCAAGTCCACTTCATAAACTTTCATAATGGGCAGGCTGCACCTTGGTAATTAAAATGATTAAAATCATTATTGTATATCATCAGAGGACAGAGGCAAGGCTTTCTGAAGTGATGATAAATCTTTCCAGTCAATGTGGATCACGGAGTAGCTCCCTTGTCTTTGTCTAGTAAACCATCCCTCCCACCCCTTTCCCTTGGAAGAAAATTGCATCCTTCCATGCCCATTTCTCTTCTCAGCAAGCGGCAGAAGCCATCGACTCACCTGAGAACATCATCATATGTTGGAAATTCCTGGGAATCTTTTGTTTTCGGCCCAAGTTGAGAATGAAAGAAATTGGGTATATATTACAGGCTCTTGCTATGAAAATTGCCACCTACGTCATGGGGAGTGTGACGTTAAGGAAAATAAGGTGGAAAATGACAAAACTAGATGAAGATGTGCCCAGTGCATGATCTAAAACAAACAGAAGAATCATCACTTTATGAGACTGTGGTTCAGGAACAGAATGAATATTTTCATAGCTTACTCAGAACTGCTTCTTTTCCTGGGGTTTTTCCTGTCTTCTCTTGAACATCTCTTTCACCCCCCCTCCCCATTTCAACTACTCTAAATTCATGTTCCATCTTTGTCAAAGACAACAGCAATCTCTCTAAGAAACCCTTCGCTTGCTATAAATTGTTCAGGCGCCAACAGTATTATTTCCTCAAACAGTAATTCAGGAAGGATAAATGTACTTTGAGACATGATTACTGTCTCATTTCCTCACAATTCATATTGTATCTGTCTAGGATTCTCCACGCTGGCGTCTGCCCCCCACCTTCCAATTATTTTTGTAGGGTTCAGAAAATTGTGTTGGTTTTCTCATTATCCCTCTGTGCATCTAATGCCAAAGTTGCTTTAATAGCAATTTTAGATGAAATAAGGACATTTTACAGAAAAGAATAGAAAAAGCAAAATTACATCTCTTAACTGTACACAGATACCCTGCTGGAAGGAGATTTCTTCCAAGACCTCACCCTATGTATCAGGGCTCTTCTTCACCACACAGAAAGCTTTAGCTGTACAATAGATACAAGTGGAAGAGAGCAACCCTGTGGCAAACTTTAGAAGCAGTATCTTGGTGGAGATTTGAGAAGCATATAGATGGTGAACCCGTGGTCTTCCAGATGATGTTGGACTCCTGTCATCCCCAACTAGCATAACTATTGGTCTGGAATGATGGGAGCTAGTTCAGCTATACCATCATCTCTGATTTAGGTCAAAATACAGTAGCTCCACCTGTTCATTGTATATTCAGTGAATTAGTCCATGTGGACACTGTGACAAATGTATGTGTGCGTATTAAGAAGTTCGTGTTGGTTGCTTATAAATGCCGTTTTCAAAAAATGTGTTTTAGCAAACATCAGTGCTCTTCCTCAGTGGCTGCTAGTCATGTTGACTGGATGCTACCTCCATGGTCAGAGTCAATATGGCTCTGAATGCCAGCTACAGGACAGGCACAATGGGAGAGTGCTACTGAGCTCATCTCCTGCTTGTTGGCTTCTCAAGAGACATCTGACTGGTGACCGTGGAGCATAGCTGTCAACTTTTGGATTTGAAAATAAGGGATTTTTTCAAACTTTTGGATTTGAAAATAAGGGATGCCATGAGGGCTGTGCAATGGCACCAAGTAGCCACGCCACCCTGCGCTCGAGGCTGCGCGCAAACGGGTGAGCGGAAGAGCGAGCGCGTAGACAGCAGGCAGGCTGTCTGTCTGGTTGGGCATGAGGGTCTGGCTGCACAAGGCATGCAAGCTCCACCCCCAGTCGGTCTCAGACTCCTTATTGGCAGCCGAGCAACGCAGCTGGGGAGCCTCCCTGGCCGGCAGGGAGGGAGAGGAGCTGCTTCCTTTGAAATCCGGGAAATTTAAGGGATATCAACAAATCGGGATAGCAGCGGGAAACGGCATTGGAATAAGGGAGTTTCCCGCAAAAAAAGGGAGGGTTGACAGCTATGCCGTGCAGTAACAGTATGCTGGGCTAGATATGGCTTTTCTCTGATACAGCAAAGCTCTTTCCCATATGCTCTTATAATCTCAATACAGGTGGGCAAGCATTCCTGAAATACAGCACTAGACTGCTTTTTCACTTTATGCAGAACATCAGTAAGGGACAAAGGCCATGTGTACTCTTGGTGCAACCTAAAACATTCCATGCTTGGGAGCAAAACACAGGGACTCTGTGCAGGGGGATGAGATTCACTGATTGACATCTTCACGCAGAAAAGGGTTCCCTGAAGCCCTGAAGTTTGAAAACCATCTGCAGGATGAAACATCAAACACATTACACAGGGGATAGTGTAACAATATATGTTTTGAGGCTGTGATTCAGTTGCTCATAAAGAATGGAATAAAATAAAAGGTTCTGGGTCCAATTAAAAATACGGAACAGGTTTTCTGGAGAGAGATTGATTTTGGCCACCCCAAGTGTTCTTGAATATAGAAAATAGTTACAATCCCCCCCCTTTTTTTGCATACGGAGAAAGATATCTGGATTCTGGCTTATATCAACAATTATGGGATTAACTGCACACCATACATTGAGTTTTCTACACCATTTATTTGCTGGTACCTTAAAAAAGGATACAAATGCTCCAAATATAAACAGTGCATTGAAGATGTGATTTTGGAATGTGAACAATGCTAATCCCATATAACAGAAGATAACATTCTCAGCCAAAAAGTTCATGAACTCGAACAACTGAAATGAGAAAGGGAAAAAAACACACACCCCATTATCATCTGGGTTTGCAGTTTGGGAATGGACTTTCATGAAATGATCCACAAAACATCTAGTACATAGATTTTTAAAAACATTTAATCTCAATTCTGAAGGTTGCAGGCAATGGTCTCAGTGAATGTGGAATAAAACAAAACAAAACAGTACGGTAGTAGACTGCTTCTGCTCAGTTGCAGCAGGAGCATAGATATAGCCAGGGGTAGTTGCTTTGAGCTTATAATTTAGGAGTTAGGAAAACTATACTCCCTGTGCACCACCTTTATCTGTTCCATAGGAACCAACTCCTAGGGGCCAAGGGGTCTTTGGCACCCCTCAATAAAATATTTGAGAGGCCAGGCCCCCCTAAAGTTGATGGGCATTGCCATTCAAATGATGTGTGTGCACTGTGTTGTGCGATTGATTATGTGGGCTGGGGCTTACCCAGGGCCGTCTTATCCATAGGTGCTAGGGGTGTGGGTCACCCGGGCGCTGGGCTCTCAGGGGTGCCAGGCTGGGAGTCTGGGGCCCAAGAGTTGGGTCGGAGCGCTGCGGCGGTCTCTTCTGCTGCAGGCGGCTCTGTGCCGCGAGTTCGGGGGCGACTGAGCCAGCGAGTCGCTGAGGCGGCCGGCCGGCTCCGCCCTCCTGTGGTCCTGGGACTGGGCAACCTGGGGGGGGGGACGCCGGGCGGATTTTTGCACCCCGGCGCCACATACTTAAGACAGCCCTGGGCTTACCTGCCCCTTCCAATATTTTATCCAAGTTGGCACCCCTGGTTCCAGGGTTTTCTGGAGCAGATATGTGGGGCACACAGGGAGAATGTGGGAAGAGGAGCAGGTGGGGAAGTTCCGTTGCACAGCTAAAACTTTTGTACAAGCGGAACTGTTTAGCTGGATACCATTCATAGTTTCTCACAAGCTTGCCAGACTTGCATTTTAGGGGTAACAAGTGTTGCAGAAGGTCAATTTCTCTAAACAAAAATCAGGAACCTGTGCCACAGCCACCCTATTCTAATTTCTGCTTAATTTAAGAATGTAAATTTAACATTATTTTTTAAGGTTGGCAACAATTTTACTGCAACAAGATATATACTTTTTTCCCTGTGGGAAGGAATTAAACACAAATCAAGCAATGGCTTTTTCAAGGAAACTCAATAGTCAATTAGCTTTATAGATTATAGTAAGGGGAATCGTTCAGCGGCTGCATGGCCTGATGCAATATCTTCAAATATCAGCAGAAATAAGCTAGAGTAAACTTTAAAAATAAAATAAAATGCATGGCATTGGTCCTTTCCCCGAATTTGCTCTTCTGGACTCATCTTTGTGAAAATCCCAGTTAAAGGGACTTTTGTAGCTGAATGATCTTGTCCCTCAGATGGTTCCTCATTTTGCAAACTCTGTCGATGAGCATTCATAAATCACAGCATTAAAAGGGTTGCTATGGAGACATTTCGCTTTACATTTTCAATGGGGCTTATGTGCTTTTTTAAATCAGTGAAGGATGACAAAGGAAAAGGCAACAGATGTAAGAAACATTATTTCAGACAAAGACTGGAGGAAATGAATGGCATAAATGCCACACTTAGGTGCAAGAAAATCTTAACTGTGGTTGCAGACACATCAAAGATGCAGAGCTGAGCCGTTGAATAAATATGTTCACCCCAAACAGTAAGGACAAGTTGAACAAGGAATTTGTTTGCTGTAATATTAAAGATTTTGGACAGTACAAACTGGGAGAGAAGCCTAAGCTCAGATAACTGGTGGGCACCAGAGACGGGGCCTTTTCAGTGCTGGCTCCATGCCGATGGAACTCCCATCCTAGACAGGTGCATATGGCTACTATGCCAATAATTTTTAAACATTTGATTTTTTTAAACCCCCCCCCCAACTACTTTTAACTGATACTTATATCTGGTATTTTAACCTGCTGTTGGCTTTTTAAATGCTATTTTCATTGTCTGTCTTTGAGCAGAAGGGTTTCATTTGGGGCAGCCAGCCAGGGGATTATCTTGCTGCTCAGATTATTGTACTGCTCAAGAGATGGACAACTGAGTCTGGTTACATCGGCAGTGCCTAGGCTGAGGTGGAGAGCACAGCTTCCCGTCTGCTGCAAGGACAGCTCACGGTGACGTTTGGGGAATGATCCATGTGCTTGTTTTGAGTGTGCTACCAATCTGTCCATGTCTGTTTGTTGTCTGGCACTATAGATATATAACCGGGAAAATCAGAAACCAGGAAAGAAGCAACTTTAACAAGGAATGGGAAATGTTTTACAAATTACCTCAGAGAACACTGTAAACAACTGAAAACTTTGGCAGGATTTGAGTAACGCTTGAAATGTACAAAAAACTAAGGTAAAAATGGATTACTTTAAGAAAAATAGAGAAAATATATGATGCAGTTCAAAAAGATTGAAAATGGAAACCATGGAAGGGTGGAGGGAAGTCTAAGGATTCAGGGAATCCTAAATGTTGATGATTATGTCTAATGTTTGAATTTAAAACTGAATAAAAAAGATTATAAAAATAAAATAAAAAGGAAGGCGTCGCTGTTGAAGTAACAGTGACATGAGGTAAAGGTAAAGGTAAAGGGACTCCTGACCATTAGGTCCAGTCGTGGATGACTCTGGGGTTGCGGTGCTCATCTCGCTTTACTGGCCGAGGGAGCCGGCGTACAGGTTCTGGGTCATGTGGCCAGCATGACAAAGCCGCTTCTGGCGAACCAGAGCAGCACACAGAAACGCTGTTTAGCTTCCTGTCAGAGCGGTTCCTATTTATCTACTTGCACTTTGACGTGCTTTTGAACTGCTAGGTGGGGAGGAGCAGGGACCGAGCAACGGGAGCTCACCCCGTCGCAGGGATTCGAACTGCTGACCTTCTGATCAGCAAGCCCTAGGCTCTGTGGTTTAACCCACAGTGCCACCTGGGTCCCTTACAGTAGTGATATGAACATGTACTTACCGTAAATTCATTCATTTATTTTATCTCCTTCAATCAGTTCATGGCCTGATTTCATAAGGCTGTGGCATTTGAGTGAATATGGTCATCGTGGTGGCAGGGCTGATCTTAAGTCGCTTTCCCACCCAACTCTTAACTCTTCCCCTCAGGAAGTGGGAAAGATCCATGCCACTGACTTTTATGGTTTCCTGGGAACTGTAGCTTGTTAAGGTCACTGAGAGTTATTAGGAGATCTCTCGCGGAGTTACAATTCCCAGCACCCTTAACAAACTGCAGTTCCCAGGATTCTATGGAGGAGGAGGGGGGAGTATGGATTAATACAGGAGTCATTTAAATGTATGGTATGGATGTTACCATGTGCTGCAGCTGAGTGGCATTGTATATGGCTCCATAGGAAAGCAGCTCCTTATATGGCAGAGGATTTGTGAGAATGGCTCTTTAGATTAATATGTTCCTGTATGATGTCAAACAAGAAACACGGAAGCAGAAAAGGATGAATATTATAAGAGGTTTAGGATGCACACCTACACTCATTGCCTGGACATATACTGTGCAAGGACATATACAAAAACCACAGTACCTACAAACACAGCCGAAATCTATGCCAAATATAAATAATTCTCCTCCCATTATATTCCCCAAAGAGAAGCAACAGGACAAAATGATGACCCCTTTCCCCAAATCTCTGCCATTCCTGCCCCATATTTCCTCTCTCCACCTGTGCTGGGCATGATTTGTATACAGAAGACATTCCGTGGATGTATCTGTGGTGCAACATACACACCTTAGCATGGAAATGTGAATATTTCTGTTAGATACGTGAAGGTCATTAAAAGTCACAACTCAATGCAGTCACTGTTTTCCAATTTGGTGCAAAACTGATGGCATTTGAACATTGCGGTTTAATGAGCACACAATAACCAAGGTGTATCATGAAGTCAAGGATTATTGATAAATCTATAACAAAGGAAGTTCTTTTGCCGGACTTTTAAATTAAATTGTAAGGGAATACAGAGCACATCAGTACTGCTGGCATTTGAAACGCTTTTATTACATGATTAATGTGTAATATGTTAATCAGTTTACTCGTTTTCTCTATTTCAATTAGAGATTTAAGAAAACCGCACACATGCGCACACACAAAGCAGGTTTTACTTTTGAAGTCACAGCCTGAAATCTTTGATGCTTTGGGTACAAAAAGAAAAAGTCAGGAATAATGAATGCTGACCACGCAGTGGTGTTATGTTCTTCATTCTTAGGTTAAGCGGCTTAGAATGGGAGGAATCATGCATATAAGAAGATAAGTCCCTGGTTTATTTTTACTTCATATGGGGTGACAATTTTAAAGCCTGAGCTTATTTAGGGATTGCAGCCTGCCACACAGGATCATGGCACGTTATAGGATTCTGGAATGGCCTCTGGAGGAAGATAACCTTGCAAGGAAAAGCAGCAGCAACAAAAATAGGGTGATCTAGTGAATTACCCTTTGCTGTTTTAAAAATATTTTTATTATCAGTTGGTTTCCACTAGCGCAATAATTTCTACTTGTGCAATGGAACTTCTCGCTCTCCTCTCCTCTCTCAACTTCTTGGCTCAGTTGTAGTTCCGCATATCCTGCGACTTTGAGCAAGTGCCTGGCCGGTTCTTTGTGGCCTGTTTGCTTGTTGCAAGCAGGTGGCATGAAGACTCCAGCAAGGCCCAAGGGTGTAGCTGTGTATTCCCTTGCAGATATTCCCAAAGTGAGTTGACCACAGTGAGCCTCCATACGACCAGTGGTGGAGGCCACACACAGAAAAGAAACAAAAACCTTGTGCTGCCGTCTTCTCAGGACTGTAAATCAGCCGCAAGTCAAATGCAAAACTGACGCCGGTCATGTGGCTATGTGGAATGTACTTAGCTGAGACCTGGGAGCAAATAAAAATAGCTCTCAGCAGAAAGGAAGGCATAATTTGAAGCCAATTTTGTTATTGTTGCCCCATGCATCTGACAAAGAAACTTGGAGTGCTTTAATATGTAATTGGTCTCCCTGTGCTCACTGGGAAGAAGTAATGTCTTTGATGCAAACCAATTGTCCCCCAAGCCACAAAACACTAATATATTTACCTTTTTTTATTTTTGCATTGATGTTAGCATTAATGGAACAGGCTGCTGCTCACGTTTTAAACACAAAGAGGAAAATCAATCTCCTTCTCAGCACCTCCCCCACAATGGCATCCTCTTGTGACTTGCCATCATAGCACTAACCTCTGGCAATCAATTCCATTTCTAAGGAGATGGAATACCATTCATTCATCTTCAATTTGCTGAGAGGAAAGCCTCTGTTCTGCCATATTAATTCTTGAAACAAGATCAGAAATCATTTTTGTTGCTTGCAAGCTTTTTT
Source organism: Darevskia mixta (assembly GCA_034641385.1). Classification (NCBI taxonomy): domain Eukaryota; kingdom Metazoa; phylum Chordata; class Lepidosauria; order Squamata; family Lacertidae; genus Darevskia; species Darevskia mixta. Next base: position 16,273,128 of record JAWWNH010000030.1, read on the forward strand.
TTTTGGTATGTCTGGTCAGATATCCATTTAGACTGATCTGAAATATTAGAGCTTAATGTTCGATACCATGACCCTGGAATGCAGGAAACCAATCTGTTTTCATAAGAATGTTGTGGCCCCACGACTTTGGAATTCACTGCCAGTTGACATCTGTAAAGCTACTAGCGTTCATTTCTTTGGAAAGGCCTTGAAACCCAGGTACTTTCATTGGCTTATTCATGACTGATTATTTGTGCTGCTTCTTTGGGTTGATGGTCTGGGGGGGGTGCGTTTTATCTTTAGGCTGGGAATATATATTTATTTTGGGAGGTTTTGTATTCTGTTCTGTTGTTCATGGTTGGAAATTGTAGTCATAACTCTTGTAAACTATTCTGAATAAGTTTTACTCATATAGATGGACCATCATATATATATATATATATATATATATATATATATATATATGTATATGTATATGTATATATGTATGTATATGTATATAACCTAAATCAGTGATTTACATCACACAGCTACGTTATGAATACAGTATTAAATTTTACAATATAAAATTTATTTACATTATTCACTTATGTAACTGGGGGCAGGAGGGGGAATCCCACCCCTCTCTTTTAACTTTTCTTTCTAGAGGCACGCGAAGCTAAAAACCAACTGCCACTTCTCACAAAGCCAATGGATGAGATGCTGTGATGTCACAGAATGTTCAGGAGCATTACTCCCAATCCCAATCATTATTATTTAGCCAAAGGCCATCAATTGTACAAATATAAGTTAATCGCCCAGAACATGATAAAAACAAAGCAGCACATCCAACTTTCCACATGACAACAATACTAATAAACAGCAGCGCATTACAAAATGAGTGAAAGGCTGCCATTTATAACTGAACTCAATCAATACTTTAACCCAAAGATAGCAGAACCCTGTCAGTAAAAAAGGCGGGGTAGTATTTCTAAGCTATTTCTAAGCTATTTCTTCCCAGTGTTTTGAGGGAAGAACTGACCATGTGTTTTATAACCAGAAGACAGCTGGTTTAATCCCTGACACCCTGGGCTAAAAGGATTTAGGGAGCATGGCTGGCAAGGCCAATGGTGCTGCTCAGGAAAGACCACAGGGTGTGGTTGTGGGGATTACCACATCTTTTTTTTCATTAAAAAAAAAGCTTTTGGGAGAGTATGTGCACTGTTGCACAGGAGCAAAGCTCCAGGCTGTGTACACACCATACATTCAATGCGCCTATTAAGCTCATTGAAAGCACATGGCTTCCCCCACAGAATCCTGGGAACTGTTGTTTATATCTCTCAGGGCTACCATACCCAGCACCCTTAACAAATGACGATTCCCAGGATTCTTTGGGATAAGTCAAGTTCTTTTAAAGTATGGTGTGTATGCTGCCCTAGCCGTCTTTTATTTCCTCAGAGCAGCAGCGCCCACAACTGTATGCTGACAACCTCGATAAAAAGGTGAGAAATAGACACCCCTGTGTCCCCTTTCCTGTTGCCTGATAAGAAAGGATGAGGAGAAAGTGGATCTCCCTCCTTGTTCTTTTGTTTTCAGGAAAACAAGAAAGGAAAAAAGGACCTGTTCATTCCACTGATCCCTACCGGGCTGTGGAAAGGGGACAAACAGGTTCCTTTGTCTTCCATTTCCCTCAAAAAATAGAAGCCTGGGAAGCAAGGTGGTAGGAGCAATCAGGACAGTGCAACGGTTGGGGAGAGAAGACAGTGCAAAGACCCCTAAGAGGGCACTTTGCTTAAGCCCCACCCTCAAATCTGGTAGCCCCACCAAACAAGTCTTCTGCTGTTGCCAGTCTGAGTCATAGCTGTCAACCCTCCCTTTTTTTGCCGGAAACTCCCTTATTCCAATGCTGTTTCCCGCTGCTATCCCGGATTGTTGATATCCCTTAAATTTCCTGGATTTCAAAGGAAGCAGCTCCTCTCCCTCCCTGCCGGCCAGGGAGGCTCCTCAGCTGCAATGCTCGGCTGCCAATAAGGAGTCTGAGACTGACTGGGTGCGGAGCTTGCATGCCTTGTGCAGCCAGACCCTCACGCCCAACCAGACAGACAGCCTGCCTGCCGTCTATGCGCTCGCTCTTTGCTCACCCGTTCGCGCACAGCCTCTGGAGCGCAGGGTGGCGAGGCTACTTGGTGTCATTGCACCGCCCTCGCGGCATCCCTCATTTTCAAATCCGAAAGTTTGAAAAAATCCCTTCTTTTCAAATCTGAAAGTTGACAGCTATGGTCTGAGTAGCCTGTGTTGCAATGATCTGACTCAGTATGTAGCAATTTCAAAGCTTGAAATTAACAGAGGAATTAACTCTCACTGTCGCAGCACAACCTAGCATAGATACATCACCAGAAACTTCAGTCTGGTGTTGACTAATAGAGATAAATGTTATTATTAACTTTTGCATGATTTTTATTAGAAACAGAAAATAGAAGCAATCAAATAAGGGAAATTGCTCCTATACTATTTCTCACGCAACCCTCCCAGTAAAGGAGGGGGACCTTTTGAAAATAATAATGAAATAAATGCAGAATAATTCAGTAAGAAAAAGAAGAAGAGAAGGCTGAATATGGAAAAAGAAGAAGGAGAAAAGGAAAGGAAACGGAGAGAAGTGAAGTGGAAGTGCAGGAAAAGAGGAAAGTAGGTGACAAAAGGAATCAATGCTCAAAACGGTAGAGGAAATATTGCCATTTACATGTGCAGATGTCAGGGATGTCTGACTGATTATGATCAGAGAGCATTTTAAACAATGCCTGTCAATGGGAAAGAAAACTCACATATGAAATGTTTAACCATCATGATGTAGACCTTGATTTGGAGAATACCATCTTGTTTGGTGGCATGGATAGGATGGGGAGTGAGAGGAACAACTGAACAACAGTGCCCCTTGTTGAGAAAGCTGTAGGGGGTGGGAGTTACTCATCTCTTGCCATTCAAAGTGACTCACCAGCAAAATGACTTGTCAATAAAGAGAACAGAAACATGTGCGTGTAACATGTAGGTCTGCCAGTGCATCACGATAGTTGAAGGGCTACCAGGATGAATTGCATGATCTGTATCTGAAGAAGTGTGCATGCACACGAAAGCTCATACCAAGAACAAACTTAGCTGGTCTCTAAGGTGCTACTGGAAGGAATTTTTTTTATTTTGTTTTGCATGATCTGTCTTTGTTTATTTTATTGTTATTGTATTTATTAGGTTTATATATATCGCCCTTCATCATAAGATCTCAGGGCGGTTCACAGGGTGGAGTCATCACCTTGTATTCTTTACATGCTCCACTTATAAGTGATCTTTTATATGATCATCTCAGCAGGGAGGCTATTGGTGGGGTGGAGAGGAATACAGGAAGCTTGAATTTATTGAATCATTTTTGGAAGAAAAATTTTGGAAGAAAAGAAGAATATCATGAGAACATAAGAAGAGCCCTGATATACCTGTTTGTCTTGCTATGTTGCGGGGGGAGGGGGGCAGAATGGCAAAGTTATTCTGATCTGAGGATGTGAAACAAAAGTATGCTTAAGAAAGCTAATTGATTCATTCAGAAACAAATATTCCACTTCAGACTTTCTATGTTTCTGGGCCTCGTCAGCAACTTGCACTTCGAATCTTGCCATGTGACCATTAAGAAATTTAGAAGCATGATATTATAACATGCCTCTCATTTTAAAAGTAGATGCTGTATAGCATTTGGAGGGGAAAAAATGAAGTGGAATCGCTTAAAACAATTCATTTAAGAATCACACTGCGACAAGAGTCTCAATTCTAGACAAAACTGCTTCCAATTTGCAAGATCCTCTCAAGCAGCACTTAACAAGATTTCCCTTCACACTGTTACCTTTTAATGATATTTCTTTATGAAATGAGAAAGGTCTTTGGTGTTATGTGTGCTCAGAAGAACATGCCTCAAAAAAATGTCAACACACAAAATAACAAACAATGCAAATCCCTCTTTAAGAGTTCACCTAAGCTATTATACATACCCGGTTCTGCTCACAAGCAATTATGAGCAAATGTTGGCAGGATATGGTATCTAGCAGCACCATCTCCAGACACTGCAAATGATGCAGGGTTGTGTGGAGGAGTTCTAAGCAGCTGCCATTGAAAATAATGGAAACTGTGCAGCAGGAGTGATTAATTGATTGCATCCATCATTGATAAAAGACTCATAATTAAAACATGGCTAAATGATTTGCTAAACCATTTCTTTACACTTGGTGGTCACAAAATATTGTACTGTCTCCTATGATAGGGAGGCGGGGAGATACCGCAGCTTGGAAATTAATGGTACTATCCCATTGCTCATTGATATTCTGATGCTGGAAGGTGATTGTGTTTTATATGAAGAATCATTCAAGTGCAAAGCATATCACTTTACAAACATTTTCAAATGAGATATGCTTCTGAAAACACAGCCCAGGACTAGTTGCCAGCTTCCTCCTACCTTGCCAGTTATAGAAAGGTTGTTTCACAAAACATTTTGAGAGGAGGGCAATGTGCATCGCAATGGAACATGCTTTCCTGACATTTTTGCTGTAAAAGGAAGTTTAGAGGTGGGGGGGGGGAACCATGACACAAATTCAGAAGTAAAATGAGATGGCTCATTTTTACATGTTATTTTTGAAATTTAACAAGGTTTCATCATAGCCTCTTCTCTATTCCTGAATAATGAGCCCATATGGCAATCTTTTACTGAAAATAAGATGCTGCTGCCAAACGCACAGTGTGGAGCTGCCCTTGGAGAAAGTCTGGAACCTTCCAAGTGGTTCTAAACTTACTTCCTCTAAAGATCTGCCTTTTTTGCGATAAGAAGTGTAATATGGAAACACACTGGGAAGTAACGGCTAACATTTGTTTGGCACAATGTTGTCTAACCTCCCCACAAATCAGGACAAATGCTCAATAAATCATGGATGTTGTCTAACCTCACTGCAAAAAAGTCAGGATGAATATCAGTAAGCAGGTAAGTTGGGAGTTCCCCAGGTGAGGACACAAAACACAGCTGGTGAAGACAAAAGAGGGTGGCTTTTCAGTTGTGGTGCCCAAACTATGGAATAGTCTCCTCAAAGAGATGTTTGACCTCCCTTTTTGCCCACTTTTAAGCAGCCTTTTAAGACTATTCTATTCCAGCAGGCATTCTCTGTGTCAGAGCTAATGGTGTTCTCTCAGTCTGCAGTTGCAGATAGGATTCTTATGATGCTGTTTTGCCTTCTCTGATGTTTCTTTATTTTGTTTTCTTGATAGGTTGTTTTTAATTTTGTTGCAGTTTATATGTTTATTTGCAAGCTGCATTGAGTTTAATTTTTATCTCAGAAAGGCATGGTATAAATGCCAAAATAAGTTGGTAAAAATAAAATGAAATAAACAGTGCTGGTCCTTCTTGGATTTCCCTTCTCCTGCTTTGTTGCTGCTACTGCCTCCACTAACAAAGTGAGCATTAATGGAATCCAAGGCAATTTATTTTGATAGCCTGGACTCAATGGGGTAAAGTAGCCATTAGAAGACTTCACCATACATTACACTACCTGTTGACTATGTCATCACAAAAGCATCAACAATACTGTTTTGTAGTCAAAACAAAATAAAAAAATTCCTTCCAGTAGCACCTTAGAGATCAACTAAATTTGTTCTTGGTATGAGCTTTCGTGTGCATGCACAGGCATGCACACGAAAGCTCATACCAAGAACAAACTTAGTTGGTCTCTAAGATGCTACTAGAAGGAATTTTTAAATTTTGTTTTGACCATGGCAGACCAACACGGCTACCTACTTGTAACTGTTTTGTAGTGACAGGTTGAAGCATTACTGAGTTATGGAGGAATGTTCCTAGGCCTATGCTTATTCAATCTGGACTGGGTGGGGGAGTCATAATGGATTGAATATGAGATCACAAATTACTTTTGGAATCAGCCTTCAAGATCCACTGATCCTAGGGGTAGTTTAACTATGTGCTGTGTGAAGAAGGCAGTCTTTCGTCTATCCTGATTCTCCCATCATTTAGTTTCAATAACCCTATATTCCATTATCAGGAGAGAGGGGGGCATGAATTTCTCTGTTCACTTTCTCTGAACTGTACACAATATTCCAAGTGTGGCTGCACCATAGATTTGTACAAAGGCATTGCAATACTAGAAGTTTTATTTTCGAACCCCTTGCTAATAACATGAGATTCACCTTTTTCACAGCTGCTGCATGTTGGGTTTTCATGTATCTGATCAGGTCAGCTACTTAGGAAACATATTCCATCACAACCTACCAGGGAAATCTTCTACGTAAGCCAGGGTAAAATGAACGTAGGCAAGAGTTTCCCCAGTGGACTTTATCAAACATTATCAAAATGTTTGGAATGCCAAAGGAAAGATGATTTTGCCGACTTCTCCCTGTGACCTGGAAGTCTCCCCCCTCCCTATTTTGCCATCACACATCTCGCTAATTCAAATTTCCCTCAGATCCTTCATGCTAGATGAAAGAAAATCCAATAAAACCAGGTCAGTTATATCTGTATTCATTCAGATTACATTTGTAATGATAAGAGCCCAATTAAACAGCAGAGTGCTATTCAGTCACATTAGCTACAGCAGCATGAACAGTACTTGGCACACTACTGCAGCAATTGCATTATCAAAGGGAGTCACAGACAGAGGAAATAAGTAGTTTTATGGACTTATTACCTATTAAATTGGACAATTGGAGGGGATTGGCATGTCGTTTCCTTCCTGACAGCATCTGCATTCACATTTTCTCACTGCCTTCTGAACTTAAGATACATGGTGGAACAATTCCTATGCCGATTCCCTCCTCTCCTCCTGCGTCATGTTCAAAATCATGCTTCATGTAAAAGGTTATCTCACCTCTTATCTTTGAGCTCAACAGGTGAGTGACTCCTGTAGATTCCATCTTATCAGGAGGTTCATTCCAGAGAATATAGGAATCTAGTCTATATCCGGATTCCTACCCTTGGGCATTCCCTTGAATTACATAATAAAGTGATTCCTGCTGGTGAGCATTCCTCTTCCAACAAGGATTTTATATGGAGATCTTTATCCAGTTCTGAAACTGTACAAGAACTATGATGGTGAGAGGATCAAGAACGCCCATAGGGCAGGCACTTTACCCATTACCAAAAAAGAGGAAACGTTTCATCAAAAAGAAGGACGAAGGAGGACACAGATTTGCATAAAACATATAAAAAATAAAAAAATTCTTTCCAGTAGCACCTTAGAGACCAATTAAGTTTGTTCTTGGTATGAGCTTTCGTGTGCATGCACACTTCTTCAGATACACTAAAACAGAAGTCACCAGACCCTTATCTATAGTGAGAGGGTGGGAGGGGTATTACTCAGAAGGGTGGTGGGAATGGGTGATAGGCTGATAGCTGTGGTAAAGCTGTTGACAACTGTTAACGACTGCAATTAGTCTTACAGGAAAAAGCAAGGGGTCAGAAGGTTAAAAATAGCTTTGTCATGTATAATGAGATAAGAATCCAATGTCTCTATTCAGACCAGGTCTCTCCATGGTTTTAAGTTTGGTAATCAGCTGCAATTCAGCAACTTCTCTTTCCAGTCTATTTCTGAAATTCCTTTGCAATAAGACAGCTACTTTGAGATCTTGTATAGAATGTCCTGGGAGATTGACGTGTTCTCCTACTGGTTTCTCTGTCTTGTGATTCCTGATTTCAGATTTATGTCCATTTATTCTTTGAGCAGTTGTCAACAGGTTTACCACAGCTATCAGCCTATCACCCATTCCCACCACCCTTCTGAGTAATACCCCTCCCACCCTCTCACTATATATAAGGGTCTGGTGACTTCTGTTTCAGTGTATCTGAAGAAGTGTGCATGCGAACGAAAGCTCATACCAAGAACAAACTTAGCTGGTCTCTAAGGTGCTACTGGAAGGAATTTTTTTTTATTTTTTATTTTGTTTTGACTACGGCAGACCAACACGGCTACCTACCTGTAAATAAAACATATAGGTCATAGATGCATATTTAGAAATAATTTCCCTAATTTAAATAGAAATGCATCTCATCATAGTGGGGAAGACTGATCTGGTAACCTTTGTGTTTGTTCAGTTTGTTGTACAAATGTTAACTGTTGATGTGTTCCTTCAGGACCCCTGAGGTCTCCCTTCTTAAGCTTCTTAGCCTTCAAACTTGACTTATTTACTTATTTTATTTAACAAGATTGATTTACCACTTAACTGGGACAATCTTTCAAACAGAGGAGAGTTCTCTGTAAAGTAGAATGAGCATTCAACCTTCACGTACAAAAGTCTCTGTGCTCCCATGTATGATGAACTGTTCACTGAAATAATGCATTATTTGCATTGAAATAATACATTATGTGATCTATTTTTTCTGGAAGCAATGCAGATTTTATTAGTCGACTAGTTTCCAAATCTGCTCCAATTCTGCTTTGGGAGGAATTTAGTAGCAACCTGAATGAACATAATTCACCACCATAATTCATTGTGCACTAAATACAAATATCCTGTATATTCAATCAGCTGCATACCCAAAATGCAGATCCTGTATACCCAAAACATTTTGCTGCCTGAGGCTGACAAGATGCCACCCTGCCCCTATTGCATGATGCTGACAGGACTGGCAGCTGAATCTTACTTCAACTCTGGGAACAGGATAGTATCCTCCACCACACCTGAGGCAGCTGGCTAGATTAGGGCACCCTGAACAGGCCATGAGTCAACAGAGCAGAATGGTTGGCAGGGTGCAATCAAGCAAAACAGCAGCTGCACCCCAGAATCTGCCACCTGAGCCAGTCATCTCAGTCTGTCTAATGGCAGGGCTGGCCCTGTCTGTATAAAAGCAACATGTACACGCGTTTGGTACATGAAGGCAGGCACTGATGCAGATAGTACATGTGTCCTAATTTAATAAAGGTCCATCAGGTCATTTCCATGTGACTAAAAAAGCTGGGGGGAGGGGGCAGAGATAATGAAAGCATTTTGGCTGATACTTATAAAATCCCATTTAGCTGATCCCAGCCAACTGCAGGCACCTGCCATCCTGCTGAAATGTGTGAACCATCCCCTTAACAATTTGAGAACACTATTAATATTTAAAGACATTTTTGAATGTTTAAACAGATTGTCAAGTCTTTTATGAAACAGTTTGGAAAAGGTTTTGCATCTGACATTCTGTTTCCTCAGACTACTCTCATCCAAGACGACGTTTCTTTTTAGCAAAAAAGAAAAGACGAGAGAGAGAAAAAGGCAGTGCAGAAAAAGAAGCAAGCTCAAGTGCTGATGAGCAGAGAGAAAAAGCATTTCTGAGCAGAGTTCACCAGTAATGCTAGAATCCCATCGATTTCCGGATTCCTATGCTGAGCAAAACTGAGTGCCATTTTTCTTTTAAGTGAAGATCTAAGGTCTCACTCTTACAGGGCCACAACACTATTATGATTCGTTTAAAGAAGAGACATGGATGAAGATCAATCCTGAAAAAATGTGTCTTGCGGCAGGAGAAATGCCTGACAGGAAGTATTCAAGCTGGGCTGGCTCTCTCTCGTTACATATCCCCACTAAATCATCTAAAAAAAAACCTAACACAAAATTGAGGTCACACCCACACAATACACCTAAAACACTCTTACACCACTTTAACTGTCCCAGAGAATCCTAGGAACTGCAGTGTGCTAAGGGTGCTGGGAACTGTAGCTCTCTAAGGCCGGCACCCATAACAAACTACAGTTCCCAGAATTGTCCATGACTGTTCAAGTAGTATTAGAACCTTTTTGTGATAGTATTCACTGCTACAGAGTACCATAGCCTCTGTTCTTGCTGCCCATGGCAGCCATTTTGTGTTGGCACCCGCAAGATATGAATACCGACAGCTCATTTTTCTACCAGCAAAAGCACTGGGAGCAACAGTGGTTTAAATGTATGGCATGGATATGACCTGAAGGCACTGACATAAATGATAATGGAAGATGGGAAGTTTTCCCTCTTATCCTTTAAAAATTTTTTAGTCACTTTTTCAAAAACATGGGAAACCTGATCAACTCGATAAACTATAACCCGATAACCATCCACAGTGAATGATTTCTTTTAAATGTATCAGGCGTGCCGACTTGGGCCCAACACTGGGCTGTCGCATGTGTATGATGTCACAGGATGCAATGCCCCCCCCCGGTCAGGTCATGCCTGCTGGGATGTACGGGCATCCCTTTGAAGATTACCAGAGCATCTTCATGGAAGGTGCTCTGGTGATTGCAGTGGGGAGCACAGTGGGCAAAAATCGCCCTCTGCGCCTCCCGACCCCACCCAGTGTTCACCTGTTGGCAGTGGGGGGCACAGACGGCGAAAATCATCGTCTGTGATTCCTGCCCTCTGCTGGCACACTGGAGCTCAACCAGGAGTGGCGGCCCCCTCAAATTTTTTTTTTGGGGGGGCTCAGCCCCCTGCTTCGAAATATTGAGGGGCTGAAGCACCTTCTGCTCCCAATAGCCAGTGCCCCTGAGATGTATACATTCTGAGTTAAAGACCTGCCTTATTAATTTCAACAGAAGCAGTGGGTCACTGTGTGCATTTATTTGCACAATAAATTTGCTGCCTCTGCTGAAATGAATGAGGCGGCCCTTATATGCAACAGCGTTGTATGTGTGTGTGTGTGTGTGTGTAGCATTGTATGTGTGAGGGAATTTACAGTGGAATGACTGCAAGATTCACTGGGTAATTCATACGCAATACTGAAAGACTGCTGTGGGTTCATCTAGTGGAAAAACAAGGAGCTGATTTTAGTTAACTCCCTCTTTTCTTTTTTTTTAAAGAAAAGGTGCACATTTTTCATATTTTTGGTACAGCATCCTGCTAATCCACAGAATTTTCTTAAAATCTTCTGCCCCATCTGTTCAGGGAACAAACCTGGCACACAGCCAAACTTCTGCTTCTTTCAATCAAATGCCCAAAATAATTGTTCAGCAAATGAAGTTATGCGACTACAAATCTCATTGCAATTGCAACTCATTTGCAAAGTTTATGGTGATTTCAAACACTATACACAGTGAAAACACATGAGGGTCATTTAAGTCCAGTCTCTGTGACTGCATAGATTACTCAGCAGGGCCCCTCGTATTTGGAAGAGAGAGTTAAGGCTTAAAACCACCTGGCTCTACGTCAGGTTTTTCTCTGTGCTGAAAAGTAAAGGCCAACAAGGCTACATGCCAGCTGCTGTGTTTATGTTTCTCGTAAATCAGGCCAGAGGTGTTCAAGAGAATCACAGCCTAGCATTAAAAGGCTATCAGCTGCTTGAACTGAGAAGATCACCTCTGCTTCTTTTTAGCCACGACTCAACCTGAGGTGCTTGCTTGTTTTCAGGCTATTTTCAGCTGCCTGCATAGAACCTTTTTAAAAACAAAAACAAAAATGCACCCATTGCTCTGTGAAAGTTCTCTCACTTTACTAGATCGCCTAGTTGACTTTACTAAAGTAAAGTAGTACAGCAATCTTGACTGCACAAATCTAATGCTGTTTGATTTTTAGGATCCTTCATAACATCTTTTGTATGCAGTTTTGCCCTAATATACAAATTGTTGAAAACAACTTTTTCTAATACAGTGTATTTTGCATGTTACTTTCACTAATAAATGTATTTTCATGCACATTTTGTCCTAGAATATGCCTTCTTTTTTAACATATTACTTGTCTGGAGAACTAAACTGAAAAATTCAAAGGAGGGTGAATTTCAAAGGATGGCTGTGTTCCTGTTCACATATTGTTTCAGAATGTGCAAATTAGGTAGTTTCACCTATAAAAGTGAACTGAATCGTATTTCTCTCCCATCCCTATATCCTGATACTTTTAACTGGAGATGATTACTTTTAATGTTGTAGCCACTGCATCGCTCTGGACCTCACAGCTTTCTTTTCATCTCACTATGAGTATTCTCACATGTGAGGCTAAAAGCAGAATATTGGTTAAAGAACCACTTAACAGGAATATACAACCTTCAATGCATGTTTGCATTACAAATGCCTCCCTTTCACTTTCCCCCCATATTATTATTCACAATAATAATAGTGTTTACATAAACAGGCTAAGAGAGGCTAACAGGCAGTTTAAACATTACTCTGTGAAACGTTTTAAAGGATTCTATGTGGGTTTTAATGGCTGTGGCTGAGTGACAAGGGAAGGGCTGGCATATCACATTAGAGAGTTGGAAGAATATGTTGGTTTTCAATGTGACATAGGTTGCTCTGAATCTGCAAATTAGGAAGACACTAAAATTAAGCAGGGACACAGGTGGTGCTTGCCGATTGGAAGGTCGGCGGTTCGAATCCCCATGATGGGGTGAGCTCCCATTGTTCAGTCTCAGCTCCTGCCAACCTAGCAATTTGAAAGCATGCCAAAAAGTGCAAGTAGATAAATAGGTACTGCTTTGGCAGAAAGGTAAACAGTGTTTCCGTGCGCTGCTCTGGTTTTGCCAGAAGTGGTTTAGTCATGCTGGCCACATGACCCGGAAAAACTGTCTGCGGACAAACGCCGGCTCCCTCGGCCTATAGAGCAAGATGAGCGCGCAACCCCAGAGTCATTCGTGACTGGACTTAACTGTCAGGGGTCCTTTACCTTTTTAAAAAAATCAAGCAATTACTACATCTATGTGTCTGAAGCAGCTAAATATAAAAGCAACTTGGAATAACTGTGCTGTGCATTAGGGTGCATTTGCACCAATGCAAACTGCAGGCAGGCCATGTATTAACTTCATGGCGATAAACCAGAGATTAGTGCAAGATGCATCATTCAATTGGGAAGAGTGTATGTGCATATATGTGCATCAGTTTAATGCCCATGGGCACAAAATTCAGACTCTGACCACTGTTGTAATCAGTGTGCTGAGGATGGAATGCTGTGTCATCCTTCACCATACTATTTGAGCACCATACTCTGTACTTTGTTGCACAGAGAATTCCAGTGGGCTAAACCGAGAGGGATTAATGCCCCCAGCTTCACCCAACGAAGTCTCTGTAATACAAGCTAGGTCAGCATGCTCAAACAGATTCAATTCCTGGATAGCTGTTGTTTTGCCATTCACTGACTTGGCATTGACCAACAGATTTCCAACCCAGAGGAATGTTGCCAGGACTATCCAATCTTTTTGAAAAGGGAGAACAGTATAGGAGCAACCAGAACCCTGTTGTGGTGCCCCCTTTGGTGATAACAGAACTAGCTCCTGCATATCTCCCTCCGTCTTGAAATTCCACATCCCTGGTTGACAAGTTGGTTGTATGTTCAGTTCCTGTTCCATTGTGAGTCTATTTATTTATTTATTGAGCGTATACTAAGATCTGTGGATCCAGAATGGAATATACCTATTTTAAATAAAATAAATGAATGAATGAATAAATGCTCACATAAAACAGGTGTGGGGAATTTTTGGCACACCAGATACTGCAGCACTATGAGTCCTATCAGCTCCAGCAAGCACTGCCAATGGCCAGGATTGATGGGAATTATAGTTCACCAGCATCTAGAGCAGCCTTTCTCAACCTTGGGTCCCCAGATGTTGTTGGACTACAACTCCCATCATCCCTGACCACTGACCCTGCTAGCTAGGGATGATGGGACTTGTAGTCCAACAACAACTGGGGACCCGAGGTTGAGAAAGACTGATCTAGAGGTCCAGAGGTTCCCCACACCTGGTCTGTAACATTGTTCCATTACTGATTTGAGCCTGGTTGGCTGAGACCATTAGTAATACCTAAAGATCTGAACAAGAACAGATTTCTGGGGAATCATGCAATTTGCTCGGTGGCAGAAGTAGTTCTGGTAACCATCAGCCCTAGGCTATTTTCTTCTAGACTGGAAATGTTTTCCACTTTGTTGAAAGTCAAAAGGCAGTAGGACTGTAAATACCAATAAATCCTGACATCTAGGTGATCTTCCCATTCTGGAAGTGTGGATTAATTATCTCTAAAGGGCTTACCGTATCTACCACTGCAGCAGAGGGTAGTGGACCATGTCCAGAAAGGTGTTATTAAAAAGAATGAGGTCTTTTGTCACACTGAAACACAACCACTTGGCTGCCCAGATAAATGTCATACAGCTCTACAGAATGCCAGATTTTAAAGGATGATTGTTTAAGATGTGTTTAGAAATGTTCATTGCTTCATATGTAGCACCTCGGCCACAAACACTAGATATCAGGATTCCAAAACACAGAAGATACCTGGTGGGGACTCTTCATGTTAACCATCACATAGTTTTGACCTAAGTAGGGAACATTAAAGAGTTCAGTAGCACCCGACAGAAGAGCTTCATTTCACCAACTGGCCAGATTGATAATATTTGCCTTGTATAAAACCTTTAGTTCAGGCTTCTCCACTAGTTGTAGCAACAAGGATATCTACTCATTGCCTTTACCTTGCTTCTCTGTACCTTTGCATTCACCCAGTGTTTGCTTAACCTAGAGATGATTAAGAGGCAATACAATAGGCATTTTCAAATATATGAAGGGCTGTCACATAGATGCTGAACCAAATTTATTCTCAGTAGCTCCAGATTAGGGATGGCCGTGGTGGGGGTGGGGATTGATTCAGTTCACATTTAAAGGCGAGTCTATGAAACAATACGTTAACTCAAACCCAGCTATCCCTTGAAATTCATATTTATCTAATTTGTGTAATGCAGTTCTCCAGCCAGTGTTCACCAATAAGCAGATATCAGGAGAAATTAATATATTAGTGAAAATAACATTATAAAATGGCCTAGAGAAATTGTTTGCAAAAATGTGTGCATATGTCAAAACCGCACACAAAAATGTGTTTTATTTGGAGAAATCCACACTAAAATGCTGATAAATCTTCATGAGGATTTTATGTTGTTTAAATAGATGTAAATTACTGCAGAAATGTGGAGAACTTAATTTAAGATTGAGAAAAAAGGAGAAACAGAGAGCAGAAATTGACAGATCTTTCCACAGCTACTCCAGAGGGTGGAATCCAAATCAATGGGCTAACACTCCTGATGGCATGAACTATATGACAATTTAATAAACCTTCATTTAGAGGTTTTTAATCAGGGACTGTCAGTGGTTTCCTGCACTTCCCAGAGCTTGAACTAGCTGACATCTGAGGTCGCTTTCAGTGCCATAATCCTATGACACTCACAGGACTTGAGTCAGACATTAATAATAACAATTTCAGAACATTGACCTGAACGTCTGTGTTGCTTCCACCGTGTTCTCTCGTTTCTGTGTATCCCCAATAGCAACAAAGGTCAAATTGACCCTTTCTGAAGCTCTCAACTCTACAATGAATGGAGGACTGTCAACATCCACATATACAAAGCTGTGCTTGCTGTTACCAAGCGGGGCGGACTCTAATAGAGTATCACGCCATTATTACCTTTCTGCACTGTGCCTGCCTGGCAAGGATTGGGGCCCAGGTCAGTGCTCTCATTGAAATGATCACAACATATTCTAGCAGCTGATGCCATTATCTTCCTGATGTTTCTGAAGGAAAGGGCAGACTGACCCAGCATTTGGATGATAATGTGCATGGGAATATTACAAGAGAGAAGAAAATGTATCGAGATTCATTTTCATTCACCAAGCATTTTTCAGAAGAATGGTTTTTATCACAAACTCCTTCTGATAAGATGCTGTCGTGCTTGGGACCAACCCTCCAAAAGCTGCAATTCTATATCAGTGCTATTTTGATGAACATTTCAAAGCCTCAGAGAGATTGTCGCATCCAGGCTAATGTTCTCTGCAGACAAAAATATTAAAAACTTCCCTGGTATCTGCTGGCTGTTTCAATTACATTTTGTTCATTAAAATGAATAATGTGATCATAAGCTTCTTGATTCATGTGTTTTACGGGATTTTCTTTAAAGCCACAGACCCTCCCAATCTATTGCTTTGAGACTGCTATGACTGCAAAGCAGTATACAAATTTTGTAAAAGATATGACAAACCAGCCAACCCAAAGTGGCCATGGAAAGAAGGCAAAGTCCCACCAGAGAAGAATGGCAGATTAAGTTGATGGATTATGCCAAAACGGCAAAAATGACAGGAAGAATCAGAAACCAGGAAGAATTTTAACAAGGAATAGGGAATTTTTTTAAATTTATCTTAAAAACCATTGTAAACAGCTAAAATCATTAGTAGGATTGGAATAACACTTGTAGTTTAATGCTGAATTTTGGATATAATGAGATGTAAAAGGCTTGGATTGTTACAGAGGCGTAGCAAGCCCAGGTGGTACCCGGGGCGGAATTTTTTTTGTCACCCCCCCCCCACTTTAATTTTTTAAAAAATAAAAAAAATTAAAAAGTGTCACCCCCCTCTGATGGTGCCACTTTGCGAGGTGTGGGGGTTTTGTGTGTGTGTGTCTATTATCTCTTTTTTTCAATAAAGTTAAATAATAATAATAATAATAATAATAATGTAAAAAAATAAATAAAATTAAAAATAAAAAGTGTCACCCCCCATCTGATGGTGCCACTTTGTGAGGTGTGGGGGTTTTGTGTGTGTGTGTCTATAATCTCTTTTTTTCAATAAAGTTAAAAATAATAATAATAATAATAATAAAAATTCAAAAAAAATAAATAAAAAGAAAAAGAAAAAGTGTCACCCCCCTCTGATGGTGCCACTTTGTGAGGTGTGGGGGGTTGTGTGTGTGTGTGTGTCTATTATCTCTTTTTTTCAATAAAGTTAAAATTAAAAAAAATAATAAAAAATGATAAAAATTAAAAAAAATTAAAAAAATTAAAAAGTGTCACCCCCCCCCTCTGATGGTGCCACTTTGTGAGGTGTGGGGGTTGTGTGTGTCTATTATCTCTTTTTTTTAATGAACTTAAAATTTAAAAAAAATTAAAAAAATTTAATTTTTTTTTTAAAGTGTCACCCCCCTCTGGGGTGGAACCCGGGGCGACCCGCCCCCCGCCCCCCCATTGCTACGCCCCTGGATTGTTATAAAAGATACATGAGGAAATGGTGAACAAAAGGACCCACAAAGGGGAAGAGGGAAGTTTAGGAGATTCCTCAGAATTTCTTTTCCACCAGTTTGCTCTGCTGAACTTCCTGCTCCGCCTTTTAATATAACATGGGTAATTTCTAAATTAATTCTGAAATTGGTGCATTCATGGTTTGCTACAACTTTCAGTTCCATCAGTCCATTTACAGCCACCTCATCCTCCACCCACCAGGTCCATGTTTCCAGTCAGCATGCAGAAGTTCCCAGGTTTAATCCAAGGTATCTCAAGGTGGGCTGGGAGAGACTTCTTCCTGAAAACCTAGAGAGCTGCTGCCAGTCAGTGTAGGCAATGCTGAGTGAGCTAGATGGAACAGTGCTCTGACTCAGTGTAAGGAGCTGCCTAGGTTCTTATGCACAAAAGCACCTGTGCCCTTTGATGAAACACAGTTTTTTAAAAAAACAATGCCGTGATGTGTCTCTGTTTCTCTGTCATGAGACAGTGGAGCTGGATCCAGAAATACTCATCTGGCAACAAAGCAGATCAACTGGCAAAAGTAGGACTCCCCAAGAACAATAGGATTATAGGGAAATTTAGCTTGGTTCTCCCCTTTCCGGAAGAGTCCCTCAGCTACTGAGGAAGTTTCAAAAAAGTTTGTGATATGCTATGGGTGTCTGTGTCATTTGTTCAAAGGAGGGGGATCAGTTGGGCTATGAACAAGTCATTGGGCAAACCTGGATCCCAGCCTTACTTGATAGAAAGTACCACAGAATATTACCACAGAATGCATCGCCATCTAGGCTGACATTTGATGATTGTGGCCTCTAAGATAACAACAGACCTTTTAAAAGTTTTACTTAGCAGAAGACTTGTTAAGGCTCTCCTGGCAGAGATGGTGCCAGTATTCTTCTCCCTTAATGAAGACGCAAACCTTATTCTTTGCATTAATGAGATCCCTTCCTGCTATACTGTCAGTATTGTTATATACTCATTATTCTAGCAGAAGGAACAAAATAAGCAAGGGAACAGAAAGGGGCAGGGGGTGGGATTTGATGCTTTACCTGTTTAGTTCTCATTTTGGAGTCTGCTGACAGATTGTTGTATGTATAATGGGCCTGCGTGACTCCACAAAAAAGGACTGCCACGATTCCTGAAATACAAAGAAAAGACCACAGTCAGCTGCTTCTATTTTCTCCTAGAGTGAGTTCAAAGGGATTGGGAGGCAAATTAGCCCGCCTACAAACTAATTAAACAGCGCTAAACACTTTTTTAAAGCCTGAAGGAAAATGTTACCATTATATCCTTCAAATAAACTAAAATTTAGCCTTGATCATAATAATTGAAGGCCAGGATTCTTTCCAATCTCTCTATAATTCCATCTGTCTGGTGAATATCTACACGGGTCCGTTCTATGCACATCTGATGGTTCAAAATTACTGCACAACCATCCAGTTTAAAAGCAGACAAAATATTGCAGTGACAAGTCAGAGCCAGTTCTGCCATTAGGTAGAATGAGGCAGTCACTCCAGGCAGCAGCAACTGGGAAGGAACCGGGAGTGAGATGTTGGAGGATAGAGCTGTGTTTACCATGTAGCCTTTCCTGTGCCTCCTAAGGTAGCCTGCTAGCTCTGAGTATAGTTCAACAGGGCTTACTCTCAAGTTAGTGTGCCTAGGCTTATGGCCTAAAAGATTTATTCTCACATCAGCAACAATATAAATCATCTGGTAAAATTAGGGATTTTTATAAATATCATTAACCATGTGATTCTTAATAAAAATGGAAACCATTTCTATTCCAGCCTGGAGGTGCCTTTTCAGATTTCAGTACTGGTGTGGGGTTCAGGAATCTTCAGTGCAGGGACAATATTCAAAGACCTTCCCTTTGATATATTCATGATTAAATTACAAAAAAGCCATGCATTTTTGATCACATGCTTATTTATTTATAGAACATTTATCATCCGCCCTTCACCTGAAGGTCCCAGGGTGGAGAATACATTCATATTTAAACAAAACAGCAATAATACACTAAA
The DNA here is from genome assembly GCA_034641385.1 of Darevskia mixta. NCBI lineage: Eukaryota > Metazoa > Chordata > Lepidosauria > Squamata > Lacertidae > Darevskia > Darevskia mixta. The sequence goes on from JAWWNH010000030.1 coordinate 16,292,096, forward strand.
AATATTTTTAGTAATTCATCACAAAGCCACAAAACATTAAAACCACCAAGCAGTAGCAGCAGCATAAATATGCCCCTAGAACTTAGCTTGCTCTTCAGATAATGAGGTTTCCCTTATTTTTCCTGAGACCTTCGTGGGATTTACTCCACCTACTGATATTCTTTAAAAGATGCATCACCACACTTTGAATCCTGGAAGTGTCTTTAAAATGTATATTACATGCAAGAGTATTTGCACTAGATAATACCCTAAAATACACAACCCCAATGCTTTGTTAAGTTGTCTCTACATTCCTCCACTTTTTTAAAGACTGCATTATATTCTGCCTTCTTTTTCTCACTAGATTAGTTGTTATCATGCTAACAACTCAGGGCAGCATTCATGACTGGCATATTCCATAAGATCTTCTGATGTCACAGCTGCGGATGGACTGGGTTTTGGGACACCTTCAACCTCTTTCTGCATTCCAAAAGAGGGTGTTCTCTGGGAAGAGGAGTAGATTGTAAACCACTCTAGGAACTGTAGCTCTATAAGGGGAACAGGGGTCTCCTAAAAACTCTCAACATCCTTAACAAACTACCATTCCCAAGATTCTGTTTAAAGTGGTATAATTCTGCTTTAAATATATAGTGTGCATATTATATGGCCAATGTGTGTAAGCCATGTGCATTATCCATAAATATGTGTGAAACACAATGTGCGCCTCTACTTTTCTTTGTTCCCACCTAAATGGCCCTCCATTGCTATCATTATATTGCTAGGATTCTGCTTGCTGGCATATATCAGCGGCTGTGGAAATATTGGAAAGAATTTTGAAAAGCAATCGATGGAGGTGATCAGGGAAGCTCCGGCGTCCAAGGCATGGGAAGTTCATATATAAAAAATTATTATAATAATTAGGCACAATTGGAATGTTTCTTTTAATTGGGAATTGTATAATTAATTTGGATTGTAATTTGGAATAATTTCAATGTGATTTGTTGTGATTTGTATTGGAAAATTTAATAAACAGATTATAAAAAAAATATATGTATTGCTAGGATTAGGCATGAATGGAATCACAGAATCATAGAAGGTACCTTCAGGGTCATGTAGCCTAAGGTTACCAGATTTTTTCAATGAATCCGGGGACACTTTAATTACATACATACATACACACTACACGTTTGGGACGTTGGTGCTGCAGCGATGGCGGTGGCAGAGGGGTGGCCGCTGCCTTGACCTCAACTGCCACATTTCCCCTTCCTCCTAGGCTTCTTTCTCCTTTCTCCATGAGCCTGGGCAGCCCCTGAGTTGTTGGTGGTGGGGAAGCAGTGTGCGGTGGGTCAGGCATGGAAGGCGCAGAAGAAGGGCCAAGATTAGCAGCGGCAGTGAGGCTCAGGCAGCGCGATGCTTCCCTTCCCATCGGAGCAGCCCCAATCCCATTCTTACTTGCGTGTAAGCAGGAGGGGGTGGGGATCCCTCAGCTGGGAAGAAAGGCTTCCCGTTGCCTGAGAGATCCCTGCCCCCTCCTGCTTTCACGCAAGCTCTGATAGGCAGTGTGAAGCCTCCCTTCACAGCTGAGAGATCCCCGCCCTGCTCCTGCTTGCACACAAGTAGGAGTTGGGAGGCTGCCCCGATAGGCAGCATGAAGCCTCCCTTTACAGGGAGTCAGGGAAGGTGGAGGCAGCCCAGAAGCTGCATCTTAGAGCCCCTGCTCCACCATCATATGGGGACTTCTGAGCAGCTCCTGAAGCCAGCCAGAGCCAACTGCTCCAGGCTGCTGAGACTGCCGCTGCGTTTCCCAGGGACATTAGATGAAATTCGGGGTCATTCCAGGGATGGAATTTTTCCGGGGACTTATTCGCAAATCCGGGGACTGTCCCCGGGAAACAGGGACATCTGGTAACCCTAATGTAACCCATCCCCTTGCATTACAGGAATCCTGCCCACATCCACCCCTGTCTAGTCCTGTTGCGTTGGATGAGATGGTTAGTAAGGCTTGAGGATGTGGACAAGGTGCTTGGATTGGTCAGGGTGACCACTTGCACTCTGGACTCTTGCCCCTCTTTGTTGATAAAAACTAGGAGAGAGGGGATAGATAGATGGGCCAGGGGGAGTTATTAATGCTTCCTAGAGAGAGGGGGTGGTCCCTGCCTGCTTGAAGGAAGCAGTGGTAAAACCACTCCTCAAGAAACTCTCCCTGGATTTGGAAAATCTAAGTGACTACAGCCAGTTGCTAATTTCCCCTTCTTGGACAACAAAGCAGCCAACTCCTAGGAGCTGAGGTTCCCTCGTGCCCCCAATAAAATATATGAGGGGGCCATACAACCCCCTATGTTGATGGTCATTGCTATTCAAATGGTGTGTGCAATATTTTATTCGCCCTTCATTCGTAGATCTCAGGTTAGTTCACAGCATAAAAATGCAAGATAAAAAGAGAGAGAGCATGCTTTGGAAGACCAAAATCCCATGACAGCAGCCCCTCATTACTGTATGTGAGTTATAAACTGTGCGTTATTCTTTATGGGGAGATGTATTAGTGGAAATTTTCAATTTCCTTCTGACATCATCCAGCTTCAGCTTTCAAACTGCTATCCCCTGAAAAGCATTTGTCATGAAAAAAAAATTCACTGCTTCTATTCTCCTTAAATGTTAGTGGGGCCTTCTGCTTCTGGGCCTGAAAGCAACAAATTCCCTCATTGGGAACCAATTTTCTACTAACCTGGATTTTCATTTTCAGTGAAACTTTAAAAAGTTCCAACATTAGAGAAATATTGGTTACTTTGATTGCTGTAGCTTGAGAAATTCCCTTTCAGCTGCAGCTGTGAGAAGAATGGGTACTTGCAATTAAATAATAGCCAACTTTCCACCCTTTCTGCTGCTATTTGATCATCATAATTGACTGCGTCAGCAGCATCCACCATTGATTAAAATGAGCAACAGTGCACAAGTAAAAATCTAAGGTAAAATGAACAATGGAAATTCTCCCTCACTAAAGTATGACTAAATCAAATCAAATATAGATTGGGGGGAAGTGATAATAGAAAAGATGCTCCTGCCAAATCTATTTGCAGGTATGAAAACCCCAACTGTGCCAAGTTCTTTGATAATGAGCAAGAAATAAATCTAAAAAGACGCTAAAGTAGGTTTTTCAAATTATGTATTTGAAGGGTTTCTTATTGTATAAAGTTTGCTTCCTCTGAAGTTAGGGAGGAAAGGATCAGGGAAAATAACATTCCATATACCGGTAGATAAAGCTGCAGTTCATCTTAGAGTATAACGTTGATCACATTAATAAAACTTGTACATTCACTTCATGTCTCTGAGTGATGAGGAGTTTCAGGGCACAGAGCTCAATCATATTTGCTTTCTTTCGGAAGGAGGTCATTGGAGGCCTATTGGCGTTCTGTAATATTTATGTCTATTTACAAATATACAAGTGGAGTATATGGTGAACAGGTTAAACACCCCAAGAGACAACCAAAATCCATGGCTCCAGCATCAGGTCTCCAGTCAGGACTCCAAAATGCTGTTAGCTCACAGAATCCCAGATCCAAGTTTGCTGAGTCTCTATGCCTCTCTCCAAAAGCGATTTCTATTGTTATTGTTACACACATCACCACCCACTTGCTGGATGTCATCTCCTCTGAGAACTATGCTAGCCTAGGGATGGGGGATCAGGGATCCTGATGATGTCATTGTTGTGAATATTTGTCCAAGCCGAGCGCAAACAGCTGCAGCGAGGCCTAATATGACTTTTGCCTGAACCTGTGAGAAAGCTATCTTATCTGCTTTCTCGACATGTGGTATTTATGTTCACTGTACTATTGTACTCTTTGCCTTTGTGTTTCTCCTCCTGGCTTGCTACGATGCCAAAAGGACGTGTTTTATAGACAGCTCTAATATATTGAGCTGGCAGCAGAGATTCTCTCTGCACTTTCCCTACAATAAATAGTTTAGCCTAAATCATGGCTTGTGTGTGTTGTTCTTCATGCTGGGGAACAATCACATATGGCTGCGCCACCGGACTCCAGTAGCCGGGGATGTGCGCACACGGCTTTGCTCTGGCTTTGGGGCAGTCTCACAATCTGCCCCAGGCGGGGTATATGCCGACAGTCATTGGTCTTCAAGTCACATTAGCAGCAACCAGCATGGTCAATGGTCAGGGATGATGGGAGCTGTATTTGGAAGGCCACAGGTGCCCCATCTTTGATTTGGCCAATAAAAAGTCCAGCTACTGATAACCATTAACCAATCTTCCTAAGAAAGGTGATACAAGGCAGGCTATTGATGTAAACAGGAAAAAGAAAACTATTAAGCGTCAAATAACTGCAGATTTTTTTTATATAGGTAAGCTCTGTTGATAATAGTTGCCAGAACTATCCCTTTATGTAAAAGGAAATACATCCCCCCCACCCCCGAGTTTTTGGTTGTTCTTATAGGAAACAGTCCTCTTGAAATAAACCTGAATTACTACTTCTGGGCAGTTTGCATCAAATCAAAACCAGGGTGACAATATCTCCAAGGACTATTTTAATTGGAATGTCCCACACAACTGGATGTCAGAGTGTTTCTTTGAGGCTTTTGTCAATTGTGCTGTACGAACTGTAAAGCTTGACAGTACTCTAAGGCTTTCACCGGAGAGTCCTAGTTTGCGTCCGGCTGACAGGAAGCATCAGAAAAGTGGCTGAGTTAAACATTTAGGGCATTCATCCAGGGACCTGACACTTTGCAATGACATGTCAGCAGAGAGATTGCACCCTGTTCTAAATACAGCTCAGCTGCTTCTTTTAAAAAGTTGTATTTTCTAGGGTTATTGTCATTATGAAAGGACCGTTGCAATTTAACAGACACACTATGATATCTATAAAAGAGTTTGATATTTGTTCCAGACTTTTCATAGGGTGCTGAGTTTAAACACTATTACAGTATCTGTATTTCCTCTCCCAGGAGCAATCTGTGAGTTCAGAGGAAAAGAAATATAGGAACTATGGCTGAACTGAAAGATCTTATGATATGTTTATTGTGTCTTGAAATAAAAGATGGTGAGGGAGGGTTTCACACACATGTGCCTTTTTTTGCTGTTGTTTTCAGAATCCTTGTGGTGATTAAGCTCCATACCACATTATTTTCTCCCTGTTTTTAAACACAAAATATGTTGGAGTGGGGACGGAAAGCATCGTCCCTGGTCTGTGTTGACTTCAGACATTTTCACAAAGCCAAATCACATAGTCTACAATTCTTGCGATGAAGCTAAATGGTGATGCTTTTCCCCTTGCTTTCACACAATTGCTGCCACCACTAAGTGGAATGAATACTTCACCTGCTGTTTATGGGTTCCCTTAAAATTTCTGAAAGGGGCTGCTCCATCCTGAGTATGGGGGAAATTAACCAATGTGGTGGCCTTTTGGCTTAGCAATAACAGAAATAAAAATAAGAATTTTTTTCAGAACAATCCTAAACTTGTCCCACAGTTCTGATGCAGAATTTTTTCTAGTAATAAACAGGAGCCCATGGGGATTGCTACTGCCCCTTTAATAATAATACAGTCAAACCTCGGCTCCCAAATGGCTCTGTTTTTTAACGATTCGGCTCCTGAACACCGAAAACCCAGAAGTAAATGCTCCGGTTTTTGAACATTTTTAGGAAGCCGAATGTCCGACATGGCTTCCACTGAGTGCAGGAAGCTCTTGCAGCCAATTGGAAGCCGCGTTTCGGTTGTCGAACGTCTCAAAAGCCGAATGGGCTTCTGGAATGGATTCTGTTCGACAACCAAGGTTTGACTATATATGCTTAAGGACAAGAAAACTTGTATCCAATATGTGGAGCAGTGTGCATGACAACTGTTGCTGGTAATTTACAGGTCATAATGCCATGAAACATTAATTGCAGAATTGAGACCTGTTACCATAGAGTGCTGTGTTCTGCAATAACCTTTCTGATTCATGCTGTGAATCGAGTCCCTTTGATGTGTTACTCATAGCTTCATTTAATCAAGGACCAATGGGACAGTGCTGCTGCCTATGCACCTGAGATTGCACAGGCTAAAGACAAAACAGGGAGAGAGAGAGAGAGAGAGAGAGAGAGAGAGAGAGAGAGAAGAAGAAGAAGAAGAAGAAGAAGAAGAAGAAGAAGAAGAAGAAGTGAAGAGTTTGGATTTGATATCCCACTTTATCACTACCCTAAGGAGTCTCAAAGCGGCTAACATTCTCCTTTCCCTTCCTCCCCCACAACAAACACTCTGTGAAGTGAGTGGGGCTGAGAGACTTCAAAGAAGTGTGACTAGCCCAAGGTCACCCAGCAGCTGCATGTGGAGGAGTGGAGACGCGAACCCAGTTCCCCAGATTATGAGTCTACCACTCAACCACTACAGAGAGAGAGAGGTAGACAGAGATTTCTCATAGAGATCCTTCATCACAGATGGAGCCTACATGTGTTCTCTACATGCATTGGCTTCCCTGTCTTAGATGTTCACATCTAATATAAGGATGCTGACTGAGGGCAGAAACAGGACAGGAAAAGCAACACATGGCCCCATTGCCTCTGTCTAAATTCTGTAGCCCCATGTATTAATACACAAAGGAAGCTGTGCTTCTCATCACATTGGTGGACTGTCAAAGTGTATCACATTGATCTCAGAGGCTCAAACGTATCAAAATGCAACTGCTGGTAGGAGACCCAAAGTGGGATGCTTCTCATGTCATGCTTTTAAAGAGCGTGAATAGGGGAGTTACCATTACCACTGCTGATCCATCACTGGTGATACTTAGATGCACTGGTTGGGTAGACGCACCTTTACAAGGCCCAATTTATATGCTAATCAGGTGACCTGGTAGCTTCCATGATGTCAAATGGCAGAGTTCCCAATTTACAAGGCAAGCTGCAAGTGTGAAGCAACACCCAACTGGGTTGTATAACTTTTTCAACTTAGCCACAGAAAAAAATTATGAGAAATAAGATATGCCACAAACAATGATTTCATTGCTTGAGGCACAACCAGTGTAAAGTTAAATTCCATTTTTAGATGGCTGGAACATATTGTACAACCAACCATAATATAATTGACACATGCCATCTTTTCACACTCCAAGTGACATACGTAGTCACTCCCTTCACTCAGCTTGGATAGTGTTTCATCCTGTTCTTTTAACATATAAAGTATCTGAAATCATAGCAGTAAAAAATTTTTTGGGTGTCACTGTGCACAGATGGGTTTTACACTTACATACCGGTAGTAGCTGTAGCAAACTATTTTTAGAGGCCAAGATGTGAGTGGAAGGCACAATCTAGATCCAATTAGATGTCTTTTTTTTAAAAAAAAAAACCAACAACAACCAACCAACAAACAAACAAACCCAAGAACATTGTGAGAAAATGAAACATCCTTTCATTTGCTTGCAAACAGAAAAATTGCTGAAGTCATTTGAAAGGAAATTGTTGCTTATCCACAAGCAAATTACAAGTAAAATAAAAACTTGTCTTTCTAATCCTGTCACTGGACATACAAACACATTCATTTGCACAATCATTTTAAACAAAATTTACACAGCAAAATGTTGTGCACAAGGGAATGTTCACACTTCACTAATGGTAAGAGAGTACCATTTTTTTTGGGGGGGGTACCACCAGCCTTGTCTTGCCTCTGATTGTTTTGCTGGCTGACCAGTTAAGCAAGGTGAAATCCCATCTAAATTATAAGCTGCTTCTTTGAAGTGGTGGCCAAGTATATTGCTCAGGAGATCTTTAACCATCACTCATTCCATTGCAGCACAATCTTACCAGGCATCATCATCATCATCATTATTATTATTACATTTTATAACCAGCACTAGACCAAGGTATAATATTTCAGACTTAAAACCAATTTTCTTCAAGAAATGATAAGAGTACAGTTCTGATCATCTAATTTGGCAGCAGCATGTCTGAAGTTCTTTGCATATCTAACATGAGTCATCCTTTGGTTTCTTTTCCAGTGGGTACCCCATTAGAGGGGTCTAGTGGGAAGACTCTGTCCAGAAGCCAAGCATGGGGGCAGATGGGCCATAGAGCTTCCAGCAGCGTCCTTAGAGGGCCCCCTAGGTAGATCCACATCTTGAGGCAGTTCCATAATCCCAGGCATGGCCCTGCTCAAGTGTCAGCCCTCCATCTGGAGGCTGAGCAGGGATATATACCCAGTGCCTGAGCCAAAGCCTACCTAGAATTCTAATCAGTGTTCCAGCACAGCTCCCCAAAGTGCTGATACTCATATTAAAAGATGGGGTGGGAGTGCAGGCAGGGGGAGGGGCGTGTCCTGATGCTAAGCTGGGGTGCCAGCAAACTGCTTTCATTTCCAATTGTGCAACTCCCCACCTCAATCATAACAAAGAAGAAGAAGCCTCAGAAGGTCGGCGGTTTGAATCCCCGTGACGGGGTGAGCTCCCATTGCTTGGTCCCAGCTCCTGTCCACCTAGCAGTTCGAAAGCACATCAAAGTGCAAGTAGATAAATAGGAACCGCTCTGGCGGGAAGGTAAACGGCGTTTCAGTGCACTGCTCTGGTTCGCTAGAAGCGGCTTAGTCATGCTTGCCACATGACCCGGAAGCTGTACGCCGGCTCCCTCGGCCAGTAAAGCGAGATGAGCACCGCAACCCCAGAGTCATCTGTGACTGGACCTAATGGTCAGGGATCCCTTTACCTTTACCTTAATGAAGAGGGTAGAAGCAGAAAAACATCTTGGGCCAGCCTGGGTCTGACTTGGCAACGATTTTTAGAAACAATGAATGTTCTGTTTGGTACAGGGACATGTAGGAGCTGGGATATATAGTTGGGAAGGCCATCTGTGTTGTTGATCAACTTGTGAATCTCTACTATTGCTAAAGGCTTCCTAAATAGGCTATTAAAAAATAAATAAAACAAGGAACTCCCACTCATTTATGCACATCAAAGCTGTAGAGTATGGGGAATCCATTATTACCTCTGCTTTGTGCTTAAGGATGAATGCTTCCACCACCCACACATTTTTACAATGGATATAGAAACAGAGAGCTGTGTGGGAAGCTTTCTGTAACCTCATTCTCAGAAGTAAATGTTGTGCTTTTCTTACATCACAACTGAAAGATCTGTTCCAGGCACGGGAGCTCTGATGCACACATGGAGAGCTCTCTTTTGAAACAGCTTCCCTATTCATTTTAACAGAGAGATCCAACCTGTCAAGAGACAAAAAAAGGCCCCTCCTACATGCATTCCTGTCCATTTTGATTTCCAGATCAGAGTGCCTAGGGATGGGCAGATTTGCCAATTTCAGTTTCTCACTTTTCCAAGCTCAAGTTCAGTTCTCCATGTTTCCACATCAGTTTGCATTAAAAAAGCTCCATCAGCATTTTAGTGCAAATTGCTCCATATTATATATATACACATTTTTGCCAAGCAAGTTCCCCTAACATGGTGCATTTTTGCAGGTTATTTCCCCTAATTTCTGCAATTCTTTCCACACTTTATCCTTGCGTGCATTACTTGCCTGGAGAAGTGCTTTGCAAAATTCAGTAAAATGCTAATTTGGAAGGATGACTGTTTCAGTTTGCATATTGTTTTGGGGAAAACGATTTTTGTAGGTTTGCCTTAAACATGAACTGAAGTGAATTTTATCCCCATCCGTAATTGGATCCCCTGGGATCTCTTCCTATTCAGCCATATGAAGCACTTACCTGTAAGACCAGCAGCTTCAGCGGACAAGAAAGCACTCCAAGACAAAAGGAAAAACAGGCCAGTTTCCAGCATAGGAAAGTCACACAGCTTGGTGAATTTTGTCAAGTGCGAGAGGAAACCACGTTAAGAAAAATGTTAGGAATCAACCACTTGCAGCATTTTGCGGATTTCAAAATTGATCTTGTCACACTGTTTGGTACAGGTGCTGGAAAAAAGGCAGTCCTCAGAGATCACACATAATGGACTCACAGGTAATTTTGCAGAAGCGAAATAGTGTCTAAGGGAAGTGATTCCAGCCACACCTCTCAGATATAAGAAATATAAAAGTAAGGATACCTGGTCCATCAAATAGCTCATCGCCAGGCCAATTCATATGACTTTTAGATGAGGGTATATGAAATTCATGGTGCAACAGGAAGGGGGTACATCACGAGCTCTTACAATGTGGCTTGCTGATGGTACCAGGATGACATGGGATGGGCACATTGTGCAGCGGCTCCTTCACTACTAACGTGGCAGCAGAAGGGAAGCCACTTACTGCCTTGTTCTACCAAGTGGGAATAATATTTTGATGAATTCTGCTTCACCAAATTTCTGATGTATGGCAAAAGTATTTACCTCACTTGGCAGGTGAATACTCAGCGAATACATGCACACTGTGGGTAAGCTATGTACCACTTGGTAGATCTCTCTCAGACTTTGTGGGGTGAGGCAGGTCTGTGGAGGGATGTGGGGCAGCCAGGGACACTTTCCCCAGGCCTCAGTGGAAAAAGCTGGCTGGGGTGGGGGGCAGGGCTGCCAGGGACTGGCTGCTTTTTTGTTTGAGTTTATAACTTTATTCTAACAAGACTGTCACCCCGGGCCTCAGAGAAGCTCGGCAGGGACCTGGGGTGAGGGGACAAAGTTGCAAACAACTTGGAGTTTGGGACAATTTCCATTCCTGATAATTTTATGCTTCTGACACTCTACGGCATACATTACATTAAAAAATGAGAAAAGAACTGTGCTCTGAATGAGTTTTCATCATGAAATTTAAAGAATGGTGTTCCTCACTTTGCTTATAACCATTCATATTCTGAAGCAGTTTAATAAACCACCACGATCATGTGGTCAAATTTAGCTTTAATTTTTCCACATTAGTTCAGTTCAGATGGTGTCTAATTTTATTTCCACTCCTTGTGGCAATGTTTTCAGGTCACAGAAATGCAGCTGTGACAAAGTCAAATGGCAAACAAGATGATCAAGTCAAAATTAGCTCAAGGATTATATTATTCCAGGCTAAGAGGAAGGTCACCACTGGCTCAGTGGAGTTTATTTAGCATCGATTTAAGAAAGAGAAAATTGGGCATATTAAGATCTGTTCCAATAAAGCAAAAGGAGGAAGATTAGATTAAAACATTCAGCCTGAATAGCTGTTTCATTCCTTTGGCTTAAAACATGATTTGTGCAGAGTGGTAGGAGTGGGGATCTGTTGGGATTCTAACGCAATAGCCACACAATACAATTAGAGCACTATGACACCACTTGGAACAGCCATTGCTTCAGATTCTTGGAGCTTGTTTGTTAAGGGCACTCAGCATGAAGAGGCTCCTATTCTCCTCACAGAACTACAATTCCCTATGTCCCCTGTGAAGAAGGATTGATAAACTCATTCTGGAAATGGAAGCACTGTGAGGGACATAGGGGCTTCTTAACAATTCTAAGCACTCTCAACATACTATAGCTCCCAGAATTATTTGAGGGAAGCCATAACTGCTTTGTTGCCAACTCCACCCAGCCACCCCAAGCTTACACTCTCCAATTCATTGACTGTTGCAGGGCTGGGGAACTGGTGCCCCTCCAGCTGCTGTTGGACTACATCACCCATAATCCTTAACTCATGGTGGTTTGAGCTGATGGGAGCTGAAGTCTAATAACACCTTCAGGGCCAGAGGTTACCCATCCATGCCCTAGTGCCCCCAGATGTAAAGAATGGAGTGGAAGACCAGAACCCTCCCTGGCTGCAAAAAAAAAATGAGGTTTTTTCCCCCTGTGTGCTTTTACTGTATATAAACTTCCAAAGTGGAAAGTGGCTTTCTGTTAAGAGAGGCAGGGTCAAGTATCTCTAGGGAGAAACATAAATGTGTTTGCATGACAGAGAAACCCAGCGGGAGGAAAATACTCTGAGATATTCAGTTTCGTTTGTCAACCAGATGTAACAGTTGATTTTGCCAAATGCCCAGAAAAATATAGGAAACTCCCTAAGTTTTAGTGTTCTAATAGTCCAGCAATGCTTATTAGAGACATTTAGATTTTACCCTGATCTCATACAAAAGTGCCATCATAATTAATCATAGTTCCTGTCGTAATTCTGTCCTGTTCTTCAGGGCCATGTTAAATATGCACATTAAACACACACACACACACACACGGGTATATCCAGGCTTAGTCAAGCTTAGAGGAAGCCCACTGAAAGTTAGCCATGGCTAACTTGAATCTCATTGATTTCAGTCAGTCTACACCAGGCATCCCCAAACTTCGGCCCTCCAGATGTTTTGGACTACAATTCACATCATCCCTGAACACTGGTCCTATTAGCTAGGGATCATGGGAGTTGTAGGCCAAAACATCTGGAGGGCCAAAGTTTGGGGATGCCTGGTCTACACTAAGTGTGACTGACAGCACAATCCTAAGCATGTCTGCTAAGACGTAAGCCCTATTGAATTCAGAGGAACTTGCTCCCAGGTTAGTGGGGCTTAGGACTGCAGCCTACACTTGGATTTAGCCCATCAGCAGCAATCCTATTAGAAGGTGTTGGGTACATGCACTGGGTGATATGATTGGCAAAGGAAGGGAATGAAAATTTTAAAACTGTTTTATCCTCCCTTCTACTACTACCCGAGGCCTTAGAAAACCACAGGAAGGGCAGAGTGCTCCTGTACTGAGGTCCTGCTTGCATGTTTTCTACAGGCATCCAGTTGGCCACTGGAACTTAGCCTGATCCAGCAGGCCCTTCTTAGGCACTTATATATATTTTAAGCACATGACTTCTCACAAAGTTTATCCCTCAAAGAGCTACAATTGCCAGCTACCTTTACAAAATGCATTTCCCAGTATTCCTTGTGGGAAGTCATGTGCTTTAAGGGTGGTATTCAACTAAGCTGTGCTCAGAACAGAGTCACAATAAAATAAATGGACTTAACTTGGTCTTGGTCATTAATTTCAATGAGTCTATCCTGAGTAGGTTTTAGTTGAATGGCTTGTATGTATGTATGGCTTGCATGCAGCTGTAGTCACACATTTGCATAGTTGGCAACAGATGTGGCACAAATATAACTGCATTTCAGCTGCAGGAACCAATGTCAATTCAAAATAGTGTACATAAAGAGATGAAGTTCAGAGTATTGCTGAAGTCTTGATCAAGCAGAAAATAGTTGTATTCTCTTTTGTAGCAACTGCTCTTCCAAACATGTTAAATTTTGGACATTTGATAACAACCAGCAAAGGATATCAAAGCAGCAACAATGGCATAGCCAGATCCCATAGCAAACGATCCAGCAAAGATCCCTAGAAAATTCCCCACCGACTGGAAGAAGGCGGCAGCATCAAAGGCATTGGGATTCTCCTTGGGACTGTAAATTGATATTGAACTGAAGGAAGACAAAAAGGAGAGAGGAATAATGAATTCTATCACATGGCACAGAGACCGAAATCAAGAGCTTAAGGATGTACTTTAGCACGGACTGGCAATTGCTCCTCAGGGTTCCTAGAAGATTGGAAAGTCACAGGGAAGATGAAATAAGGGTTTATTTTTTAAGGCAATATTGTGTGCGGCTGTCATTTCCTGCCAGTCAGTAAACATTTTCTTGTGCTACAAGTGTCATAAAGAGTATTATTTCCAAGCCAACTAGACATTAAAACATGGTAGGCATGTAAGGGATCTTCAGGGAAGATAGATAACTTTGAATTACTTATTGGCCATATATCTTCAGAACAGCGATGTATTCACAAATATTCCTGATGAAAGGGCCACTTTTATTGCTTACCAACAAATGGCCCATACAAATCATGGGACGCACAAAATTTTCGGCAGTGATCTTGTCATAAACCATTATAGTCGTTCCATTCACTAGCTTTACCCTTCATAAACAGAATTGTGAGTGTGTCAACAGCCTTGCAATATGAAGCCCTGGGGAGGCACAGGCCAAACAGTCTCTTGCAGAAAAGAAAACTGTTTCCTCTGCCAGAGGTCCTCTCTTTATAGCCAAGTCTTTGGCTGTTGACACCATTATACTCTTATGGGAAATTAATGCTGTGCCACAATGGGAAGATCATCTACTTAGAGCATTTTGGAGGGCATCAAACTTCCTGCTCACTAGCAGAGACCCGATACCCAGAATGTGAATAATACCGCCAAGCTGGCACACTCTTCTGGGTTTTTTTTTTGTTAGGCCATTAAATTTAAGAGATACACACACTAGCCTCAAGCATCCCAAATACTAATTAAGAAACATTTCAGATTTCTATGGCCCTTTCAGCTCTTGATGTCTTTTCTGCAGGCTGTCAAAGAGCATTTGGCACAGGATTCTTAATAGCAGTTTGTATTGCTGGAAAATGCTTGGTATTTTATGCATTAAATTTTTACATTTATTTTAAACTGATGTGAATATTTTATGATTATGAATATTAAAGAACTTGTCAGCAAACGCGTGTACTCTAGCGAGCAACTAGCCAAACGAGATGCAGCAATGGCTTTGTAAAAGCACACTGGGCTAGGTGTCATTTGTGATTTGAAGATGATGAAGGAGTAATTTAAACAATTTCCATTCCCATTTGGTCATGGCTCACTCCTCTGTGATCAGCTATCGCGCTGCATTGATATAGTTCACGACCCATGTGGAGCATCAGAGTGGGAGCCAACCGCAGGAAAGCTGTAAGCATGCTGCAAAGCTAACATATAAAATGGATCTAACATTAATTTATCTGAAATATTTTTTAACCCACACTTCATCATAACAGGGTGCAATTAAAACCACACACACACACATTAAAATCAGGAACTGCAATAAACCAAAGCATGACTACAAATAAGAGGAGCAGATAAAACTGCAGCAGAATCAATAGCAGCAATAATGGTCAAAATCCCAGCCAAGATAGTTAAGCCCCATAAAAACCTGCAGGAGTAGGAGAGGTTTCAACTGGCGCTGAAAATTCATCAGAGTCGGTGCCACCACCGTATGTCAACATATCATAATATTTTAGTGATTTCTTATTTGTTTCACTTATATTCTGCTCTGTCCCATGGGCTTACAGTGTCTTACAGCAGCTTTTCTAAATCCCAATACAACACTTCTCAACGCTGCATTTAAATGAAATTTTAAAGATTTGCGCTGCAGGCATTGGCACTGTGCTTTGATTGACCTAAGTAGCGCACAGTACTTAGGGACAGCAACAAACATTACTGCCCCATAAGGAGGCCCCTGAAAAATGCTCCCGCAAGCCAGCAGTGGCTGAAATATCTGAAATCCTTTTCCTGCGGGGATGGTGCCAACAGCATGGAAAGCCTCCAAACTGGTTTGAGCCGCTGCCAGGAACGTGTGATGCTGGCACAAAATCTCTCCATACACACGGTAAGCAGATTTCAAATGTTACAGCTCTTGTATGAAGTGCCACCACGACACAAAAATGCTACCATGGGGTGAGCTCCCGTTGCTCGGTCCCTGCTCCTGCCAACCTAGCAGTTCGAAAGCACGTCAAAGTGCAAGTAGATAAATAGGTACTGCTCTGGCAGGAAGGTAAACAGCATTTCTGTGTGCTGCTCTGGTTCGCCAGAAGCGGCTTAGTCATGCTGGCCACATGACCCAGAAGCTGTACGCCAGCTCCCTTGGCCAATAAAGCGAGATGAGCGCCGCAACCCCAGAGTCATCCGCGACTGGACCTAATGGTCAGGGGTCCCTTTACCTTTACCTTACCACATGGCAGGAGCTTTCATTGCAACTTGTTCTCATTAGTGTCTTTCTTCAGGAGTACTACAGTGCTAGCAGTACTGCTTGGGCAGTGTGTATGGAGGTCCTGGGCTGCCCAGACGACAAGACCCCACTCTCAGCTTTGCAGATGTGATCCAAAGGAAAGGAGAGCAGTATATTTGGCACTGGCTTGGCTGCAGGAGTTGCTGGAAGGAGGCATACAAGCACCATCCAACTATCCTAGGTACTCAACTCCAGATTTGTGTAGGGTTTACTCATTAGCCTTTTCTTCTCCTGAAGATATTCCACAAGGCGGTGGAGGTTTAGGATCAGAGTTTTCCTTCTCCTAGTTGGGCTATCTTCTCAGGTTAATGAGCCCTATCTGCCCCTCACTTCCCCACTAGAGCACACACAGAAATCACCTTCTTGACCATTGGACCCACAATTAGTTTCATCCACTCAATCCACTGGAGCCTGTTTTCACATGCAGGATAAGGCCCTAACTCACCAAGGGTTTGAGACTCAGCAGCTACCCTCACCTGGTTTAGCCAACTAGATGAAGCTGTTCCCAGTGTGTGGCCACTGTCCCATGCTGACAGCTTCTAGGAGCCACAGGTGAAAGCTGAGTGCAGGGTGAGAACCAAAGGTGGATAAATGACCCCAGAAAGAGCACAACATGCCCTCGACTAGAGGTACTACCACTCCCCATACACCATACACACCCAGCTGTACCTGGTAGAGGTCCTAATTTGTGGTATAGTGGGTCAAAATGCCAAAATTAAAAAAATGATCCCCACCGCCTGAAAACTGTCCAAGTCACTAAACAGATCAACAACATTTGCTACCACTTCTAGTTTCCATGGGTGTTTAGTGAGATGGTCCCTACATCCCCTACGTCTACTGAAAGAAATACTTTTACCAGCATCTGTGGTTGAAAACTGTGGGAGGAAAACAAAATAACAAACTGCCAAAGTAGGCAGCACATTGTGAAATAATCTATTATGGGGTTTTTTCCAGGCCTGGCAGAGCACTTTCTGTTTCTATGTAATTGTTTTTAAACTGTGTAATTTTCTTTGATGTTGCTACAAAGCAAGAAACCCTGAAATGAATGGAACTAAAAAGAAAGTCACAACTCATTCACTGTAGCTTTATCTCAAGTACCGTTGCATCTTTAAGTACCTAAGTACCACAAAAAAAACAGCTGTAGTGGCTCTCACTAAATGCCACCATAATACAGATTTGAGTTCTGAAAATAACTATGTTGTTGGGGTGCTGTTTTTTGGGGTGAGGGGGCCATTCACAGCCAATGTGAGCAAGCAGGTGCCAAGTGATAGGGTGGCTGGCATGTCCAACTAAAGAGTTTTTAAAAATTCATTTTAGGAGAAGGTCTGCAGCTGAGTGGTAGAGCACTCATTTTGTATTCAAAAGATCTCAAGTCCAATCCTTGGCATTTCCACTGAAATGAATGAGGTGGAATAATGTAATGCCGATGTAATTTATGTAATTTGTGTAATTTCACCACAACAAGATGAATAACATAATTCTGGGTGAAAGACGGATTGCTGTAGAACGGAAACAGTGCTGCTTGCACTGAATACAGGGCAGAATGGAAAACGATGCCTTCTTACAGCCCTACTTCAGACTTACAGGACTGACACTGTTTTGTTTTTTTAATTCACCAGAGCCTAGGGAGGGCTGAATGCCGTAGAATTAAGGAACATGATACCTCTGAACACATGGCCAGGAATTTTCTCCTAGGACATAAACTGAGCTCACAGTCCTGTAGCATAAAAGTTCACTCCTAGTTCCCCTCAAGCTTTCTTCATCTCAACAGCATAGTTCAGAAGGAAAATTCTTCCTTTGGGAAGCAGGGTGGAATATAAATTGAATGAATATGTAAATAAAGCCTTTAGAGCTCGTTGATACATGCAGAAACCCTGCTTGGCCCAGGATTCCCTATGCTGGAATAATCAACAGTCCTTAATTAACACCCACTGGACTGTGGAGGAAAAAAGCTACTAAATGGTTAGTGTATCTGTGAAAGGGTAGCTTGGTGGCCTTTCTGAATTGTGAGTCTACTTTCTCTTTCACCTTGCCTCTTTGCTTCTGCTGTAACCAGTAATTAATGATTGTTGCTAAAATAGATTTTAAAAAATCAGTTTAAACAGATGTGCATGTCTTCCTTCCAGTGAGAGAGAAAAAAAACTGTTCAGAAACACTCTAAACATGTACATCAGTTGGTGGGGAGTGTGTGTAGCTGTGTGCATGGTGTCAACAGTGAAGCCACTTCAATACATGAAGGTTGTCTGAATGTCTCTGGTATGAACAATATAACGGGACGGATTGCAAATTTTTTATTGCCTTGTCCGTGAATTTGCAGTCCTTTAGAGAAAAATATTGAGTAACTTGTAATACCTCTGTACATTTACATTTCATGAAAGATATCACTTCAAGGAGTGCAAGGTAATACAATATGAGTCTGGGGTTTACTAACCCTTTCCCCCGATGAGAATCCTGTTTTCCCCACAACATTTAGCAGGTGAAGTTTCCTGGTGTGGCGATGTAGTAAACAGCTTCAGTTTCTACATTTTGTGCCTATATAGGCAGTTGCTTCAAGTTTCTCTGTCAAAGGGATTTTATTTTTATTCTTTATTTTGCCAACTGCACACCAGCCCCAACGAATTATTATTATTTTCTTAAACATAAAACAATCCACAAGGAGAAAAATAAAAGCCTAAACTGCCCTTATAATTGTCAAAAGGAGCGACATCTCTGCTTGTGAACGGAAACAAACCCACTTTATCAGTTGATGCTAATTAAACAAGAAGACATGACAAGAGGGGCCTATCAGGCAGATTATGGCACCTTGAGTGCATTGTGAAGCACAGCGCCGAAAGCTGTGTGTCAGCAGCCACCCGAGAACAGCAATAAGCCTCCCTGAAATTCACTGCCTCAAATCCCTTGTACCGTAATGAAATGGAAACGATAAAGATAAGGCTAAAAGGATCTACCACGGCATTTGCTGCGCTTAGGGATGCTGCATAAGCCTTGCTCATTATCAGCTGCAGTAAGACCGGAGAAAGGCACATTTGTGTTACTAATTCATAAAACTAAGTGAAAGAGTCGACCACAAATTCTGCCGTGTCCATAATTCCAGGATTACTGCATTCAAAGAGGCTCTGTGGAGCTCAGAAACGTAGAGTTACTAGAATATTACGAGTTGCACACGGGCTGATTTGTTCAAGTTTAAATGAGGCCTGAATCTGGGCTAGACCTGAGCAGATGACTGAAACATATACGTCGCTGTTATAAATATGGAAGCAGAAAGAACCCCACTTGCCTTTCATACAGTGTGGAGTCGTGATGCTCTGGGCTTGTACAAATAAGAATTTGGAATAATGAAACCTTGAGCGCTTTAAGGGGAAGAGCCAGTGTGGTGTAGTGGTTAAGAGCGGTAGACTCGTAATCTGGGGGACCGGGTTCGCGTCTCCGCTCCTCCACATGCAGCTGCTGGGTGACCTTGGGCTAGTCATACTTCTCTGAAGTCTCTCAGCCCCACTCACCTCACAGAGTGTTTGTTGTGGGGGAGGAAGGGAAAGGAGAATGTTAGCCACTTTGAGACTCCTTCGAGTAGTGATAAAGCGGGATATCAAATCCAAACTCTTCTCTTCTTCTTAGTGGCAAGTATCTGTTTTGTCTGCAGAAGGTCCCTGGCTCAATTCCCAGCATCTCCAAGTAAGACTGGGAAAGACCCTTGCCTGGAATCCTGGAGAATTGCTGCCAGTTCGTGCATACCCTCCAACATTCCTCAGATGAAAATAGGAACATTTCTCAATCCCCCACAACTGACCGTCCTCAGCCCCCCATTCCCTGCATCCAAGGAACATTTCCTATCAGAAGAAGGGCAGGTGCCACCAACGGGACACAGCACACATGCCACCCACTGTCCTGAGAAAACCCCTTAATCCCAATTTTATTTTATTCTTTGGTAGATTTCCAAAAAGAGAAACGCAAACCAATAAATATGTGTTCAGAGGTGTCCAAATCAGTGCAGTTTGGAATGGTTTGGTCTGTCATCTTTATTTAAAATGGGCCACCTTCCACAGAACACATTCCTGTTTGTTTATAGTCTTCTTAAGTTGTAGAACCAAGACCTTGGCATAGTATTCCAGGTGAGGTCTGTACCACTACATGTTGTGAGCTGGCTGCAATATTTCCTTGATTGGTTTAGCCTCCTCAATCCTCATATCTGGCTTGCTGCTTACTGAGCACTCTAGATCCTTTTCTTACATTCTGCTGTCAAGCCAGATGTCACCCATCCTGATTTTGCTTACCAAACTGCAGAACATGATTGGCATCTCCTCCTTTCTGCTAAATGACATCACCTAGCAGCAATGCAACAAGACTGTTCCGAACAATGACTGGCTGGTTGGCATCTAAGAGGATCAACACTCAACATGAGAAAGTGAAGCCTTACCATGGCAGGTATACGATGCTGTTCAGTGTTAACCCTCTGGGACAGAAGCAGCAAATGCTTTCCTTCAGCTCACGATGCTCTGCATGGCATGCTTTATTGCTCTGCTATTTGCAAAGTGAAGAACACTGTTTTATAGCATGGCAATTGGAACACCTAGGTGGGAAATCTTTCCTTGGCAGAGTACTGTACTAAAAGTGGGAACATAACTCCTCTGAACACAATATCCAACCTATCCTTAACCTTATTCACTGACACTGAAACACAATATACTCATTTCTCCTTGGAAAACAGCCCGTTTCTATAGGAGGCAGCTGACTAACAGTTTCGATGTATTTATTTTATGCCTTTCGCCCCTTCTTTTCCTAAGCAAAGGAGGGTGGTTGTTTTTTTTAGGGGGGGAGTAGAAAGGCTAGCATGAGACAGCACACTAAGGCACTTGACTGCATATTCTGGCATTGCAGGGGGTTGGACTAGATGACCCTTGGGGTACCTTCCAACTCTACAATTCTGTGATTCCACGATTTTTAGAAAATTTTACACCAGAAATAACACTTAAAAGCACACACCTATTTAATCTGACATTCTGCCACACAGTAGGTACAAAGCTTCTATTTGGCACAATACCTCTGATCTCTCATGAACACCATTCTCTTAAGAATATACATTTTTGGAACTGAAAGGTCCAGGAGTTCAGTAGCTCCCATCACTTGCCCATCACTTGCCCTGCAACCATTGGGGCCCTACCTGGTGTACTTGCCACCATCAGAGCTGCTGGATGGTAGATTTTACAAGGCGCAAGGCTATTGATGCCAGGCATTGCATGTTTGGGAATCTTACATGGTGGCCCTCCACTATGGAACAGAGCAAAGCATTGTCTCAGCTCCCAGAATATGTAGCACCACAGGCCACCACAGGTAAAACACTTTGGGAGAAGGAGGCAAGGAGATAAGAAAAGCCCAGGTGGATCAGCCCAAAGGCCCATCTAGTCTAGCATCCTGTTCACACAGTGGCCCACCAGATGTCTATGAAAGGCCTGTGAGCAGGACCTGAGTCCTACAGTGCTCTTCCCAAAGTGAGTAATTGGCTGTAAGCAGCAGTGCCATGTGGGGGCTCTGGTGGTTGTGGCAGGAGGAACAGGAAGCAATGGCATACCATAGCTTTGATGGTGGAAGCAGTAACCAGCAGCAACAGTTGATGGGATGGGCTGAGGCCCAGCAGCAACATCATGCTGAGGGCCAGCCAGTGTTGACACAGTCCTGCTCCAATACAATTGCTCAAAAAGCCACAGTTGCCACTGAATGCCCAAAGCAATTCAATACATGATGGTTGGCAGTCCCATGACTTGAGTTTGCGCATAGCAGTTAAGCAAAGTTTGAGTCCCAAACCCACAATTTCTAGAGGCCCTTCCTGAGATGCTGGGTTTACAGGTATGATTCATTCCATGTAGTTAAATTCTAACAGGTCTGGGAATATGTAAACCACCAGTGTTCAGTGATCATGTGTGAGAGATAAAACCCTCTTCTCATGCTTTGTAGATGTTTACCCAGGATATTTTCATGTTGTCAGTTTAAATTTACGTATGCAGCATTTGAATAGGAGAGCAATCAAGATTGATTTCTGTTCTGTATCACATGGCCTACATTTAGTAAGTGGACAAGGGAAATGCACTGAAACCTGAACAGAAGGAGGAATGCAGTTTTTAAAAAAGAGATTCTGTACCCACAAACCCGTGTTTTACAGAGATAGATTGTTACTGCATCACAACACCAGGATGGGTAACAAACACTCTACTGGCCCAGGTAAGGTATGTCATTTGGAGCTATTGCCAACCGCTCTTACTCTCTGAATCGTTTGTTCTGGTGCACTGTATGGCCTTAATTCAGCCTTTCCCAACCTGGCGCATGGACTGACTGGAGATGATGGGAGTTGAGCACAATTCAAAGTGTTGGTGCTGACCTTTAAAGCCCTAAACAGCCTCGGTTCAGTATATCTGAAGGAGCGTCTCCACTCCCATCGATCTACCTGGACACTGAGGTCCAGCGCCGAGGACCTTCTGGCGGTTCCCTCACTGCGAGAAGCCAAGTTACAGGGAACCAGGCAGAGAGCCTGGTGGCACCCACGCTGTGGAATGCCCTCCCACCAGATGTCAAAGAGAACAGCAACTACCAGACTTTTAGAAGACATCTGAAAGCAGCCCTGTTTAGGGAAGCTTTTAATGTTTGATGGATTATTGTATTTTAGTATTTTGTTGGAAGCCACCCAGAGTAGCTGGGGAGGCCCGATCAGATGGGTGGGGTATAAATAATAAATTATTATTATTATTATTATTATTATTATTATTATTATTATTATTATTAAATTACCTGGAGGGCACCAAGTTAGCAAAGGCTGCCTTAATATCTCAAGTTAAGTAGTGACAAGATCTTGTTTTTTTGTTTCTTTTATGGCAGCGTTGTGACACCCCCTGCCTATTGTGGGATGGGCACTTATACATCACCAAAATAATAAAATATATTGGTATAAAATTTGCATACACTGCAAATTTGGAAACACCTTTGGAAATAATTGCCACAATTTAAATAGATATTAAAAGGAAAAACTCACCATAGTGGATAGATGGATAATGGAGGGACCTGTTAGGTGTCCTGTGGGGTTGCTTTGTCTGCTGGCCAGATGTACTAACTGTTGGTAGGCAACCATTCTGATGGTTCTTAAACCAGACTTGGAACAGCAGCCCTTCAACAGAGGATGCCTTCACACAGAGGTATGTCCTCTGTGAAGTGAGACACATGGCCACCCTAGCCTGGTGGAAGGTAATTTAAGCAGGAACAGGGCTACCAATGGATCTTGCAGCTCAGGTCTCAGTACACAGGAATAGGCCATCACATGCACTTCACAATATAAGAGGTGAAATGGAGCTATGTTCCCGCACACTCTTTTAATCTAAAATTGAAAATCTATCATGAAATAGGAGAAAAGGAAAATATTTCTGTGAATTCAATCCAATTCAAGCTGCTCTGTTCCATCATGTATGAAATATATTCTTCATGCAAATTTCCCCAAATAGTCTACAGCAGAGCAACTTATCTCCGCCCCCCCCCAATTCTTTAGCATTCAGTAGAAAACCGTCCATAGCACAAAGTAATTTACCAAACCTGGATTGAATACCAGAAAGCATGTTTAGAATTTAGTGAGTGAAGAATGAAGCATTTAAGTCTAAACTTTCTTTTGAGGGGTTTGTATCCTTAAGAGAAGTAGGGGAGAAATACTTTTCTTCCTGCAAGAAATGCTACAGGTATATGCCAGACACAGCTTTCTCTGAGAATCCTGCCTGTAGGAAAAGTTGGAGCTTCTGGATATTAATAAAATGAAGGAGATATTTGTCCTTGGGGTGAAGCATATATATCAACAGTTTACGTTCTTCACTTTCCAAAAGTTTTTTTTAAAAGAAATAAAAAGATTAACACTCCAGTGTTAAAAACAAAATCAAACAAAATCAAAGACTAGAGAGCACCTTTTTCTACTAGATATTATTGAGTCATTTGAATCTCTGAAACAGAATTTTATCTGTCTATCACATTGCGTCTGTATGTACATACCTGTAAGTAAGTACAATATAAATTACATCAGCAAAATAAAGACTGGCGAACCAGAGCAGCGCACAGAAATGCCGTTTACCTTCCCGCCAGAGTGGTACCTATTTTTCTACTTGCACTTTGACGTGCTTTCGAACTGCTAGGTTGGCAGGAGCAGGGAACGAGCAACGGGAGCTCACCCCATGACAGGGATTTGAACCGCTGACCTTCTGATCTGCAAGCCCTAGGCTCTGTGGTTTAACTACACATGCACATACTTAAAAGTAAAAAAACAACTGACAAGTAGTCTTTGGGCACACTCAGTCTGGAGTGCAGTTTTACCTACTGTATAAAACTATTAACCCACCCTAGATTCAGTCACCTACATTTAATTTTTTAAACTGTTTGTACACTTTGAAAACAAGACATGAGTATTACATTCAAAATAACCAGCATTGTCTGTACGATATATTATTCTGATAGCCTCATTGTCTTCACAAATGTTAGTTCCACTTCTACTGTTCTATAATAAATGGTTGCAGCTGCTGCCATGGCAATTCATTTTTTTAAGTGTCAAAGTGAAGACATGAAAAGCAGCTGCTATCGCAAGAGCACCACATAAATCCAGATGTGGATTGTCTTCTCATTTCTAGCAGTAATGACACAACGAATCCCTGATTTGGCCTCTGTGTAATGCAACTGGATATTCTGATCCAAAATTCAAATCAAAAATCAAAGCAGTGAGGAAAGTTTTCAAGCTCCTTTTATTTTCTATTTTATTTATCAAATAAAATACCCCCCCCCACAGTTTAAAATGCCATAGATGGTTTAATTAGCCAAAGGCTTGGGTGAAGAGGAATGTTTATGACTAGTACCTAAAGATATGTTACAGGCAAAGCAATGAAAACTATAGAAAGCCTGCATAATTTATTCTGGGGTAATTATGTGGGTGCAACTTACCCCTATTCCAAATTCCACTCAGGAGCAGAACTACTGCCAGCCTTTGGAACAGAGTTTGACTCACACCAGATTTATTGTCAGTGTATGTTTCACTGGGTTGCTAGCTTAGGTGACTGAGCTGAAAGGGGTTTGCAATTGATTTAAGTCTGCCCCTGTTCTCCTCTGCCCCCAGGACAACCCTATTTGGAGACTTACCCCAGCCTTGGCTCAGACAGCTTCAGCTGAGCCTTGTCTGAGCTGGCATGGAGGACATGCCAATGTATCTCTGGCTGAGCCAAGATGAGGGATTAGAGCTGGCATAGCCCAGGTTCAGCCAGAGATGTGCCTCTTCCAAACTTCCAAACTCCATACATCCTGTATGGGTTTGAACTGTTCCCTAAAGAACTGATGTCAGGGATGTAGGATGTTGGGGCACAAACTTGCAAGAATTAGAACACTGTACTTGGGGTAGCCAGGTTTCAGTTTTGTCTGTGACATGTGAAACCATGGGTTTTCTTCAATTCTGTAGAACTCACAAACTTCTATTGCATCTACTGTTGTTGATTTTTAAGCATTCTAGACACGAAAACAGTATTTTGACTTTAATTCACCCTAGATTATTAGGAGTCGAAGGTCTTGCTATGTGTCATTTGGAAAGTAAATCTCCTAGGCTTGCAATGAAAGTTTTCAATTTAACCTTTAGCCTTTAAGCCATGCAGCGCTAATGATCTCCATGCAGATAACACACAGGCAGGCTTCTGACTATTTTTTAGGCTTATGATTTCAACAAAGTACAAAGGCAAATCCCTGATCTGATGTTTATTTCCTTTCAATGTGTTTTCTTCAATACCTGCTTTTAAAAGGAAAACCAGAAAAAAAAACATTCCTAGGAAGCTCATTCCTTAGCTTTCCACTTAAAAGGAGTGGAAAACATTGTTATCTCTTCATTCTGGATTCTGATCAGTTCAGGAACACGCAAATGACATATCTGTAAACCTAAAGTATCCAGACCAAAAACTGCAAAACAACATGAATCCATGCACAGAAGTTCTACGACCTTCATCAGTATCATTGTCATCATAATAACACAGTAACAATCACCTGACATTACTCAGGAAGAATAGAAATAGGAGTGGTCCCTCGATTTACGAAGTACTCGACATCCGTATTTTTCAACTTACGAATGAAAAAAAGTGGCTGCACGCCTACGAATTTTTCGACATCCGAATGGAAACCGTTGCCAGTTTAGATGCGGTTTCCTCGACTTACGAATTTTAGATGCGGGTTTTTTCGACTTACGAATTTTTCCAAACATTTTTCTCCCAATGCATTCCTATGGGAAATCGACTTATGATTTTTTTCGACCTACGAAGGTCCATTCAGAACGGATTAAATTCGTAAGTCGAGGGACCACTGTAATAGACACTAACTTGCTAAGCCGTTCCATTAGTCCTTTTCCTGTGCGCCACTATCTTCCCCTCTAAACCTGTTGTTGGTTTCTCCTAAACCCTCCAGAGTAGACTTGGTGGGTGAGCAGGTGGGCATGCAGAGAAAGGGAAAGGAAGTGCCACAGTAGAGTCAAAAGTTCTTGCACTACCTGTTGCAAACAACCCACTGCAACAAAGGCGATCTAGACTGTATAACCAGTTGGTGAAGCTGAAAATATCTTATTTATGATACCTTCAGCTATCCACAATCTTTCCCACTGTGCCCAGCAAGAGCTCATACTGAACATTTCCATGGCCCCTCTTTCTTTTCGACTGTGCTAGTGGGTGATCTGTAGAACAACGGGAAAGATAAACTCCTTCATAGGACTTGCTTGCTGATGAGCTGCTTAAACTGAGATTCAGAATGAAAATGCCATATGTGTGACAATGACACTATTTTGTGGGGGGGAAATGATCAGAGCAACAAGAGGGGTGAATGACTCTGACAGCAGAATTCTGGATAGTTTCAGAGGACGGAGGTGAAGTGGGCCCCTCGTACGAGTTTGAAGTCGAAGATCATGGATGAAACAAGCTTTGAACACTTGAAATGTTCATACCCCGCCTCTTGCTATTAGAGATGTGCCTCAAGATGACAAGATAATATGTGTTTCTCCTTGTTTTGATACAAAGCTCCCCCCACATCCTGACTCCAAGTAAAATGGCACGGGAGCATACTTTTCAGAATATTGAAAAGAAAGAATGTTTGTGGAATTCAAGAAATCCTAAGTTCACAGACAAGTGTAGCATAATTTATGCTAATTTTGAACACTGCACTTCAAAGAGGCTTGTCATTGGTGGGAGAAGAATGAATTGTAGCAGAAATCTTGCTCTGTACCTGTGCTAGTGTATTCATTCAAGAAGACTGGCAAACCTTTATGAGTATTTACTTCCAGAAGCAGGTCTTTGGTAAAGAGCTCACTGGAGAGGACTAATTAAACATGACTGAAGAACACTTCAAGGTCCTGTGGACCTGTGTGAACAATGCTAAACAGAATTAAACTCCACACACAATTATCTTGCTCTTGGAAAAGCTGCCATGTTCACTGGAGAAAGGTTATTTGGAAAAGCAAAACAAAATATGGAAAGGCTTAAAAACAGGAGAGGAAAATGAGAGGGGGTGGATATCTTCTCCCCAAATAATCTGAGCTAAAGCAGTGTGTACTTTAGTTCTGAAGTGTTCCCAGTGGAAATCTCTGAAATGAGGCATCTTTGATGTCAACACGGTCACTTGTGCTAAATAATTGACTTTTGGAAGTGATTTGCAAGCCTCACAAAGCAGTGCTCCTAATTCTGAGCTAGCAAATTCATATTTTTCAGTGTTATCAATCTATTTGTGGATAAGTGGATGGAAATACCTGTGCACTGGTATGATTTGATAGGACATGACAACTGCAGGCAGTCCCAGATGATTTGAGCTAAGTTACAGTTTCATACATCCCTGAGGGCAAACTCTATGACAGAACTCTCTGAAATCCATTCGGGTTTAACAGGCAAGCAAACCAGCAACACAGGGCTATGCATTTACATGTTATTTAGATATATAATCTGATGTATTCAGAAGGCTCAGTATTCTAAGCAATTGTGTAATGAGAGATTAGAAGTGAATATAAGGTATCCGGTAACAATCCAATTAAAATGGCTGAAGCATAACAAATGAAACAACCCTAAACCTAATTCAATATTGTCCCTCAAAGCTTCTGAGAAAAATAAAACCTGCAAATGAAATACACAGGTTTAGTTTGCATATCACAAAAATGTATGCTATTGCTTGTATTTGATAATGGCGATGAAGGCTAATAAACTAGGACTGAATCCTATGAGGGAGTGGTTCCCAAATCCAGGAATTGAGATGCTTAGCTGTTTTGGATAGGGCTGCATTCCTTCTGAAGGACCAGGTACATAGTCTGGGGGTAATGTTAGACTGATCATTGTCATGAGAGGTCCAAGTGACCATTATGGCATGGAGTGCTAATTACCAATTTCGGTTGGTATGACAGCTGCACCCATTCCTGAACTGGCATAGACTGAGGTCCATGCATTGGTAGCCTCACATCTGTATTACTGTAATACACTGCCCTCTCCCAGCAGCTACAGTCACAGCAGTGAGTGGCACATCTGGCCATGCACATATTATACTGGTACTTAGGAATCTGCATTGGTTACCTATGTATCTGTCCAAGAATGTCAATTGCATTCTTCAATATTTCTTATAGACATAAGAGAAACCGGTGTTCTCTTCCCATCCCTTCCCATTCCCATTTGGATTGTGTTGGGCAGGCATTATATGTTCCCCAAAGCAGGTGGTAAAGGAACACAATAAGAAGTCATTAGTAATTGCTCCCAGAGTCTGTAAACAGGGATGGGAACACAGTTGGCCCATGAACCTTCAGTTGTGCAGGCCTGACCTAGAGACGAACTCATATGCAAGGTAGGGCATGGATAGTGTGAGATGCTGGATTTTTCGTTTGCTTATTCTTTGTTATGGAACATACCTTATATGCTTGAGTCACAGACTCATGCAATTGGAGGGGACCCCAGAGATTATATTATCATATACATTTTCCTGAGACAGGTCTTTCTTCCATCTAAAACATTTGTGGCAGGCTACTTCTTACCCTCTTTTGCATTTCCAAAATCCACATCTTCCCTAGGTAGTTGATTCCACTGTGGAGTTGTTTTTAAATTCAGGAAGAATGGATATAGTTAATTGTTCTGAGATCTTTTGAAATATTTGAAGCATATCGATATGCCACCCCTCTCTTCTCTTCATCCTGTCTAAGTATATTTAGGATCAACACACTGTATAAGAATAGCAACTGACTTTTCTGAGAGCAAGCATAACGAGCTCCTCAGTCTTTCTTGCAATGGCTTTCTCTGTACCGATTTGAAGGTCTCCTTTGAATCCTTGTCAGTTTGTTGACATTTGGCTTGAAATGCAAGAATGAACAGGAGTACCCCAAAACTGAATGAAAGTTGAGTAGTTCCTGAAACTTTGAGGGCTTCCAGGTAATCTGTTTATTGAGCATTCATCCTGATTTATTTGAGCGAAAGTGAGATGACATTGGCTATTTAATGAGCAGTCATCCCAATTCATTTGATAAGAGGCTGGGTGCATCAAAGCAAGCATTATCCCTCACTTTCCAATGCTTTTGCCTGTCACTTTCCACATCACGCAAAGGCCAATAGTTGGGGAAGGTGAGTTTGTTGTGCAACATCTCTCAATCTGCTTTAATTGCAAGGCCTGAATTTGCCAGAATGTGAATAACTGCCACGTCAAAACAGCAGCAGTCTGGAAGCACCCTTGGGTGTGACGTTCCTGTTAATAAAACTGGAGAAGTGTGAAAATTCACAGATTAAAACAAGCAGTATTGTGATAGTGCAACCTCTTAGTGATGCTATTACAGATGCTTCCGATCCATCCACTACTGATGGAGAGGAAAGTGGTGTCTTCCTTACAGCTTAACACATGCCTTTCTGTAACAGAGCTTCATCAATGTACTTTTCCTGTTAACAGTATTGTTCTAGACATCCACATGCAGTATGGACAAGTCCCAATTATTATTAGTGGTGGGGTGTGTGTGTGTTGCTAAATACATAAAAGAGTCTGGACACAAGTCTATGACACAAATTTGCATATGCTAATATACGTGTACAGGTGACACTGCACTTTGTAGTATAGCCAGTCAAACTGTATGTGAAGCAAAAAAATTAAAAAGTTTTCAAAAAAGAGGGAAGGGGCAGAAGATCTGTGGCCTAGCACAAAAGACATGGGCTTTGGTAACCTGTGGGTCATCTCCTAGCAATGTCCCTGGTTAGTGGATACATTAAGTGCAGGAGCAAACTTTGAAATTGCTGTGAAGAGGTAAAGCCATTTCACATTTTTATAAGGAAAGAAAACAAGAAAAGGCAAGGGTTTATGTCTCTTGTTGTTAATCTCAGCAGGTGGTGTTGATGAGTTAGATCCAAACTGGATGTGACATATAGTTGTTCGTATCTTTCTGGACACACTTTGGCAAAACTAAAATCAGCCTTGGGAGGTTCTGGGGGGAAGCAAAGGAACACCGTGTTGGTGAGTTGATGAAAAAGGCTTGTCCCTACACCTACCATTTCCTCAGTTAAATGTACAGTCTCCTAAAGCTCTCTTTGTGTCTTTTAGGAAAAAGACACACCTGACTGCATATCAGGTGTAGACGGAGTCTTAGATTCTGTGACCTCATTCTCAAATTAATGATAAGTAGAACCTGGATTAGTGCAAACAAGTGGGCTCCTGAAGAGCAGGTTGATCATGAAATCTGGATATAACAGTTCAAAGATAAATGTTACTCCTGTGCTGAATAAAATAAAAAGAGTAGTCACTTTGGTAAATCTTGTGATATTCCATTCAAAGCCAACTCAGCTCTCATGATTGCAAGGTGAATGGATGTAGTAAAAAACATAGAAAGTACAATCCAGGTTCACTAAAAATGTATTATTTTCATATGACAATATGCAGTACAGTGGTACCTCGAGTTACAAACGCCTCAGGTTAAAAAAGGTTCAGGTTACAAACTCCGCTAACCTGGAAGAGTTACCTCGAGTTGGGAACTTTGCCCCAGGATGAGAATAGAAATCGTGTGCCGGTGGTGCAGTGGCAGCAAGAGGCCCCATTAGCGAAAGCACGCCTCTAGTTAAGAACAGTTTCAGGTTAAGAACGGACCTCCTGAATGAATTAAGTTCATAACTAGAGGTACCACTATTGTCCTACATGCTAAAAGTTTGGAAGGAGCGAAAGTATATCCAACAAAGCAATACAATACATCAGAAATACCAACATTGTTGCAAAAATCTTGCAATTCTGTTGGAGAAAGGAATGCTACACAATACCTTTCAAGTTATGTGGCAAGATTTCAAGGGCAGCCATAAACCCTTGGATCTTTGGCAGTGCTGAACTGAAATTCAGAATGTCACACAAACAGCAGCTGGATAATATCATGTATTCAAGAACATAACCAAGGCTTCTGCAGCAGCCTCTACATATTATTTTCCTTACCAGTTTACACACTCCAGATATTTTCTCTTCCTGACATTTTGCCCATGTCTAACATTTCAGATTATCGTGCCTAACAAAAACAGAGCCAGTGGCATTCCTAAAACATTAAATTTTGATTAATGAAGAACTTAGCCCATAGAGAACATTTTAAAGCTCAGTAAATGTAGGTTAATTGCTACTGAATTCATTCTAGCCAGGCTTTTGATCATGTAGTTCATATAGTGAATGGTTAAGGCTGCCTAAACTAGATATAAGCCCCATTGGATTTACCTATGAGTAGGATTGTGTTGTAATAGAGGTATTTTTTTTTTAATGCACTGCTTAGAGTTCCCCATCTTTCAAAGCGTCAGAAATTTAGCCACATATAATCACCATGTTTGGTGCTAGGGGTTCAGACCATAGAGTAAGTTGCTTTGCCAGACTAGAGTAGGTTACACCCCTCTCCTTGAGTGACAAAGGGTCAAGAAATTCTCTTTGTCCTCTCTTTTCCTCCATGTGAATCTGAACAGAGCAGATGGCTCCAAGCCCAGGCTGCATGTTTAGAAACATTTTTAACCAAGCTATGTAACTAGGTTTTCTGCCTGAGTTTTTCTTGCTACTGTATGGAAAAGCACATGAATCTGACCTTGAGTTTGTAAGTAAACCTACACTTTATTTTGCTGCATGTTTTGTAATTTTAAATATTTGCTGAGGCTCTCTTACCAGGAGAGTGCTTGCCCCACATCTGAATCTAGGGATCCAGAGAAATTATTCTTTTATTGACTAAACCTAATCATAAACTGACACAAAGAGTATTTGAACAGCAGGTTAATTATTCCAGAATTAAATATATGGAACAATAGTAGAGTATGAGAACATGCCTAATACGAAACAAGGCAACTGTTGAGTGAAAGCCTATCTTTTCACTTGTTTTAATGACATTTTGGGGAAATGGGCTGGGGAGTTTGTCTTATATATAACTGTTTATTTGTAGCTATAATGAAAATGCATTTCTTTCTTTTTTTAAAAAAACTATTAGACTACCTGGCATATTGGATTTCTTTTTCTCTTTTCTTTTTTAGTACAGGCTTGTACTGCAAATCAAAGAAGGAATCTTCTTCACTATCAGAATTTTCAGGGCAAAAATATAAGAGCAAATACCTGATGCCATGTAAGGTATGAGAATAATGAATTAGATGGACTGGTAAAAATCTGAGCCATTTATATTATCTTAAGCAACAGGCTTGTCAAACACAGCAGTGACTTCTTGATAAGTAAGGAAAACAAATAGTCATAATTGTTATCGGGTGTCAAGTGTATTTTAAAAATAATAGTGGCATACTGTCATTTCTATGAGCTAGAGATAACAGAAATATTTCCTCAGCCTTTACAAAAGTGATTTCTTCTTATCTATTGGGAATTTTACTCCCCAAAGTCTTGCAAATCAGTTATCTTATATAAACTGTCACTTGTCAAGTCGATGCAGAAATGTCCTCTTTAGGTTTGCAGAGACCATAAGCTTACATTGTATTTAGTTGGGATCCAAATAATTAGTTCTGCAAATATGGAAGGCAACTTTGGACTTGTGTCGCTCAGATAGAAACTCTGATAAACTCTCCTAAGCCACATGGCTTTAATGTGAGTTGAGAAACCCAACTTGGCCATGTAAAAGATAACCATTGCACCCTGCCCTTTGTTTGCTGCACTTAGATTTAATGTACGTGAGGCTGAAATTTAAAAAAAGTTTCTATTTCTCTGTGTGGTTTAATTCTAAGTATGACATAACTGTCACAAGTTCCCCTGTCCTTATTCCATGTCTGTGGGAAGGGGGGGGGGTTATTGTTTTGCTTTTAAAAAATTATTTACTTGTTTTTATTCTGTATTTTATTCTGTAAACTGCCCTGAGACCTTATGATGAAGGGAGGTATTTAATCTAATAAATAATAGACATAAAAAAATAAATTGGCTGTTGTTTGTAGAGGCATTGCTATTATTATCAACTTGATTTTTTATGGTTCTCCATAAGGCCCCAGGGCAGGTTTCAGCAATTAGACAATACAACATTAATAACAACTTGAGATAAATTACAGTCACAAGAATAGGATGGGTCTGAAAAAATATAGTTCTCATGTGTCAAAGGCTAGGGCAAAGAGGTGTGAATCCAGCATATGATCGACACTACAAAAAGGAAGGTGCCGACATACTTCTGGGGGCAGGGAATTCCACAACTTAGGGGTCACCAAAGGGAGATCCCTCTCCTGGGCCTCCAGCTCCCAAACTTTCGAGGAGCGCCTCTGCTGATCTTAACACTTGAGAGTGCCTATAGGGAAGGCAGTGGTCTTTCTTATTTTGGGGTGCTGCAGTAATTTATGGGCCTGGGGAAAAACTGGCAACCAGCACAGCTGTTTTAAAATAAAGTTATGAGAGTTCTAAATGGAAGCCAAGAGAGCAATCTAGCTGCTGAATTTTGTTAAGGCTTTTAAGAACAGTTTGTTAAGACTTTCTGTGTCAAGGAAAAACATTTTCTAGCTGCTGCATAGTGTACCAATTTAAGTCTCCAAGTTGCCTTCAAGGGCCTCCCCAAGCCATTGCAATAATTGGTTCTGAAAATGACCAGAGTATGGAATACTGTTGCCAAGTCATCTATGACCAAAAAAAGGCAGTAGTTTGTGAAGCACTCATAGCTGGAAACCGATACTACAATCCAGATTTGCAGCCATCACTGCCTCCTGTGGGAATGAGTTGCATAGTTTAACCGTATGACACTGGTTTATCTGTCCTGAATCTTCCAATATCCAACTTCATTGAATGCCCAAGAATTCTAGTATTATGAGAAAAGCTTTAAGGCCTCCTAGCCCCAGTGCTTTTTTTCTCTCTGGGGGTACGCGGGGGTACGCATACCCCTAAACATCTTGTGGGTCTAAGTTTGGCCTCATTGAGGGGCAGTATTTCAATATGAGTAGGAAAATGAGAGCACCCCTAAACATTTTTTTTTAGAAAAAACGCACTGCCTAGCCCCATCCCTAACCAACATGTGATTTTTGTGCAACAGCTGTATGCATGTAGAATAGGATCTCTGTGCAAAGATTGATCTATGGGTGGAGGGTAGGGGTGGAGCTGGCAGCTGGAATCCCAATTCCACTCCCAACCCCATTGCATTGCATTTTTTTTTAACAAGAATGAAATTAAATTGTAGAAACCAAACTGAAATTGCAACAGTTGTTTTCACCATAGACCAACAGTTAGACCAAAGTGTGTCTTCACTTGGAGATCTGCATGGGAGGGCAATTCTCACCAAAGCCTGCTCCTGCAGGATCACTGTGGGGCTTCAGAGCCCTCTGTCCATGAAGGATCTCTGGCGACATATTTTTTTCAAGTCAAAACAGACTTCCCACTGAAGGGCACTGGATTCAGCTGGCTAGCCTGTGTGCAGAGATCTTTCCTTATATCTTGTGATCACAGAACTTGATTATAATTTCTCTTGATCATTCTTTGCTCCAGGAAGTCAGAGTAGGAGATCTGAGGGTCCATTCAATATCCATATCAGTCAGCTGTAGCTTAGGGCTCCATTCTGCTATCCAGCCCCTCTCAGAACTCTGTCACATTTGTGCCCTCTATCTCCTTCAAGACCTTTCACATGCAGGCTCAATCCGCACACATTTATTTCTCAAATCTTTCTCCCATCTATTGGTTAAAAGAGATAGTATGAAACCTACATCTACTACTGCTGCTGCTTCATTTATTTTGGAAGATACTTAATCTAAATATTTTCTAAGTGAGGGCAGAGGATACAGCTACCCACTCCATTTCCATTTCTTTCTTTAAAGAAGGGAAAATCTCCCTGTCTCTATGGGTTTGGTCCCATAATCCTCAGCATGCCTTCTTTTTCTTCCAGGTCCATATCATCATTGTGCATCAACATTCATTTTTAGCCTTCTGTTGTTGTTGTTGGTTGTTTTTTGTTTCTTGTTTATAAAAAAAGGAACATTCTTGCTTCACATTGCAGCAAGTCTGGTATTAGGGTGGATTTTTTAAAGGGTTGGAATTAAGCCATCATGTTAGGTTCCTGTGCACAATCTGTGCTGAATTAGATCTTCCAATCATGGTTCCCCTGTGAGCATATAAAGCCTGTTTTGAACATTACAATGATGTAAATGAACAGCAACGCAAGGTACTTGCGGCATTGGTGTGATTCCTGAAGCTGTTCTTAGTGGCCATTTTGGTGTCTGCTTTCATGATTTGGTTGCACGTGAGAGGAAATTAGCTGGGCGATTCCCCCCCCCTCTGGTTTTTATTTTGAATCACAGGCTGTTTGAGACAGAATAAGAAGAGTACTAGCATATTCCTTTTGACGCTAGCTTAGGAGCAGTGTCCTCTTTCTCAAGCAAGAGGGAATACTTCTTCTTAGATGGTATCTCTGCTGCAGTGAGGTTCCAGGTTTTTGAACACACCAGGCTCTTTATTTGTGGAACCTTAGACTGCACCATCTAAAAACAAAGAAAATGACCTCTTCCCACCCCAGCTAGTGCTTTAGTCATATGCAAATTTATGCAGATTAAATCAATTAAAACATGATTTTCATCATTACTTAATTCCTTAATTAGGAAATTCTTAATTATGAGGTTTATAGCCAGTGGTATTCCTACTCAGGGTAGATGCATTGAAATAGATGGAAATGAGTAACTTCGGTACATTAATGTTAATGGGTCTACTCTGAATACAACTTAGTTGAACGCTGCACAACTTTAAGGTTTCATGTTGGGTTTTGCTGTCTAAATGTACTGGTTGTGACAACTTGGTGCACCAGGGTAGCTGCTCCTTCAATATACATTGTATAATCTGTGTCTTGTGTTGATAGGGACTATTGACCCATGCCTAATGCTGCTGTCTTCCTTCCCCCCCCCCCTGAACAGGTAGTGACCATTTTGTGTATGTCCAGCTGATGTGCGACTGCCGACATGCAGGTCCTTTTGGACCCGGAAGGGGGCAGAACAGGGACGGAACAGGGGGCAGAACGGAACAGGGTGGGGCAGACTTTTGCGCACTCTGCTAATGCATGGGGGGGGAGGAAAGGAACCCCCATGCCAAATGGTCACTGCCTGTATTTATTGTTAATGTGCTGCCAAGTCTTCCTGTGACCATTGTGAAAGTGTTTGTGTGTGAGTGTATATTTGTTACCCTCTATTTCTTCACCTTCATATCATCTTTCTAAATGTTCATACAGTTGTCTGAAATGTATTTGGGATGAAATTAGAGTCCAAGTGAAATCACCAGAAGCTTTATAAAGTATCATAGGTACTGAGAGCCAGTGTGGTGTAGTGGTTAAGAGCGGTAGACTCGTAATCTGGTGAACCAGGTTCGCGTCTCCGCTCCTCCACATGCAGCTGCTGGGTGACCTTGGGCTAGTCACACTTCTCTGAAGTCTCTCAGTGTTTGCTGTGGGGGAGGAAGGGAAAGGAGATTGTGAGCAGCTTTGAGACTCCTTAGGGTAGTGATAAAGCGGGATATCAAATCCAAACTCCTCCTGCTCCTCCTCCTCTTCTTCACTCTTGCCCCAGAAAATAACTCACATTTGGCAGTAAGGAGAGAAGGGAGAGGGGCTTTGGCTCGTAAACTGCCTGTATGGAGGGGCCTATAACGATGGCCTCCATTTGTAACCATATAGGGAAGCTTTAATTCAAACGAACAAAGTTAATAATCAACATTTTCACTTTACAAAAGATCCAAGCATTTGCACTTACTGTGTGAGAACTATAGCCACAGCATCATTTAGGACACTTTCACCAAAGAGGAGGGTGTAGAGATCTGTATCAACATGAAGCTCATGGAAAATAGCCAGGACTGTCACTAGAAGGAATAACAACAATAATTTGTCATGTTCAGAGATCTGCCATATCCAATGTCTCTCATCTGGGGAAATCTCGGGTTAGGTTTTACCCTTAGGCTGCAAACCCAACCCCACTTACCTGTAAGTATGACCTACTGAATAGGACTTAATTGGTTAGGATTTTGTTGTTTCTCCATCTGCTTCTGCTGTTACATTAATAGGTAAAGGTAAAGGTACCCCTGACCATTAGGTCCAGTCATGGACGACTCTGGGGTTGTGGTGCTCATCTTGCTCTATAGGCCGAGGGAGCCAGCGTTTGTCTGCAGACAGCTTCCGGGTCATGTGGCCAGCATGACTAAGCCGCTTCTGGCAAACCAGAGCAGTGCACGGAAACGCCGTTTACCTTCCCGCCGGAGCAGTACCTATTTATCTACTTGCACTTGACGTGCTTTTGAACTGCTAGGTGGGCAGGAGTTACATTATTAAGCTACTATATAGTTTTTGCAGTCATCCAAAGATGGGTATCTGTATCTATATTGTTTCATGCACCAGAGGAACATAGATTTTCCCATCAGGAATCCATTGGAAAAATTACAAATGATTTGTAGTATTGGAAAAATAGACAGTATCTCATTGCATTTGTTTCACTGCTGCTGTGGTACATTACTGTGCAATTGACTATAAGGGCAATCCTAATAGTCACTAGGATGAGCAACTTCGGATGCAGCGGATCTTCGACTGAGCTGGGGTGTTATCGGTAAGTCGCCAACCCCAGCTAAGCCAAATATATGCTGTCAGAATTGCTCATCCCAAAGCCAAAGCTGTTGTAAGCCCCACCCCCCACCCCTTCTGGGCCATCAGTTGTTTTGAATTCTTTGCTCTGCAGACATCTTTCTCTTGTGCATATGCTTTTTGGAGTGGAAGGATGGTCCTTTTTAGAGAGGGATGCTCCTTTGAGCTTTAAATATACTATATTTAAAACTGTATTGTACCACTTTAAATAGAGAATCCTGTCAGTTGTTAATGGTGCTGAGAATTCTTAGGAGACCCTTATTCCCCTCACAAAGTTGTTTAACTATCAATCCCCTTCCCAGAAAACTCTGGGAACTGTAGCTCTGTCGAGAGGAATAGGACTGTCCTAACGACTCACAGCATCCTAAACAAACTAGAGTTCCCAGGATTCTTTGGGGAAAGTGGTATGATAGTGCAGGTTTACATTGCATTAACTGGATATGCATTGGAACTGGAAAGTGGGGGTGCAAAAGCTGAGTGTGTGCCCATTTTCTTCAATCCCCCAGGAGAAGGAGTGTGCTTCAAATGCAGTGGCACAAATCTGTAGTGGAATCAATGGGAACTACAACAGAGTTGAGTGATAAACCTGCAATTAAAAAAAAATACACAGCCCCAAAGCAGCTGGCATATTCTCTTTGAGCCTCTTGTTTCCTTCCCACTTTTCATTGGCCAAGAGAAGAGAAGCTTCCCCACTAAACCAACCATGTTGAAAAACCCTTATGCTAAAAATAACTGTTCCAGTTGTAATTATAGATTCCTGGCACTGCTAATCAGCCATCCTACTCAAGGCTTAGTTCAAGAAAAAAACAACAACCCCATCAATAAAGCATTTTAATTACCAAGCTATTTCCTCCCTCCCTACAACTTATAAAATATTTTCCAGCTGTTTTGCGTGGCTTGGGGGGGGGGGACACACAGGGCAACCCACATCAGCCATACAGCTGTAACCATAGAAACTCCAAACAGAAAAGAGCATTCTGATTATCAGCCTAAATGAAGGTAAGCGAGTCCACGTAGCTTTGAAACAGTTCTGCTTCAGCAAACCTTTATTGAGGCAAATGTTTTCCAAAGCCTTAAATGTCAAAGTGGAGGGGGGGGGGAAGAGGTACAAGTATGCAAAGTAATTTCCGATTAGAATGTCAATACCTCATGAACGCTGATATTAAGAGCTGAATTAGTTCGGCCTTTTCAAGGTTGTGTCTCTTTAGGATGTAGGTGGGAGAATAGAGTTTGAATGTTTCCCACATTCAAGGAAAGTCCCCTGCACATAGCAAAATTAGTATGTCAAGATAGGGAGAAAGGCTAGCTGGAGCCTTTCTCACTGAAACAAAGCTTCAGAAAGTTTTAACATGGTGGAAGGTTCCCTTTTGCAGCCCACCACCCGCATTTTGAAACAGTGCAGATCAGGGGTAGTGTTGGACTAAGTTGTTCTCAGAGCAGACCCACAGCAATCAATGGGTTCAAGTTAGCCCATTGAAGATGCTGTGTGGTATTTCCGAATGTGTACTGAAAATTTATAGAGAAGTCACTTGTCCTTCTCCCTTTCCCGTTCCTAATGCATTGTGAGGAGAGCTTTGCTGGTGGTTGAGCTCCTGGCAGTGGCGGAGCTTCATTCTCCGGCACCGGGGGCAGGGAGCAGGCGGGGGCGGCGCTGGCATGTGTCCCAGGGCAGGGCGTACCGCCCAAAGGGGCAGGGCATGCATACTGGGGGTGTGACGCGCTGCCTGCATGAGCGTGGCATGCGCTCTGGGGGCGGAGCGTGCCGCCTGCAGTGGCGGGGCGGGCGTTTTGGGGGCGGGGCGCACAGCCTGTGGGGATCGCGCCAATGGATCCCCAGCCTGTGGGGATTGCGCCCCCGGGATCGCGCCAATGGGGGCGGGGCGCTTCCATCGCCCCCACCTTCCTCCGCCCCTGGCTCCTGGTGATTGCTCAGGTGATGGTACAAGTCTCTCAGCACTTCTGCTTTTCCCGATTCTCTTTTCCATATAACAGTCTCTAAGGCAGGCGTGGAGAAACTGTGTACATTCTGATGCTGCTAGAGTCCAACTCCCATAAACCTCAATCAGTGCGGCCAATGGTCAGAGATGATGGAAGCTGCAGTTCAACAACATCAGGCAGGCCACAGGCTTCCCAGCACTGCTCTAAGCCAGGGGTGAGGAAGCTGTAGCCTGAGAGCTGAATTAGGCCCACTAGGCTTCACATTGGGCCTGCAAGACCATTTCAGGCAAGCCACACCTGATGACATCAGCTTTACGACAGGTATGGGCAGGGTTTGGCAGAAAGTGGGGGTAGCAGGCACCAAGGCTCTTTACAAATCCCAGGGCTTTGAGAGGGACTTCTGAAGGTGCCACCCAAAGCTCCTCTCAAAGTGCTTTTTTTTTGTCCTATGCTTTGAATTCGGCTCCTGAAGATCATTGGATTTTCAAAGCACTATGAAAATAGGACTTTGAAAGGGTTTTTTGGAGAACCCTGGGGGCAAAAAGAAAGGCCACTTGATGTCATTGCGGCCCACCCCACTGAAAGAGCCTTGACACAATTAATACACACGATTGAATTAATATTGATAAAACACTGCAATAAAGTGAGGTCCCTGTCTGCATTGGCAATGTAGAAGGAGGAGGGAATGAAAATTCAAAGAAGGAACTGAAAGCTGTGGCAGATCAGAGGATGCTGCAGTTCATGAATTAATGTGAGATGCTTGCCCGATTATCCAATGTTTGAAAGAAGTGGAATGCATAGCATGGTGATCCTACATAACAATTAAGGAAACAGAATGGGTGAACTCTGACCTCTTTTAATGAAGCTCTTAGCTGACCTATTTGGTCAACTTGTGGGATCATAGAATCATAGAATTGGAAGAGACCACAAGGGCCATCCAGTCCAACCCCCTGCCAAGCAGGAACACCATCAAAGCATTCTTGACAGATGGCTGTCAAGCCTCTGCTTAAAGGCCTCCAAAGAAGGAGACTCCACCACACTCCTTGGCAGCAAATTCCACTGTCGAACAGCTCTTACTGTCAGGAAGTTCTTTCTAATGTTTAGGTGGAATCTTCTTTCTTGTAGTTTGAATCCATTGCTCCGTGTCCTCTTCTCAGGAGCAGCAGAAAACAACTTTTCTCTCTCCTCTATATGACATCCTTTTATATATTTGAACATGGCTATCATATCACCCCTTAACCTTCTCTTCTCCAGGCTAAACATACCCAGCTCCCTAAGCCGTTCCTCATAAGGCATCGTTTCCAGGCTTTTGACCATTTTGGTTGCCCTCCTCTGGACACGTTCCAGCTTGTCAGTATCCTTCTTGAACTGTGGTGCCCAGAACTGGACACAGTATTCCAGGTGAGGTCTGACCAGAGCGGAATACAGTGGTACTATTACTTCCCTTGATCTAGATGCTATACTCCTATTGATGCAGCCGAGAATTGCATTGGCTTTTTTAGCTGCTGCATCACACTGTTGACTCATGTCAAGTTTGTGGTCTACCAAGACTCCACGTGTTTGGGACTCCACGTGTTTGGGACTGATACCATTGATCACAGCAGTTATGCATCATCTCCCCCATGATATTTAGCATCTATATGAAGCTGTTGGGAGCCACCGTCAGGGGATTTAGGCCAATAAGTCTTCAGTACACTGAAGACACTCAGCTCTGTTCCCGTCTTGGCTTTCCGTCAGAATCAGGTGAAGCTGATTATTTGCCTAAACTCTTAAGGGTTTTCTTTGTGAGTACAGGGAGGAGGAGAAAACCATCTTAAACAGATCTATATATGGCATTTGGCAGTTCTGATGTGCTCAGTCAATCTGCGATTGCATCAAACTGCCTCTTGTATCTAGCACTGACTTATGTCTGAGCCGCTCATGCATTATTGGGTTTTGTTTTTTTAATGCCCAATAATTATATGCATAAAAAATAGATGTATATTATACTTACAAAAGAGTGAAGCTCCATGCTGCAGCATAATTTTGTACTAATACATATGCATTTTATGCATAATATATATACTATATAATTATACAGAAATAATTTTTATATATGCCTCTATATATCTCTATCTATACAGTTATGTGCATTATTGTATATGCTGATTACTTCTGGAAACCTGGAGTGCATCTATGCATGCATGCATGAGATAATAGTTCATATTTTTTTTCATATTTTTAGCAGAACCAGAGGAAGTTTTGAGCAGAGCAGGGATTAGGAAAAAAGCTGTGCAAATAAGCTCAACACTGAGATTTTCACAAAATCCGATCCACACTTGGAAGGATGAGGTTGAAAGGCTTCTCTTATAGCCACATTCAAGACACATATTGGTGCCATTTGTTATGTAGTGGAGTTTCTCTGTTAAGTATATAAACAAAGGAGCTGTTAGAAAAAATGGTTTATTGCTCAGCAATGAATACTCTATGCGGAATGTCCTACTCCATAGCAAGATTTTTAAGACATGAACCTAAAATAAATAAATTACTCACTTTTTTTATATATATATGTTGGAAGCTGCCCAGAATGGCTTGGGCAACCCAACCAGATAGGCAGGGTATAACAACAACAACAACAACAACAACAACAACGAGACATTTCAAAAATATGCAAAGGCAGTATTGTGAATGCACATTTCACTATGGAAACCAAACTGGTTACAAATAGCACTCAACCAAAATTACAGTTATATTGTCAGTGTAACCGCAGAAAATGTAACTTACCTGGATGTACTGATAAGTCTCAACTCAAAGGGGCTTACTTCTGAGTAGACATGTA
Source organism: Darevskia mixta (assembly GCA_034641385.1). Taxonomy (NCBI): domain Eukaryota; kingdom Metazoa; phylum Chordata; class Lepidosauria; order Squamata; family Lacertidae; genus Darevskia; species Darevskia mixta. Next base: position 16,334,567 of record JAWWNH010000030.1, read on the forward strand.
TAGGATTGCACTGTGAAGCACTTAAAATTGCACCCATATCAGCATTAATTATCCAGCTCCACTCAAACATTTCCAGCTGATTTATTAAGTTCCTTGGTAATAAGTAAGAAAAAATGGGCCTTCTAGACCCATTTGTTTACTTTTAAACAAATGTGGCTATTGATTTGAACCCTAAAATAGCTTTCTTATTTCTTAAAGGTAAAGGGACCCCTGACCATTAGGTCCAGTCGTGACCGACTCTGGGGTTGCGGCGCTCATCTCGCATTATTGGCCGAAGGAGCCGGCATACAGCTTCCAGGTCATGTGGCCATCATGACTAAGCCGCTTCTGGTGAACCAGAGCAGCACACGGAAATGCCGTTTACCTTCCTGCTGCAGCGGTACCTATTTATCTACTTGCACTTTGACATGCTTTCGAACTGCTAGGTTGGCAGGAGCAGGGACCGAGCAACGGGAGCTCACCCCGTCGCGGGGATTCGAACCGCCAACCTTCTGATCGGAAAGCCCTAGGCTCTGTGGTTTAACCCACAGCGCCACCCGCGTCCCGCTTCTTATTCCTTATCATTACATTAAAACAAGTACATATGTGACAATGGGGAACAGATAACTAAAACTCCTGGAAAACATAATTTGTATTCACTTTGGATCATTCTGAAGAATTATTAGAATTTTCTTATTCAATTGAACAGGAAACCATAGTGGAATACTTTCAGACAACAACATTGCTAATGAGAGACTGACAGTGCAATGCCTTCTCAGAAGGAAGCCTCATTGAGTTCAATAAGCATGTACTGTATTGAATTGCAACCCAAAATTGAAATTCTAAGCGCCCATAACTTGAGAAGAATCCTACAGATATCAATGGGACTTATTTCAGACTTGATATGTATAAAGCCAGGCTGGAAAGAGCAGGGCCTGTTAATATGATTTGATGCAGACATATGGCAAAGTGGTGATGTAATTTGTTTTGCAGCTTGACCAAGGACCAATTTTTCAATGAGTGCTGATTTTTTAATCACATCACCCCTGAGACTTTTCATAATTGGCTAGAGTGGTGTGGAAAATCATGGTTAAAAGGATGGTTGTTTTTTCATCATAGTTAGCAAGAGATTATCAAGTAGCTGTGTTCTACCCTCCAAAAATGTATGTCACATTTTTATTTATTTATTTATTTATTTATTTATTTATTTATTTATTTATTTATACTGCTTGCCTTAAAAAATATATTGAAGTGGTTTACAGCAATAAGACATAAAACATTGCTCCGAGCACCTTACAACAACAAACCTGTATAATAAAATAATATAAAAACCATTAGTTGTATGCCTCTCATGATGTATTGTTTTGTATTTTCATTAACACATTGGTCTCTTTCTGGTTGTTGCACATATTTGTATTATTATATTAGATTAGATTACGTTATGAAATCTTTCACTGCACTTCAGTCTTGCCATTACTGTATCATTCGTGTTATTTCTTGGTCCTTGACTGGGTTATTTTGCCTTTGTTATAGAGGGAATTTGTAGTCCAACAAAAGGTTTTCCATCTTGGATATAAGGTTTCTGTGGCTGAAAGCTGAGTGTTTGTAGCAAATTTTACATAATAGATGACAGCACAGCAGCCCTAATCTACCCATGATGTATCTTAGACCTCTGGCATTAAAAAGTGGCATGGAAAAGAACCACACTGCAGTCTTAACTATACAATCAATTTTGTACTTGTCTGAAAATATGCATTTTGAGAAGAAGATATGTATTTAAAATTAAAAGTGCATATGAATTTTTTAAAACTTTTTTTAAATGTGCATTAATGCAGAAAAAATAGAACCGGGGGGGGGGGGGGAGAAACCCTACAAAATGATACAGACTAAATATACAGATGTGTTTGTCTCTATCAGCCGTGCCTCCCATGTACCAAAAGGAAATGTCAAACGTGTCATTGAATCCAGTGGGATTTGAGTGCTGTTTTAAAGACTCTCTTCCTGATCCAGCACTCATAATCTCTTCATAGGGCTGTAGAGCAGACTGCGGTCTTAGGAACAGAAAATGATGTGCAATAATATTACAGAACCACGTCATTCAGATCCCTGGGTGAATGTCAGAGTAGAGCTGCAACCACATCTTGCCTAAAGCAAAATATGGAATAAGTTGGGCATCTCCAGCTTTGACGGGACATCTTTGGGAATATTTACTTTGGGAAATATGTCATTTCTTGGGGCTTTGTATGCTAACCTGAGAAACCACAAGCAGATCAGTGTTCTTGGCTGTGGGGTGGGGTGAATAGTTTTGCATTTGGAAGAGAGAAACCTCCGTTCAAATCCTGGAGCAAATATGAGAACCACTGGTTCAACCATTCTATCTTTCTTTAAGTGAAACGTTCATGTGCTTTATCAATCTATGAATGGGGCTCTGCTGACTAACCCCACCCTTGGTGTCACACACTCTAACTAGCCTCAGCATTGGTCTACTCATGGTGTGAGGTGTTGGGGTGGGACTAGGCAGCACAACCCGATTCATAGATCGATATAACATTAAATCCAAAAGATTTAAAACAATGGGTACAAAAATACATAAAATTCTTATCCACTAACCTATCGATAAGGACAGGTTCTATACACATCACTAAAAGTTGAATACCACCATAAGGGATAACTTAATTATCAAATTAATTGATAATGATGGTGCCAGGCATGTTGCCCTGGGGAGAGTGTTCAACAGATGGGTGACCACCACTAAGAAGGCTCATTCTCATGTGGCCTGTTGGAAAATGCCCTGGGATGCCCCTGCAGCCCTCAAAGTCTGAGCGTCCTCCAGTATGCGCAACTCTGGAAAAAGCATTTCCCTTCTTCTCCGGTGCGCTTCAGTGACATATATCAAATGATATATGCACACTAATCTTCTAGCTTAACACAGCAAGAAGCGTGAGACATCGTAGAGCTAATCTACGTATTTATTTACACACTATGTACAGACAAAGGAATTATGGCATCCTCTCTCTCCAGTTCTGAGAGAAAAGAAAAAACAGGAACAAGTAAAAGCAAAAGTACAGTACAATAGTGCATACAGTGGAAGAGATAAGACTGTCTTCTGTTCCCACACTCTTCCCAGACAGGCATGTTATTTACACCAATCTCATCTGCAGCATCGGAGGTGTGAAATACTAACATCCACCCTTAGCACCTCCCTCAGGTGGGGCACCTGGAGAAGACCCTCTGATGAAGACTGCAGGGTTTGGGGCAGTTCATATGGGGAGAGGGAGTGAGACGTTTATCTGAAAAGTGCTTTCCCCCATGCCTAAACTGTGTGAGGATAAAATGGGAGAACCTAGTGTACATTCTGCCACTCTATATTCTCTAGATTAATGTATATGAGTTTAAAACATTAATATTTTTTATTAAGCAGGCAAAAATATATACAAAATAATGTATATTTACCTGGATCTGTAGCAGACATTAAAGAACCAAATAATAAACAGTCAGTGAAGTGAAAGTCTCCTTTCTTCAGCTGGTTAAGTTGGACCATGGCCTGTACGAAGCCATACATTATCAACCTGCAGGATTGGATGATAAAAATAAAATAAAGACTATTCAGAACCATTACGGAGCCCTATTTTCTTTTCACAACTTTTGAAGTGGTTTCTTGTTTAAACTGCTAGGATGTACATTCCCCAATGTCTTTTTAATGTGTGCTGTTATAGCAGTGCAGAGCGTAAATTGCTGCTGTCTGTAAATCAAGTTTTGTTTTAGGCCTGAAATATTGTATCAAGATTTTCTAGACATTTGAGGAACGGCCCCCACCCCAAAACCCTACCTTTACACTGAATATTAGCAATTTACTCACTTTGTGACAGATGACAATATATTTAGCCATTCATTTTACAGAAGTAATCTGAAGAAGGGATTATCAAAATCAGCCTGTCAGATATTGTAGAACCTTCTCACAAGCTAGCGTGAGAGGAGATTTTGTGCTGACTAGTTCTGACAATTTTAAAAGGATCGCTTTTGCAGCTTTCATTGTTTCATTGCTACTTATTTATTAAATAAATGTTACAAGTACAGGCTATATTAAAATGCTCAAGCTTGTAGCTGAAAACAAGATGGATATTAATACTTGTGAGAACAATCAATCAAAAAGTCAGGTTTGGAAACATGGAGCATCAATCTTGCTAACATTCTGTGTATGAGAGAGGACAAGTCATTGGACTGTGTATTTAACTGTAACAGAAAAACCCTACAATTAGGTTATTTGATTGGCATGGCAGTTAAACATTTTGCACATATTGAGAACCTGACAAGTGTTACTCTTTTTGCAAACTGGAAAGTTGATGTCAATTGCCCCAGTATCTACATGTCTCATTCTGCCTGGCTACGCAGTCAAATATGCATAAAACTAAGACCTGTCTGGGTGTCAGCACACATCACAGCTGAGGTCCATTGCAAGTGATGTAAGCATCCTTTAATTATTTTTTTAAAGGTTTTGGCTCTGAGGAAACACATGTAGGATAACACAACTAGAGCTGCTACCATCTATATTACCTCAATGCCTCTCAGCCCCAATGCCATTTCTGAGCACAATTCAAAGTGTTGGTGCTGACCTTTAAAGCCCTAAACAGCCTTGGTCCTGTATACCTGAAGGAGCGTCTCCACCCCCACCGTTCAGCCCGGACACTGAGATCCAACGCCGAGGGCCTTCTAGCGGCTCCCTCACTGCGAGAAGCAAAGCTACAGGGAACCAGGCAGAGGGCCTTCTCAGTAGTGGCGCCTGCCCTGTGGAACGCCCTCCCACCAGAGGTCAAAGCAATAAACAACTACCTGACATTTAGAAAATACCTGAAGGCAGCCCTGTTTAGGGAAGTTTTTAATCTGTGATATTTTAATGTATTTTGATATTTGTTGGAAGCCGCCCAGAGTGGCTGGGGAGACATGGCCAGATGGGCGGGGTACAAATAATAAATTATTATTATTATTATTATTATTATTATTATTAGTCAGGACTAGGGATGGGCAAATCTGCCATTTCCCCCCTTCTAATTTTTCCATTCCTAAGTTTAGTTCTCCACATTTCCACATCAGCCTAGCTTTTAAAAAAAAGTCCTCATGAAAATCCACCAGCATTTTAATACAAATGTCTCCTAAAATGCACATATTTGCATGGAACTTTGCCCAATATGCAAATTTGCAAAGCATTCATCCCTCCGTATAATGTGATTTTATGTTATTTTTATAAATACAAGCTTTCACATGTACACTTTATCCCAGGAAATGCATTTTTACCATTATCTACACATTACTTGCCTGGAAAACTTCACTGCAAAATTCAGAGAAGTGTGAATTTCAAAGGATGACAGTGTGTTTCAGTTCTTTCATTGTTTTGTGAAGTTCAATTTTGGTAGATTCACCTTTAAATGTGAAGTGAAATAAATTTCTCCCCCAGTCCTAGTCAGGATCCAGAAATATTTTGAGGAAAAGATGATGATGGTGGTGCTAATGCAGCTGCTTAACAAACCACATTGCATGTTCCCTATCCAGATACCTAAATCCATTTATCGATTGTATGTCGAGGCGAGGTATTCTCCTTTGTTAAATAGTGTCTTCTTGCCGTAATCTTTTAGAACACATTAATGAGTGCAGATTGTATCGAAGTAAAGTTTTAAGCACACAGTTCTTTCTGTGTCACATTTTGCTATGGTAACGACTGAAATTTTAATGCACATCTCACTCACCCAATCTGTTTTCTAATCCAGTATCGAATTCTCCTGTCCTAATATGTCATCAGGGATCTTTCTATGCCTAGACATGATTATGCTATAGCCTAAGGCTTCTTGATGGCTGCTATAGACTGAAAACATGTAATCAAACTTAATGAAGAGTTAACTGGGCTTCTATTTGTTTGTTTGTTTGTTTGTAGCCAGATTACAGAGCAAATGTAATGCAGTGAAAATGAGGAACTATAGGGATGGTTTGTTCAATTCATTCTGTATATTAAGGCACAAAAGCTTTATTGTATCAGATTCATGGCCCATCCAGCCTTGGTTTAATTACCCCAGAATCTGTTATAACTGCTCAGCCTTGGAATACTTGAGGTAATAATTTGGAGCAAATGCCTTTGCAAATTTGATGAGTACCTGTAATATGTGCAGCTGCAAACTTTCTAAATCATGCAAACGAGAGGCTGAAGTGCATGCCAATCTTAGTCTAGCTGGCCACAGATTTTGACATGGATTGAGGGACATTTTAGGCAGAGGCAGGGAATGTGGTCAAGACCAGGCTGTCAGACATGTATTGAATCAGGCACATGGGATCTGAGGGCCAGAAGAAGGAAACATAATGATGGACATCCAATACCAGATTGGCTAGATGAGCTGCAGCAAATGGGGGCAAGGCAGGGGCCAAGTGAGAGCAGTTTTGTGTTGTTACCTCAACAAGTTGCTTAGCTTCCAGCCCAGAAGGAAATGTTTTGTACAGCCTGGCACCTTTTCCATTGTACTGCAAGGTCAGCTGATCAACATCAGCTGCAGAGTCAGCTAACATGATTTAGGACAGCACTGCAACCTGATCTGTCTGTTGGATCAAGGGCTCAGAGAGCTGGTGGCACAGCAGTCAGGTTTCTGAACACTGGGTACTGGGTGCCCCAGTTCAAGAGCCCCCCCCTGCTGCCTTACATTGTGCAGTGAATACATTTTCATTTGAACTGGGAAACTCTTACTTGTATCCCAGAACAATGTCTGTAGCTCCAGCCATTGGTGGAATGTTTCCCTTAACATCTTGCTATCTTTATCATGCTTTTCATGAAGGCCAATGGCTCGGTCCCTGGAATCAGGCACGTGGGATCTGAATCAGTATATAATAATCAGATGATGGGCAAGACATCTCTGCCTGATGCTCTTAGAAGGCCACTATGATGGAGGCAGTGAGAAATTTTACTTTCTTGGGCTCCATGATCACTGCAGATGGTGACAGCAGTCACAAAATTAGAAGATGCCTGCTTCTTGGGAGAAAAGCAATGACAAACCTAGACAGCATCTTAAAAGGCAGAGACATCACCTTGCCAACAAAGGTCCATATAGTTAAAGCTATGGTTTTCCCAGTAGTGATGTATAGAAGTGAGAGCTGGACCATAAAGTAGGCTGATTGCCGAAGAATTGATGCTTTTGAATTATGGTGCTGGAGGAGACTCCTGAGAGTCCCATGGACTTCAAGAAGATCAAACCTATCCATTCTGAAGGAAATCAGCCCGGAGTGCTCACTGGAAGGACAGATCCTGAAGCTGAGGCTTCAATACTTTGGCCACCTCGTGAGAAGAGAAGACTCCTGGAAAAGACCCTGATGTTGGGAAAGATGGAGGGCACAAGGAGAAGGGGACGACAGAAGAAGAGATGGTTGGACAGTGTTCTCGAAGCTACTAACATGAGTTTGACCAAACTGTGGGAGGCAGTGGAAGACAGGAGTGTCTGGCGTGCTCTGGTCCATAGGGTCACAAAGAGTTGGACATGACCTAATGACTAAACAACAACATGACTATAGTAGACCACTGGACTAGAGGGATGAAAAGTTCAGTTGGGTAAGCTTCCCATGATCCTTAATATCCACGAGCGATTCTTCTAAATGCAGGGCACCCTGGTTTCTGTACTCTGGCACACCACACACCGCCTATCAGCCCTCTTCAGGTGTTCACTGAAAACCATGTAAAGGTGGCTGCAGGAATGCAGCACCTAATCAGTGATGGCTCTTCCCATTCCTGTGTTGAAACCCTTTTGCACTGTGAACCAACTCTCTTTGGAATCAGCCATTTACTGATTGGCTCAGAAGGATCACCAACATACATGATGTCACCCAGGGGGTGGAGCTAGTGCCATGTTTGTGAATTCTGTGATGAACAAGAGGGATAAGGTTTCTCTGAAAAGAGAGTGCCAAATTTGCATTTGAGATCTAAACATAATTGTAATATTCCATTACATTTCTAACATAAATGTTTACGTGTGTGTTGGATTAAAGATATGAAGATTATACTACATCACAAATACATATTAATTTCATTGTAGAACATGGTGTTCCAGAGCTCAGCTTCAATCGGTCATTATTACTGTGTATACCTAAAACCTGAATCTTCACCATGAAGAATATTCACTTGATCTCTGAATAATGACTAAATCGCATAATTACTATGACAAATGAGGCATGAAATAGTATCAAAAGTAGGCAGTCCAAAACCCAGTGTTGGTGAATCTTTCATCTTGCTGCAAACTATTTGAATTTTAAATCAAAGCTACCTTAACTTTTGACAGAACATAAAAAAAAAATCTCACCATGACTGATGACATAGATTGACTGAATGAACTTTAAAAACAAATTCTCAGAGACCAACAAATAACCTTGTGAAATTAATCAGAAATTGTGATTACAGTTTGACCTGTGACTATGACTCAGATAATTAATAATATACTTGCAAATGCTTCCATGGTAGAAAAATAAAGAAAAACAAATAGTAAGTGAAGCTGCAAGAGAAAGTGATTGAGAGCCAGTTTCAACATAAAGATGTGCATAATTAAAAAAAATATTTTTTTTTATAAAATTGTCCAGTAGCACCTTAGAGACCAACTAAGTTTGCTCTGGGTATAAGCTTTCATGTGCATACACACTTCTTCAGATACTTCTTCAGACCCTTAAATATAGTGGGAGGGTGGAAGAAGTGTGCATGCACACAAAAGCTTATACCCAGAACAAACTTAGTTGGTCTCTAAGGTGCTAATGGACAGTTTTTTATTTTTTTTAATTTATTTCGACTGCGTCAGACCAACATGGCTACCTACCTCAATAAAGATGTGCAGTTTATTCCCAGGTGACTGTGGTTGTAAAAATGGTTTGTCAACATCTATGGTTTAGGTCACAATTTAGAGATGGATAAATCTGTCAGTTTCAATTTCTCATTTTTATAATTTTAAATTTAGTTCACCCAATTTTCATATCAGTTTGTAATTTTATTTTATTTTTTTTAAAAAAACAACCTCACAAAATATCATTTTCATGCACATTTCTCCTAATAGGACAGTTTTGCAAGTACATTCCCCTAATATAATGCAGTTTTGTCAACTTTCATTTGAGTTGGAGAACTACATAGCAAAATTCAGAGAAGTGTTAATTTTGAAGGACAGTTCTGTTTTACTTCACACATTGTTTTGCAAAGTGTGAATTAGGTAATTAATGTGAAGCAAATGTAGTTCTTATAAATCCTTAGAACATATATGTTGCTCTGTGGAATGTGTAGCCCCCATTTTGCAAGTTTAACTCTTCCTTCCTGCACTACAATCATGACAAAAATCACCCCCTGAACTGCAATTACACTTAGAAAAGAAGAGGCAAATCTCCCCTTCCCACATGCTGTCATCCTGATAAAAATTGCCCAGCAACTTTAATAAAATAAAGAAAAAAACAAAGATGTGGTTTCATGCAATGTAATTAGCATCACATATAGTTAGACCTACATACAGTAACAGGGACGCGGGTAGCGCTGTGGTCTAAACCACTGAGCCTAGGGCTTGCTGATCAGAAGGTCGGCGGTTCGAATCCCTGCGACGGGGTGAGCTCCCATTGTTCAGTCCGAGCTTCTGCCAATCTAGCAGTTCGAAAGCACATCAAAGTGCAAGTAGATAAATAGGTACCGCTCCGGCGGGAAGGTAAACGGCGTTTCCGTGCACTGCTCTGGTTCGCCAGAAGCGGCTTAGTCATGCTGGCCACATGACCCGGAAGAAGAAGAAGAAGAAGAAGAAGAAGAAGAGTTTGGATTTGATATCCCGCTTTATCACTACCCGAAGGAGTCTCAAAGCGGCTAACATTCTCCTTTCCCTGCCTCCCCCACAACAAACACTCTGTGAGGTGAGTGGGGCTGAGAGACTTCAAAGAAGTGTGACTAGCCCAAGGTCACCCAGCAGCTGCATGTGGAGGAGCGGAGACGCGAACCCGGTACACTAGATTATGAGTCTACCGCTCTTAACCACTACACCACACGGAAGCTGTCTGCGGACAAACGGCGGCTCCCTCGGCCTATATAGCGAGATGAGCGCCGCAACCCCAGAGTTGTCCGCGACTGTACCTAACCGTCAGGGGTCTCTTTACCTTTTTACATACAGTAACAGGGTTAGAAAGAGTTCAGTAATGTAATTCTGTTCTCGGTCTGTGTGTGAGCAATTGTATACAATATAATATGCGTACTGTTCCTATAAGTGTGTGACAGAAAATTCTAATGTTCCCTTCTCCATGAAATGTTAGCCTTCTGTGTGTAGGGTCTTTTTGTGGATGACTGTTCAGACAGGCTACCCACCCGCCTCACAAACACAGGCTGAAGTGATGTTACCCATTTCCCTGAAGTGGCTGAATCCCAGAACAGTTTGATGACATGAACTATTTTTTGTGTCGACCAATGTTACTTCACATTTACACTTTGGAGCCTGACAGTACAATTCTTATTTGGATGCAGTCCTATTCAGTAGAGCTTGCTTTCAAGTAAGTGTGCATATGATTGCAGCCTTAAATATTTAATATCCTATCTTTAAAACCTGAGAACTTGGCAGTAAACCATTTTCGATTTAAATGCACTTAAAATGGTGTTCTTTGCTGTTTTGCGACAAGATATGGCCTTCACTACAGCCCCTCACATTGTCTCAAAATGAGATTATACTACCATTAAGAGATAATTAAGATCAGTTTGTGACTTTCAGAGTAATAGAAATGAGATTAGGGAATAACCCACTGTAAAATCTGGCATGAATTTAACCATAAAAAAGCATGTTTGACATGACTTTAACATTTTTATTGGATTAACTGAACTACACAGTGACAACGGCACGAGTGCAAACCAACTGGAGGTGCTTATGGTCCAAAGAAAATGCTATGAAATAATGAGTTGCACTGGCCTTACTAGGTCACGGTTAGATAATTTATGTTGGACAAATCCCATGGGTTTTTTAAAAAATAAATGGCAGGCTTAAAACTAATTTATTACCAATAAAAAATGATTTCACAATTAGAAAAAAAATGTATAATTCATACTCCCTCCCCCTCCCCAGGCTTTGCCTAATGACAGAAGTAATTTTATCCACTTGGTAATGCCAGTTGGCTTCAAGCATTTTAGTGCAATTAGCAAAACTAAATAATGGTATCTGGATTAGTTATAGTTCCTGTCTAGAGGTAGTGACCCTCAAGTGCTGTGTTGCGTATGATTCGTTAGAGCATGTTAGATGCGCCATCCAGGTGTTCCATGCCCACTGGATAACAGGTGAAGGCGCTCTCTTGAACACAATCAGCTAACCCATGTCTAGAGATCTATGTGCATGCCAGACATACTTCCTAGGTGATGTGGAATCTTCATCAATCTGAAGGGGGCTTACATACCTGCAGATGTACACACATTGGTGATGTACACGGATTGTGCGTCAGCCAAGGTGAGTCTGGAAAAGACTCTTGCCTGAAATCTTGGAGATCCATTGCCATTCAGTGTTGACAGTGTTGGGCTAGATCAGGCATCCCCAGCCTTCGGCCCTCCAGATGTTCTGACAATTCCCATCATCCCTGACCACTGGTCCTGTTAGCTAGGGACCATGGGAGTTGTAGGCCAAAACATCTGGAGGGACGCAGGTTGGGGATGCCTCGGCTAGATGGAATAGTGGTCTGCCTCTGTATGGGCAGCTTCTTATGTTTCTAAACTCTGCTGCTCCCATATAAGTCAGAGAAGGGGGAGAATGAAGTGGCCATGGAATAGGAATTACAGGGGAAGCAATGGAGAAAAGTGGGGCGTCTCCAACCCATTGTCCCTGCCTCATGAAGCGCTCCTCCCATAAGGAGTTTCAGTTGCACATTTTCCTGTCTAAATGGGCACAGCCATTGAACACTTAAAAAAATATTAAAGATTTTCTTGGGTTACAAAAGTACATCTTGGGTGGTGATGATTTTGCAATGATCAAAAAGGTGGAAGAAGCACAGTGAAAACATAGGGAGGGAATGATTTGAATATGACAGAGTATGCAAGCCCTGTAAAAAGTGAGTGAGCAAATCATGGTTATTCCAGAATAAAACACTAGTAGGAAAACTGCTCAATAGGTGTCAGGGAATAGCTGCCACCTTCCTTGACACGTGTCCACACCTCTGCAGGGATGCCCACCTCATGTAGTGGAAAAAACCCCACCATTAGGGACATTTACCTTCTTCCTCATGAATCCTGGTAACGTTTCCCAAAGGACAAGTCAGTTTGGTAGTTAAGACAAACTATTGTAAAGAACTCTCTAACCAGCTTTTAAATAAGGACATCAGCCAAGCAAATTAAGGATACTGTAAAGTTTAATTACATCCTGCTTGTTAAGTCCCTGATATATTCTACTATCAAAGCAATGGTCTAGAAGTGCAGTCACAATAACCAAGTGTTCACAGTTCTGTGATTAGGGGCCTCTGAGGAAGGTCCACTTTTGCAATGGGCCACCCCTTTTCAAGAAGAGCTTTTCTCTTCCCATTCTTCACAGCTGGTTACCCTCTCCTTCTTATTCCCCTGGCCCACCACAGAACAGTCCCATCTCTTGGTTTCCACTTTCTCTCAAAACTATCCATGTTTCCTGTTCTTTTATCTTTCTTATCTCCTGTCTGCTCCTCACAGCATTCCATTTTGTTTTGATTCCAAGCCCTTCCTCTGCTACATCAGTAGCTTCTTCTCCCAAAGGTGGGTATGCTAAACTTCAGCCAAAGGTGCTACTAGAACTGTGAATAAGGCCACTATCCCATGTGGATGCATTATGTGTGAATGTGTGTAACCAGGTACAATTGTAGGAGAGAAACTCACATGACTGACCCTGTTGAACTTAGGACTCAGCAAAGAAAAAGTGTTTTATATGCATTGTATATGCATTATAACACTGTGACACCTGATGGCACTGTGGAGTTCCGTTTTTGCCAACCCGATTTCTCATACAAAGTTTACAATGCATTTAACTGAAATGCTTCTTTGATGTGTCTAGATCCAGCCTTAGTTTAGCTACTGATGCACCCACATTGTCACTATGTGGGATTGTTCTTTAAATAAATGATGGATATAAAGAAGAGTTGTGCACTGGCTCTGACTGAATCGCAGATCCTGAACTCAGAACTCAATCAGGAAGATTCAGGTGAATCCATGATTTGGCCAGAGAGGACTGAGGCAGCCCTGGACCTCCCTGGGATGGATTGGCTCCCCCTGGAATGATAATAATTTAGGTATAATAATTTAATGCCTAGTGTTCAAGAATTCCAATTTTGCAGGTTAAAAAAAGGAACTACGTGTCTGTCTGAGCTATAGCAAACCTGGTGATTGTAATGAATTTTTGTGACAGCTAATGATGTCTGTCATGGGCAGTGCCTTCACTCAGTATCATCGACCCTTCTGCGATATCTCTCCTCTGAACTGGGCCCACAAATGGGCCGAATGCCCTGGGGGGCAGAGGGAAGCAGTGCAGAACAGACAATTCTTCAACCATGCCCCCCAAACTTCACCCCTTATACACAGAATCTGGGATGACGTTTCTACAAATGCCACATGAATGAAAATGTTGAGGATCCATTCCAGATCACCCACAGAAGTCAGATTTTTGGTGTTGGAAGAAAAAGTGGGATTTTGAGTACATTATTCCAAAATACTAGCTGAATAATGATGACGTCGTAGAAGCATGCAAAATAAATAAATAAATAAATAAATACCTGAAAAAGCAGCAACTATACCACTATAAATGGTAAGTGCAGAATGGCCCTGTTAAAGTCCCCACCCCACCAACAACCAATACTGCTCTATTGTATGGGGCGCAGGGAACAAACCATCACAAAATCTTAAAGATGCCCTCTTTCAGCTCATTCCTTTAACTACATTGGAATCTAGGCTGACAACTGGTATGCCTCAGACCACATCTCAGAGTTCCAAGTTCCTAGGAAGTGAAATGCGGTTTAATTGAAAGATTAGCAAGAGGAACTAAAATAAGTGGGGGCAGGGTAGGGGGAAAAGACCTTTTCTCTGCTAAATGTCATTAAATCATGTCTGGCAGTGTGAGTATTAATCAAGAATGAGTCAGCAGGCAGCAAGCATTAAGGATGCAGTTACTTAACCTGTGGTAAATAAGTTATCTCCCTCTTCCTTGGACATTCTTAATATACCTGCTGCTGTTGAGGGGGGGGAGGGTTCTTAAAGACATACTGAAGGTAACAACTGTGCTAGTATCGGCTTAGTATTTGATTAGCCAGTTCTTGTTTAGGAGATTTGCAGCCTGATTAAAAAAAAAAATCCACACAGCACCAATATTATGCTATTACTAAAGCAGCCTCCCCCAAACTGGTGCCTTTTCCAGATTTTTGGGCTACAGCTCCCAAAATCCCCAGCCATCATGGCCAACGGTCAGGGAGACTAAAAACATTTGAAGGGCAACAGATTGCAGAAGGCTGCACTGAGGGGGCTGCATTGTACCTTGGTATTTGTATTCTTCCCAAGCTTACTTACATAGATGAATAATAAAGACAATACTATTTGGCAGGCTATACAGATAGTTTAATCACACAGAATTGTCCCTTTCCCCTTTTTGGCTTTCTATCCAGATTGAGACCAAATTTAATTTTGCGTGTATGCGCAAGGCAATTTCTATCCATGGCTAGTTACAGTAATTAGGATGCCATGCTAATAATTCTGGGTTTTGCATTTTTGGAGGACAGGTTTTTAAAACATCGTATACACTTGGAAGATTTTCAGCTACACTTCTGAAGCGGAATTGAAGCCATGAAAAATGGGATGTATAAAGCACTTTGGGCTGGAAGGGAGGGACCACTGACTTCTTGATTTACTAAGATTTCAGATCTACATTTCTGCATAGACAATTGTCAAGATGCTTCCTCACGCAGCCAATGCTCATCTGCCATGGCTCATGACTATCTTCTCCTCTCCTCTGTGGTAGCAACAAAGTGCCCTTCATTCTCCTCTCCCTAATCCACTGGGTGCTCCTGCTACCACTATTGTTCTGGACAGATAGTATCAAATGCTGCTGATGTTGCAGTTCAGCTCATGACTATTTCCAAACCAAAGATAATTTTCATGTCAGCTGCCAAATATTAGCAAGTGCTTCCCAGAGCTTCCCTCTAAGGTGATTATTAAATGTGTGGGGGTTTTTTTGGTGGTAGCCACTGATGTCAAAAGTTTGCCAGGGTTTACTTCAGTTCATACATTGACCCATATTTCAGATTTAAACTACTGTAAATGTCAGAGTCACATGCCATCCCATATGCTCATAAATACATCCTTTGCACACAGCCTGTTTACCAGAAAAAGTGGACAAATCACACATGGCTACACATCAACTTGGTCAAATGCATAACCTTGATTGTACATAAACTTTGGTCACATAGTAATAGTAATAATAATAGTAATAGTAATAATAATAATAATAATAATTGTACCCCACCCATCTGACTGGGTTGTCCCAGTCATTCTGGGCGGCTTCCAGCATATATAAAACATAACAAAGCATTAAACCTTAAAAAGCTTCCCTATACAGGGCTGTCTTCAGATGCTTCCTACATGTTATGGTAATTACTCATCTCCTTAACATCTGATGGGAGGGCATGCCACAGGGTGGGTGTCACTACCAAGAATACCCTTTGCCTGGTTCCCTGTAGCTTCAAATCTTGAAGTGTGGGAACCACCAGAAGGCCCTCAGTGCTGGATCTCAGTGTCTGGGCTGAACATCTATCTGTTGTGCGTGTTCATGTGCCCAGTAATTGTTCCTTCATCTCACCATCTATAGTAGCTATATCCCAGACTGCTGGGTGAATTGGGCCTGAATGCTACGTAAGCAGGTTTCTGCTGTTAAGTGCATATTCTTTAAATATGTTCCTTTCTCCCTAGACACTTCAAATTAGGTGCAGTTTGTCTTTAATATTTTTACCACAGGCTGCTGTCATGTGTCATTCCCTTTATGTAAATGTCAGCTTTCCAGCACTGCACATTCTGATTAAGACAGCCATAGCCACATGGGGGACTTTCCTTCAGAACTGTCCTAAATACACAGTGCTATAGAACTAAATACAAAATGTTTGAGCACAGCCTCAGTGTTCAATGCAGAACTTGCTTTTGCCTGGTTGCATGTGCATCTATCCACAGTTTGAAGAATTTATAAAGTCTACAATACGTCTTGTTTAGACGGTAATTAGAATTCACAGTTCTATGCTCTGATGGCTTAAGAGTCTTTAAAATCTGCACAAGTCCTGTACCTTTTTAGTCAAAATGATTAAGTGGAAAATTGACACAAATGTTTTCTGGGCGAGGCAAATGAATGATAATTAAATCAGAGGGAGTAGAGGCACAACTGAGAGACACCGGTAGTGTTTTACACCAAGAATGTACTCTGTAAAATATGCAAAAGGATGGTTTTTTGTGAGAAAAGATATAGATATTTTATTTAATGAAAGCTACAGTTTAGGTAAAGGTAAAGGGACCCCTGACCATTAGGTCCAGTCGTGACCGACTCTGGGGTTGTGGCGCTCATCTCACACTATTGGCTGAGAGCCAGCGTACAGCTTCCAGGTCATGTGGCCAGCATGACTAAGCCGCTTCTGGTGAACCAGAGCAGTGCACGGAAACGCCGTTTACCTTCCCGCCAGAGTGGTACTTATTTATCTACTTGCACTTTGACGTGCTTTCGAACTGCTAGGTTGGCAGGAGCAGGGACCAAGCAACGGGAGCTCACCCCATTGCGGGGATTCGAACCGCCGACCTTCTGATCGGCAAGCCCTAGACAACTATATAAACATTTTTGGGTCAAAATACAGTATGTTGTTTGCTCCAAGTTAATCAAGGAGCCCTAGATGGGCATTAATTATCTGACTATATCTTTGTATATGTGTTAGCATGCAAAACGTGAAGGCTGTTTCGTGTGCATGGTATCTTAGGCTGCAAATGCACCTTATACTTAAAACACACACAATAAATCCTGCAAAATGTAGTTTACGCCCCCACAGATCTACAATTCCTAGCACCCTCCACAAGCTTTAGTTCACAAGATTCTTTTGGGCTCAAATGTGCTTTAGGTTCATGGTGTGTATGCACCTTTACTGACCCTGGAAGGAGAATTCTGAAATTCCTTAGCATTCCTTCCTGGATCACTCAGAATGGATTTGAGTCGACTGAAGTGAAAAGTAATTGCGGAGGAGAAATAGGAAGTAGCTTTGTGGCTGGAAGGTTTACTGTAATTCAAAGTTGGAAAGAAGCCCGGTCACCTCAGGAACAGGAGGAGACATATGGTGAATAGAAAACAAAGTAACAGTGATGGACAAGTGGCAGCAGGGACTGTGAGGGAACACAAATGGAAGAAAAACAATGTCCTTAGCGGCACAGTATAGAGATTCTGGTAGGTGGCTACCCACTTTTGTAGTAAGGAACACTGGGATATTGTATATTTTCTTTACTAAGGTTGACAGCCAGATTCAACTTGTATCTGTTTTTGTAGCTTTAGGAAGCAGACCAATCTGTTTCAGTGTTGCATTGCTCTATTTGTTTTCAGTTTAATTCATTTTGTGGGTTCCAGATTAGGTCTGTTAAAAACAAACTCCATCCGTTCATTATAATGTTATTTGGAAAACTGATAAAGAGGATAGATAATGAATTCAACAGAGGGGGACTTGAGGAAGTCAACCGAAATATGAAATTGAGGAAAGGAGGAATGCCTGGCCCACAGAAATGGGCCAGGCCTAAGCAATGGTATTTAATATGTTAGCTACGTTAAATGTATAATGTTTATTGTTTTCCCGGTGAGAGAGGGGGATGGAAATTTGCTTCCCTCAGTGAGAGGGGGGAAGGATGAAAATTTAACGGTATTGTTATGTGCTTAAAATTGTTAAAATCAATAAAAAAAATGAAATATATATATATAATGATAAGGTATAAGCAATTAAGTTCCTCCCCCTGCCCAGAAATGAATGAAATATTGGGGTGTAGGAGCTGCTCCAGAGTAAATTAAGCCTGCCAGATTGTAGGCAGATACAATCTGAGTTCTTTGGGCAGGGCCCCTTTAAAGTTTGATTGTTTGGAGAAGAAGAAAAAACACAAAAGCTTTCCCCCTCCAGAGTTGGATGCAGTTTTCAGGCATGGAGACTCCTTCTGACCATGGCAAATTTCAAAATGAAAGCTGCAGTGGTTCTCTCATAAGAAGAGGTGGGAGCAGTAGGAGTCATATGGGGCAGGTGGGGGCAGTGGGTAAAAGAATACAGATCCCCACAAAAGTCTGAGTTGGGGAATATGTCACTGTCAGCAACTACCCTGTTTTAGCTGTTTTTAAAAGCTGTTTTTATTACATCGTTTTGTACATTACCTTGGGACTAATACTAATCATACCTGAAGGGCCATTGGTGATGGGTACCAATGGCTCATAGGAAGAGAAACAGAGAGGGAAAGTTCCATTATGTGTGCAGAGGTCAAGCTGCTTGTGCAGTCAGCGGCGGAGGAAGCCTCTCGGCCACCTGGGGCAGCGTGCCCAGGGGCGGGGCACCCAGGGCTGGGGCAGGGCACCCATAGGGGTGGGGTGAGGCTCCCATAGGGACAGGGCCCGTGCCTCCCATAGGGATGGGGCGCACGCCACCCATAGGGGTGGCACGAGGCACGGGGCGCCTTTAAGGAGGGATGCGACAGGGCACGCAGCATCGTTAGGGATGGGGTGCACCACAGGGCTTCAGCCGCCCTACAGCTGGGGAGGAGGCAGCCGGCGGACAGTGCGGAGCCTGCAGGTACCGAGACACGTGACTCGTGTGCACTGCAGGCCCCGCAGTGAGTGCCTCCGGCCATTTTGTCATCCCCCATCAGGGTGGCATCCGGGGAAAATCGCACCCCCTTCCTACGCCCCTGTGTGCAGTAACATAGCTGGATTCAAGCAGCTGCTTCCTAATATCTCTTTGTCTGTAGATGCTAGGGGCATTTTCTACATTGACACCATGAACACTGAACTTTGGGGCCCTATAGGACCTGAGACATGGCATTTTCTACCTGTATAGCAGTGCCCCAGTTGTGGAACTCTCTCCCTACAGATTGACCCTGCCTTTGACTAGTTATTGATTGGCTATAAAAAACTATTTTCTCTCATCTGGCATTTGATAGGTTTTTAATTCTGCTGCTTTTCATTTAATAATGGCTTTGTTCCATTTTAATTGATGTTTTTACCTCTATTATTTTGTAATGTGTATCATCTTGTGAAGCCCTGTGGGCAGATAGGCCATTCATAAATTCCTTTAATAAAATTATATTGCCGATGATTATGATAATAAGTAAAATATCTAATCTGAATGCAGGTCTTGCAAGTTAGAGATGGATTCAAGAAGGAGTGCAGAAAAGGTGTATATGGGTTTTGTTTTCTGACAAAGGATTCAGTTCCTGCTGGAGCTAAAGGACTTTTGAATTGGAAAAAGATCTAGTCTCAGTAATAGCTGCAATTATTGCTTTGCAATGCCCCCATGGTGGATTAAAAATAAGTCAGAAAGGACTGGCATTTCCTACAGGTGTTTCCACATTTTCTTATTGTGGAGACTGGACAAAGCACTCTTAAATACTCTGCAGAGATTCAGTTCATAAGAATAATTTGAACTACATGACAGCATGACACTTTTCTTTCATGCTATACCTCTAAAGTGTTCTTTTATCCCTTTAATGCAAAAGAGCTGAAAGGGAGGTATTTTGTAACAGAAGAAAAAGTAAGATAAACCAAACTGAAGGCCTGGAGAGCAATTCTTCTCGTCTTCCAACCTTCTTGTGTACTTTAGGAAAACAGCCAGTTCTTTATTTAGAGATAAAGAAAGAGATTAGAACTGGGGAAAACCCATAACACAAAAAATCACTTAGCTCTTCTTAAGTTCTCTGTAGTATTTGCATTAATTTGTTGTTGTTGTTTAGTCGTTTAGTCGTGTCCAACTCTTCGTGACCCCATGGACCAGAGCACGCCAGGCACTCCTGTCTTCCACTGCCTCCCGCAGTTTGGTCAGACTCCAGTTGGTAGCTTCGAGAACACTGTTGTCCAACCATCTCTTCGCCTGTCATCCCCTTCTCCTTGTGCCCTCAATCTTTCCCAACATCAGAGTCTTTTCCAGGGAATCTTCTCTTCTTATGAGGTGGCCAAAGTATTGGAGCCTCAGCTTCAGGATCTGTCCTTCCAGTGAGCACTCAGGGCTGATTTCCTTCAGAATGGATAGGTTTGATCTTCTTGCAGTCCATGGGACTCTCAAGAGTCTCCTCCAGCACCATAATTCAAAAGCATCAAT
This sequence comes from Darevskia mixta, assembly GCA_034641385.1. Taxonomy (NCBI): domain Eukaryota; kingdom Metazoa; phylum Chordata; class Lepidosauria; order Squamata; family Lacertidae; genus Darevskia; species Darevskia mixta. The sequence goes on from JAWWNH010000030.1 coordinate 16,354,853, forward strand.
TCTTCGGCGATCAGCCTTCTTTATGGTCCAGCTCTCACTTCCATACATCACTACTGGGAAAACCATTGCATCAATATGTATCACTAATTGACACATATGTCAAATGCTATCCACAACTGTGGGTTGGTTGATTGAGGGAGGCTGCTGTTCTCAAAGACTGCATCCACATGTAACAATGTCAGGGTTTCTGACTTACAGTATTTTGCCATGACCAATCAGCATGTTTCTGCATGGTGCCCAGTCACTCTTGCTCCACTCTTTCCCTGGCATGAGTAAGATAAACAAACCAGAAAGCTTTGGTCTTCTATTTTGTATGAGCCTGGGATCATGCTTTGTTGTTCCCAAACAAGCCATGATCCATAAGACAACAAACCACAGCTTGAGGTTGGCTTGTGGATAGAGATTTCAGAGAATTCTGATAAGAATGGAAACAGGAATGGAAATTGCCAATGTTCACACATTTGTCCCATGTCTGGAATGGAAATCAATTCAGCGAATGGGGATTAGTTGTTGTTTTTGCTTTCATTTTGCAAATGATACTTAATTGACTGTGCTCCCCCCAAAAAATTTGCATTCTGTTTCCTTTGCATTGAAGTCAGTGGAGTAGAATTACATAATGACAATGTAATCAATTATGTAAATTATATAAGGTATGTTTTGCCACAGCAAACAACAAGATGAATAATGTAGCTTTTGTTGGGAGACAAACTGCAGTGGAACAGAAACAGTTCCTGCATACAACAAATGCACGGCAGAATGGAAAACAATGTCTTCTTACATCTCTTGTTATGGAGCAACAAAGCATGACCATTGATGGTCATGGATGTAACAGGAAGCCAAGGCGTCTTCATTTGTTTATCCTGCTTGTGTCAGGGAAGAACAAAGCAGGAGTGATCAGGAAGCATGCACCAACACATCACTCGTTCATGGTAAACCAGAATAAGTCATAATTCTGGCTTGTTGTTACATGTAAAGATGGCCCATGAAGCTGTTGGAAAAAACTGACAGGGTAAAGGGTGAGGTGTGTGTGGGGGGGACACATCAGTGTGGTGCAGGTTCACCACTTGGAACACCAGTTTAGTTCTGGCAGCATGTATGCATCATGGCAACCTCCACACCAACTCACCTCTCCACATAAGCAGCAGCTACACAGCTAATGGAGAACTAGCACTGTGAGTCGCTTCTGGCAGTTCCCTGATTGCATGAAGTGAGGTTACAGGGAACCAGGCAGAAGGCCTTCTCAGTAGTGGCAACCGCCCTGTGGAACGCTCTCCCGTCAGATGTCAGGCAACTACCTGACTTTTAGAAGACATCTGAAGGCAGCCCTGTATAGGGAAGTTTTTAATGTTAGATGTTTAACTGCGGCTTTATAAGGTGCTGGAAGCCACCCAGAGTGGCTGGGGTAATCCAGTCAGATGGGAGGCATGGAAATAATAAATTATTATTATATTGTTGTTATTATAACTCCACAAAACACTAAAGCACCACCAGCAGATTTTTTTTTTAAAGCATCACACAAACACACATCAACAGGACCCCAAAAAGACAGTCCAGCCATTTTAAATAACATTCAGCAGCAGAAAGACCTACACTTTAAGGCAGCATGAATAAGCTATGGAAAGGTTTAGAGGGCTTTATCTAGTTAGAGGAGCACAGTGCAGGCAGTGTTCAAAAACTGGGTATTTCACTACCTTGTGTTGTACCTAGCTGGTGCAAGAAGTGACTGCAGTGTTAGCCAATTATTCTTAGACTCTATATTTTGTAAAGACCCTGACCCTCCCTGGAGAATAGGCTGCCAGAACTAGATAAATCTGTCTACCAATTAAGGTTGTTGTCTCTCGTGCTTTTAATGGTTATTGGATGCTCTATTTTTTTTATTGTAGTTCTTCTGTTTTATTAATGCTGTAAGATGTCATAGCAGAAGGAAGGGTATCTAACAAATCAAGCGATAAGGAAGACCAGAGTGCTTCTTCCAATATCAATGGGGTATGCAGGAACAGACAGCAATACTGTGGGGGGTACTAAAAGAGTAAAATAAATGTATCCAAGTGACTGAAAGAGTTTACTAATAGATAGCAACCATCTATTGAATTGTTCACCTCAATCAAGCGCGATGGATTTAAGCTTGAAACAGACAATTACAGGATGCCAGCATGGGCACAAGAGGAATTCTGTTCCCCCATATCCCACACAGGGATTCTTCAACAGTATGATGAAGCAACACTACAATGAAGAACTCTATGGCACAATGGGTCAGTGCATCTGGCTGTTAACCAGAAGGTTGGTGGTTCAAGCCCGCCCAGGGACAGCTGTGGGCAGGATTCCTGCATTGCAGGGGGTTGGACTAGATGATCCTTGGGGTCCCTTCCAACTCTACAATTCTGTGATCCTGTAAGACATTATATATATTACACACTTTAAATACTGCAATTTTCAAATCACTTTGAGTAATTTATCCAATAAAACATAGAAATCAATAAAATGTATATTTTATTGGATAAATTACTCAAAGTTTGATAAAATCAAACTAAACTGGTGCTTCCTAACTTCCTGCAGTGTTGTGAGATGCTAGCAAGACAAGAAGTCTTGCCTGGACGATACAGTCCTTCCCTTTACCCCCGGGCAAGATGGGTGTAATTTGCCTGAAAAAACTGATAAAAGCCCATTGGAGTTCTACATTGCTGTATGCAGCACATGTCAGAAAGAGTACTGCTTTTCCACCCTGCCTAGACAGATAAATGAGCCTCTGCCTAGAAAAACAGTGTTCTTTATAGAGAACCGTCTGTTCAAGAGGCGCACACTACAGTATTGTGTGTACGACTCATAATTAAGGGAACTTTTTAGATGAGTTCATCATGACACAGCATTTGCTGAAAAGTTCCATCCTGGAAAAACAATTCAGAGCTGTCCAAATTTCTCGCATAATTGGGAGAAGGGGTGGTGGAAGGGTGGGAGGGAAAGCAAAAAACAATCTAAGCAATTTTCTCCCCACTTTTTACCTCCTTGGTGGGCTGCAGTCCTTGTTTATCATTCTGAATAATTGGAATATATTTTGATGGTTTTTTTTGGGGGGGGGTACGCAGAACCTTTTCTACCATGCTGTCTTGGTATTTAATTAAGACGTTTTAATGCCTTGTTTTGATATATGCATTTTATTGATATGTATTTTTTTAGCCACCTGCGGAACGTATTAACATAAAAGATGGAAGAGAAATATATATTAAAACCAGTTTTTGTCTAAAAAAATGTTTAAGGGTACTCTCATTTTCCTACTCATATTGAAATACTGCCCCAACCTTAGATTCACAACATGTTTAGGGGTATGCGTACCCCTGCATCCCCCCTGAAAAAAGGACTGATTAAAACCAAGAAATAATGGTCAAAGATCATTAATTCTGTATGCCCTGTGACAACTAAAGCTGACTGATTAGTGCAAGCTGCCAAAGAGGGGTGTACAGATGTTAGTCCTAGCAGAGGGCTCAGCATGCAGGCAGGGGAGGTTTGACTCCTCCATCTCTAATTATGATTCTCACAAACATTGTCCCTCAGAGGGATAGGGGACAAATTTGATCCAGTTTGCATCATAGCTGATTCTATCATATTCACACTTTCCAAAACAATACGAGAACTGATCTTCATTGATGCAGTTCTCCAAACAAACAAAGCACGTGAACATAGATATTTTGGGATAAAGTGTGTGAAACTGCTTTCAAAAATATATAGGGTAAGGTGCCATCAGTATGGTGATGACACTCAGCTCTGTGTCTCCATAACAGGAGTCAGCAACCTTTTTCATTCGTGGGCTGGTCTACCGTCCCTCAGACCATGTGGTGGACCAGACTATACTTTTTTTTGGGGGGGGGGGGGAATGAACAAATTCCTATGCCCCACAAATAACCCAGAGATGCATTTTAAATAAAAGGACACATTCTGCTCATGTAAAAACACGCTGATTCCCAGACCGTCCGTGGGCCGGATTGAGAAGGCAATTGGGCCGCATCCGGCCCAAGGGCCTTAGGTTGCCTACCCCTGCTCCATAACATCTGAATCAGGAGAAGCTGTGTAGGCCCTGAACTAGTGCCTTGATGCAGTGGTTGGAATGGAGGGGGGGGGGAAGCTGAGCTTGAAACTATGGGGATAGGGGCCCTAGCAGAGGGGGATAGGGGCCTTTTTATCCTTTCCCCTCTACTGTGGTCTTGATCCAGATTGAGGGCCCTGCATCTGCAATTCGCACCTGGCGAATTCAATTTGTTTCAATGGAAATTTTTCTTCTCCAGAGCAAATTGCAGGTGGGTGACCAAAAAAAGAGGACACAGATTTGCCTGGAAGGTTTGTATTTCTATGTAAATATATAGATTCACTGAAATGGAAGAACAATAAATCTCCCCATAATGGGGGAGTCATGACCAAGTGACCATGCCACCTCAAGGCCTTCTTATTGTTCTCCACCTTTAAACCACACTTGGACAGACAATGTAGCATGTAGTTTGGCCCTCACAGAATGACCGGCTGCCTCAGGGGAGTAGAATCCCATGTTCCAACTCTCTGTTTGTTGTATTCTTCTATGCTCTTTAGTGCATTGTTGAAAACAAATCCCCCCAAAAGAAAGAAATTTGGTCTTTTTAGAAGATTTTCCATTGAGAGGGAATTAGAAGAAGGAGACAGATTCTAGACCTGGCTTGATGGATGAGAAGCCTTCAGGATTTGAATTGGATTTTACAAATTCATTCTATGGCAAACAGCAGGATGGACTGACTGCACTGCACAGAGAATTATCCTCCTGCTGCAGCTGTTCCTTCCGAAGAGAACAACTACGACGAGACACCCCCTCCTGTCCAAATCACGTTAAAGCATCTCTTAAATTTTTAGCAAAGCAATGTAAGAAATTATGTTTCTGACACACAAAGCTAATTGGGGCTAGATAGCTGTGAGTCTCCTGTCTGCCAGGATGTTTGCACTGTGACAGACAGATTACATCTGCCGCTCCTTAATTGTAGTTAGGAAAGGGAGCAAATGTAGAATCCCAAGCTGTGTGACGAAGGTGTGCTTCAAAGTTATTCACACATTTGAGAATAAATTATAAGCAAGCCCCCCCTCCCCAGCAGTCCTGTGATCTCAAGGGGTTTTGCTGGTGTGTGTGTGTGTGTGTGTGGAACTTGGCAGCTGTTGGGGGTGTGGATGTATTGCAGAAAAATATACATGACAGCAAAATATCAGATGCTCGAGTTTCAATTATTGAAGCTGAAGAGAACTTCATAGATTGGGCTAGTGCTTGTCTCACTTTTTGAAAGATGGAAATTTATGCAAAGGAAACTGCAATATTCAGTGAGGCTCACTTTCCTCGCCTATATAGGCAGCTGGAATGAAGCAGGAGTGGGATTTGGGGTGAAAGGACAGTGAACTCAGTTTATTTTTTACTCATAATGTGCTGTGACATACCTCTTTTTTCCCTTTCCCTTTTTGCTCCAGTAAATTGTTTGGTGCCATCAACACTAGATATTGCCATTTCTGCTTAAATGATCATAAAATTGTCATCTCCATTACAGTCCTGTGATTAGATAACCTGATCTCCATGTGAGCAAGTCTAAGGATTATCGGGAATTGTTGTGCTAAAACTAGCTACCCAATATGGATTTTCAAGCTTGGAGAGTTTGGAAAGTTGTCGCCCTGAATTCTAATGCTAGAGACTACTCAAACTGTCAGCCACAAGTTAGTTCTGTTAAGAACCTATTTTGTCTTCATTATAAGGAGGATAAACCCTGCAGTCTCAGAAACCATTCTCGAAATGACTCCATCCAAAGGGTGGCCAAAGGGTCTCTTATCCTATTCAGAGCTTTGATTCTTTCTGCCCTCTCTCCTCTTTCCAAATGTGATTATGGAAGTCCTCCTCAGAATCATAGGCTGCAACTCTCACCCCACTTAACTGGGAGCAAAGCCCATTGAATTCAATTTACTTCTGATTGGGCATGGTTAGGATTTCAGTTTTAGTTAATGGGAAATATCACTGACTAAGATCTCTTTTAAATAATTGGTCTGGGAATCAGCATCCGTGGAATGGATTCCTAACTCCCCACTGCCACACCCTGGTTTTCACCTTACACCACACATCATGAGTGTAATTAAGAACAGAGCAGATTACATTTCCAAAACGGAAGAATTTGTAAGACTGCAATTTAGTGCTTCTGAAAGATAGAGAAACATCTCCACAAACCCCATTTATATGCATGGATCTTGATATTTATGCTTCAGGAAATTTTGCCAGAAGCCTCCTAAGCACACCTCGAAGAGAATGCATAGATGAAAGAAACATCAGAGCATTCAAGATTTTGCCTTTACATTGCATGTTGGTGTTCAGCATTTTCTCTCTCCTTCTCTTTTCTTCCCCGAAGCACACTACACACCATGAGGAGCATCTCCCGCCTTCAAAGTAGCTGGATCTGCCTCCAGGCGCCCTTAGTACCTAACCCACTTTGCTATGTTTGAAAGATCATCTGCCTTTCCAGAAAAATTAAGATCAATGATAAAAGAAAGAAATGATGAAGTACCCTTATGGCATGTGTTCCCAATAGATTAATGGGAGTAGCATAGAACATTTTGAAATTCTGGTGTTTGTTTGTGTGTGACCCAGAATCTCTTTAAGGAACAGGGATCATCTTTGGCACCACATAATGAGGCTATGAAATCCCAACAAAATTATCTATCTATCTATCTATCTATCTATCTATCTATCATCTATCTATCTATCTATCCTGTTCAATTGTCAATGTAAGAGCAATATGTATTAGTTCAAGCTTCAAGTAGGTTATGTGGAGAACCTTACAGATGCTGCAACATGTACAGCCCCAACATCTGTCTGTCTGTCTATCTATCTATCTATCTATCTATCTATCTATCTATCTATCTATTGAAACTTCTGTCTTTGGGAATCAAGCCAGCTGCATTGCTATTATGGCATCCAGAAAAGCACCTATGTTATGTTGAGCTTTTCCAGGACAGGTAATTGGCAGGTTGGGACTTATGATGTCACAGGTCCCTATTATTGCAGGCAATATATTTACAGGCAAATCTTCTCCATCACAAAATATGTCACCTTAGGGTGGGAATAACTGGTCCTGTGACTCTACCCGTGGGAAACAGAAATCCCTTGATGGTCAGGCATGGGCATAGCAATTCCCTTCCATTTCCCCACCTAGATTAAAAAAGTGGTTGTGTGACAGCTCCATCTGAACAGAAGACAAACTAATCTTCTCTACTTGACAAGGATGAAGCTTTTAAAGCCCCTTGCAAAGCAGTTAACTAAATAAAATGTTCTCAGAGGTTTTAGTGATGTGTTTGTTCTTCACAAAAGAGACCCACAAGCAGTTACTGGAAAATGTGCCCAACCTGCCATCCGTCTACCTTATTGATTTGGTTTACTCCAAACGAAGCTAATGAAAGAACAATTTGATTTCTTCACAAGTGTGGTTATATACAGTAGACATGTGTCCAAGAATGAACCATAGCTTTGGGCTATATGGATGGAACTCACCCTTTCATCTGGTATTCCAGTATAAATATTGGTAGACATCACACACACATAGTCACAACAGAGGGGGAAATAACTCTCACTTGTTCTGCACTCTGTGAAATGAAACCTAAAATATATCACATGTATAATTATCTGCCTTACTTAAGAGCCCTGATGGAAGATGCTCCATGCCAGACTACCAGTAAACAGAGGTACCTGAGCTGACATAATTGGCATCCATTACAGTAAGGGACGTCCACACAAGTTGGAAATCTCTTTTGCACCTCACACTTCTGCACTCACCACTCATGGCAAGAAAGTTTCAAGTCCATCTAGATATTCTTTCCCAAACTTTGAAGGCCCCAGGGAGATCGGAGACAACAGGAGCACTTCTTTAGCCAGCCCTCTGAAGGCCTGTGCAACTTTCTGAAGCAATAGCTCTTCTTTCCACAGGTGAGGACACTCCAGCCAGTTTTATCACAGTGCTCTGTCCAAGGTCCTGACTCTTCCTGCCTTGGCTAACTAAGCCAGACCTTCCTGTATCTGCTTTGATCTGACCTTATTGAGTAAGATGGCACATTGCCAGATGCAACTCCACTTTACTTGATCTTACTGGGCATGATTCAGCTTCACTTGTCATTATGCCCAACCAGTAGGTGCCACTGTTCCAGTCTGCTAACCCAGTGAGCCTGGAGTTGGATCCAAACAGGACAATTGCAAGCCAACCTTTCTCAAATGAAATTGAGGGGCAACAGAAGGATGTCAGGCTTGCCTTACAAAAGCAGGCCATAAGCTGGCAATGGAACTGCCCACAGAACATCTCCCAAGTCCAGCATGCAGGGATTCATTTATTAGCATTTAATGATTGCAAAAGGGGCTCCCTGAAGGAACAAAGTTTGAAATACCATTGGCAACCAGGAAAAATAAAAAATAAAAAGTGGTTTGCAGGCAGGCAGCATCATAATGTAACCAACCAATACTTAAGTACTGGTGGAGAGCTAAGGAAATCCTTCTTGGCTCCCTTCCTGTCTCTCAGCTACTTTGCCTTCTTAAAGGGACAAGCAGTCAACCCCCAATTTCTAGAGCAATCCCTCCCCTCCAAGCCACACACACTAAGATTTGAGCCAATAGATGCTCAGAAGGCATCCCACCACTTTGCTGCTTATATCTGGCTTTTCAAACTTAGGAACTTCTGGAATCAGAATTCTATTTTCTTACAAGCAGAATTTTGGGTAATCCTCCTTTCAGCCAGCAATACACCCACTCATCCACCCCCTCAGCTGTTTTGCAAAGGCATAGCATTTTTACTTTTGAAATACGGCCTGCCTTTGACACAAGTGCCATCTAGTGGATTTGTCTAAGAAGTGTCATCATTTCCTTTAGCGATGAAAATGTCCATTATAACAATAGATACAGCATTTTGGTCATGGAAGTAACACCCTTAGATCCAAGAGTGTTCAGGGGCCCTGGTGTCAACACTGGATCGGGCAGAAGGTCAATCTGGTGTGAGGCAGGAGATGGAAACAGGGTGCCACGGGTAAGCATGGGGTGGGAAACCAAGTGCAAAGAATAAATCACAACTGAAGGACAAAACAAGAGGCAGGGTCAAGAAGCAGGGCATGTGGCAGGACTGAAGAGCAAGTCAAGACTGAAAGAGAAATAGGAAGCAGGAGGAAGGAGGAAGGAGGAAGGAGCTCACCCAAAGAGGCAGGGGGCAGGATTCAGAAGAAAGCAAGACCTAACTGAATCACTTCTAGTTCTTCCTGCTCTGGAGGTTCAAATAACCAGACTCAGTAGGTGGGATTGTAGCATACCCCAAAGATACTCAGCTATCAATGCAGATAGAATAATAGAAGTGTAGAATTGGAAGGGACCACAAGCATAATCAAGTCCAATCTCTTTTGCCCAATGCGGGGGTCAAACCCATGACCCTGAGATTAAGAGGCCCATGCTCTACCAACTGGGCTATCCCAGCCTGCTGCAACTTACACTGCAGTGGGTCACCACACAGGCCAGCTGCACATGGACCTAAAGGTTCCCCAAAGCATAGGTCTACATGTCCAATAACTCAGAATTGCTCAGCATTTATAAGAAGACAAGATGTGCTTTGCTAGATCAGGCTAAGGCCTATCCAGCCCAGCATAGTGTCCTCATAGTGACCAACCAAACGCCTATGAGAAGTTTGCAAACATATTGCCTCTGGTAGTGGAAGCAGAACACAGCCATTGTGGCTAGTAAGCCACTGGTATAGTCTTATCTTCCTTGAAGTTGCTTAATTTTCATTTAAAGCCCCGTTTTGTGGGAGCGAATTCTGTATGTTAATTATGCACAGTGTAAGAAGTTGTCTGTCCTGAATCTTCCAACATTCAGCTTCATTAGATGCCCTGAGTTAGTATTATAAGAGATGGAGAGAGAAAAAAAATCTCTATTCACTTTCTCCACACCACATTGAAATTAATATGCCTCTATATGTCCTTCCTTGCTTGCCTTTCTTCTAAACCAAAAAGTCCCAAATGTTGTAACCTTTACTCAGAGAGAGGTTGCTTACTGTATGCTTGTTGGCACTCTGCCAGAGATCTCAAAGGTTAGTGAAACAGCACTTATCCTTGCAGAAGCCATGCTGGCTCTGCTACAGCAAGACTCATTCTTCCATAAGCTTTGAAATTTGGGGAATTTTCCTCTTTTGAAGTCAAATGTGACTCTCTCTCTCTCTCTCTCTGTGTGTGTGTGTGTTTGTTAACAGTATGGTCACTGATGCTGCTGTGAGAGAAGAGGAATGGTGCAGGAAAATACTAACGTTGGAGGCATTCTCTCTGTGATTTGACAACTTGGAGACAAACCCAATAATTTTGAAGCTCCAAGACTGCAATGGAGAACACATGTCCCTCCAGATATTGCTGGACTCCTAACAGCCCTGGGGAGCATGGTCAATGGTGAGGAATTATGGGAGTTTTAGTCTGCACCACGTGGAAGGTTACAGAATCTTTTGCTCCAAGACATCATCATCATCATTATTTCCCTGTTATTCTTCAAGTGCTGCTAACATAATAAAACAAATACAGGACAACAATAAAATTATGAAACAGTACCAATTAAAAGCAATGCAATTTAAAAGCAGGCAATAATAACTGGTTGTTCTATTTTGTTGTGTTTTTAGCATTTTTGTTGTATCTGTAAGCTACTTGGGTGGAAGAGGCAGGATATATATATATATACATGTATATAAATGCATTTAAAATAAATAGCTCAAAAACAGCAGCAGAATTGCACACTGAAAACTTGCTGAAATAAAAAGTTCTCAAAAAAGCATAAAACAGGTATGTGGAACCTCTGGCCCTCCAGATACAGTTGGACTACAACTCCCATCATCCCTAATTATTGTACATCATGGTTCCCCACTCCTAGTCTAAAAGATATTAGTGAAGGAGCCAGTGAGTCTCAACCTGGAGGGTTTTCCAGAGCATTAAAAAACAAAACAAAACAAAACAAATCACATAATGCTTTGCAATGAAGGCACAGCAGACTGAGACTTCAAGCAGATCTCAAAGGAGAGGATTCTAACCTGATAATCTGGCAATAAATTCCACTCTGACAACAAACATGCACTCAACAGGGAATCACAGCCAGTTCATATGCCAGAGCATGTTGCAATTGGGATTTTCAATCTGTATTTTAACCTATTTTGTATTGATTTTATGTATTGATTTTACTATGCACTGCTTAGTTAAGCCAGTTTAAGGTGGCAAATAAATATATTGGCAGCTGTCCAGATGGTGCTGAACTGTAATTACCACCATCCCTCCCTGGCCATTGGCCACATGCTGGTGGGGCCAGATGGGAGCTATAATCCAGAGGTAAGCCTGTTCCCCCACCAAATACACTCTTACGCATGCATTTGCATGATGCCTGGGCTTTCGAAACCAGTTTATCACATTTTTCATTTTTCAATCTAGGCTACAAAAATACCTTGGGTGCATAGGAGCCAACTCCCAGGGGCCGTGGGGGGCCTTGGCGCCCTAATAAAATATTTGAGATGGCAGGGGGGGTGCCCCAAAGTCGATGGGTATTGCCATTCAAATGGTGTGCATGTGCTGCGTCATGTGATCGATTATGCAGGGTGGGGCTTACCTGGCCGCCCCAATATTTTATCCAAGTTGGCATCCCTGCTTAGGGGCGTACATTGCAAAAAATGTAACGCATGAAGAGGCAGATGGCTGACTGTAAACATGGCTCTAATATTGCCACTTGCAATGCTTGCATAACTCCACCCATTGTGATCACAGTCCATTCTAAGCCCTTGTCTCCTGGTACAACAAGTCCCTGGACTGGTTTATTTGCCAAAAAAGGCAGAAGTCAAACCAGATGGTGCCTGTGGGTCCCAGCCTAATGATTTTGTTGGACAGGATTCCAAGGTATCTTTTTTCCCTTTTCCATGCTTCTAAGGACCTCTCTAATCCTGCTCTCTAAACCTATTCTTTATATAAATGATAGGTTTCTCTTTAAGAATCTTAGCCTGCTCTTTTGCACATGGCTTTGGAAGAAGACAAACTGTGTTTTCCGCTGCTCACGTCAACTTTGCTCCCAACAGAGCGAGCTAGATGTAAGTTGAAACACTTTCAAAAATCTACCCAGCAAAATTACATTAGCAGATGCACATGTCTGCACTGAAATAATTATTTTGGCTCTGCGTGGGTGGTGAAAGCCTGGAAAGGATTATTGTAAACCGTTACTTTAAATGACCACTCTTTTTCCTAGTAAAAAGGCTTTACACTATAGTTTTCCTTTGCAGAAGGGCTCAAAAGAAACTGCTAGGTGGGGATAGCAGCAAGTTTCAGATCTAAATCTTGTCTTTAAAGATAAAAGTCCATCAACAACTATGCTTTTATACAGCGCCATCCCCTCACTGCTTTGATAATTGTTTTCTAGCTCTTCAAATTCCATGTCTTGGTTTCTGTTCAGCTTTGACAAGTGCCATGACAGGTTTTTGTACTAGTGTGAAAAGCCCTTAACAACTTGGGCCCAAGTATCTGAATGACCTGTTTACACTTTAAATCCCAAGTCAATAACTGGAATCATCTGCAGGAGCACTATTAGCGATCCCTCTGTGGCGCAGAAGCCCGAGAAGTCACACCTTCGGTGCTGTGGGCCCAGTGCTGTAGAAGTTCCTCCCAAAAGAAGTCAGACAGGCACAGGTGCTGCTCTGCTGAAAACTGTTTCCTTTCAGGAGAGCTTTGCATCACGAATGCTCCTCTGACATTTTAAATCTTAGCACTTCAAAACTGACATTTTAAATTTAAACGAGAGCCAGGCAGTGTGGTGTAGAGGCTAGAATGTCAGGCTAGGACCTGGGAGACCAGGGTTCTAATCCTCCTCTCAGCCAGGAAGCTCACTGGGTGACGTTGAGCCAGTCGCTCTCAGCCTAACCTACCTCACAGGGTTGTTGTAGGGATTATTAAATGAGGAGGGGGAGAACCATGTAAGGCACCATGAGCTCCATTGAGAGAAAAGATGGATATAAATGCAATGAATGAATAAAAAAATGAAATACATGAAATTAAATGAAATGAATAAAATCTTCCTGATGTTTTTGTTTAAATTTCTGAGGTTTTAACTTCTTAAGGATTACGCAGTTGTGCAAGGAATATAATCCCTGCTGTGTTTGAAGAAGCACTGAATATGAGGCATCCGTGGTTTCCTTTAACATCAATTCTATACCCACTTACTTGGGAGTAAGCTCCCTGGAAATTGGTAGGACTTACTTCTGAGTAGAAATGTATAGGGCTGTGTTGTAAGTCGACATGTTCTCGTGGCATTCCAAGCAGGGCCGGAGGAAGGGGGTGCGGTGGGGGGCAGGCCGCCCTGGGTGTCACCACTGAGGGGGTGACAAAATGGCAGGTGGCACTCACTGCAAGGTCTGCAGCACGCTCGAGCCACACGTCTCTCCTGGGCGTGACGTAGTGGCTTGGGCACCCGCAGGCTCCGCGCTGCCCCAAATGGTCCACCCGTTGCCTCCCCCTCAGCTGTAGAGCGGCTGAGTGGGAGGAGGCAGGCAGACTCTTCAGAGACCCTGCAGAGCATCCTGTCTCAGCTCGCCCTGCCCCTGGGCGCAGGGCACATGCGCCGCCCTAGGCTCCCGAATGGCTTGCTCCGCTGCTGATTCCAATGCCTTTTTTTTAAAAAAAATGTACGATAGTGTCAGGCTTCGAGGGGTGCCCCCCTTGGCTGGCCGTTCAAAGGAAGACTCTGAGCCATCAAGCTATAAAGCTTTAATCTAGGCTAATTACTTTACAATGCGGAGTACATCGTAAACACGTCTCGTCAATCACTCTCAGTATCCGGAATTGCGCCACGGCGATTTTCCCGCCAGGAAGCCCATCTGGGAAAACGAAAGCACTGTGTGCTTCTCTTTTTTCTTCCCCCTTGCACGTTGCGAGGGCTCTGCCTGCCTAGCTGAAGCCCTCCCACCACCGCTTCCCCCTCTCCACTGCTTTTGCCAGAGGGGGAGGAGGAATCGGTTTCCAAGATCGGGGGCTGCTCCCTATACCCACTCAACGCCGGGCTGGGAGGAGTAGGCAGCCCCCTGACAGATAGTTAGCATATGAAATGTATATATCCAGAAAGGATTCCCATACCAACACTATATTGGGTCAAGGCTGGTCTGGCTCTGCACTCTGCACTCTGCACTCATAGGCAATGCAGAGGTGAAGATATTGAGCTTAAGATCTATCTTTGTGGATTATTATCATGCATAGTGTCATAAGTGAGCAGGTGTAGCAGGAGTTTGTAATCTAAAATATGACAGAGGAAGGCGACAGAAGGGTAAACAGAGAAGCAACCTGTGAAAGCTTCAGCTGCACATGCTTAGACTCAGATGGAGGTAGTCTTATAGGAGGACATGGGAATAAGGGCTGTTGTGCCAAAGGCTTCATGGAATGGGTAAAGTTTTAAGGCAGATATACCCTGCTATATTGCTATGGTACAATCCGAAAGCCTTGTCCCAAAGCAGTTATAAACCTGCAGCGCACCAAATTATAGTTCAGGTTTTTTGCAGATTGGCATTTGCTGTGTTTCGGCGGGAAAAAGTGGGTTTTCATGGGGAATGCTCCAGAGCCCAAAAAATTGAGATAGACAGAAAGCTTTCGAACACAGAACTTTAAAATGCGGACCATGCCTGGAAAGCACAAAAGAAAGGTATGTGTGGATATGCCCTTATTTAGTCAGCATTCAGCATGCAAGTTGAGTTTTTGCTGGATCAGGATGATGATGATGATGATGATGATGATGATTATTATTATTATTAGCGAAGATCAAAGTGTAGAAAAAGTTCCAAACATACAAAAGAAGCATATAAAGAATCTCAGTGAGCAGTTCAAGCCAAAAAAAACCCCCCACCTTTCATACACAGCAACGGAGGGTTGTTTCCCAAGCTGTACCGGATGCAAAATGCTTGTGGATACAGGCCTTACGAAATGCTTGCTGCTGAAACCCAATATCCTTGGATTTCGCAATTTTATGAGCTTGGGCCAAAATGAGATTAGAAGACAACTCCCCAGCCCCACAAGTCTATGTACACTACATGCGTGCAGCTGTCTAGCAGTTATACAACAATTGATCTACTTTGCAAAGTCAAATGCTGGATGTCTAGCAGTGCATACTAAGCAGTGGAAGCACGAAAGCGTGCTGAAATCATTGAGCATGGGCTGAATCTTAAATGAAGAATGAAAGCAGGAAACCTGCTGGACTCAGGTGTAAACTTGTTTCTCCCTGCTCTTCCCTCCCCCCCTCCCCAAAAAGCAGAAATATAAAAAGTATGCTGAAGAATGAACAAACCTTCTGGGAATCCACACTGGAAAATTCCTTCCAAGAAAATCTCATTAAACTGGCAGCAAACTTTTAGAGCTATGTTAGAAGCAATGTTGCTTTATTGACTCTGACAGAGCCATAACTATGTCAGTGCTTTGTCTCTTTGATAGCAGAACATCACAGTATATTTGCGCTGCTATGAGCTTCCGGAGTCCCAAGTACCCATATCTGTGTTTGGCTCTCTCTTTTTTTCGTTAATGTAAAGAAGCCCAATTGGAATGACAACTGAAATTTGCAACAGAATGTTACAGTGTGCAATATGCCTGCCCAGCTGAGCTCTCCTCTAGCACACTCCAAGCTAAATCTTATAGCACTGCCCCTGCCCCTAACAGCTAATTCTTTTGTAAAGTGCCATGTATATAGCCTGCACTGCAGAAACCAGAAACCAAGTATTATGAGGAATGGTATGTTTAGACTGGAGAACAGAAGACATGCTTGTGGTCTTCAAATATCCGAGGAGTAGTGATGCAGAAGACCAAGGAGTCATAGGGTGCATTCTGACGTCGGGTTTCTTGCATTCATTTTCCTGGTTATAATGCATTACGTGCATTACCTGTTCCATTATGGAGCTGTGGCTTTTGTATCGAAATACCGTCATGTCATGAGCAGACCTCATCAGACATATTGCCACTCTATATGTGCATGCACACTTCATGATTCATGCATGAAAACAGTTGGAGGGAACGTATGCCTGAATACCACCCTCTTTTCTCTGCTGGATAACCCTTCCTTGGCTGGTTAAATCTTCTCTTTTTTTTTTTTCTTTTTTTAAATAATTTTTATTGATTTTATAATTTTATAAATATTCAACGTTACATTTCGGTCAGGATTCATCACTCCCCACCTCTCACCTTGGGGAGTTATTTAATCTTACCCTCCCTCTCACAGAGGTAAACCCATTCATTATTTCCCCTGACCTTAAAGCAATCATTATCTGACTTCGGCCTAACCCTGTTACCGGGTAAACCATTCTTAGTTACAAAACTTAGTCATAGTGGCTTCCTCCGCACCTCCCCAGTGGCTGCATTAAACAAAATATATCTCCAGTTCAGGTACATAGTTACATTAAGCATATCTTTAACTTTGTAACAAAGCATAGTTCTAACTCTAGTAAAGTAGCATTACATTCTTTTTTCATATCATCTGTTAATTCCAACCTCTGCGTCATCCTCCCAAATCTTTTATAAATTTCCTTCTGACTCCCCTGAATCTTCAGGCTCCCAACTTCGAAAGATCCTAACATAATCATAACTCAAGACCATGTCCGATAGAAATGTTCAAAATCCACACATTTAATCAATCCGGGGTTACCCACCTACACTGTTCAACCCTCCCCTCGCCTTTCCCCAGTCCAAGTCCAAGTGCTTGCTTGCACTTGGACTTCACCTTCTCTTTGACTTCTCAGCTGTTCCTGCTCCCACTTCTTAAACCAATTCTTCTTCTTTATTGGTGTCTTCTTGCGTCGAAAAAAATAGTCCTTTGCCGATGTTGTTTTCTTGTTCCTCTTCTTCAGTCTAAATATCTTGCGCCGAGAAGAAATTTTCCTGTGGCGAGGCTTGCCTTTGACCTTGGGGGGGATTTCTCCCCCTTCCATCCTTTGTGCAGCTGGCATGACATCAGTGTTGATTACTTCTCCTCTCATTCTTGCAGTCTCCGCTTGGAATTCCTTTCTCAGTTCCCAGATTTTTTCAAGGACCCTCTTCCAGCCTCCATTTTCAAAATCATCCTCCATTTTCATAGACATAGCTTTGCAATATTCCAGACCGAACCAAGTCCAAGTTCAAAGTCCAAATTCCCGCAATAGAGTCCAACAGGTCCGATTCAGATCCTCTACTTATCAAGAGTGTTAGTTAGGTGCCCCCCCGATCAGGGGTATCAAAAGGATCCAATCTCTGTTGTATAACCAAATTCCATTACAGTTCAACCACATCGGTAATAAAGTTCCTGATTTGGTGCCACAGTAGCAAGGGACGGACCTCCGTAATTACATCCCAATGCTGTTCCAGATCAGTCCAAATTCTTGAAATTCTTTCTTAATTACTCACATTTAAGTCGTCCGATCTTGTTTTGTTTTGGAGGAATCGGCGCGCTCAGGGGGGAAGGACTCGCGGCTTCCACCCGACGGGCAATGGCGATCCGATGAGCTCTGTCGCCCCGCGTCGCTCACGGCGGCCCCTACTGGGGTCTACCGGGGAGTTGGGGCAACGTTCCGAGCTTCTGCCGGATCTTAGGTCCCGGGACAACCCTCCCGGGAGTTTTGGGGGTTGCGTCGCCGTCGCAAGCTCCCCTTTGAGCCGGTCGGGTCGGGGAATGTCAAGAGCGACATTTCCCCCGACCTTCTCCCTCCGGCGCGCCGACCGGAAGCCCTGGTTAAATCTTCTCTCACTTGCAGTTCCCATTATTGTTGGGCCTCATGCTGCTATTAAGCTTTTTCCTAAATGTAACAGCAGCACCAGGGGTGTGGTGGGAAGCCTGGTTACTAGAGAGTAAAGGCTTCTAGACATAAAGAGTCATCGTAGTTTTGTTTCTAAAAAGTAATTCCCTCCCCCCCCATTCTTTCCTTACCGAGATATAGACCCAGTAATATTATTGGTTTCTGGAGTTGTATGTCTCATTTTTTAAAAAAAATATATATTGTGTGATCCTTAAAATCAGTTGCTCAAATTTCCATAGGGAACATCCATCCAAAGTCAAGAAGGGTTCAGAATAAGGCAAAACTGAATGACACCTAATTTTTAGTCAATTTGATGTTACAGTAGAACACTTCACAAAGCACTCTGCTTCAGATTTGTGGCATTTTTACCCATGTCAAGTAAACTGCTAGACTAGAGAATGTGAATATATGAATTCAAAACATATTTAAGTTGGAGCACACAACCGTGTTCCTGCATTTGCTGCATGGGGCAAATTAAGCAAAACTAAAAATTAAAAAACACTAAATCCACATGGATATTCATAATGTCTTTTTATGCCTTGTTAGTCTTGGGCCAGAAATTTGGAGAAGGGAGAACTGAGTTGGGGTGGGTGGTATGGATGTTTGGGGTCCGGCAGCACATTTGGAATTTTGAGAAAGTGTCGAGGGCACCAGTCACAAAATGGCTGCCACCAGGGGTGTGGCCTGACACAAGACAGCTACCGCCTCCAAAAGAGCAGGAAAAGCGGAGAGACAGGAACATAAAAGGGTTCAAATGTGGAAAGATCTAGTCATTGTTTTTGTTAACAAAGCTTAAAAAACTTTTCTCTTTCCCATACACTGTTAATTGTTGGTTGTTGTGTTGTCAGCTCCCTCCTGTGTATTAGAAGAGAGCTGAGATGGGGGAGGAAAGAGTAGCAAAAACAGCAGTAGTGCTACTCAAGGCTTTGGTACTAATGCTACCTCAACCTCAGGGACAACAGGCAAAGCCTAGACTTTAAACCTAAATTTCAGGTATGCAGTTGAGTCGCTCCTGAAAACAGCAACAATTTGGAGACACTCCCTACCCTGTTAGGACTGGAATGATAATACTGTACAAACAGAAAAAGTTTTAAGCTAGGTTTTTTCCTAAATTGCCTTTGTGAAAGACATTCTAATGAGCTTCAAACTTTAAAATGCAACCTAATTGGACACTGCTGCTTTACCAGTACCAATGTCACATTTGCAAAGCAATCCAATATACATCTATTCGGGAGTGAGCCTCATTGGGTTCAACAGAACTTTGAACCAAAGTCAAAGCCAAACTAGGTATTACTTTAATTATGCAGTGAGGAAGCATGGCATAGGTTTTTGTTTCTTTAATAGGAGCTCACAGCTTGCATCGGGACTGGGGTGAACGACTCTGTCCATTTCGGTTTCTCTCAGTTTCTCATTTTTTAAATCTTAAATTCAGCTCCCCACATCAAATTGTTATTATTATTTTTAATTCTCATAAGAAACCATCAGTATTTAAACACATTTTTTCCTAATATACTCCATTTTGCAAAGCTATTTTCCCTAATACAATAAAGCTTTGTGTATTAGCTTCACTAATATATGTATATTTACGCAGACTTTACCCTACTCTGTGCATTTTTCTACATGTTACTTGGTTGAAGAACTGCATTGCAAAATTCAGAGAAGTGCAAATTTCACGGGCTGTGTTTCAGTTCACATATGTTACTTTTCGATCCCTAACTGGGACCACATCGGTCTGGGAGGTGAGGTTTAATCTTTCCCTACCTAGCTGTGATCCCTTTGAAGATAACCTCTCATTTCATAATATACTTTGGTGGGGGGGAAGCTCCCAGTGATACCAAAAGGAACTTTCTCCTCTAACCCAAATCACCCATGCCTCTAATTAAAGGAAGGAAAACCCCTGGCGTGCTTCCCGACAATGCATTTAGCATAATAATAATGTGCAGTTTGACCATTATTTCCAGGTAAATGTGGACAGAATGGCAACCTTAGATGTGAAAGTTCAGCCATAGCATACAATGATGTGAAAAGGGTACATATATTTTGATTCTGCAAATACACCTTTGCTTAAGGAATGATATAACAGGGAGAGATGACTGAAGCTTAAAATTTAATTGGTTGTGTAATTTCAAAGTGCTCTTTGGAAGTTTAGAACTCTGATTCCTTGTAAATTTGGGAACTCTTATAAAATCTAAAGTGCTGCCATAAATCCTGTGCCATAGGGAGAGGCTTCAGTGCCCCATTAAAGAGTTTTATGGTTCAAGAGCTCTCATAACCTACTGCGGCCTTCCTCAAAGTGCAATATGAGAAAAAGGACAATGACCACAAACAGTTCCAAGGAGATAGTACTGAGTTCATAACTCTAATATGAAGTTTTACAGGATGTTGCTCCAGTTTCATCGTATTTGAAATGCTGTCAAATCATGTGGGGGCAGGGTTTTAAAATGTACTGGGGGACAAATTCTGAAGCTTGTTTTTGAACCTTGATTCATTGTCCAGTACCAGGGTTGAGGAAGGTCTTCCTGTTGGCTCAAGTGGTAAATTGCCAAGTTGACGATAAACTATGATTAGTGATGCTGTTGAAACCTTCACCTCTTCAGAAATACAAACCTTGGGATTCACAACTGACACTAGCTACCTGTAAGGTCCGTGTGGTGGCTACTCAAGAGTAACGAGACTGGACTCTGACCTGTTCTTTTACGGGTTTATTGTGCAAACTATTTACGGTGCAGAGCAACAAGGTCCATGACTGTTTCAGTCGCTAGCAGAATCCGGGAGTGGCCCCTTCCGGCTCCGGCTCCAACATAAGAACTTAGGCACCCCTAGTCTCCTCCTACGTTTCACCCCTCTGTGCAATAGGGACGACGGAACTGGCGTGTTTTCCTCCTGACCAGCCGGGCGACGTGAGTGGGGGGCCTCAGTAACATCCCCAAGCCCTCTCCCCGCCTGACTGCCTCGTTCCCCTCTCTCCTCACTGGAGGCGGTGCTTCTTTCCCCGCTGGACGAGGTACTGCTGTCCAAGAGGTGTTGGGGCTCTCTGTATGCTAAAGGATCCACCACCACCCTACGCTGAACAGGCGGTGTATCCCTGACACTACCAATTAGCTGCCAGGCTAAGTTCAAGGTGCTGGTTTTGGTGTATAAAGCCTTACATAGCTTCAGACCAAGATACCCGAAAGATCGCCTCAGCCTTTGTATTTCCAACTGATTGCTCCACTCTCTGGTGAGGGTTTACAGCAGATACCAACTTATTAGGAGGTCCATTCCATGCTATGTGTGAATCAGGCCTTAATGTTTCAGCACCTAACCTTTGGATATGGAAGGTTGGACTAGAAAGTAAAATCTAGGCTTTTATTATGTTCTCAGAATGTATATATTTGAGAGAGCCACACTTTATGCAGTGTTCTAACTACAATACCCATGAAGCAGTGCGCTTGTGAGTGAAATGTGCATGTTTAAAAGGGAAACTGAAGAAGTGATCATAGGGAACACTGATCTTTGAAATGAAAACTATAGATATTCATGTAGTTTTCCACTACAATTAGTTTTACACTTAGGATCAAGAATTGATACCGCAGTACAGAATTCCTCAGTATTCAGCATATGTTTGCATAGGAATTCAACATCAGCAACACACATGTGTATTGTCAGAAAGCAAACATCAATTCCAAGATTTATTTTTTAAAGGAGAAATATAGCTCTCTTACCCTATAACAATGCAAGAGATGGCAGTCCCCACAAAGGCATATGCTAAGACGGATCCTAAGTTGCGGAAAAAATGTCTCTGTGTGTGAAAAAAAAAGGATTAAAAAGTAAAATTATTGTTGTTTAACTCAGAAATATATACTGCTTGTCCAACAGATCCAGAAATCTAACACCAAAAATTCTATTCTCAAGCTTCCTTTTATATTTTAGCTCTAAATCCTTTGTACATGTTAATAGCATCAATTCTTACATTTGTAAAGCCTCAGGCAAGTGAGATCAGAATCCTTTTCTTCTACATTTAAGTCATGGCCAGTGAACTAGTTCCACAACATTTTAAAAGTGTGTTGCATTTGAGTTGCATTACAATTAATCATGTTCCAATAAATATCTTAAATTTCACTCCTTTGTTGTACAGTACAGCCGTACCTTGGAAGTTGAATGGAATCCATTCTGGATGTCTGTTCAACTTCCAAAACATTAGACTTCAAAGGCGCAACTTTTGATTGGCTACAGGAGCGTCCTGCAGCCAATCGGAAGCTACGGAAGCCACGCCAGATATTTGGTTTCCGAAAATCATTCAAAAACTGAAACAATCACTCCCGGTTTTCGATCGTTCGGGAGCCGAAACGTTCAAGTTTACAAGTATTCGGCTTCCGAGGTTCCACTGTAATATGTTATTTGCAATTTAAGCCTGTCTGTAAACTAGTAAAAGAGCCTTGACTATGTCCTAAATCATACCATCTAGGCATGCTGGGTGGTCTTATTGGGAAAGACAATGCCCTGAAAAGTAACTAGAGTTGCTACGATGTAGTTTTAAAAATATCTAGTCAGTTGGCTGAGCCAGAATTGGGTCAGAAGGCAGAGTCAGGGCCTAATGAATTTTTGATGGGTCAAGGGTGGAGCTTGGCTGCTTTTGCTACATCACATATCTGGAAATGGAACATTAGGGGGCTAAAAGAAAGTTAACAGAAAAAGTTGACATCCTGAACTCAAGATGCCTATTTTATTTTACACAAGGAAATGGGGAAAGAAAATCTGAACAGGCAGTCAAAGTACAGGAATTATTAAATTTAATTGTATTGAATTATATAACAAACATAGGAATCAAAATGAAGGCTTGAAATTGGGAACATTTTCCTCACTCCTTTCTTTGATTTCTCTGCACTGTAGCGTCAATCTGAAGCCCTTCCTAATTTTTACAAATCTTATGGGTTGGTCATTTAGATCAACAACAGCATCAGACGTCCTACTGAAGTTGAAATAAATAAATACCACTTACTTTCTTTAAACTGTAGCCTGCGTGGAATATAATGGGAGGTAATAAAACATTGAAGAAGATTGAAGGATCAAAGGTCATCTGCCAGAAAGGACAAAGGAACATAAAACATCTATTACGGATTATGTCATTTAAGAAAAGCATAGAATATTGCAGCACTTTAAAGACCAACTCATTTGTTATTGCATAAAGTTGTGTGGAGAGGATAGAGAAGGGCACTATTGGCCGATTATAAAAGACATCCCATTGGGAGTTGAGCAGGTGAATGAACCTTTGTTTTATGCGGTCAAATTGCATTCATCAAAAATCAGGACAAACATTCAAATAATAAATATCGGCCTCCAACTAAAACATACTCAAGAGTAGATCCACTGATGCCAGTGGACTTGAGTAAGTCATAAATAACATTGATTTCAACAATGAGCTGAATATAACCCAAGGGCTATAATGAAGAAATAACTGGGTAAAAACCAGAAGGATAAAATAGCAGCAATGGGAATGCTATGACCAATCATGCTTTGAATCAACTAGATCAGGGGTCAGCAAACTTTTTCAGCAAGGGGCCGGTCCACTGTCCCTCAGACCTTGTGGGGGGCCGGACTATATTTCGAAAAAAATAATAATGAATGAATTCCTATGCCCCACAAATAACCCAGAGATTCATTTTAAATAAAAGGACACATTCTACTCATGTAAAAACACGCTGATTCCCGGACCGTCTGCGGGCCAGATTTAGAAGGCGATTGGGCCGGATCTGGCCCCCGGGCCTTAGTTTGCCTACCCATGAACTAGATGAACGCCAAGTGGTAACGGTAGGGGGAGCAAACCGGCCTTCTTCCCAAACCTGACCTAGAGATATATCCTGATACAAACATATTTCTTCAGATTCTATTCTGTGGCAAATCCTGCTGCCCCATTCATGTGCAGAGGACTTCAGCGTTACAGAATCTGTTTGCATGCAACCTTTAAATGTGAGCTTGTGGGAGAGGGTCAGTTTGGCATGCAATGGCCGCAGTTTATGAATTCAACAGCTTTCGTCATGTGTTGCCTGTGTCAGCACCCGAGAATGCTGTTAGTCAAAAGTGGGCCTGCTGTGGGCCCCTCAGAATTGCAGCAGAAAAAAGGGACAAACTAACAACAACAACAACAAAATTCTGCATAGATTTGAAACCCTCTCCAGTTCATTCTGGCTGGAGATCTGCAAATTTGAAAGCTTATTCAACAGCACAAAGTAGTCTTCCTTGAGCATGAGTGGTGGGCTATTATTTTCAAGCCATTTTATTTGAAGAATGAACCAGGTAAATTATCTTAAAAATGAATATTTCTTTCTTTTAATTAAAAAAGTGAAAAAAGAGAATGCATTACAAGTAGAGAAAAAACCCCAAAACCTCATCCATCTTGATATGTTTTGTACATATGCTTTGGAAGAAAATATGCTACACTGTGAGAGATATACTCTAATATGCTATTTTATTTTTTAAATGATAACACATTTAACATTTTAAAGCTGCATAAAGGGTGTGTGTGTGTGTGTGTAATAATTAATTTCCTTAGAGGGATGTATATTTATAATTTTACTAATCAGCTAGGGAATTTCTATGAACAGATCAGGTTCAATATAGCCACCTGAAAATAAAGAGTAAGGCTGGATGTGAACTTGAAATTTTGTAATCCAGTGGTTTATTATTGATTCTGTTCTGTTTCTTAAATCTGAATTCAGGGATTGTCTTGTTTGTTATTACGCTTATGTAAGTCTCTGTGGGAGTCCTTTTGGCTGATGAGTTGTGTACAAATGCTTTAAATGAATAAATAAAATATTCCCATCAGGACCGTGAGCACAGGAAGTAGCACCATGGCAATGGAACAAATATCCTGGTTCCTCACTGCCCCTGAGGAACTTCAGCTTATTAGTCTTCTGCTGGGTAACAATGAAGCAATAACTCTTGCAGTTTGTTATCATGCCTTGACATCTAGATAGCCTTCTCAGACACTGTCTTCCACCCCACAACGTCATCTCTATAATCATGTAGCTGTGCATTCCCTCTTCCAGTGTCATGTTAGCAGGGCTGAGCATGTGTTTTAACTTCCGTAAGCCACTCAATGCGGTTTTTTAAACAGAAAACAGGATGGAAATAGTTCTCTTCCCCCACATGTGCCCCACACTCTCCCCAAATCTGTTTCAGAGGGCTGGAGAACTCCTGTAACACATTTTTAGGTGGGGTATGGGGGAACGTTCATGTTGGATACAACGCTTGGTTTACAGTGTTCCACAGAGCGGAGGTGGATGGGACATGCTATGTTGAGATCCTGGCACAAGATGATAGGAACACAACCAGGCGAATTCTTGTGATGGGGGAACCCAGTTACCATAATTAGACAGCCACTTGACAGCAGATAACCAAGCTATTGCATGGCTATCAGGATTACCCAGATAGTTCTCGTTGCCTAATCACATATACACAATCTCCTATATGCTGGAAAGAAACCAGGCAATGTTACTCTGGGGCTTTAGAAAATTTCACCCCTCTGCTCCTGCAGTGGTTCCCATAGACCAGGCATGTCCAACAGGTAGATCGTGATCTGCTGGTAGATCACTGGACGTCTGTAGTAGATCACTGGCTCCCCCCAAAGAAGCTCAGCAACTTTGGCTCCCCTAAAAAAAAAGCTCTACATCTTTGCCCTGAAACCCCCAAAACAGGGCTTTCCTTCCTAAAAAAAGCTCAACTTTGACCCAAACCCCCCAAAACATGGATGGCTTTCCTTCCTAAAAAAAAAGCTCAACAACCTCAACCTGAACCCCACAAAAGGGGGTAGATCACTGCCAGTTTTTAACTCTGTGAGTAGATCGCAGTCTAGACTTTGACCCTTGGTTGCAAGATTGGTTACATTCTTATTTTAGGTGCAAGTACTTTTACTTGGTTCCCGTCACAGACACCCACAAAGCATCATCATGCCTCCATTTGGGTGTCACAAAAATCTAGAGTTTTGGGGCTAAGTTACTGTGTGTTTGGCTCTAATTGATGCACTCTGTGAGACAAATTGTAAATGGGATGTCATAATGAGCAGGGACAGAGTTTTGTTAGTGCAATACACATACTGATCACAGAACTCTGCATTATTTTGCCGGCAGTGTTCATTCTTATGCATAGCTTTAGTAGGCACTATAAAGCAGAAACCTGCTTAAAACAGTAACCTGCTGGATAGCAAATGCTATTTTTTTGTAAAACATTGAATCTCCACCACAATATACTGGATTAATATCTTTAAAAGTGAGAGCATGTCATTAGCAAAATGGTCTGCAGCTCCTTTGTGCCGATAAAGTGCCTTTCCTTTATGGGGTTACGATCCTGGATGAATTATTTAGCTCTGTAACAATACAGCCTGACTGCAAAATGACTTCCTCCCTCCCTCCCTCCCTCTTTGTCCAACTGATAGCTCAACTTGATAAACAGGAAATGAGAGCTCAGCATTTTATTTTATTTTTACCATTCTGCTTACTCTGAATTATTAAACTAATGTGAACCAGCTAGCCAATAACAGCAAGTGCTAAATTTCGCTGCGCTGACAACTTTATGGGGAGAAAGTTGGAACAAGAACTTTTATCACTTAGTCTTCTATACTGACAGTCACAAATGGCACATTAACGAATAGGTTTCATGCACCTTTCTCCTCTACATCTTGGGGAAGTGGATTAATTGCATAGTTGTTATTCAAAATGATTCAGTCACATTGCATATTCAGATCCATAAATACTGCATAGTGAAGACTAATTTCAGAAAAGACAAATGTGGGAAATTTTGAACTGCACAAACCAACCACAGCAATTATATGATAGCCTGATTTTTACAATTTGTCTCTCCTGCCACTAACTTGTTAAGGATGATAAAGCGAAGAAAGAACATAAAAATAAGCATGTTGGATCAAACCAAAGCCCTTTCTGGTCCAGTATCCAGATTCCACAGTGGCTAAACTGACATGTATGAGAAGCCGCAAAACAGAAATGAAGGCAATACCAGTCTATGGCTTACATTCCCAAGCAACCGATATGCCTCTGATGCCAGAAGTAATTTATAGACATTGATTAGTAGCTATTGATAAACTTGTCCGTGAGTGACTGTGGAGGCCAATTCTGGATCTCCACGTCCTTCCACAGTGGGGACATAGGTTCCCAGGCAGAAGTTGACCATGGTGAGGGTTTGCCAAACATGCCTTCTTCTTAGCACATTTCTCCCTTTCGTCCTGAGTTCAAGCATCTTCAAAGCCCATGACACCAATTGGAGCACTCGCAGGCCAGTGTTCCCCAATTGTTGGTGTTTATACACCAAAGGATGAGAAGGCGATTGGGCCGCATCTGGCCCATGGGCCTTAGGTTGCCTACCCCTGCCCTAGAAGGTCGAAACCCATTTTGGGATTCAGGAAGGGTAGCCTCGGATATTGTAAGCAGACAGTTTGCAGTAGCTTGTTCCTCTCTCTTCTGGTCCAGCCATGAAGAGGAGAACAGGAACATCCACTTATTTTAAAATCTACCTATAGTTTTGCCATTTTATCCAAACTGTGAGTAGATCTAACTGTAATTTATTCTTGGCTTGGGAACTTGTGGACTTCCAGATGTTGGTGAGCTACAATTCCCATCATCCCTGAAGATTAATCAACCTGACTGGGGCTGAAGGGAAGTCTAACATCTGGAGAGCCACAAGTTGGCCACTCATAGCTTATCCAAGCATCCCAGGTTGGCCTTTATTGCAGGGAGGTTACATTCTGGATTTCTCTTTAAGGAAACTTTCAGTGGCAACTGTAGTGTAAATGTCTTGTTTGATTGGGAACAGGTTGCATGCATTTGAACAATCTCACATGTGAACTACAATAGATTCAAGAATAGATCAAAAGTATGATGATATTCCTGCATGGAAAATTTATCCATGTACAAAAGAGTTAGCAACCTGTGAGTCATAGATGTATGCAAACACGTGATTTACTACATACATACACAGCAAAAAGACATATGTTCTGTCATTCATGCAATACCTATTTTCATTGAAATCTCATCTTTTTTATTTTTGCAATGGAATTTATGTCTGTGTAGAATTTTGTCATGTTTGAAAGCCTTCAAATTGTAAAAGCAGCAAGGCTGAGATAGATCCTTTTGAGAAGAAAGAAGCTCATTATTTTTGAGTAGAAAGATTGTCTTATTTGTTATTCATCTATTTTCTGATTGCACTTGAACGGGAAATTAAGATTAGAAACAAGTTCTTTATGCCACATTTAAGTCACTGTGGATTCTTTCCTCATCAACTCTAGGGTCAATCAGAAATGATAACGTAACCTCATTTACTAAATAGAAGACAATCACATTACCTTCTGTAGCATCATGTTGCCTTGGTGTGCATTGACATTATGCTGGCTGATTTCTCTTTTGTACTGATATTCATACACTTGATTTGTTACATTGACAAGCAGTGTGGGCAAGCCTGCCTTGAGCTTCTCGCAGTCATAGACGGTTCCACTTTCGAAATCAGATGGTGCTGTAGCGTACCGTAAAATTAATCCCATGGTGAGACCTAACGATAATGAGAAGAAGAAAGGTGGAGAACCTTTAGCTTAAGTTCCTAAATCTGAGTTACTTGTTAAGTGGGGAAAAGTAAACAAGCATTTTTATTGTGGGCAAATGCTCTGATTAGAAACATCATAATTGTTTTAGACAAGGAGCGGACAGCTTGCAGCCCTAGAGTGTGTCCTCTACTGAAATCCAAAAACACCTTACAAGTGATCAGATTGGACATCTGACAAGAGTGACCTCTCCCTTCCCCTTCATCTCAATGTGTGTGTGGAGAGAGGGGGGAGGGAGGGGAAGAGAGAGAGGAAGAGAGGAGTGGCCCTGCCCACTTTCGGTTCTGATGCCGCCCACTATTGACAGGTGAGGAGGATTATGTCCACTACAGATGAACTTTTCCAGCAACAGGAGAAGCAATAGAGGGCACACTTTTCACGTTCTGCAGGTAGGGATGGGTGTGTGTGTGTGTGTGTGTGTGTGTGTGTGTGATTCAAGTCAGTTCACATTTGAAGGCAATTTTGAAATGTAATTTGCATGTTTCAAAACAACACCAAACACTTCTCCAAATTTTCCAGTGCATTTCTCCAGCCAAGTAATGTGTACAGAAAGGCATATGCTAGGGAAAGTGTGCAAAGGGATGCATAATAGGGAAATGCATTCTATTAGAGAAAAGTGATTCCTGCCTTAACGTTTTGATTTTGCCTTCTTCAGCTATAGCTGAAAGCTATGGTTGGCTAGAACTTGCTTCTGCTTTCTGGTGGCTTACATTGCTATCAGATCCAGTTATAATCCTGTTTGGACTTCCTGTTTAATGATATACCTCATAAAGGGGGTTTGTACACACATTCAAAGACAGTTAATTCAGTGAAAGACAAAGCCACCCTCTGTGTAAAAAAAGAAAGAAAATGGCACGGCTTTTTAGGGGCTCCCTATTTTGAAGGGAGCAGGAACATTATTGGGAGCTTTCCACGTCTCTCGTCCTTCCTCCACCACAGAAAACACAGGAAACTTGCATCTGGACAGTTCACATAGCAAGAGTCATTATTTGGTCTGTTAAAAACGTTTCAGATGAATCAGCAACCAAGTGTTTGTTAACACTCCCACCCTCCTCTCAGGTTTTGCAATAGACCAAGTCTACTGAAAATCTCTGTGCGATGTGAACTCATGAAAAACGGGGAGAATCAGTCTTCGGTTGTTAAAGAAGCTGTGTTCTTAGCATCATGAAAGTAAAATAAAAAGCTGGGAAACAGGATCCCTTAAAATGCAACGTTGAAGTAAATTAGCCTTTAAAAACCTACTTACATAAATGTCTGATAAAGGCTTGGTTGCCTCAATCATTGCAGAAGATTGGGGAAATCACTATAACGGAGTCAGTTTAACTGGCAGCTTAAAAGTAGCATAATTACTTTTGTGTTCCAGCAGGGAATCATATCATAAATGGCCTCTGCTGTGGAGCAGATAATATTCACTAACAGTAGGCTTTACATTTTAGTGAGCTTTGCAAATGATATAAAACAGGTGGCCTACACGTCCCTTAAGGGAATCTATTAGAGCCTGTATAGAATTTCTCACTTGTGTTATATTTACTGCCATCTACCATGTCTGGAACAGCAGTTTTTGGGTGGGCACTTATATGCACCCCTGTTAATTTAGAAATGAATACCATAATTTTAATAGAAATACTATCCATCTCACCATTGTGAAGACTGTGTCCAGGTGAGCTGTGGACATCAGGCACCAATAACATGGCACTTTCCCGAAGTCGTGGAATACAACTGCCATCCAAACAAGACCATGGAGGATGAGACTTTTAAGGCACCATGTTGGCTACTCTTGCAAGATACTGCCATATTATGCAATCACATCCCTAGTAGCTCCTTCCTTGGGAGCACACAGTGCTCTGTAGTTGTAGCGAGAGTGGGACACACCTATTCCAATTGGATCTTAAATGCCTTTGTTCATTTACTAGCACTGAAAGTGGTCTGCAGCAGAGACACTAGATGAGAGACGTGGAAGCACAGCAGATGTTCTTAGTCAATATTGTCAGGTCACTAATGGAGCTCTTGACCTTTTGCAGCACTCAAAGGAACAAACAGAGATACAATTAATGTCTGAGGATTCAAAAATTAACAAAAGTCTCAAATGAGAGTCTATTAGAGCCCATTGCAGCAGCACTGCCCCCCACTCTGCATATTATAGGGACAGTTAAAGCAAGTTCAAAGATCATCACAGCCTGACACCTCCTCCCCCACCCTCCCCCAAAATTGTTTGAGGCTAGCAATGCCATCAGCTTTGGTTGCAAATGACCAAGTCCCCACACAGCAAAATGAGATCCCCCAAAATGGAGTAGGACTGGCAGACCACATTTTGAAACAAGTGTTGTAATTGCCATGTGCAGCATGAAAGCATTCTTACATTGTCTTGCCACCGGGATAAAAGCATGGGAAGATAGCACCAGAGTGACTTGACTACCTCTTTTTTATTACAGTGGTACCTTGGTTTACGAACTTAATCCATTCTGGAAGTCCGTTCTTAAACCAAGGCGTGCTTTCCCATAGCAGCGGGGGACTCAATTTACAAATGGAACACACTCAACATGTTCTGCTTCCAAGGCAAAGTTCACAAACCAAAACACCTACTTCCGGGTTTGCAGTGTTCTTATAATCCAAGTTGTTCATAAACTAAGCTGTTCTTAAACTAAGGTACCACTGTATAGTCAGAAGCCTGAATGTAAAAGCAGATTTTAGATTAGGAGAAGCAGGAACAGTTTTTGCCAGGTTGTTTACATACTGTATTCATTCATAATGCTGTATTGATACTTGTCTTATTCTGGGAAGAAAGGATGACTTGTCTTTTTTCGGGGGGGGGGTAGTTTTAAAAAATCCATGCTGCATCTTGGGTAAGTTTGTAGCTTTTACACCAGTTCTGAATGTTGGAGGACAGGAATAAAGTTAAGTCTGTAAAAGGTAAAAGCAAAGGACCCCTGGACGGTTAAGTCCAGTCATAGGCGACTATGTGGTGCTGCGCTCATCTCGCTTTTCAGGCTGAGGGAGCCGTCGTCTGTCCACAGACAGCTTTCTGGGTCATGTGGCCAGCAGGACTAAACCGCTTCTGGCGCAACGGGACACTGTGATGAGTGCCAGAGAGTGGTACCTATTTATCTACTTGCACTGATATGCTTTCGAACTGCCTGGTTGGCAGAAGCTAGCACAGAGCAACGGAAGTTCACCCAGTTGCACAGATTCGAACTCCTGACCTTCCAATTAGCAAGCTCAAGAGGCTCAGTGGTTTAGACCACAGCGTCACCCACGTCCCGCAGTTAAGTCTGTAGACTGCAGCCTTTCAACAAAAAGAGAACTGCTCAGTGAAAAAACTTCTCATCAGCCACTGAGTTAGAAGAGGAAATGTTTGGATATATACCCAAACGAAGAGTGCTTAGAAAACCTTTTCGAAGACTTAGGACTAAATGGGATGGGTGGGGTATAAATAATAAATCATTATTATTATTTGAAAAAGACTGAACAGTTGAAACGGATCTATAACCGTTTGTTCCTTGATATTATTGTTCATTGTCCTATTTTTAACACAATGAAGATGTTGACCCAGTGTGTGGCAGCTGTGAAAAAGGCAAAATTCATGCTAGGGAACATTAGGAAAAGAACTGAAAATAGAACTGCTGATATCATAGTGCCGTTATACAAATTGACCACATTTGGAGTACTTTGCGCAATCCTGGTCAGCTCGCCTCAAAAATGATATTGTGGAATTGGAAAAGGTTCAAAAAGGGGCAACCAGAATGATCAAGAGAATGGAATAAGCTTGTAGCATCTGGAACTCCTTAAGTTTAGAGAAAAGGCAAGTTGGAAGTGACATGATAGAATACATGCATGACATGCAGAGAAGGGGATAGAGAAAGGTTCTTCCTGCTCTGTCATCACACTGTAACTCCTGGACATCCAACAAAGCTGCATGTTGGAAGATTCTGGACAGATCAAACAAGAACTTCTTCACACAGCCCATAATTAAACTATGGAACTATGGTAGGCAGTGATGCCTACCAATTTGGATGGCTTTAAAAGAGGATTGGATAAATTCATGGTGGGTAAAGCTATCAGCAGTTACTAGCCATTATGGCTAGTATATTTCCATCGAGGAGATTCACTGTTCTTTCACATATGTTACTGACACCGAGAAAACACCTGCAGCCGAGATCCAGCTGAACTGGATTAAACCCTGACATAACATAGGGCCTCTGCAACACTTTGCCCAGGTATTTTCTGAGCTTTATGGCAGAGGGCCTAATCTATTCCAAGCTATCCAGAAGGCCTGACTTAGAATACTTGAGAAAGAAATTCTGCGAATGGTGGAGGAGGAGGAGGAGGAAATGGTTTTGCCTTGCAGTCTATACCCTACATTTATTTATTTATTTATTTATTTATTTATTTATTTATTTATTTCAATATCCACACATTCCTAGCAGCGGATCACAGTGAACAATGTGCTTGCAGATTTGCATATCTGAACAGCAGATGTTTTAACTCTACTATCCTAGTTCCAAAGAGAAAGAGAAGTTACTGCCCAACTACTAGATGGGAGTGAATGATCCGCAGATGCATTTCTCTGTCTTGACTTTGACCGGGTGCAAGCATTCTACTTTGAAGCAAAGAGCTGAACTCCTTTTTCACACTCGCTTTAGTGGTTGATGAGTTACAGACGTAAACTTTGAAAGGCTGCATCCTTTCCTTCCTGTTTCAAACCTCTGCACGCTCTTAAACCACACACACATTGTTATACACAATGAGAAGCTGCGTATGAGTCTGTTTTGCACATATCCAGTTTGCAATCAATGACATTTATTTGCGTCCATGTGGTTGAGGCAGCAGCTTCATCTTACGTTCTTATATTACATAGTGAGATGCTAGAGTGTGGCAGAATATGATTTGATAGACACAGAATTAGGAAGCTGTGAACTAAGCTTAGAAGTGCCTACGGGGAGATTCACATAAGCATATCTTTAATAGGATTGATGCGACTGTCACATGTTGCCTGAAATTTCCAGCTATCATGGATAGCCTTTTTTCAACAATTACAAGAAGCACCAATCAATGGAACTTCACATGTGATCATCACATTGTACAGTGTTTGTGTGTATACTGGATCCAGAAGATGCCCCAGCATTGTTGCAAGGTGAGCAGCTTGTCTTGGTCCAGAGTTAAGACTCAGCTCCACATTCAGTACTTCTACAGCAGGGGTAGGCAACCTAAGGCCCAGGGGCCGGATGCGACCCGATCACCTTCTCAATCCGGCCCGTGGATGGTCCGGGAATCAGCGTGTTTTTACATGAATAGAATGTGTCCTTTTATTTAA
Source organism: Darevskia mixta (assembly GCA_034641385.1). Classification (NCBI taxonomy): domain Eukaryota; kingdom Metazoa; phylum Chordata; class Lepidosauria; order Squamata; family Lacertidae; genus Darevskia; species Darevskia mixta. The sequence goes on from JAWWNH010000030.1 coordinate 16,388,553, forward strand.
AATTCATCTCTGGGTTATTTGTGGGGCATAGGAATTTGTTCATTTCCTACCCCCAAAAAATATAGTCCGGCCCACCACATGGTCTGAGGGACGGTGGACCGGCCCACAGCTGAAAAAGGTTGCTGACCCCTGTTCTGCAGCAACTGCCAATGGCTCTGAAGCATGCATATTCTCTTTAGGATATCATATGACTCAGCGCTATCGTGCCAATGGCTTCTGAGATGCAAAAGGAAGTGAGGAAGTTGGTGGTTTCTTGTGTGGTACTCAAAGAGGATTTCAGTTCAGCTTATTCGACAGCACCAGTGTAAGGCTATACCGGTAAGAAGAAGCACATGGGTTTTTAGAGGTTTAAATGTCCAAGTGCGGCAGAGCAGTATCATGGCTTTATCCCATTGCTTGCCTAAGTTAGGATAATGCTTTAGCTGCAGTTGCCACCGCACAAATAGTACTGATGACTGACAGCATAGGATTGGGCTATAAGTACCATTTTTGTATCATGTAAAATTCAGATTCAGGCACCCGATTCATCCAAGCATGGTGCTTTGATTTTGAGGTGTATTCTTTGTATGCATTTACAGCCTTTGGGGGATCCATTGCAGCAGCAATCCATAGTACAGACAAAGTGCAAAGGGACTGAGATGATAAATTCTCTCTTGTGTAAAAAGGAAAATAGGGCAGCGTTAATGGCTGCTCACAATGGGGAAATTACCCAATAGGGTTCTTGAATATTTCAGAGAGGCTGCAAAACATGGATGCAACCCACAGCCACTCTAAATAGGTCATAGAGTTTAAAAAGAAAAAAAATGAAAATGAACAAACATCCCTAAGTAATGCTTCACAAGAGTGCAAATTCAACAATCCCATCAGTAAACTAATAGCCTTTTTGTTCAAAAATCATGATATGACAAACATAAAATGTATGATGCGTTTTATTAAAATTGGAATTACAGTGGTACCTCCGTTTAAGAACAGTCCAGTTTAAGAACAATTTGGTTTACGAACTCTGCAAAACCGGATGTAGTGTCCCGGTTTGCGAACTTTACCTCGGTCTAAGAACGGAAGCTGAATGGTGGAAGGGCACCGGTGGCGGGAGGCCTCATTAGGAAAGTGCACCTCAGTTTAAGAACGGTTTTGGTTTAAGAACGGACGTCTGGAATGGATTAAGTTTGTAAACCGAGGTACCACTGTATTTTGTTAAAAGAGAATCAGAATAAAGGGAAGAGAATAAGATGGATCAATAGCAGCTTTTGAATTGTAAACACACAGGCATTTGACATCAGACTTTGGTGCAAGCCACTTACTGCAGAACAGTTCTGAACTTTTCACAGAGGTTATGCCAGGATGCATCATGTTGTGGACTTTAGCCTTGGGCAATGATCCTGCTGTGCTCCCCTACCACCCAGTTATAGAAAGCAGAGCACAGGGTGGCTGCTGCAAGGCTCCTCTTTCTTTCCTGACACACCACCGCTGTGTATCCGGTGCACTGCAGTGCTATCAAACCATGTACTTCCTGCGAACATATGCCGGGAGTCTAGAGACAATGCAGGCTGTTGAAAGGTGACTTGCAGAACTCTGCTGGATGCACGTGACCTGGCTAAACAACAGACCAATAATCAGGTGCCCATCAGGTGAGAAAGTGGTACAGTGAGAAAGAAGAGATTATGCCCAAATCCTGTGGCAGCCACCATGTGCCCTACTCTCTGTTTATGGAAGCATGGCAGTTTATGCAGCATGACAGGCAAAACATAAAATAAAGCATCATGCTTCTCTCATATTATCCTACCAGCAAGCTCTGAATTTCATTGTTCAGTAAATTCAACGACGTTACCAAAAGCCATTGCTCACTCTCCACCATTCACCAATCTGAAACTGCTGCATGTACATACCTACCCAGCTTTCAACAATTTCCCTTTCTTTTCTCTGAACTTATTTTGCTACCTCAGTCAGGAAATGAACTACTGTACGTAGGTCAAACCTGCCACAGGAGCGGAAAGCATATTTTTTGTATTAAGGTTCAAAATGAATTTGTTTTCTTGACAATTTTATAGGGATGGTGACTACAACGTGGGGGTTCTTGAATTGACTTTTCACACAGATATAGGCTGCATTCAGATGTGGAGTTTTTATTGCATCAGTTTTACTGGCTCTGATGCTGTTGCTTTTGTCCTGTTTCCCAACATTCCTTTTACATTGCAGTACCAGTTGCATTACAGAACTGCGGCTTCTTTAGTGATATATTGCCATGCCATGCTAAAGTTTAAGTGGAGGGGTTATCACCCCAAATGTCATCACATGAAATTGCAATGCAAAACACCCACAATTATCCAAGTTAACCGAGTTCCCAATTGGGTTTTCTTCTTCTAGAAACAACACAGAAATGAGTGCTAAACTTCCACTGGATTTCCAGAAGTGGCTTTCACATCGTGCGACAGGTCACATAAAACAGGCTTCCTCAAACTCAGCCCTCCAAATGTTTTTGGCCTACAACTCCCATGATCCCTAGCTAGCAGGACCAGTGGTCAGGGATGATGGGAATTGTAGTCTCAAAACATGTGGAGGGCCGAGGTTGAAGAAGCCTGTATAAAATGTGCAAGTGATCAGGCAAGGAAAAGTCAGGAAAACTGAATAATGTGATGTCTGAAGGTAATCATAGTCACTAATTTTCCTATTGACTCCATGTTAACACATCGCTTGTTATAAAAGTGTCAGGTATATTGATACATTTCAGTCCCAGACTGTATTTTTACTCAGTTCTGTAGGCTTGCTTGTTGATGTTTTTTTTACTTAATGCTGATAGTACTTAAAGCTGAATGGATGATGATTATTCCTTCAGTGTTATCTCTGGCTTCACAGGAGCAAAGTGAAGGGTTAACGCATTAACTGAGTCAGTGTTTTTAAAGGCAGGCAAACTTTTAATGCATCCTGGCAGGGCTCTGAATTCCTAATGCATGAATGCTGGTGCTGTTATTAAAACTGCAGAGTTCCTATAGAGTGCAATTATTATGTTTGCTCTGTAAACTATGGGATTCTTGTCTGTTTCAGTAGGGTTATAGCAAGGCCAACAGGGTGTGAGCAAGATGTCACTATTTGCAAAAGATTGTGTCCCCACCCGGCGAAAGTAAAATTGAACATAAGAACACATACAAAAAGTCCCCTTCCTATCACAGGGTGATATATAGCACATTCATTACCTAGCATGTGGTTTCCTAACTGTGGAGCTCACAGAAAGTCCTTCTTACACATATGGCTCGCATATGAAACTCAAGAAAACCCACATAAAGAAGAATGTAAACTACAGGATTCAAGATGGGGTAAAAACTCCTGAGGACAGCATTTAGAATGTCTCATTTTTCACAACCTATTAAAAAGAAAAAGAAAATAAGAGCCCTGCAAAAACAACAATCGAGAGCTAAGCTTGCTGAAACTACATCCAACAGAGGGGCTGGACCCAGGAGGATTCTCCCAGGTTCTCTAATAAAGACTCAACTGTGCTCCCATCTGGCATATTGGTAGTGAGATTTCACCCAAGACTATTCAGCACAATCCTATGAAAAATAATCTCTTTAAACCGGTCTGGCACTCGCAGGAAACAAACAAATGTTTTGGAGATGTGATATGCTCAATGAAGCCCATTTTGCTGACAATGTGCTCATGACATTTACTTCCTTGACAAGTGATCCTCTAGCTATTCCATATGAGAGAGAGAGAGAGAGAGAGAGAGAGAGAGAGAGAGAGAGAGAGAGAGAGAGGAAAAGAGAGAAAGGAGGGTGGATTGCATTTGTTATTTTACGGCACAGTTCAATGGGCTTGTGACTTTTAAATTAATGCATCTCCTCATTTAGGGTTTTGAAAGCACTTTGAGCTCAAGTGTCTAATTACACACATTATGCAACAAGTTTTAAAAAATGGCAAGACACAACTTTTGACAAAAGACTCACCATAAACCATGGCGCCTCCCGTTTCATGCAAAAAGCGGAATCGGTGGTTTTTAAACAGCCAAATGGTGAGTATCGTAAGGATGAGCAAGAAGTTAAAGACCAGCAGCTCCAAAGCACCCTGGTGATAAAAGTGGTCCTCATCTTTCACTGACCCTAATTTCCTTGGCTTCTCCATTTCATCGCTATTTGTTTTCAATACTCTACAATCACCCCGCAGAATTAGCTGAAAAATGCCATACTAAAGAAAACTTGAGACGTTAAATCCTGAATGGCTGCTTTGGTAAAAGAAAGTCTAGACAGCACTGAAATTCACAACAAACACATCTGCTTTATTTGCAGCCTCTCAGCAAACTGCCACAGCATCTGAATTCAGCTGGATTCTGGTTACAACTTCCTGTTTCCCTCTTAAAGCTGTCCTGTCTCATTTTTTATCTCGAGGTTGCATCACTGTAGTGTCTTTTACTGGGGTGTGTCTTGATGGCTTTCTCTTCTGCAAATGATTTTTTGTTGTTTAAAAACAAAAGGGGGGGAAGGGTTCACACATTAAGGAGGTAACAAAGTTTAAACAAGTGCCATCATTAATTGTAAGGGTGTGCTTTTAAGCAAAAAGAGTTGATACTATGTTTTAATGATTTATTATCTTTGCTTGTTTTGTTTTGTTCATGAATTGCTTCTCTGGGAACATCCCAAAGCAATTCAGAATAGAAGGTTCATAAAAAAAACATTCACTATAAAATCAATTTCAGATCAAATACAGATATGGAGTAGAATAAGAATCTCAATTTTAAAAACTTTTTGAAAAAGGAAGGTCGCTAAAAAGGAACCAAAAAGACAACAGAGATGGCATTTGCGTGTCACAGCCCCATGCCCCCCCCATGTGAATAAAGACACAAGGACACAGAATTTTAGGTTAATGTTAATGGGCAAAATTTAGGCCACAACTTTATTGGTTACAGAATGTGAGCGGTATTGGCTTAGGCATTGGCTTCAACCGACTACAGTGGTACTTCAGGTTAAGAACTTAATTCATTCTGGAGGTCCGTTCTTAACCTGAAGCTGTTCTTAACCTGAGGTACCACTTTAGCTAATGGGGCCTCTCGCTGCCACCGCACGATTTATGTTCTCATCCTGAAGCAAAGTTCTTAACCTGAGGTACTATTTCTGGGTTAACGGAGTCTGTAACCTGAAGCGTCTGTAACCTGAAGCGTCTGTAACCCGAGGTACCACTGTATATCTGACTTTTGCCCACCTTGCAGGGAGTCTGGGAAGGGTAAACCACCAGTAGGGGGAGCCCCGCTGATGTGGATCGACTCGAGCATCCCCCGGGTTCCCGATGGGGTCGTGGCATGGCCCTCCCCGGGCTTCGGACGAGATCCACACCTCTGGATTCCTTTAACGGAATACCCCTGAGCACGGAGGGGCAAGTGATGGCCACACCTCCCCTCCTCCACACATTGCTTTTCCAATGCCTAACCGCCACACGAGCCCAACGCTCACCACCAATACCCTCACACCTGTAACCAACCTCTTATGCCTTTGATAATATTGGCCAACCACACATCATTTCCGCCGTCGGAAAGATGAACGCCATCTGCCCGGTAAAGGGCCTCGTTGTTGTAGGAAATTCCTGGGAATAAGAATCTCCATTTTAAAAACTTGTTTAAAAAGGAAGGTCGCTAAAAAGGAACCAGAAAGACAACAGAGATGGCATTTATCTGAGATGTAATGGGATTTCGACATCATAGGAAATGGACCATCTGATGAGAGGCTATCTACAGGAGACACCCCCCCCCCCCGCTTCAGGTATCCTGGCCCCAAGCTGCATAGGGCATGGTACATTAATATCAGTACCATGAACTTTGTCCAGTAGCTAATTGGGAACCAGTGCAATTTTTTCAGCAGTGGCGTAAAAAGGTAGGGTTATTCTGCCCAAGTGAGCTGTTGCATTTTGCACTAGCTTCCAGGCCAACCTTAGGGGCAGCATCATGTAGAGTGCGTTGCAATCCAATCTGGATTTTATCAGTGCATGATGGACAGCTTTTGGGCTATAGTGCTCTAATAAAGGTAAAAGGACCCCTGACCATTAGGTCCAGTCGCGGACGACTCTGGGGTTGCGGCACTCATCTCGCTTTATTGGCTGAGGGAGCCGGCGTACAACTTCCGGGTCATGTGGCCAGCATGACAAAGCCGCTTCTGGCGAACCAGAGCAGCACACGGAAATGCCGTTTAGCTTCCCGCCGGAGCAGTACCTATTTATCTACTTGCACTTTGACGTGCTTTCAAACTGCTAGGTTGGCAGGAGCTGGGACCAAAGAACAGGAGCTCACCCTGTCGCGGGGATTCGAACCGCCGACCTTCTGATCGGCAAGCCCTAGGCTCTGCGGTTTAACCCACAGTGCCACCCATGTCCCAGTGCTCTAATGGCCATAGCTGTTTTACAGTAGCTAAAGTTGGTAAAAGGCACTCCTAGTCACTGAGTTCACATGGGACTGCAGTGGATTTGTACCTTAAAGCACTATATAGTGTCATATTGCTTCTAAACAGACAGATCTATTGACAGATATCACTAGATTTTCTTAAGGACTGGGTAGATGGTAGCCGTAGGTCCTTGTGGCTTAAAGATTTTTATTTTTTTTAACTGTTTGGAAAGTTATTGGGAAGAGCAATGAAATGGTGGCACACAAAAGGTCAAGTTGGTAATGATACACTGGGCAAAAGGATTTGGGACATAATATTCAGCTGGCAGATTGGGAAAGGTTATGGAAATCAGATTTGAAATTCACGGCATGTTGTACATTGAAAGAAAATTATATGAAAATGATGTACCAGTGGTATTTGACTCCTAAATTAACAAAAATGTATAGGACAAGTTCAAATATCTGCTGGAAATGTAAAGAAAAAGAAGGTACCTTCTATCATATGTGGTGGACTTGTAAGGTAATAAAAGCTTTCTGGGAGATGATATATAATGAAATGAAAAAAATGCTTAAAATAACTTTTGTTAAGAAACCAGAAGCTTTTTTATTAGGAATTACAGGTACCGACATACCAAAGGAGCAGATAAGACTCTTTATTTATGGAACAATAGCCGCCTGGATGTTATTAGCTCAGAGTTGGAAAGAAGACAAAGTCCCTACCAGAGAAGAATGGCAAACCAAGCTGATAGAATACACCGAGATGGCAAAGCTGACTGGAAAACTCAGAAACCAAGAAGATAAAAACTTTATAAAAGAATGGGAAAAATTTCTAAGTTACTTAGGAGATCAGTGTAAGCAGATGGAAACAAATTATGGACAATATGTTTTGATATAAAAATTGGAGTACGGATGAATATGCAATTGTAGAAGCTTAAAAAAAAGACTTCATGGAGGGGATGGGGGGAAGTCTCGAGATTTGGAGAATCTCCTTATACAGATATGTTCTTACCAGTTTGTGCTTATTTATACTTTGTATTTGTAAAATCAATAAAAATGATTTAAAAAGAAAAGAAAGAGCAATGGAATCCTCTTAATGTGCTTGAGTTTTTGAAAGCTAGTGTGCTTCAGTGGTACGAGTGTCAGACCAAGAAGTGGGAGGCCATAGTTCAAATCCCTACACAGCCATGAAACTCACCTGGTGACCTTGGGCCAGTCATTCACTCTCAGCCCCATCTACCTCACAGGGTTGTTGTGTGGCTAAAATGGGGGTGGGGGGCAAACTATGTATGCCACCTTGAGCTCCTTGGAAGGATATAAATGCAATAAATCAATCCAGGAGCATCCCTAGACGCCTTACAATGAGTACAACTCCATCCAAAGCAGGAAATTAAAGAAATACCTGAACATCTTACCAACAGGAGCTTCTCAGGATTCAGGCTAAGTTTGCTGACTTTCACCCAGCCTTCCCCCAAGTTCAGGCATTGGTCCATGACATTTCCCAATTCAGATGTTAATGAGAAATAGCGTACTGATGACACCTCACCCCAATTCTCTTGACCACTCACAAAAGCTGCTAGTAGATGTTGAATAGCCTTGGAGACAAGATGGTATCTTGTGACACCCTACAGCACAAAGGTCAAGGTGTCGAGAAAAAAATCACCCAATGCTGATTTCTGATCCCACCATGGAGATAGGATCAGAATCACCGTAAAGCAGTGCCCCCAATATCCATCTTAACGAGTCAGTTTGCATATTTGCAGCTAGGATTCTATATGCACAGAAATGGAAGGAAGAAGTAGTTCCAACAAAAGAAGAATGGAGAAGTAAGACAATGGACTATGCAGAACTGGCAAAATTAACAGCAAAATTAAGAGAATCCAATGATGAGTGTTTTATGGAAGAATGGATGCCTTTTCCAGACTGATTATGAATTTCACCTTTTTACTTATGTGGATCTGGGCATATTCCACAACAGTCCATAAACTGTGTAAAATTCTATTTTAAAAAGTTTTCCAAAGGGGGGGGGGAGAATGTAAGAAAAGGGGTGGAGATTAAACTTCATCCTGGAATAAGTATGTTTGTTGACTGCCCCCTTCTTGTGTTTTTAGAAGACAAAAGGAACAATATATGAAAGGACTCTTTCTTAGTGTGTTATCTATAGCTATTTGTTCAAAATCAGGGGGGAAATGATACAATTATCTTAGTGTAATGAAAACTCTCTCACTGTAATGAAAAAGAAGACATTTGGAAGTGTTAGCACATTGAATAATCAGAATACAAGACAAGCCTTGTTTGCTAATTATTTATTGTACTGCTGACATTTTCTTTATGTCTTAGTTTTCCCTTTATGTGTGAGCTTTTGTAACTGGAAATCACATGAAGCCTTGAAGCCATGTAGTAGATAATGGTTTTTCTTCAGGCTTCTTATCGTATTGTACTTCACAAAGATGACTCAATTTGATGCTGATCCAGATACAGGCAATATCCACTAGTGTTTGTATATATATATATATATATATATATATATATATATATATATATATATATATATATATAATATAGATATATAATATTATATAATATAATATATAGATATAGATATAGATGATATAGATATAGATATAGATATGTATGAAGAGAACCATTTTACTGAGCCCAAGAGGATGCTCACAACAATATTTTGTACTTGAGAGAATATAATTCTTCCTAAGAAAAATGTAACTATTTTATGCATATGCAGATACTTCAGCTGCCCATCTACAATAAATATCCTAAAAGGGAGGCTGTAAACTTCCATGCAGCCTGATGAAACAACGATCCATGTACTCTCCAAGTCAGGAGATAGTATCCTTTCAAAACAAGACTCAAGTCCTGGAGCAAGGACAGGCAGCTCAGCTGTACAAATGGCACACACACAATTATTTGCACAAAGCAAGCGATCAAATGAAGAAAATGGAAGCCAGGAGGCTACGTAGTTCTTGTATTTATCTCCAACACTGACAAGTAGAGAAAACAGGGAGAATAAAGTGAACTCCATGGGTAACAATGCAGACATTTCTTCAGTTCCTGGGGAATGTTCCTGAAGATCTTTATAGCCCATTTTATAGTCATTTTCTTATGACTATTTGTTTTAAACACAGTTGCTGGGATTTAACTTTAACTTTGGAATCTGTAGTCCCAAATAAACTTTAGGATGGTGTTTTTCAAGCAGCAGCCCTCCCAACTAATCTCCCTCCTTCCCCTTATTCACTACACAACAAAATATATACAATGAAATGCAGAAATATAAATGTAGGAATATTGGGCAGCTTTGAGAATAAAGATTATCATTTAACAAAAGAGAGAGAGAGAGAAGATGATGATGATGATGATGAGTTTGGATTTGATACCCTCTTTATCACTACCTGAAGGAGTCTCAAAGTGGCTAACAATCTCCTTCCCCTTCCTTCCCTACAACAAACACTCTGTGAGGTGAGTGGGGCTGAGAGACTTCAGAGAAGTGTGACTAACCCAAAGTCACCCAGCAGCTGCATGTGGAGGAGTGGGGACGCAAACCCGGTTCACCAGATTACGAGTCTACTGCTCTTAACCACTACACCACACTGGCTTCCTTCAGATAGTAAGTTCTGTTACCACTGCAATGAATGTAAGACTTGCTTGCTTGCACAGGTTTTTCAGGCACCTTTTGGATAGCACCAGTAATGTGTGACGTAGCTATGCCTATACCAGTGTTATTTTGTGACTTTTAGTTTGCTGGTTTCCATTTAATGCTCCCAAATCTGCTATATGAACAGAATAATAGAACAAGGGTCAGAAGTAAAGGCCATATAGTCCTAGGTCCTGCTTCTGCCATCAGCAGACCTCTAGAAAGGTTACAAGTGGGGCATCTGGTATTCAGAGGTATCCTGCCTCTTAGCATGGAAGTGCCGTATCATTACTATGAAATAAACCACACATAGATCTGTACTTTTTGATGGTCTAAATCCAGTGGTGGGGAACCTGAAGACTGATGGCCAGATAAGGCCTAAGGTGAGGTCAGGTGTGGGGCAGTTAAAGATGCAGCTGCAAAGTCTTCTCCCAATTGTTCCTTGGAAAGCAAGTCTTGTACATGGTAGTCAGGTGATCCATGCAGGTCAGCTGAAGAGGAAGTTATTGCCCCCTCTTTGCTCATCAAAGCCAATGATAGCCTTTCTTTTCATGAATCTGTCTCATTCTTCATTAAAGCCATCCAAGCTGGTGGCCATCAGTACAACTTGTTGGAGTGAATTTCATAGTGGAACTATTTACTCTGTGAAGGAGTACTTCCTTTCATCTGTCCCAATTCTTCCAACATTCAGCTTCAGTGGATGGTCCCAGGTTTTAGTATTATGAAAGAGGGGATGAATATTTCTTCCTCTTCTTTTTCCATACAATGCAAAATTGTCTGCACCTTTATCCTGTCCCCCCTTCCTCTTAGCCATATTTTCTCTAAATGACAAAGCCCCAAATATTGTAACCCTTCCTCATAGCAGTGTTCCTCCAACCCCTTTAACATTTTGCTTCTCCTTTTCTGAGCCTTTTTCCAGATCTGCAATGTCTATTTTGAGATGAGGCAGCCAGAACTGTACCGCAGTATTCCCAAGTGTGAGTGCACCATAGATTTGCATCACGACATTGCCAGTTTTGCTTTCAATCCCTTTCCTAAGGACCCCAATGCAGAATTTGCCTTTTCTACAGCTGCTGCACACCTGGTCTATATGTTCATCGATCTAAATTGGTGGAATCTTTGAAGGGAAGCAGGGAGAAAGATGTTTTCAGGGCTGGAGCAGGCCCCCAAATTGATGGTTAGTCACCCCTGTTGTAGACAATACTTGTCTCAGTAGATGGCGTCTTCCTATATTCCACCCCTCTTGCTCTTCCAAGCCACTACTATGGTGTCTTTAGCAGATAGCCAGTGTGTTAAAATGCTTTGGCTGCAGCCCTATACACACCTACATGAGTGTAGGCAGTGCTCCCCCCCCTTAAAAATGTTCAGGGGTACTCTCATTTTGACTCAAGAAAACTACCATTTTATAGTTCAAATTGGGAAAAATAAATACAGTAAATGGACAAAAATACAAAGATTCACAAAATGTTTAGGGGTGTGCGTACCCCTGTGTACCCCCAGGGGGGAAAAGCACTGGGTGTAGGTATCATTGAACTCAGTGAGATTTCTTAGTTGAAAAGGGCAAGATTGTGCTGTTAGAAGCCAAGCCTTTCCCTCATTCTAGATTTTTTTTTATATATAATTGAGACTGTATTAGAAAAGCTGAAATACATCCTTAAAGTCCAAGGTTTCTGTTGTGATGTGATTAAAAATAAAAATCCAGAAAGGCAGTCTAAGGAGAGATGTTCCACTAGGGGGCTCTGTTTGCACACACAATAGCAATCCAAGAACGGTTAGCTCGCCTGCTTTCCAAGCCCTGCCCATTCTCCCCCTCCTGTATTTCAGAGAAAATAGTCATATTTTTAAGTAAGCATGGGAACAATGGATGCATGTCTTGAGGTGTGTGTGTGTGGGGGGGGATCGCTAGCAGGCATAAAGCAATTATGGTTATTTTCTTGACAACAGATACATCAATAACTATTTGACTGAAATCTTTTCGGCTTTTGTAGAGTATAATCGGTGCTGTTCTGACTTGCATTTCAGTAACATACATACTAATCCAGTAATTGTATTCAGTTGGAGTTATGATGGTTTATGTTCCTTGCCATAGAACATTTTTCTCCCTAGACCTTTGGAGGGGTAGTGATCACCAGTTTTAAAAATGCAGTAATTGTTGATTGATTTACTGTTTCCTGATCCGTAGGTGTGCTTCCATTGCTGCTCCATGATAGGACGATTCAGCCTTCCCCAACCATGTGCCCTTAAGATAATTTGGACTACAACTTCCTCCATCCCTAGCCATTGACCAGAGGTGAAATGTGTTTCCAGCAAGCTGCCCCACATATAGCTCTGCCACTACATTCTGTACCCGCTGCAGCCTTGGAACAAAACTGCATCTACATTCAGTAGAGCCAGTGTGGTGTAGTGGTTAAGAGTGGTAGACTCGTAATCTGGTGAACCGGGTTCGCGTCCCCGCTCCTCCACATGCAGCTGCTGGGTGACCTTGGGCTAGTCACACTTCTCTGAAGTCTCTCAGCCCCACTCACCTCACAGAGTGTTTGTTGTGGGGGAGGAAGGGAAAGGAGACTGTTAGCTGCTTTGAGACTCCTTCGGATAGTGATAAAGAGGGATATCAAATCCAAACTCTTCCTCTTCCTCCTCCTCCTCTTCTTTTTCCTCTTCTTCTTTTAGAGACAGTGTTTTATTTTTAGAGAAAAAGGTGACGGAACCAGCGGTGGAACATATGCCAGCGCTGCCCAGGGCGGGTCCACTCCTGAGGGGGGCAGGGCGTGGAGAATGCCCTCCCAGGCGTGGGATAGCCGCTCGGGTGCATGGAGTGGCATGCACACCCTGCAGCTGGGGGCAGAGCAAGCTGCCCATGGGGGCGGAGCGAGCTGCCAATGGCGGACATTTGGCACACCGTCCGCCTGCGACTCCCAAGCCTCCCTGACCTGTCAAAATGAAGGGGGAAGGGGGAAATGCTGCTGGTAAAGGAGCACAGCTCCCCCTTCCCCCGACAGCTTGGGTAAGCTTGGGAGTCGTGGGTGGGCAGCGTGCCAAATGTCACCCCCCTCAGCGAAGACACCCGGGGCGGACCGCCCCCACCACACACCCCTTCCTCCACCCCTGGCCGGAATACACCTCCGTCAGAAGACCCACCCCAAGTCCAAAGAGGATCTCTTTGCGCTGGGGGGGGGGGTCTACTTGCCAGCCAGAGGTGTGTTGAAGCAGCTCCTGTGAGCAAGAGCTAGCAACTTGCTCAACTGAGATGTTGGGAGTCTGGGAGGCTGAAAAGCCTCAATGAAGTCCCGCTGCACCTCTGGCTCATGAGGAGTCCCTTTCCGGAGCCCGTTGAGGTCTCCTCATGAGCTGGAGGTGCAGTGGGGCTTTGCTGAGACTGGTCAGGTCTCTCCTCACACTTCCAGGGCCAGCTGAGAGGTGCCAGAACACTTTTCCAGAGTGTTCCAGCCGAAAAAGAAGTACTGAGTAGAGAAAAGGGTTAAGCAGCACCCCCTGCCAATTTCTCCACACAAAACCTCCTCAGGGTGCTTTTGTATTTTCAAAAATGTTGTAGAAAACATACACAGGACTACATGTCATATCTAGTTTGGATCTCTCTCTCTCTCTCTCTCCCTGGGTAAATGAGGTAGGAGCTGAAAAGCAAGTTATGCATGGGAAAAGTTACATTGCAATTATGAATAATTCACAGTTCTTTTTGTTGCTGCTAATGTTCGAGGAACTGTCAGGAAACACGCTGTAAACATATTGTGATGATGCCGAGCTCAGTTTCTAAGAAGCTGGCCATTTGTGAAAGTTTACTCACGTTATTTCCCTTTGCTTTCAGCTCATTTCGCTCCCTGTAATTCCAAAGTCACTGCCTGCCCTTTGCACTTCTTTACTGTCTTTCTCCTTTCAACCATTGTTTGTGCACATTCCAGACATTCACTTTTCATTGCTTTAACCCAGTGCTTTATCTACGTGACCTTTTCAGACCAATCTTCCTCTTCTCCCCTCAAACCTCTTTTCATCCAAGGGGCAGTTTTTTGTTTTGTTTTTTAATTCTTTCCTTTTCCTTCCTGGATGCTCCTGTTGCTATAGAGACACCCAGCAATTACATATACAGTGACTTTTGTTAGCATGCGCTGGTTGCCATAGCGATGCCTGTTGGCCATGGGTTCAATGAAACCTTGCTTTGGAAGAAAGCCAGCATAGCTCTTTCTAGACACAGAACCAGCCAGCTAGGCTTCATTTCCAGGTTGGCAGTGGACAAGGCGGCAAGGAAAAGAAGTTAGATGGCCTTGAAGTCAATACAAGGTTTGCCATTAGCTTCAGTGTAGTCACAGTTTGGCCCTGATTTCCCGCCTCAGGTTTAATCAGCCAACTACTTGCGAAGCACACAGTGGCAAATGCAGAACTCAAGTTTCCCAGTCAGCTGTTGTTTCACAGTAATTATATTTTGTGAATTCATTGTCAGAAATAAATTGTGACCATAGTATTCTATAGGAATGTTTGGTTCATTGTGCTCATCAAAAGATTTATTTAGGGTCTTCAGAAAGAAAGTTCTCCATACTGAAACATCATATTTTAAGACTGTAGGATCAACTGTATAAATAATCCAAATGGGGACCAACAGACCTGATTTTTCTGTGTGGGGCAAATGAGGTTCCACGTGTTCCTCTTTTTTCAGTCATCAGAACCACTGCTATCTCACCACTTGCCACTAACAGCAGTAGGCAGAACATGATGGAATAGATCTGAGGTGGGGTTTTTTCCCTGTCTCTACCCTCAATCCTTCTCTTCCTCGCCTTCCTCTACCCTTTGTCCTTCTTGGCATTCATACAGGTATTTTGTATCTGTGTGTGTACATCTTTTTTAAAAAGTTAAATCCCAAAATGTCCAAGAGCAAATGTTATCAGCCTTATTCAAACCTTTATTATGTTTCACAATGAGAAAAATGTGTTTATTCCCCTGGGCTCGTGAAAAATGTGCACATAATGCGTCCATGAAGAAGGGATTGTGCGCATTACCCAGTCAATATGCATAATCTCCAACAGGTCTTGAGGAAAGTGCATATCTCAACTGATTTTGTACATTCTCTTGTCCTTACGCATTATCTCCAACACTGCATTTTCAGTAAAGGAAATACTTATGTTTCCTTCATTACCTATAGATGAAACTAAACTGTCAGGCCATTCTACCTTGTTCGGAAAATTATTAGAATTTTGGCATTTTCATCATTCAAGAAAAAAAGCAGCTGCTAATATACAACAACTGCCATAAATGTCTCCCATTACCCTGGAAATTTTGAATCTAAACCATGGAAGTAGTGCTTTAATACATAAAACAACTTTACTGATGTTCAGATTTTATTCTGCTCCAGCTCTGATTTTTCTCTGTAAACCCTTGGTTAGCTGTCTGAGGAACTGTGAAAATCAGATATATCTGTGCAGCTTAACACTGCTACATTCTCAGCAAAGTTAATTAGCAGGCGAGAGGCAAAGTAATATTAATAAATGGCCTGTCTTCAGGCCCAACAAGTGCGACTCTTCATTCATACATCCCATGAGCGCTGCAACAAAAGACTGTTTGCAAAATCCAACTACCAAACACACAAGGAAGAGGAAAGAAATACACTCCATTCTCCAAAGAGGTTCTTGGACTTCACATATTTTTTAAAAAAAATATAAGTCAGCAGTTAATTCAAACAGGATGTGTATACAATAGGAGATTCACAGGCTGTTCTTATTGATCCCTGAAAGGCAAGAAGGCACTGGCACTCATATTGAGTGAAGTGCCAAGTCACTTTCCCTCTCCTACTCCAGACTGAATAGACTCCAGCTGCTTAGGAAACTGTCCTATTTGCTTTTATACGAGAACTGTGGGTGATTCATGTCTCTCACACTTCCAAACTTCAGAGTACATCAGGGCCAAACTGCAAAGCATTCCTGATCAGATAGATCTCCTGACTTTTTGTTTTAATTTTAAAACCGGGGGGCTGTGGGATTTTACTAGAGCGGGAGCAGCACTTGCTTACACCACCCATATTATTTCTCCAATTTAAGTCATCCACATACACAAAAACTGTTACTAGTTTTACAAATATAAAAAGGTACATCTAAGTCCTTTTAAAGCTGGGTCTCCACATGCAGCAGGACGAGGTCAGAAACAGATGATAAAGAGTCCCGAGATAACAAGAGGACCATTTTAGACTGCAGATGGCCCAGCTTGCTCCCTGCTGCTTTGATTTTCTACTTCCATTCAAAAAACGGTATCTTCCTAGCATATCCTCCAACATTTCTCCAATGAAAATAGGGACATCCTAGAAGATGATGATGATGATGATTTTGTTATTTGTACTCCACTGATCTGACTGGGTTGCCTCAGCCACTCTGGCCGGCTTCCAACATATATAAAAACACAATAAAACATTTTTTTAAAAAACTTTCCTATGCAGGGCTGCCTTCAAGTGTCTTCTAGAGATTGTATATCTACTTATCTCACATAATTCCATACTCTTCTGCACGGCATTAAAACTTGTTCACATCACTATGCCTGCCAGTAACTCATTACCATAATGGTGCTGGGATAATTTGATGCCACCTGCAAAAACTTGGGACACTGATATTGAGACAGGTAAAGATCAGCACTTTTTATTTTCATTTCCCTCTCTCTTAAAATACATGCCTGTGGCTAGCCAGCCAGGACTATAATTCATTCAAGGAAACAATTCAAGGCAGTTATTCCATCACACAATTTGCTGTGTCTTTTTTTTCAATATAATAATATTAGTTTTCAATTACAGTCCAATAATAGCTTCATTATAACATTATAATACAATTATGAATACCAATCATTCAAATACGGAATTATATAATTTAGATAAAGTGGCCCCCCCCGCGCTAGATTTGATGGTTTTCTTTATTTCTGCATTCCAAAATCTTAATAGTTTCAATTACATTCTGGTCATAATATTAATACCTTATACAACAACTGCAATATTAATAACTTCTATTCGTGTTGACATATTAAATGATTTATAAAACTGCAAGTGAGGAACTCAAACTATATCCTTGTTCTTCCTGTGTGTGGCAATTATTCTGTCCATGGTGTTTCTTCCTGTCCTTGTAAGATGTTATGTCTTTCTTTCCCCTGATTGTTGCTGTTATCTGTGGTGCCTTGGGCAGAGCTGATGCCCCATTGTTGTTCCAGAAATTTCTCCATCACTCCCTCCCGTGCTTCATTGTTTTGCACCGAGAACTTTAACAGCAGCTGCAAAAGTTGCTCTGTCCCAAAAAATAAACTCTTGTCACAATTTGTCCTCTCAGCCTGGGAAGAAGAGCGGTTTGTCGAACTGCAGATGACTCAATAAAGAACCTTTTCAGTTCCTTGGCAGTTCACAGACTCCTTCCTTCCAATGAAGATATATGAGCAATTATACTTCCAATTAAATTAAGTTTCTATCATAAACCTTTTGCAAAATAGAGCTTCCCTCCTTTCCCCCCTTTTTTACACACAGTTCTGTTTGATGTTATATTCTATATTTATAATCAAATTTCTTCCATCCTTGCTTGTACAAATATAATTTAAACTAACATTCAGAGGAGGGTTGCCGAATCAAAAATGTAGAGAAGAAAACTTTAAATAATGAAACCGTAGGCTCCAATCCCCCGTCTTTTACACCAAATGAAGTCTTCTCTCAAGTTCAAACCTTAAAATCCTTGCAGTTGGCTCTTTCTGCAGTTTGTGATCTCATGTCTTCTAGCACGCACCTATACTTTTGTCCAATTAAGCTCTAATTAACAGGAGAACCACTGCTTCTTAATGGTGTCATTGAAGGGTTTTTGACAGGTGATGTGCTTTTGCATTCATGCCTCCCTGCCCCCCACATTCCATGCTGTAGTGAGAGCCAGGTACTGAGATGAACTACAAGTGAAGCCCCCCCACCCCCCCATCCTGGGGGGAATTTGTTTTTCCTTCATGAACAATCTCCCGCAGTCGTGGGAATTGCCTCCATTAAGACAGAGCAGAACTGGAAGCCCACAATTTGCTGTGTCACAAAGTAAATGGAAAACAGAACCTTGCCTCCACAAGATAATATCCCTGAATGATAGTTTGAGGCTGTAGAATATCTGCATGTGTCTATACTGACACTAATACCTTTAGCCCAGGTAGGTGCTGCCATCACTAACTATGTTAGTAAAAAATGAGAAGGCCTGCAATTATATTGTCTCCAAGTCTGCAAAAGGAAAGCACAGAATTGACATTTCTAAGCTTATGTCTAGTGGCAGATGGCATTCTAGTATGTGTGTGTGTGTGTGAGAAGAACCCTTATTTGAATTCTTATGTTCTTGTGCATTATAACCAGCAGATTGCCAGCCAAAATGAAGTACAAAAGTATGTGACTTTACTGACCTTATTTCTGCAGAAATTGATTCAAACCAAGAAGGATGAAACTATTGATGTTTTGACCTAGTTAAAGCTATTTTCTTCGCTGCATTTTCTTCTCTGTCTACCACAAGATCTATCAATGACTGGCTGGAAGAGGGGAGGATGGGGGGAAACAACTATTGAACTTTCTCTGAAATGTGGTTGATTGCTACACCTAATAAACATACCATGTTAATCCTGCCAATAATGTTCAACACACGGTTGCTTCTCGTATATCTTGCCAAAGTTATAGGAAAAGCAGTTCTGAAATTCATACTAAGCCTGCATTTAATTTCATTTTAAAATTACATGTTAAGAGCAATGCTGTTTTCATCACTCGTCTTTGGGGTGGGAAGCAAGAGGGGTATTTGCTTCAGGAATCACCCTTGAAAATATTTATTGATTCAATAGGGAGCACGTTCCTCTGAACTTCTCCTCCTAAAAGCATTCACACTAGAGAAAAATCAATAGGATGAAGATGCCCATTAGGACTGTATTAATGACCTAGCATTGTGCAAATTACAGTCTTGTGACACCTTACTCAAACGCAATGGGCTTACTGGTTACAGTGAGAGTCATGGGAGGCTTAAAGGGTACATCAATCAGGAAGTTTAGAACTTGTCTCTCAAACAAGACAACACAGCTACAAAAATTTGCCTGACTCTACTCAGATAAAACTAAGGCAGGTGCCAGCTAGTGACTAAACCATATAATTGAAACAAAATAAAAAATAAAAAAATTCCTTCCAGTAGCACCTTAGAGACCAACTAAGTTTGTTTTTGGTATGAGCTTTCGTGATATTGTTGTGAGTTTTGGGAGGCTGGGGGGCAAGCTGAATGCCTGAGCCCCCTTCTAATTCCTGGGTCCAGCGCAGTTTCAATTGCTGGAATAGCCATGTCAGCCTGGGTTATGGGCCATTAAGGGAAACAAAGGAGTGGCTCTGTGCCAAAGGACAAATGGGTGGGCCTCCCTTCTCCAACTGTATGTTAGTTAGAAAGATAAAAGGCCATAGTGGAGAATGGATTTTCGTAAAAACTGTGGGTTGGAAAGGCAGAGAGAGAGAGAGAGAGAGAGAGAGAGAGAGAGAGAGAGAGAGGGAGAGAGAGAGAGAGAGATAGGCAGGCTTCATTTTGGCTGGAATCCAAGGCTGTGGCTATGGGAGAAGCAAGACCATCTTGGGGTATTAATGCTGTGAACTTCTCAATTGTAGGCTCAGGTTGCATTTATGTGCAAATAAACCATATATCATAAAGACCACAGGCTCTGCTGTGCCTCGTTCCAAAAGAAAACACGAACCCTAGGTCTCCCCCTTCCTGGGTGTCCTGCCAGTTCGTGACAGTGCACCAGAGAGAATGAAGGTGACCTGAAGAGATGTTTAGGAACTGGAACTTGCTGGACAAAGGAATAAGGTGTTACTGTACCAGGTTGGGTTAAAAGTATAATTGTGTTTTGCTGTCTGTTTTTGATGGTGTATGCTAACTTGTCTGTTATTTCTCTACAGGGAAGCTGTATTTTTGCTGTTTGTTGTACATGAGGGGACAGGTGTCTGGTTTCTGGTTGGGGGAAGATAGTGTTAAGAGTTCTGGGGGTGGTTAGGTTGAATGCCTGGGCCCCCTTCTAATTCCACTATATAGTGCCCACATACCGTAGTAGTACCAACACTAAGACCTTGTCTACACCATACACTTAAAGCAGTATCATATCACTTCAAACTGTCTTGGCTTCCCCCAAAGAATTCAGGGAGAGTCCTGCTCAGAGTACCATCTCTATACAATGTGAGGATGTCACCTCAAAGGAGCAGGGCCTTTACTGCTAAGGCCCCAGGGCTCTTAAATAACCTCTCAGAGGAGATTGATTTAACTAATGGCAGAGATTCATTAGTACAGAGAGTACAGAGAGTACACCCCTCCTAGGCTGCAAAGTGTATTATTTAGAAAAGTGTTCAGCTAGGATTGGGGTTTTATTGATGGCAACTATTTGTTATGGATTAAACACTGCTGCTTTTGCTATTTGTTGAGGTGGAGGGAAAGAATTATGGAGAACATGGTTGTGTGGGTTTAACAGTGCAAGTTATCACTGCTCCATCACAACAGTGTTAGATTGCAATCCATGGGGTCACAGCAGATGAATTAAGATGAAGACTTTGGAAGTTTGGTGTGATATAACAGAAGCATCTGTTTAATAGTAAACAAATTAATTAATTTTGCTTCTCAGGTTTTGTAGGTTTTTAAATTGGGATGGCTGAGGGAGGAACCTATATTAGATTGTAAGTGCTGACACAAAATTCAAAAATTGCTTTAAGACTTTTTCTTGCAGACTTAAATTAGCTTTCAGACAAATTAATGGGCTTAGCCCTGCAACTTTTAAACTTCTCTCTATCTTTCCTAATGAGTATACTGATTATCTTTCCAGATCTCAGTTTTTCCTTGCTAATAGTATTCCCAACAGTGGATGTAATATTTATAATAATTAAGCCCCTCATTTCTTCTAATATATTTTCCTCCATTATTCATTTTTTGCCTCACTTACGCTAATCTATAAGTATCCTTATTAAAAGCTGAGGCAACTCTCCTAATATTCTTGCTTTTCCCCATGGCTATTTCCACGAATATCAATAAAAATACTGGCCACCGATTTTTGTGAAGTCAGAGCTGGACCAACAGCTTTCTGATACAAGCTATTTCTCCCCAGTCATATTCAGATAATTTAAAGGCGCAATCCTATGATACCTGGGAAGGTATCCTGGGGCTGTAGGATATTACAGATCTCCCTTCCTATGAGAAGAGAAGGAGAGAGAGATTCACTCTTTGCAGTCCACAAAAAGCAGCTTTGGTCCCCGCTGTGAATTTCCTGCAGCTTCTCAATCAGTTCAATTTCTGGATCAACCACCATCTAGGTCAGGGGTCTGCAACCTTTAAGACAAAAAGAGCCACTTGGACCCGTTTCCGAAGGAAAAAAAAACTGGGAGCCGCAAAACCATTGCGACATTTAAAACAAATATAACACTGCATATATTGTTTCTTACCTTAATGCTATATATACAGGATCGTGCAGTCAGCTGTCAAAAATGGAGGAGGAACCCCCAGCAATGGTGTGCAAGCTCCTATATAGACTTTTGAAATCCCCCCCTTGGAGTCCAGTCCACCCACAGACACATCATCCTACATCACAGATACATCAGAACTACATCACAAATAGGGAGGGTCAGAGGAGGTAACCTGAGAATTCTCACACCTGTGCCATCTCTCCTTGACCCCTCCCAGACACACATTTCTGCAAAACTGGTTTCCTGCCCTGGCCAGGCAAGGCTAATGTAGAGCTAAGGACTATCCTTTGTTCTAGCCCGGGCCAAATCCATTTTAGGTGGTGGGTCCTTTGTGAGGGAAATGGCCCATCATCTAGCACTCAGGCAGAGGGCTGCTCACCTCCCCCCTTCCTTGCAGAGAAACAGCTTGTCAGTTTAGGAGTGAAAAAAAATGGTTCTTCTTGTGCTGCCCTTGTTTGCTTGGTACACTTATGAACATTTATTATATATATATATATATATATATATATATATATATATATATATATGAACTGAACTTAAAACAAAAGCTGTTTTCCCCTGCAACGGCACAACCAAAGCTGCACACAAACTCAATTAATTTGATAACTTAAAATGCACAATGATTATTTTTTAAAAAATTATTTATTCATTTTAATTAATTTTGTAAGCAGTAGCACTGGAAACTTTAGCAAGAGCACACTAAATCCTGAATTCTTTGATTACTGAAGAAGTTTCTCAGGATCCTCAGCCCTCACAAAGGAACTACTGGGAACTCAGTTTCCCAAGCTCCCTTGCAACGATGAATCCCGTCGGCATGAGGGAGGGGGGAAACAGCCCGTGCAACACACACACACACACACACACACACACACACACACACAGTGACCAGCTGTGTGTCGGCAAGAGGGAAGGAGTTCTCCCTGCAATTGCCCATTGTCATTGAGATTTTTGGCTGCTGATCACTAAGGCAGCAAGAGAGGCAAGTCAGCGCCCTAAGGCAGCAAGAGAGGCAAGTCAGCGTCACAGCCAGTACAGCGCCCGGAGCCGCGGCAAAGGTGTAAAAGAGCCACATGCGGATCCGGAGCCGCGGGTTGCCGACCCCTGATCTAGGTTATCTCCACCGTTGGCATATCACATGTCAAGAGTGTCTGCCCCAAAGCTCTGCCCCAGCACTGTTGATGGAAGAAAGTGGAGGCATAAAAAAGAGTGGGATAGTTCAAGCCAAAAGTCTAGTCCAGCATCCAGGTCTCAGTGCTCAACGTGCTGCCTATGATTAGGACCTGAGAGCAACAGAATATTCCTCTCTCTGCCTTAGTACTACATGCCCTTGCAGGTCCCCATTTGCATTGCTTTAATCTGCAGCTTATTGTTTATTTTTCTAACTTGAAATATGCATATGTCGCAGTGTTTAGCGGTTTTTGAATAACTAAATTTTAATTAGGTTTGCATTTCTAGATAGGGTGGGTTTTGTTATCATTATTAGCTGTTTTGACTGAGGTTCCCTAGAAAGTTTGAATACAAAGAGTCATTTTAATTTCTGTTCCTCTGCTCTTTGAATGCCACTTTTCAAGTACCAAAACTAGCTCTGCTTTAAGATCGCTTCTGCAAGTGAAGCCCATTAAGAAAGGAGCTGAAGGGCTGTGTATCTAAAGGGAGAGGGAGAGAACTGAGGTATTAAAATGATAAGTGTGCTTTGTGTTAGGATTTTTTATTTAAATCTTCCGAGACAAGTTCTGCACTTCATTATGCTGATGAAAAGGAAGTTCTCAGTCAACAACTCCATCTTCATTTCTTCCAGTGTGGTTTCATTTTCTTGAGACTAGTGATTGAAGTTTAAGTTCCTTTGGGTTTTTTCCCCTCAAAAACAAGGGGGTGGAAATGTGTTTTAATTGTCTTTTCTCCTAAGTGGCTGAATCCCGCAAGCTCTGGGATAAAGTCAGCGGCAGGATAGCTGATCCCCACAAATGAATGCATATGTGCACAGGAGGAATAGGCCTGCCGTGGACGCAGTATCTGTACTGCTCTTCACCCTCTCTGTTAATGTAGACAGATGCGTGTTGCAGGATCAGGGTGAGTTAGCATGCTAACTCACTGAGGTCCAGTGCTGAGGGCCTTCTGGTGGTTCCCTCGCTACAAGAAGCCAAGTTATAGGGAACCAGGCAGAGGGCCTTCTCAGTAGTGGCACCCACCCTGTGGAACGCCCTCCCACCAGATGTCAAAGAGAAAAACAACTACCAGACTTTTAGAAGACATCTGAAGGCAGCCTTGTTTTAAAAAGGTAAAGGGACCCCTGACCATTAGGTCCAGTCGTGTCCGACTCTAGGGTTGCGGCGCTCATCTCGCTTTATTGGCCGAGAGCCAGCGTACAGCTTCCAGGTCATGTGGCCAGCATGACAAAGCCGCTTCTGGCGAACCAGAGCAGCGCACGGAAACGCCGTTTACCTTCCCGCCGGAGCGGTGCCTATTTATCTACTTGCACTTTGATATGCTTTCGAACTGCTAGGTTGGCAGGAGCAGGGACCGAGCAACGGGAGCTCACCCCGTCGCAGGGATTCGAACCGCCAACCTTCTGATCAGCAAGCCCTAGGCTCTGTGGTTTAACCCACAGAGTTGAAAGCCTTGTTTAGGGAAGCTTTTAATGTTTAATAGACTATTGCGTTTTAATATTCTGTTGAAAGCCGCCCAGAGTGGCTGGGGAAACCCAGCCAGATGGGTAGGGTATAAATAAATTATTATTATTATTATTATTATTATTATTATTATTATTATTATTATTATTCCACTGAGAAACAGGAAGCAGAGAACAGAAAACTCCCCTTCATGAAATGCCAGGTAGGGAGGAAGACAGAGGGGGAAACCTGCTTTTGCTATTTTATTTTTTTAGAAATTAAGTTGGATGAACATTGGGAAGAAAGCAGTTAGCCACTGAAGAATAAAAAGTTTAAGAAACTGAACATGTAAGTGGAAGAGAACATAAGAAGAGCCTGTTGGATGAGCCCAATGGCCCATCTTGACCAGCATCCTGTTCTCAATGTAGCTAAGCCAGTGGGAAACCTGCAAGCAGGACTTGAGCACAAGAGTCTTCTCCCCTCCTGTCGTTTCCAGCTACTGTTATTCGGAAGCATTACTGTTTTCAGAGAAGTTGTGCTGCTGCTTGTTATCAATGATGCCAGAGGAAGGACTCAGCCTGGCTGTTTGTGAATAGCGAATGTCAGCTATTGGTTAAAAATGCCTATCAGTATGAGATGCAAACATGCTAGCAGCAGTGACTCAGCCTGATGGAGGTCAGGTGAGCAATGCAGCTCCATTACGTGCCATAGATATACTATGCAGCCAGGGAAAGTGGTACCTCTGGTTACGTACTTAATTCGTTCCGGAGGTCCGTTCTTAACCTGAAAACGTTCTTAACCTGAAGCACCACTTTAGCTAATGTGGCCTCCCGCTGCCGTTGCGCCGCCGCTACCCAATTTCTGTCCTCATCCTGAAGCAAAGTTCTTAACCCGAGGTACTATTTCTGGGTTAGCAGAGTCTGTAACCTGAAGCGTATGTAACCTGAAGCGTTTGTAACCCGAGGTACCACTGTATATATTGGTCTGCTTGGAATGTATGATAGTGTAGTGTCTGGGAGCTTCTGGGAGACCAGGATTTGAATTTACACTCGGCTGTGAAGCTTATTGGGTGACCTTGGGCCAGTCACTCACTCTCAACCTAGCCTACCTCACAGGGTTGTTGTGGGGATTAAATGAGACAGGGAGAAAATATGCATGCCACTTTGAGCTCTTTGGAGAAAAGATGGGATAAAAATGGAATAAATAAATATCTCCCAAACAGAAGACCAATCTTATAGGAAGATGTGTGGATCCTGTAAAATAAACGAGCAACAAATGCACATTTAGTGCACAAGCATTAGTTGCATGGGAAAGCTCTCAGCATTTGAAAGCCAGCAAAGTCTAATAAGACAGATCTTTTATTCCCTTAATATATTCAGTCTGGTGGAATGAGCTTTTGGGCCTGCCAATAAACCACCATGAAGGAAGTGTATGAATCCTGCATGTGCAAAATTACCCTTTGTTTGCGTAAGAGTTTTGTGACAGCAATTCAACACTTTGAACAAGAAGACTGAATTCATTCAAACAGAAGTGCTGCTTTAATAGCCATTTGCCACCTGCTTCAGTATCTAGGGACACTATACAACGGCTGCCATTAAACTCGATAGTATTCCTTATAAAAAATTCAATGTTCTTTCAATTTCCCAGACTTGGTTCCTCAGGGCTTACTATCACTTTTACAGATTCCCACTTAAATGCAATATAATTGTGGGATTAAAGGTAAAAGTAAAGGACCCCTGGACGGTTAAGTCCAGTCAAAGGCAACTATCTCGCTTTCAGGCCAAGGGAGTCGGTGTTTGTCCACAGACAGCTTTCCGGGTCATGTGGCCAGCATGACTAAACCACTTCTGGCACAACGTAACACCATGACAGAAACCAGAGTGCATGGAAACACCATTTACCTTCCTGCCACAGCAGTACCTATTTATCTACTTGCACTGGCGTGCTTTCGAACTGCTAGGTTGGCAGAAGCTGGGACAGAGCAACGGGAGCTCACTCCATCACATGGATTTGAACTTCTGTTTTGATCGGTAAGCCCAAGAGGCTCAGTGGTTTAGATAACAGTGTCAGTGGAACTGTTTACAGATATGTGGCCAAGCGTGTGAAGCAAATATTGCAGGACTTGGTCAGGATGATCCAATGATCCCATTTGGGTGGGCAGCCATTATTTCAGGGCTAGTGCTGTCTTAATGCAGTCACAATCTTACATTCAACCAGCAGCAGAGGCAACAGCACAGAAATATATCCAATGGCTGCAGAGGAGATGTAGAAAGGAAAAGTAGGGGTATTGCCTTTGCCAGGTCCATCAGGCTATCTGAACTGTTTCCATTCCAGCATTATTGCCAGGATCTTCAGCAGCTCCTACATTTCACAGGAGACTCTATAAACAAAAAAGTAAGCAGGCTTCCTTTCCCTCAACTTTTGCCCCTGGTCCATGCCACATAGGCAGCAACTCTGGATGCTCCAGGAAGGGCAGGAGAGGCAGTTCAACTTGCTGCTTTCATCCCAACATCTGCACCTCAGGAAAAGATACAGAGGGGGAAAGTCGAGATAGTGGACTCCCTGTCCTCAGACTGGCTGGGCAAGTTGCTCTACTCCTTTCCTCCCACCCCACTTTTACCAAGGGTGCTCAGGACGGTCAAGGAGCAGGGCTCACAGGTCATCCTAATAACCCCAAGATGGCCCAGGCGTCCCTAGTTTGTGGACCTGGGGTCACTATCAGTCAAGGATCCTTGGGACCGCTTGTCCTGAATAGACCTTCTGCCAAGATTCCATTCTGCACCAAAATCCAGATTTTTTAAAACTAGCTGCCTGAGACTGAACTGAGCATCATGAGTAGCCACTCAGAAGGAGTGGTTCAGACTATTTTGGCCACCAGGACCTAAGATCAGACTTGGCTTTCCTGCCTTGCAAGTTGCCACTGCAGTCAGAGAACACAGGGGCAGTAGACCTGATAGAATTTTTCCAGGAGGGACGTGGGATGGACTTGAGACTCCACATCCTCCAGAGGAAGGTGTTGGCCTTATCCAACGTCATGGGACAGGCAAAGGACACGCTTCTAACCACACCCCGATATCAAAATATATTTAGAGCAGTGGTCACAGCCAGTCATCCTCCAGCTCACAGAGTGCCTACCTGGGATCTGAATCTAGTTCAAAGAGCCCTCACTAAACCTCAATTTGAACATATCAAGTCAGTGTGATCGAGATGCTTAAAGCCTGCATTTCATGGTTTCTATAATCTTAGCTAGGAGAGTGTCAGAACTGGGAGCTCCCTATGTAGAGGAGCAGCTATATGTTTCTCATTACAGGGCAGTTCTCCACCCTAACCCTTCATTCATACAAAGAGTTCCATTGGACACAGGAGCTGATTCTGCCCACCTTCTACCTTACATATCTTTGCCCCTAGCCTAGAGCATGGCACATGCTAGATGCACTTAAGAGTAGCCAGGACCTGTGCTGGCATAACCAAGACCCACAGGCAGCATAACACTCTCTTTGTATCTCAGATCCTCTTGCCTGGGCAAAAGCTCTCCAAGGCCTCTCTATCCTACTGGCTAAGAGAATGCATTGTCCTAGCTTACACCTCAGCCAATCTTCAGCCCCCAGAGGGCCCTGTCACATACTCAGTGAAGGAGGCTGGAACCTCAGCAGCCTTTCACTAGAGGATACCCTTAGAGATCTGTAGGGCAGCCACTTGGTCTTCGGTCCACACATTCACTTGACAAGATTAACACATCTGTAGGTCTACAAATTCCCCATCCACACTTTATCTTAAAAAGCAGAGACATCACCTTTCCAACAAAGGTCCGTATAGTTAAAGCTATGGTTTTCCCAGTAGTGATGTATGGAAGTGAGAGCTGGACCATGAAGAAGGCTGATTGCCGAAGAATTAGTGCTTTTGAATTATGGTGCTGGAGGAGACTCTTGAGAGTCCCCCTGGACTGCAAGAAGATCAAACCTATCCATTCTGAAGGAAATCAGCCCTGAGTGCTCACTGGAAGGACAGATCCTGAAGCTGAGGCTCCAATACTTTGGCCATCTCATGAGAAAAGAAGACTCCCTGGAAAAGACCTTGATGTTGGGAAAGATTGAGGGCACAAGGAGAAGGGGACGACAGAGGACGAGATGGTTGGACAGTGTTCTCGAAGCTACTAACATGAGTCTGACCAAACTGCGGGAGGCAGTGGAAGACAGGAGTGCCTGGCGTCACGAAGAGTCGGACATGACTAAACGACTAAACAACAACAAAAGTCACTTGGCTAATTTTGCAAATTCTGAACATCCAAACAAACCTGTGTCTCTCATCATTACTCTTCACGATGAAGTAGCTTTTGAAGTGTTTTATTCCTCCTCCACTTCTTCAAACCAGGAACATTAAAATGTGGGGGGAGGGGGGTTTAGTAATTTTTAATCAGCAACAATGAAGAAATAGTAACTGCTATTGTGGCTTATGGTAACCATAGTAATATATTCCCATAGCTACTTAATTGTTCATTTATAACAGCAGTTTTAAGTGAATGCAGACGTTGTTGTGGCATTCCCCACCCCCCTGTCCTTGTTTTAAAAGAAAGTGAGGAATCTTTGCTGTAGAACAGATGTTCATCTGGAGGGCTAGACTATGGGCCTCTCAGTCACATTGAAGAGCTGTTATTTGCCTGTACACCCCCGCAGATGTTGAAGGAACTTTTGTGAAACTTGCATGTAAAATAAATTCAGCTTGCAGTTCAAGGATGAATAAAAAGATGGCCACATGATTTGTTATGCTCGTCCAAGTAAATTAATCTGGAAGTTATTTTCATACTTGGATAATGTATCAATGGGTGTTTAGTAATCCCATGATTGTTTGTCTGTCACTTACCTCTTCTGCCTTCTACATTTTCTGCTGCTTTCCAGCTGCATCTGTAGAGCTTAAATGAAATTTTCAAAAAATAAAGGTTGTGCGTGCCCCAATATATACAGTGAGGGAAAAAAGTATTTGATCCCCTGCTAAATTTGCCCATTTGCCCTCTGACAGCTACAATAAATCTACCATTAAAATTATGGCCTGGTCATTTCTTCATCAGAGGGCAAACGGGCAAATTTAGCAGGGGATCAAATACTCCCCCCCCCACTGTACATATATGAAAAGTCAGGCTTCCATTGAGCCAAATGATTTTAATTAAGCTATATGGTATGTATACCATGCTTTCTGCCAACAAATTTGCAGCAGCATTAGGGGAGCAATCCTATACACAATAAGCTGGAGACCCTAGACCTTCATGGGATTATTTACGTGTGAATCCTCAAACAAGGTTACTGTTTCTATCTCATTTGAGCAGGATGTCTTGAACAACATCTCAACTACTTATCAAGATCCTCCCATTGTAACCCTATAAAGCTCTTTACCTTGTGCATTTTAGGATGACACATGAAAACTGCAAAGCTATTCATGGTGAATATTCATTTTATCTGAATGAATGGGTATCTGAAGAAGTGTGCATGCACATGAAAGCTCATACCAAGAACAAACTTGGTTGGTCTCTAAGGTGCTACTGGAAGGATTTTTTTTATTTTTTATTTTGTTTTGACTATGGCAGACCAACACGGCTACCTACCTGTAACTGGAACTATGGAAGGCACCACATTGAGCCGCATGAAATGGAAGGTATCTGAAGAAGTGTGCATGCACACGAAAGCTCATACCAAGAACAAACTTAGTTGGTCTCTAAGGTGCTACTGGAAGGATTTTTTTTATTTTTTATTTTGTTTTCATTTTATCATATTCCATCTTCAGTTAGTTACTATCCAAATCTGACAGCAAGTGACTTGCAACGAAATTCCAATTAACGCACTGACACTCCCAAGAAAACATGCATATCACCAGTCTTTGTTGTTTGTTTGTCCTTACCTTTAATTCCCCCACCCCACAATCCCTCATTCTCATGCCCATGTCCATGCTTGGTTCAAGGGAAGAAAAAGAGGCCATGGGTAACTATGAACGTTGGAAGACACAGGACAGATAGAAGGAAGTATTTCTCCATATAATATAACACAATGTTTCTTTATTTGATAGATGTTACAAAATTTCCACCAGAAACTACTACGGGAGATCTCTTCCCACAACAAGTCTCTATGCCTTCACTGCAAATGGATTTTTAAAAGGATGCTGCATACAACCTGAAGAAGCACAGACTTTCAAGGGCAAAAAAATAATAATGATCATCCACAATCTAAGCCTGAAGGTCCAAGAGAAAAAGAACAAACTGGAAACATCAAACACATTTTTGTAGATTTTTAAATCCTTGTCTATGCAGCAAAGCTATGCACCTTTCATGATAATGCATCAAAGCACCTCAGATGCTGACTTGGCAAAATGGCATTCAAGAGAAATCAAGTCTGTACAAATGGCTTCATAGTAAAATAATAATTTGGGGCAGAATTATGTAGTAAGGATCTGCTATCCAAGGGGATTATTGGATTCTGTAGAAACCCTACTATGCTTTTGGCTTTGATACATGGGCTGCCATGACAGATATGACAGCCTTATCTCCACTGAGCCCTATCTGACAGTCAAACCCTATCGGACAGTTTCATTTGCTTGAAAAGGAAAACTTTAGGACCAGATTCTTTGCCTGACTTTTTATTGAATGACTGCTGTGCCTCTCTGTGTTACAAGTCTCTTTGGGATGGGGCCCAATATGGTTGCCATATTCTGAATGCTATGTTCCACAGACCTTCCATTGCATCAGAAGATCACTCAAGGTCTTTAATTTTGCCTTGAAAGTTGCCTCTGAGTTTGCATGCTATCCAGTCAAAGCTCTTTCGAAAGATACAATTGACTAGGAAAGAGATTAAACTTAGTAGACTTCAAGTAAGCGAACTCTGGCCTCTGCTATCAGCTAGGGAAGCATGCAGCTCCTGCCTCCCAGAAAGAACATCTCAGCAAAAGGAATAGCTGTAACATATCTATAAAATGCAACACACATACCTAAAAAGTTAATCTGCTTGTTCAAAATGGGAATCTGATTTCTCATCAGATTTGGGAATTATGACATTTAGGAGCCCATGTTCTTGCTAGCACTTAACACACAGTAACAAAAACTGATTCGTACATGTTTGCACACCTATTGATGACTTGCAGCTGATCAAATGTACTTCTTCTACAGAAGGGTATTGACTTTGAGCTGGTGTGGTAACCATCATAGCTGTCTGGTGTTTGATCTGTGATGGCTGTTAGGATGAATTCATATTCATCACAAGGGCAGGGAAATCTACTACTAAACAAAGTTCAAAGATGCCAAAGTCCTTTTCATAGCGGGAAGCTTGTTAAGGTGAAACAACGGGACGGAAGTAGCTATGCAGCCAGGCAGCAAACATGTTAACTTTTGTTCATAATGTCAGAGGAGGATATGAAACTCCTGCTCAGCTAGCTCTGAGGAGAAACAGCTAAGCCTGTGGTGATGGTTTGGTATGTGATGGTGAATTTTATGCATCTGCACTCTGCTGGAGTTCAGTGTTTCATTCCATCCATGAAAATCTTTTCATGAAACAGAACACAAAATACAGTGAAATCTTCTTCAAAGCAAAGTAGCCAGGCTTGCCTTTTTTGGGGGGAACTAGTCAGAGCTGAGCCAGGTAGTCTAAAGATGGTGACATGGAAAATGGAAGAAACCACAGAGGTCATCAGGCAAATACTCTCTATACCAGCACAACATTCAGAGTTAATAAGATGTATTTTTAAATTAATAACTGCAAGTGCATCTGTGCAAAGGTCATCTTTCCTATCTGCTTCCATATCATTAAAATCTCTTGAAATGCCATTTGACACAAAATAATCCCCAAATGTACATGCATATTATTGACCAAAAAAATAAAAAATCATTCACATTAGTTATTCAACCTAAAGCATCTATAATGGGCCCACCACTTACAGTATGCATAATTTACTTACACCACCCCTGCTTTAATCAGACATATCGCAGTGAGTGTCACTTATGGGAACGTAGTGTAGATGTGGAAGGGGGGATATATATGGTAAGGTGTCTGGATGTAAAGTGAAGAAATAAAATGAAGAGATTAAACTGATTAACATTTATTCAGCTCCAGAGCTCTTCAATCAAAAATATGCTATAGTCCTGCTTTGAAGTAAAAGCACATGTGGCTGGGTGATGACAACAACATAGCATGCAGTTGAGAACTGCTCATAAAATACTTTCTTTACAATTATAGTACAGAAACCAAGTAAAATCTCCCTGTTCACAGGGGGTATGACGTTTCTGTAAAAAGAGGCAGGTACATAACAGATGTTGCTTTAAATCTCCCTTAGAACACTTCTGTTGGACTTACTAAAAGAGGATTCAAGGAAGATTTATGTACAAGTTAACACCTTTTTAAATTAAATTTGGTACTCCATCCTTGAACCCAAAGGCTCCCTAGGCTGTACATATGAGTATATTAAAAACACAAAACAATACAAGAACCATAAAACCAACAATATTAAACAAAATATCAAAAAAATCCAAAATACTTTGGGACTGCACTAGAATGGATCTACCTATCAATTTTGGTTTCTCTCGGTTTCTAATCTTCACTTTTCCACAGTTCCACGTCAGTTTCTGCTTGAATACAAGGTTGTGGCTATGGGAGAAACAAGACCCTTTTGGGATGTTAATGTTGTGAACCGTTCCATCATAGGCTCAGGTTATATATGTGTGTACATAAACCATGTATCATAAGGACACCACAATCTCCACTGTGCCTCATTTTCAAAAGGAAACTGGGACCCTGGGCAAGCACCTGGAATGCCTGGAATCTCACACCACTCAGAGACTGGGGAGGCATGCAACAGCAGTTGTCCAGCAGAGATGTACTGAGAGGTATGGGAATTCTTAACAACTGTCCCTACTCTGAATTGGCTGCTCTGACAATCCTGTGATGCACCATCTCCATGGCATATTAGACAACATAGGTATGACAGTCCCTGATGAGGCGTCTAAACAACATCTACTCTGGTATTATAGAATCAGTTTTGGTTATTTGGGGATTTAGATGTGTGCATGGTGTCTGGGCTCTGCCTGACTAAATAGCCTCTCTTGGCTGATTTGTACTAGCCAGGGTAGAGATGACCAAATGGGTCTAGACTGAGGTGAATGTGTCTTTGCCACTTTTGAAGAGGTGATAGTGCATATACCCCTCCCAAACCCCTCTTGACCCAGGGATTTGTGAACCCTGCAATGCAATTGTCAATGCAACTGGATAGCAGTGGATGGTTGTGACCATCCAATTCCAGACACTCTTTGAGGAATGAATTAGTGAAACGGCATCTGGACTGCGGACAGAATTGGCCTTGCTTCAACCTCCCTCCACCTATGAAACTTTCTCTCTTTGGAGATAATTCAGGCACCGACTTCGATGTGCTTTCCATCCTAGCTGAATCTATATTTGGTTGGTCAGGCATAATATTGTTGAAAAGTAAAAATTGAATTGTTCCACTTACTTTTGCCTTTGACATCTTCATGCACTGACTGGTGTGTGTCCTTGGGACATTTGCCCCAAAGGAAATGCAGACCTTCAGCTGAAAAATGTTTCCCACCCCTGGTTTAGGAGAATTAGGTCACTTCCTGTCTTTCACTGGTTCTCAGCCAAATATTGCTCTAAAAGGCAATCTTGTTGCTTCATCCAATATCCAGTAGATGGTTGTAGTGTACCACAGAAACCCCCTTTTAATCAGAGAATTGCAGAGGCATTATCTGTCTCAGGTTAGATTTGGACTGTATGCCTTATACATATGGTAGGTAAAAGGTAAAGGACCCCAGTCAAAGACGACCATGGAGTGCGGCACTCATCTCGCTTTTCAGGCTGCGGGAGCTGGCGTTTGCCCATAGACAGCTTTCTGGGTCATGCGGCCAGAATGACGAAACCACTTCTGGTGCAACAGGACACCGTGACGGAAACCAGAGCACACAGAAATGCCATTTACCTTCCTGCCTCAGCGATACCTATTTATCTACTTGCACTGGCTTGCTTTCGAACTGCTAGGTTGGCAGAAGCTGGGACAGAGCAACGGGAGCTTACTCCATCACATGGATCTGAAGTTCCAATGTTTTGATCGACAAGCCCAAGAGGCTCAGGGGTTTAGATCACAGTGCCACCCAGCTCCCCATACATACTCACGTCTAGTAACTGACCTCTCAAAATCTGCATTTTGTTGTCTATATATACTTTTAACACAGAACCCCACAAAATCAGAAAGAAGACACAGCTACTGTAGCCTTAACAACCTCTTGACACTGATGCAAGAGCCATCCCGATCTCCTGGCATTCGAAAACACAGAATGGTGCTAGCTTTCCTCAAACACCCTACTAGCAAACTATCAATGGCTTGTCCTCAGAATGATCGCATAAATATAATCGTACCAGGCACTGCCAGGATAAGTCACAATGCTGAGCACATTAATGTTGAAATGTCTCAGCACATAGTTTGTTTCAAGCAAACTTTACTAAACTGCAAGACAGTAGATGCCAATATACTTTCTTGATGCAAGAACCATGTTCTGCTGTAACCAAATTCCTGCCTGGTAAGCACTTCCAAAAAAAGCTAAGGGTGTTTTTCCAAGTGACACTTATATCAGTATTCTTCCACCTCTGTAAAAATCACACATCCCTAAAATAAAATGCATTCTTAACATCATTCTACCCCTAATTATGTCAGTTCCACTGAAATACTTCCAAGTTTTGAGGATGAGGGTGCAGTATATTTGAAACAGTGGTTTCCATATATGCTGTTTTCATATATATTCTTCAGTCTCCACTCTATTGCCAACCTATTTGTCTCCTTCAAATCTGAACCCCAAGGACCTCATTACAGTGGTACCTCGGGTTAAGTACTTAATTCGTTCCGGAGGTCCGTTCTTAACCTGAAGCACCACTTTAGATAATGGGACCTCCTGCTGCCGCTGCGCCGCCAGAGCACGATTTCTGTTCTTAGCGGAGTTCTTAACCTGAAGCGTACTTAACCCGAGGTACCACTGTATTCTCATAGAAAATGGCTCTTGTTTGTCAAGGAACAAGCAAAGGATGGGACAAATTCTAAATGAGCATTATTTTGTCGCGTCCCCTCCCTCCAGCTTCTCCATGACGAACACCTCCACAACTCCTGCTCCCAGAAATATACCGTGGTGTTCCCCCCCCCTTTTTTTTTTAAAATCCCGCTTTCGGTGTACGCAGTTAAAATCCCTGCTCCGGAGACTCGTCGGAGCTGCAAGGAGCGGACGCTGAGGGGCAGAGGCGAGCTGCGTTTCAGCTGCCGCGGCTTTCCACTCGACTATGGCCGCGCTTTGTGTCTCGCTACAGAGGTTTGGGTTTTAACTGACGAAAGTGAGCCGCCGAGGCTTCGCTTCTCACTCATGTTTCATCAGTCGTGCTCGCTGACCTGACAAAAGCGGTTGTGGAAAGCAGCGCCACACACAAAGAGAGTTTGTGGCCCCTTTCTGGCATCCTCACAAAAACTGTTTCCATGAGTGAAGATTCCCCAGGAAGCCCCCTTCCCTCCGCCCCTCTCGCTCCCCTCACTACAATAAAGACAACATGGCGGACCAGCGGCGTTTCCCCGGTTAAAACTCCCCTCTCCCTCACAAATCAGTAACAGGCACTCCAGTCGCCGGCGGGAGCTTATATAGCCTTTCTCAGAGGGAGGCGGGGGAGGGGCGAGTAGGAGGGGTGGGGGTGGGGAACGGAGATCGAACCAATCCATTTTTCATTCCGTGTTGTTAGCGCGCTCGCGCTTACTAGGCCCCGCCCTCTTTCTCCCTTCTCCACCATCCCCCTCAAAAAAATAAATAAAAAATGCCTCCCGGCTCGCTGGCTCCGCCTCACTTCCAACAATACTTTCTTGTCACCGAACCGGCCTGGCCGGCTGTGCGCCCGCGGCGGTCCTCTCCCTCCGTTGCTCCCTCTCCCCAGGTGCGTTTTGTGGTAAATAGGACCGCGAGAGGGCACCCCCCCCCCAATCACGCGCCTCTCTTGGCAGGCGCGCGCCGCGAACAACAGTGTGGCGGCGGCGGCGGCGGCGCTTATTGTTGTAGCTCCTCCCCCCTCGAGGGGGGCGGGGCGGCCCTGTCCGGCAGGCTCGCGGCGGCTGCGGCGCCGCCCCTTTACCTCCCTCCCTTCGGTAACTTGGCTCCCTTTTATCGGGCGAGCCGCGCGCTGGAGAGTTTATTGGTGCCGGAGCTGCAGCGCGGGGAGCAACGGAGCGCGCGGGGGGCGGGGGAGGCGGCGGCCGCCGCGAGGGGGGTTTGCCCCGCCGGCTGGTGGGGCCGGCCGGCCAGTGGGTCGGTCGCCGGCGGCGGTGACGGACGATGCTCCGGCTGGTGTCGCTGAAGTTGGGGCGCCTCTACCGCTACGTGAAGCTGGCGGTGCTGGGCGTCCTGGCGGCGGCGCTGGCCCTCAACTCGCCTTCGCTGCTGGCCTCGCTGCAGCGCAACGAGCTGGCCGAGCGGCGCTTCCTGCAGCTGAACAAGTGCCCGGCCTGCTGGGGCACGAGCTGGTGCCGCAAGTTCCTCAACGGGCAGCTGCGCCTGGAGAGCTGGGGCCGCCTGCGCCTGCTCGACTTCCTCAACGTCAAGAACGTGTACTTCGCGCGCTACGGGGAGCCCCGCGAGGGCAGCCGCCGCGTCGTCCTCAAGCGCCTGGGCTCCGCGCGCGAGCTCGCCGACATCGACGCCAAGATCTGCCGGCGCGCCACCGGCAGGGGACGCTGCGACTTGCTCCAGGCCCTGCACGCCACCGAGTTCGCCAGCATCAACGGCGACGTGCGCCTCCTCACCCCCGACGTCGTGGAGGGCTGGTCGGACCTGGTGCACTGCCCCTCGCAGCGCCTCCTCGACCGCCTCGTCCGCCGCTACGCCGAGACCAAGGACTCGGGCAGCTTCCTGCTCCGCAACCTCAAGGACTCGGAGCGGATGCAGCTCCTCATCACGCTCGCCTTCAACCCGGAGCCCCTCGTGCTGCAGGTAAGAAGGCGCCGCCGCCGCCGCCGCCGCCTCCTCTCCCCTCCCCATCCTCGCTAGACCGCGTGAGTGACCCCGCCGTATAAGCGGGATCGCACGATGCGCGTCGCGTAGCGCTGTGCACTAGATCGCCGGGACTGTGCCTGCTTAGGGTTAGCGTGTAAACCTCCCTTTTCTGGATCAGGCCAGGGTCGATGTAGTCCAGCATTGTGTCTATCCCACGATCTCTAGAGATGGAGACCACTTCCTCCCTGTGCAGGTCCTGCCTAAAAATAAATGTGCGTCTGAATCCTTACTGAAGCACTTGCACGGAGAGAGACTGTTTAACAAAGTCCTATAAGTACATTTAGGAGACTGACACGTGTATTGTGTCCCAAGCTTCAGCAGACTTGTTAATGTGCCAGAGGGGTCTTTGTTGGTTTTAAAGCTGCGGATACTGTCTCCCAGTGAAGTCTCTTTCTTCATTGTATGGTTTTGGAGCATTAACTGACATGCAGGAATGCTTGTAAGTGTGAAGTAGCTACTTACAATAGAATTTGTACGTATTTTTATTTTAAAAAATTGCTTTCAGATGTTGCTGTTTTCAAATTTCCTTCGTGTAGCTTAAGTAAATGGATACAAAATAGATTTGCATTCCTGTACAATCAGCCATACAAAATCAGCTGAAATTGGACAGTTGAGCTCTATTCTGGATTGGGCTGTGTAGTGTGTAGCTCCTTAAGCCCTTTTCCAGGACTGCCAGTAGCCATGAGAACAGGGAAAAGCAAACACCCCATGCACTAACAGCTGGGGTCCTCAGTTGTCTGCAAAAACTAGTCAGGACTTTCCCTGAAAACATATACAACCAAAGTAAAGCCCAAAGCTGCAGTGGAATAAGTTTTAACGTTTCAGAATAAGTGCCACTGAAATCAGTGGGACTTAACTAAAAAACTAATCATGCATATGATATGAGTTCAATGTTTTTTAAAATTAATTTTCGTAACTGAGCATACACAACAGCTGCTTATTGCCTTCGTCGGGTGCTATTAGAGGAATAGTAAAATTGTTATCTCTTTCTCTGTTGTAGGTTAATTTAAAAATTCAACCATAAAAGTAGGGGTGCCTTTATTCTTAAAGGTGTACATATGGTGCTACATTTTACATTATTCTGTTCTTTTGCTGATTTGTTTGGTAACTTTTGTATCAACCTCTGTATTTACTTTGTCTCATTTGTAAGTGATAGTGGCAAACAAGTATCTCTATCTTGTTTAATTTTTTAAAAAAGGTCTTCCTCCTTTTGGTGAATTTTCTTTCTAGTCATCATTTAGTCATTGAATTTGCTGTTTGTCAGAATGAAGACTTGTTGGCACTGTAGTGAAAGTCAACACACTCACTGCTTTAATGAAAGTCAACACACTCACTGCTTTCAGTAATTTTAGCCTAGCATTAATGTTTGTTAGACCCATTAAATGTAAAAATCTGTTGATAATTTTTAACTAATTTGATTATTTCAGATTTGCTCTAGGTATCTATCAGAACAATGTTATGAGGACAGTGCCATATTAAAACTTTGGTTGGCTTCGTTAAGAAAAAGTATGTTTTTATTTAATAGCCAACAGTAAAAGAAACTTGGACCTGGCATTGTAGCCTAAGAATCTGGGACATGTTAATATATTTATGCCATCTCTATGCCAGCTCACATGTTAAAGGTATATTTCACCTGAACATATTATCTTAAGCCCAAATATTGGTACGATGTTGCATCCTAAATACAGGTGCGTTCCTCAAGCACCTTCTAAGTGCCTTCCATGAGCAATGCAATGTTTGCATAAAATAAGTAACCTTGAATTACAACTGCTCTTATCTTTACTATAAAAAAAATAATAGTTGCCAGCCCTGTTGGCAAATATCAATAAATATGCTAAAGGAACAGTTGAGTTGCTTCCACAAACTAGAATGGTTGTCAAAGGAGTATCAAGTAGACTATTGGAACAGCTGGTGCTCTCTTGAACTGTTTAGTGACTTGGTATGTACCAGCTGGTGTATGCCTTTAAAGTTTCTTAAAGGAAAGCCATTAACTTGAAATCTAGACCGTTTCCCCCCAAAGATAACTGACATGAAGGTTTTGTCTACTATGGCTTCAGTTGCAGCTTTCTGTGTAAAGTGGTTTGTCTATGCTTTTTCTGTTAGAATTTCACATGGCTTCTGTTCATGGATAATAAATTAAATTGATAAAGCATATTTGTAGGTGAAGAGAATGTTTAATATAAATACAGTTTAAAGAGGAGTGGCATTTCATGTCCTTCACTAAACAGAACGGCATAAAAATGTTCTGCGCCACATAGAATATATTTTGCTGAGAAACTAATGAAACTCTGCATATAAAACAGAACATAGATCATGCTACAGTTGGTGTGCATATAATTCTTGGTTACAAAGTATTTGATGTACAAAGTGCTCTACAATTTGTAACCAGCTCTGTAAGATACCTAGACTAAGATATAATCACTTCCTGAGTCTACATACTGAACTTTATTTGGTGGAAATTCACTGTGAGTCTCCCCTTTTGAAAACGTAATTCTCTATCTGTAGCACAACTCTGGTTTGTAAAGAGGTTAACATGAATTAAAAGATGTACACATCTTGCATATTAGGAATCCAACCCATAATTGATGTAGTAATGTCATATGTCAGTGAGTAAATTATATAATTTAGTGAAATCTTTCACAGTTAACTCGTGTCTCCCAAAGTCCATGAGTAAAAGTTTCATTTAATCATTGCTTGCTACTTTAAAAGGAGTATGAGACCCATGTTGGGCAAAATATTCCTGCATTGCGGGGGGGGGGGGGGTTTGACTAGTTGACTCTCATGGTTCCTTCCAACTCGACAATTCCGTGATTCTAAAATTACAACTAATGTGCATTGGTCACTAGGTGCCAATTATTATACTAGCAGTACAATCCTATGCATGTATAAGTCTCATTGATTTCAGTGGAATTGTTTCAGGTAAACATGTAGGATTGCAGCCCAATATACATAAGTAATAGCTCTTCCATTAGCTCTTACGTGTGGATTGTAAGAACAGGTTTTCTATTCTGCCACCAATTATGTGCAATATCAGTTACGATATTCATTTAATTAATATCCAAATTGTGACTCAGCAGTTCTTGTAGATCATAGTTCTCTTCCAACCACCACTGCAAAAAAGTCTAGTTGCTTTCAAATATTTCCAGGGTTCACTTCTGATCTGCTGAAATTCTGCTAAAATTACATGGTGTAGTTCATTTAAAGACCCATTGTTTGTCAGATAAACATACTTTTAATAGATGTGTAAATTGGCACTGTTTGCATTACAAGAGCTAGCTAATGTTAACGACTTTCTGTTGTACAGATACTTATTCGTATTGTTTAAATAATGATAAAAAGCTAGGGTAAAAATCTTGATAACCCTGGAATAATGTAAGAGATGGCAGATGATTAAGGAGCAAGTTGAATGTGATTCACATGTTAGATATTGTGATCAGACTAAATGATGCATGACTGGGCGCTAAATAGAAGGTTGATCTTTGATTTTATAATGGGAAATGTGTCTCGAATAATCCACTAAACTGTAGTGATTCTTGGATTATAAGACTTTTTATCAGAGATTGGAAGCTTAGTTTGAAGCCTATTTGGAGTATGGATTACTTGTAAAGTGGCAGTACTTATGAAATGCACATTGCCACAACAGACAGCCTTTATTTTAGCTAGTTTTGAGATTATTTAAGCTTGACCTACATTTGAAGAGATTGTCAAGGCTAGAGGAAAAGCTTTATTACAGAAACATCTTTCAACAGCGTGTCTCATCTGTATCCCTAAGTGTTGAGATAGAAGCTCAGTGCTCTACATAATTTTACTAATCTGTGTACCTAAATACATTTCATATTTATATTACTAAACAGTATACACTTCTGTGGGTGAAAACAGCCTGCTACCGGGGTGGGGTGGGGGACAGTTTAAGGGAGGAATTTGTTGGGTATTCCAATCTAAATGATCAATGACTCACAAGCATCTGCAACACGGATCTGAAATAAATATTCTGTGACCTATTATAGCTAGGAATCCAAAACTGACATAAAATTACAGTTCTGCTACTATATAGGATTGTAAGTATTTGCCTAAAATTGTACAGTTTTTTTCTATGAAAAAAAGTTTGTCCTTTAATTTGCTGTATTTTTACCTTGTTCTTAGCCGTCATTCTTCATCTGATCATGTCCTGTCACAGTGGAAAAGTAATTATGATTTCTTGTTTGAGAGCCGTGAATTTGGTTGTCTAGCAAGACAATGTAGGTGTGTTTCAACTGAGATTTAAATTTCCAAAATATGTTTAAATAGCATTACTGCTACAGGTGCCTTGGAGTACATTTTTAATTTTAACTTCCTTTCCTTTGACCAAGTGTATTGACTTGTATTTTTATTATTTATAATACTCTTGTTCCTGATTTTTCATATTTTAAATATGAGATGTTTCTAGATATCACTAGATATGGTTTGCAGTTTTTACATCTGATTCTGCAAGCGTAGCTGTCTCTTTCATAATAGTGAGTAATAAATTACTATGATGCTGATTTCATCAGATACCGGTGCTGTTGTAGAACTTAATTTCAAGATTGTAACACTGCAAAGTGTGTTCTACAAGGATGCTGGTTTTAAGGTCAGATCAACTTTAGTATTGAGCAAGTGTACAACTAGTCAAACAGGGTGGATTGATTTGAATCAGCAGTTTTAGAGCTTTGAGCCTGTGGGCCTAATTAGGATCTGCTGGGTCTTTGAATTTGGCCTCAAAGGTCATTTTGGGCAAGTCACACCCACCCATCAATCATACAGTGTCAGACATAGATATCTGTTATCTCTAACGGAAACATTAAATGCTAGGTTTGGAAATAAGGGAAGACTAGCACTGAGATTGGAGATAAACCTTTGCCTGCTCCCATTACAGTCGTCCCTTGGTTCTTGAATGCCTTGTGAGTTGAACGTTTTTGCTCCCGAATGCTGCAAACTCAGAAGTGAATGTTCCGGTTTGTGAATGTTTTTTGGAAGCTAAATGTCTTATGCGACTTGCACAGCCTCTGATTGAGTGCAGGAAGCTCCTGCAGCCAATCGGAAGCTGCGCCTTGGTTTTCGAACATTTTCGGAAGTCGAAGAGACTTCCAGAACGGATTCTGTTCGAGAATCAAGGTAAGACTGTACTTTTAACTGTGAATCACGCGATGTCAAGTGATTGACAGCTAGGCAGCCCTGCTCAGCTGTCAATATGATTCTATGGCTACATCTATTTCTGCATCCCTGATTTAAATTAACAAATTAATCAAACAACTAATACAACTTTTTTATATAATCATTGTAATATAGGTATATCCTAAACAGAAGCATATGCTAACTAATTGATGTAAATGCAATCTGTGCATCCCAACTATATGCTTGCTTGTTTAGTTGGCAACCCTTTTTTTTTTAACCTTACTTGCCTTCAGGAATCATTCAAATGCAACAGATATAAGCTAAATGTCATCAGAACTGTTATTAATGTGAGCCGTGAGCCATGAGCTCTATGCAGATGCAGACTTCTTCCAAGAGAGTTTTCCATTAAAGGTGGAATGTAGTTTTTCTCTGCTCAACACATGTTAAAGCCCCATGCTTGTTAGTTGTTCTTGCCACCTGGCTGAACTGAGCAAAAAAGATTAGGCCTCCGTGGCTTTCTGTGGCCATGCAAAGAATGACAATGTTCTTTTCGCTGTATTACAAAAATATGTGGCTATATAAACTCGGCACTAATTCAAAACCCAGGAAATTCCTGGGTGGTTCACCCAGAGCTCCCACAGCCAAACTGCCAAGCTGCTCTTTGGCATCTCAATTTGTTGCTGGGATTTGTTGCACTTACAATTAAGGAGATGTCCCTAGTGCTGAGTGTGCATGATATTTGGCCTACTGCTGCTATTTAATACAATAAACAGAAGAACAATGTGAAACGTACATGTGCTTGCTTGTGCTACTGATGAGTAATTATAAATATGGTTGTTTCTGAGTTAACAGAGCAGCTGTAGTGTGCATCTAGTTGTTTGGATCTTTCATCAGATATATATGTATATATATGTAGCAGGTAATGCAATGACAATATGCTTGTATTAATGCCTGAATATGGTACATTGTCTGTGAATAATACCAGTATTTGGCAAGTGGCAATCAACTGTGATCAGCATTGACTTAGCAAGTTGAAAGTCTGCAATGGCTTGCTAAGTAGTACAGCGAATCTACCACACTTCTACATCTGATCAAGTAAAGTAGACGTTAGACCTGCTAGGTGGCTGAATGCACATAATGTTATGCTAACACCTGGTATGTTTTATATTCACTTTCTGTTCTAGAACAATTGTACAGCACTATTGTACAGAACACAGTTAGCTTTGTGTGAATAATTTGGAATTATAATTTGAAAGGAGCTCTGAAGTAAAGGGAGTAGGGAGCACGCCATCCAGGCAACTGCCACCTACCGGTATTGAGCACATCTGAATCATAGAAGTACGGTACTTGGTTTCTTTGCTAGACCTCTGGGACTTACAAAAATGAGGCACAGCACCAAGCATCTGGGGACTTTTTGCAAACATCTAAAGAACAGAGCTCTTGATGTGAGAGGACAATGGTGGGGGAGCCCTTTAATAGGTTACACCAGGGTTAACTAACTTATGTCCCTCCAGATGTTGCAGAACTTCAACTCCATCATCCCTGATCACCAACTGTTCTCATGGAGTTTTGTTTTCAAGTAAACTAGTACAGAGCCCCTGGGACACAGTGGGATAAAAACCTATAGAAATTGGAGAGCAAGTGTAGGTATTTGGTATGTTCACCTAATTGCTTTACTAATATGGCATTTTCATGCAGGTCTCCTAGACAAATTGAAGGACCAAAAGAAGATGCATCATCTGCAAAGTGAAAACAAATACATAGTGACACCATCAGTGTGTGCCAGCAGCTCACCAAATCCCAAGCCTGTTTGAAACAAATGTGTTATTTTGCTGGATTGGTGCAGAATTTATAGATATGCAAGATTACACTGTGCCTGTTCTTTAGCACTGGGTGAAAACCAGACCACTGTGTGTTCTCCAACCCACCCCACCCCAGTGTTTGGGGAATCAATGAATAATTCCTCATAGGCAATGAACAACACTGCCATCTCAGATAGCTAAATGCTTCTAAACATCACATATTTTTAAGCTGCAAAT
Organism: Darevskia mixta; assembly: GCA_034641385.1. NCBI lineage: Eukaryota > Metazoa > Chordata > Lepidosauria > Squamata > Lacertidae > Darevskia > Darevskia mixta. Next base: position 16,432,838 of record JAWWNH010000030.1, read on the forward strand.
GTATTTGTGGTTAATATTAATGAAATGCATTTCCCTTTGCAGAGTTTTCCTTCTGATGAGGGCTGGCCATTTGCAAAGTATTTGGGAGCATGTGGAAGAATGGTGGCTGTAAACTATGTGGGAGAAGAACTCTGGAGCTACTTCAGCGCTTCATGGGAAAAACGAGTGGACCTGGCATGGCAGTTAATGGAAATAGCTGAGCAGCTGACAAATAATGACTTTGAATTTGCACTCTACCTCCTTGATGTCAGCTTTGACAACTTCGCAGTAGGCCCTAGAGATGGGAAGGTCATCATTGTGGATGCTGAAAATGTTTTGGTGGCAGATAAAAGGTTAATCAAGCAAAGTAAGTTGGTTTCTTTTTCACCCCCAAGACTGTTGGTTCTTGTTTTGCATATGAATAGTTTAAGATGTAGGTTTTTAAAAAATGCTTTAGAATTTATCAGTTCAGCTAATGCCGCAGTTAATTATTAAATAACAAATGTAGCAGCTCATATTTGAACATGTTGAAAGAAACAAATCCGTTACTACATGGGCACACTGAACAAACCTGAACTTGAGTTTTGTTCCATCCTGTACAAGACAAAAAGCAAGAGAACAGTTACTCACTTCTGACAAGTTTATTTAATACATTTTTAATCCCTATAGCCTGTGGTCACTTTCACAATATTGCTCTTACCTTTTCTTCATAGTAATATGCATGTACCTAAGCAATCTTAGAAATCACACTTTGTGGATTTTCTGAAACATATAATGCTTTGAACAATCCCTATGAGAAGGTTTGCCTCAAGGTTCTTTGTAGTTTCCCCCCTTAAACAGCTAATATTTCATTTGCAAGCTTTATTTCATGTTAGTGGTAAATAGTACACTATTTCTGTAAATTGCCTTCAGACATACTATTAGGGTATAAAAGAACTTGGGGTAGATTTTCATATTCAGGCTTTAGAATCAGGAAATTCTTTGCTTTCTGGGCTTCTTACTGTTTGTTCTTTTTATGCATTTCACAGATAAACCTGAAAACTGGGATGTTTGGTATGAAAGCAAGTTCGATGACTGTGATAAGGAAGCTTGTCTTTCTTTCTCAAAGGAGATTTTGTGCACTCGTGTCACTGTGGACCACAACTACTATGCTATTTGCCAGAACCTTTTATCAAGACATGCCACCTGGCGTGGCACCTCTGGAGGTCTTCTTCATGATCCTCCAGCTGAAATTGCCAAAGATGGTCGACTTGAGGCCTTGCTGGATGAGTGTGCCAATCCAAAGAAGCGATATGGTAGATTCCTAGCCGCAAAAGAATTACGTGAATACCTTGGACGACTAAGTAATAATGTGAGGTAGTTCATAGTGGCCAGAAACTTTCATCCTGGGGAAAAGGCACATGGAAAAAATAAGTTATGGACATCAAAGAAAAACTTGTTACTGGTATATGGGGAATGCTCTGTATAAACAGGCAAGGTTACATATCCCACTGCAACCTGAGCTACTTTTGACTGGGTCAGATGACAAGATTGACAACTTAAGTGACTCTCATCCATAGGACTTCACATAGATCTGAGATAGTTCCACAATTTTGTGAAACTGATGACGTAACTTGGAAAGTCAAGTTATATTCGCCTGTTTTAAAGGCTTTTATTTCTGATGTCATTCTCTCTCTCTTTCTCTCCCTCTGCCCCTCCCATGCATACAACTTACTAAACTGGTATTTGCATACATACCGGTACTGATAAGCCCTAGGTCTCTCTCATAGTTCTAAAACTAGTAGGTCTTTGTTTGAATACTGTGCGCTATTTGAGTACAGGATTCCTCTGCTTATTCTAATGCTGAGTTCTTTCCACTGTTTCTTACTGTTTGTATGCCTTATTAAGGATTTGCTTATAAAAGCAGTCTTAAATATTGTGTGGACATAACCATTACATTTGAATTCTTTGTAATTCTACTGCGGGTAATATTTCACAAGATGGTTAACTGTAAAATTCCATCTTTATTCCATTAGGTGAAAATAATTATTCAGCAGGGAATCATGATCTGAGAACTAACAAAGATAGATGGAAGTTTGGAGTAAAGCAGTACAACTAGTTAAAATGAAGACAAAATGCCATTTTGCTAGTATAGTAAATCATAAGCCAAAGAAAATGGTTGTGTTATCAGTCTCTAGTCACCTAAATCTGTACTGTAGTGACACTAATCCATTGACTTAGATTTCAGTGGGTTTGTAGATCATTCTTTAGGAGAAACTTTGCTACTAGTTAAAAGCTTAGGAACCTCCACATGTGAATGAAAAAATGCCTAGCAGGCTAGCATTTGTTCTGCATTATTCACAGTTCTGCTGAATTTGCAATGTGATGATGTTTACGGAACTTTCAACCATAGGGTTGGCTATTTAATAGTACTCATGTTTACTGTAGAGGCCTTGCATTGCATTAAGTCTTTCAGTTTAGTCTTGTAATGGTTACCGTGCACCTGAAATTGCTCCCACAGATCGGAACCCGAATGAGAAATTGGAATGCAAAAATTAATTCTCCCCCCCCCCCTTTTAAAGCTTGTTTTCCTTTTCTTTACACATGTTAGCAATTGCAGAGGTTCTCATGATTGGAGTGATGAAATTCAAAAGCTTCTGGTTATAGGAAGTGACTCACTAGCTACAGTTGTTGTTTTATATTTGCTAAGCAGATTTATATACCGCTTTAACAAAAGATTACCGAAGCGGTGTACAACATAAAAATACAATATACACTAAAAACTACAAAAAACAAAGTATAAAAATAAATCGCATTGCTCAATGGTATGTACAGATGGGGGGGGGCACACGTCAGAAAAAGCATGTGGACAAAAAAGTCTTAAGCAAGTGTCTAAAATTGACAGGCAGTTCCATAGTGGAAGTGCTTCAACACTGAACTCTGTGCTTCTGGTGTTTTTAGAGCAGACCTCAGGAGCAAGAAGCACTATTGAGAGTGCTTTTCTTATGACAGCAGTGACGGGTGGAATAAGAGGAGTTTCCACATTCTGAGAACTATCAGTTTGGTGTTGAGAAATTCATCTGGACAGATGGAGCAAAACAGTAGAAAAGGGATGATGAAACCATTCCGTTTCACAACTGTGAAAGCATGCTGATTATCCCAGAAAGTTTGAAATGATTTTTTCAAATGTCATTTTTATTTGGTCTGCGTAGTCCTAACATACAGCTGCTCATTTTCAAATTGTGTTTCTACAATGTAAATTTATTCCAGTTTGTTCTTGGGCTGTTCCCTGCTGGAATAATTCTTCTTGCTGTGGGATCCCCTTTCACCTTTGATATTATGGCACAACCCCATAGCACATTAGGCATGTTCAAGTCCTACAGAAGTGATTTAGATTTAATTGTGTTTATATCCCATTTACTTCAGAAAGCATAATTTTGGCTGGTTTCCTCCCTGGATTCTTTTGCCTGTAGTCACATAGCATTAATGTTGGCTTTATTTTGATTCAATTCGCGAGCAAAACCTATATGTGAGACTAAACACTAGCCTGCCATGAAAAGCCTTTTAATCACAATATTAATTTAATACCCACAACTTCTGATGAATGAGATGGATGATTGCTGTAGGCTTTAAACAACACAAAAAACAAACAAACCACTGCCAGCTATTGAGGCAGTTCAACTGCCAAATGTTCCTTGTGAGGTTGGGGTTGGAGTCCATGTTCCCCCTTGGAAAATGTGCTCATGAAGCAGGATTCCAATGACAAAAGGAGTCCACAATTCTCAGTCTACAGGGAAAACACCTATGTGGAAAGCAATAAGTTTCCTTCAATTTGCACCTATCAAGTATTTATTGTACAAGGACAATTTATATTTTTAGTCATTGCCCACGATGAATAATGGTGAAATATTTTTTGAATGAGATGTTTGGGGTTTGTATGTGCATAAAAATTGTCTTTTGTACTGTAAGTTACTGTTTAATTTGATTATCAAAACTGTCTCCTGTGCCTTTATACTAAGGTTGTTTTTACAACTTCTCTTGACTATTAATAAAAAAGTACTTTGAGAAAATTTTCTAGACCATGTTTAAACGAACACACTTTTTGATACCGCAGCTCTTTCAGCAGCTATTGGCCCCTGATGGCTAAACGAGGTCCCTATATTCTGAGGCAGTATGTCACTGATTACTACTAGTTTTGGGAAAGGCGTAAGGGCTGCTGCCTGTTTGCTCCTTTTGGGGGTTGAAGAACACATGAGCCGAGTTTGCTGGATGAGGAAAAGGGCCCTTCTAATCCAGCAGGTTATTAAGTGGCCAACCAAATGCCTATGAGAAGGTTGCAAGCTTCCATTGGCATCAGACTGCCACTTTAGGACATGGGATAGTTGAATGGGCTGCTCTTTTTATGATTTGTAGGTTGAATATTAATCTTATTAATTTGAATAACTTTAGTTAGGATGGGTCAACACTGGGGGGGCAGGGACCTCAGTATTATGGTGGTACTGCGTCTATTGATCATAGATAGGACTAATTCTGTTTCAGAAAATATTTCTCTATGGCTGCTTCTATTTGTATGGATTCAGTATAACTGAGAATGGCAAGGAACTGGGGGATTGCTTAAGCAGAAGATGGCTATTCTGTCAATTTCTCAGAAATCCATATTCCTTGAGAGTTAACACACACCTGTTCATAATATACACATAATATACACTATGCAAAAGAAAGGCCAAAATACTTGTTTGCCTTTTGTCAATGTGCTATTCGTGTTTCAGTTAGGACAAATTTGTCTTGATCCATTGAAGTGGGGTCAGTGTTTTACTGAGTTAGAAAATATATATCTTTTGGATGTAGTCAAGATGGCCAGATTCATCCTGCCAATTGAGTGTGTGATTTTGAGGTTTATGATTCTACAGCTCAGTTTTGAAATTGCCCTAGTATTTGTGGCTTCAGAAAGTGGAAAAAAACGTTAAGCCACACTCTTTACAATTTCTATATTTGGTTTCAGGTGGAAAGCATGCAAGAAGTTTTGGTATGCCACTCTAGGCCACATGTTGAAGTGTCCTGGAAGTCATAAGCTAACTAATTCACCAAATGCTTCCTTATTAGCTAAAGGTCTGTCTGATGGTCTTGAAACTAGCTATTGCTTTTCCCAGCTATTTCTCACTTCATTTTTTGGCAAAAGGTTTGCTAGCCCCTGCAGCTGCTCAGTCTCAGAGAACAATGCTGATTGCAATCAATTATAGGAGTTTGACTCCTCTGCATGTTATATTCAGGATGAATGGCAGTTGTGGAATAGTCACCTTAAAGAGAAACACATTCTGAACATCAAGGCAGACTATGATCGTTGCTTTACATGACCTAACCTTTTACTTATGTCTCATTCTCTACACACCCACAAAAATGCATCAAAGCCAAAACCATAATTAGATGTGGGTTGAGAACTGGCATTATGCAAGGAACATTTTAGCATAGTACTGTACAAGTATTTTGAAAACAAAAGTTGTTGGGAAAACTAGAGAGTTCTCTAACAATGCCTGCCTTTTTTTGCACCAGCACTAAAGTCTACTAAGTACTGCAATGAGCTAGAGGCCAACTGGCAGACGTACTTTGGATTCTTTATTCTGGAAGAACTATGGAAATAATATTCTATCTATCACAGTTTGCCTTTAAGCCAAGCCATTAGAATATGGGGTCCACATCTTAATCTCTCCCCCCCTCTCAAATTTGTCTATTTTTTAGGATAGAAAATGGTAGACACGCCTTGGTGTGACTACTCATTATTTCAGGACACAGCCCAGCTGTGGGTCATATATTTTGACCTGACATGTTAATAACATGTTTAGACCTCATTCTTAAACAAACAAACAAACAAACCCAAAAACAAAAAAACACCCATGCCCGCATCAAACATGGCACTGTGGTGGGTTAAAATATTTTATCTGTACCATTTTCCTGCTGAAAATTTCTCCTAAAGCTGGTACTTGCTACAAGAGGCATATTTTGAAGGGGGATTAATTTGGCAAGAAAAAAATATTTAGAATAAAAGGGTTAAATCTCCCTTCTGGATCAGGGCAACTTTTATTCTTGAGTTTTAAAATCTTGTCAACTTAAATTAGAAAATTGGGGTTTGGAACCTCCCCCCCCCCCAATCAAGGGTCACATAATCTTTGAGAAGAATCTTGGGGGATTAGGCATATTGGTGGTGGGTGAAGCAAGATATAAAAGTACTATGGATTAAAGACCACTCTGCTAGTTTGTTTTCGGACAGATGAGGGAAGGAAAGCCATAAAGTCTCTGGACATTACTAGAATTTCAAAGGCAGAAATGACGTCCAGGGGGAATTTTCAAAATGTGGTGCTTTGTCCTGGATCTTAAGCAATAGAAAAGTCACTTTTTTTTTTGTTTTTTGTTTTGCGTTTTTGTAAAATAAAAGCTCAACAACCTTGGGGTTTGTCCAACAAAAGCCCAACAACTTTCAAGTTTTCCTTTAAAAAACCCCAACAGTTTTTGGGTTTTCCCGTCTGTTACTTTTTGAAATATGGCAATGCTACATAAAGTCAGATAAGGGTTTGGGGTTTTTTTTTAAGCGGCAAGCTTGTAATACGGTACTTCTAATTGTTTTGAAATTTCAGAGGGATAAACATGTTTCAATGCCAGTAGTACATGTGAAAAAGGTCTAGGGGTCTTAGCAGACAACAGTGTTAAATGCCAAGAAAAAGAAGGAAACTAATAGGAAGGAAAGAATGATAGGATTTTAAAATGGGACAAGCCAGGTGTCCCACATCTTATATTTGTGCTGCTAGTCATTCCTCCTTAAGTGTAGAACTGAACATTTTGTTTCGGCCCAGTTCCCCAATCTGTTAAGGTCATCTTGAATCCTGATTCTGCCTTCTGCGGCATTAGCTATTTGATCGATACGCTGTTCCATTATAGTAAAATCAAACTTCAATTGCTGGAGGAAATTGCTCCTTCTTAAATGCTGCCATTTAGATAATAACATAGTTCTTTTCGCTCCTCATCTCAACACATTACACAGCAACAAACCTGGGCATGTCACTGTGTGCACACTCAACAAGGAACCACGGCCCAAGCCCAGCTGCCAACCAAGCCTATCTGTATAATATGTGTGTTTTTGAATACTCATTTTGTCAGTTATGTTCACACCTTACATTTTTAGTTTTGCACCTAAGAATATAATGTTTGACATCAAAGGACCAGATTTCATATTACATTAATAGTGTGTTGAAATGTGCTTAAGACCAGCTTCCAAAACTAGAAACAGGAAAAATGCACATAAAATTACCAACAGTTCCACATCTAAAAATAAAATATTATAATAAAATCAGCTGGAATTATGCCCTAAAGACTTGTTGAAAGAGTTGAAACTTTGTGACTGCTGATTGATGTTTTCATGCTATGCTTCTTTTGCTGCAGTTGCAATGTGGAACAGAGATGTTACATCCAGGCTAAATCATTTACATTGAATCTGGACTTTCTGGAAAGGAAAGTTTCTCTGTAGCAATCTTCCATGCCACAAGTGCAGTGGGAAAAGTACATTTCACTGTTATAAAAAAAGAAAGTCTAGATTCTCAGGAGTCCATACTCTCCATCATGTTCTGTGCGAAATCCCAAGAAACAACTGAATGGTAGGGAAGGAGCTTGTAGCGAAGTTGGAGACCACATACAGACAGTGATGAAATGTACTTAATAAAGGTATGAGGTACTTTTGTTACTCTGCACACTTTTTGGTCTTGCCCTGCTTACTGCTGGAGTGCATTTCCTGACAGATTCCCAAAGAGGTAATATAAACCTTGGGCTAAAAAAGGTTCCCCAACCCCATACCCTCCAACATTTCTCTGATGAAAATAGGGATGTCCCATTCCATAATGATAATTTTACTATTTATTCCCCACACATCTTACTGGGTTGCCCCAGCCACTCTGGGCAGCTTCCAACATATACAAAAACATAATAAAACATTAAACATTAAAAAGCTTCCCTATACACAATTGCATTCAGACAGCTCAGGGGTTGGATAACTCCATACCCTCCAATATTTCTCCAAAGAAAATAGAGACATCCTAAGGAAATGTGGGACATTCCAGGATGAAATCAGAAAGTAGGATGGCTTCTCTAAATCAGGGATGTCCCTGGAAATCAGAGACACATGGAGGGTCTACAATCCTATCTTTTAAAAATGTGTTATTGTGGTTACCCATGCTCAAAGGGTGTAGCAGAAAAAGAGAAGACAGCAGTGTAGGCCTGGCCACATGACAAAGTGTGGGAACAGACCAAATAAATGTAGGAAACAACAGGTTATTTTTATGGAGTTCATAATACAGTATAGGTAAAGGTAAAGGGACCCCTGACCATTAGGTCCACTCGTGTCCGACTCTGGGGTTGCGGCGCTCATCTCGCTTTATTGGCCGAGAGCCGGCGTACAGCTTCCGGGTCATGTGGCCAGCATGACATAGCCACTTCTGGCAAACCAGAGCAGCGCACGGAAACGCCGTTTACCTTCCCGCCAGAGCGGTTCCTATTTATCTACTTGCACTTTGACGTGTCTTCGAACTGCTAGGTTGGCAGGAGCTGGGACCGAACAACAGGAGCTCACCCCGTCGCAGGGATTCAAACTGCCGACCTTCTGATCAGCAAGCCCTAGGCTCTGTGGTTTAACCCACAGCGCCACCTGGGTCCCCCCATAATACAGCATAAAGCAGCTTAAAGACTGGTAGCACAGTAAATATTTATACTCTGCCAATGTCTTATGGTGAGACAGATGCCTTATCCCTCTCACACACATGCCACCACATTACTGCAGAATTCCAAGTGTAAAACATCATCTAAGAACTAAATTATCAGTTAGTTTTGGAGTGGTATCCTAAGGCGGGGGCGGGGAAGAAGGTTCTTAGCTCATGGAAAGTTCTTTTTTAACTGAGATTTCACAAATGAGTTAAAGCCTCTCAGTGACAGTTCAGTTCACTGATGACTAATGCATCTGTTCTGCCATTTGTCTGGGAAATTTATTTTGTCAAAAGCAGGGACTATTATAGCATATGTGCATTTAAAACGTTGGTTCTTTTGCATAAGTTAAATTATTCCCCTGTCTTTTGCTCCTAGGGATAACAAACAATAGAGTATTTCTTTTTCTCAATGGGGAAAAAAAGCACCTATTGTGACAAATGTCCCTGCATTAAAAGCTTAATCGCAGGGTTCTGAGTACTTGTGTGAAAGTGATATTTTATGTATTGTCATGTAGAGTTACTAAGAATAGGTGATTAGATGTTATAGGCATTTCCAGTTTTTTCTTTAAGGGAAAACATTGTATAAATGCTGCATTATCTCTTTTTCAAAAACTCTCCTCTCTACTCAGAAATGTGAGTCAGAGCATCCTTAAAAACATTAAGGTAACATGTACATGGATTAATGCACTGGTACATATTAGCCTTTACAGAAAATTCAAATGAATGTTCAAGACAAGCCCTGGTGAAGCACATTAAACATCTCAAACTGCATTTTGACACAGCAAATAATACTGTGGTTCAGGGATGAGGGACCCTGTAGCCCTCCAGTTGTGGTTGAATTCAAACTCCTGTCAGTCCAAGCCGGCATGGCTGATAGTCATGGATGATGGTAGTTGTAGCGTCACAATGTCTGGAGAGTCACAGATCTCCAGTCCTGCTCTAGTTTCTTTGCTGAATCATGGCGCTTCTTGTGTACCTTGTCATAATTATAGTCTCCACCTCAAGTGACTTCACTCATTGGGTACCTCAAGTGACTTTACAATTTGTTTTGGATACTCTTGAAATGCTTGCTTCCATTGATTTTCTCCAAGGATTTGAGGTAGAATAAACATCAAACATACTGTAAAACAAAAAATATTGAGAAACATGCTTTTGAAATCTCTCCATTAAACAGAATTGCTTATGTAGAGCTTCCAAGGAAAACAGAAGGCCACACAGACTAATATTTCAGAATCAGATCTGTTGTCAGCTTTGGGGGCTTGGTTTGCTTCCTCACCCTCTGTTCCTTTGTGTCTTCCACTTGCCGCAGCCTGGTTAACTTTAAGATGTAGGCCTCTTCCTTCCTGCCACTACCAGGGTTATAAGCAACCTTGGCCAGCCTGAGGGAAATAGCTCAGTGGTAGAATAATCACTTGCATGCCAAAGGTCCCAAACCCACCCACTGACCCACCAGTGGGTTAACTAGCCCAGTGGTTGATGAACTTCCCACCTTTGTGGAACACTTTCTCTTATGTGCCAAAGAATCCCTGGAAGACCCCTGGAATTGCACAGATGGTATTGGGGCATGCTGTAATTTTATTGATCTGTTTTGTGTTTGTGTATTGATCTTACTAAAGGATTTTATTATTGAGTTTTAGTATGTCAGCCACTTTGAGCCCTGGAATATAAAACCCATACACACTGGAGTATAACACACACACACACACACACACACACACACACACACACACACCTAGGGGGAGTGCCTATTTTACACAGGTCGCTAACCAACCCTATTGATGGGGCTGGGCAGATCTGTCATTGAGTTTCTCTCTGTTTTCCATTTCTTTTCATTTCATTAAATCTTACATTCATCTCTCTTCATCTCCACATCAGTTTGTGAATTTATTTCTCTAAAGCACTTGAAAATTGTATGCATTTTCATGAGTGTTTCAACTAATAGACACATTTTTGCAATCTGCTGCCCTCCAGAAATTGTTGGATTCCCTTCAGACCCAGCCAGCAAAGCCAATAGTCATGAATGATGGGATCTGTAGTCCAACAGCATATGGATGTATCAGATTGAGGATGGCTGATCTTGTTAGCAGGCTGCTGCTGACAGCAACCTGTGAGATGCTTTGTTCCAATATTGCCAATATGGTTTTAAAATGGCTTCAGGGCCAGTTTCCTTAGCAGGTAAAGTCAGGAGGCTGGAAGCATCATGGAAAAGATGTCAAAATAATGATGTCACAAGTTATGTGCACAAAACATAGCTTAGATAATGCAATCCAATCAAGTGTCTAAACTTGATTATACCAGCCAAAGATTTGCAAAATATCAACTGATCTGCATGAAATAAACTAAGGATATCCTGTTAAGGCAGATATCTGCCTCAGTGCCCCATCTTGTCAGGACTATACTAAGCTATAGGAAAGGGCAAGGTTGCCCAGGAACGATGCCTTCCTTATCCAAGCAATTATGGGATTTGCTTCAGGCTTTTGACCAGTAAGGTACATAAACCGGGCTCCAGTGCCCATTTGTTTGTTCCATTTGCAAGAAGTTTTACAAAAACAGGGATAGTAAAACATTTCCAGCAGTTGCACTGACAGTGGCCTACAGCTCAGCATATGGACAGGTTTGAAAATGCATATTTTGTACAGCTTTATAGATCAGAAGCTCCACAGAAGCACATAATGAATTGCACAGATCAATTTGCGAGACTGAAATATTCTCTAAAACTGCAGACTGATGGGTTACAAAAACACTATTACCATTATCAGCATCATTATTAACCTCATTAGATCCACGTTGGCTGGCCCCGCTGACAACCCCCTCTCCTTCCCAGCCTCACTCACTGAGGGCACTACTATCTCTGGGAAGTAGAGGGGCTAAGGCAGTGCTATCAGGAGTAAGTTGGGCAGCTAGCGACAAGTAGGCCTGTGGGGAAATATTCTGCTTGTAGGTTTCCCATAAACATCTGGCTGGCCATGTTAGATACAGGATGTTGGCCTAAATGATCTAGCAGGGCTGCCCTCTTGGGAAGATTTTTTTTCAGTCTTGCATGTTGTGAGTCACTTGAGCATCTTCTAAGATCTTAAGCCACAAATATCAATGCATAGCAACTAGTGGGGGTTTCTTTGAAAGCCATTCCTCTTAATGCCTTATATTCTGCCAATTTAAACATTTCTGCTATGAAATTTTCTACCCTGTGTTTCTGGAAGTGTGCCAGTTCTAAGGCTAGGCAAGAGAGCAGAAGTTTGTGCAGAAGTTTGTCACTCCATCTCCTACTGAGTTTAAATCCCAATCAAAGACCTCGCTGTTTACTATTGCATTGGGTTGATAGTTGATATTCTCTGTGAGATCGAGATCCTTTCCCAGCAAATATGAGCTTTGATTCACTTTCTTGAATGGCATAACAAATTACACAGTTGATAGCGAGGTGACTTTTTACATTTATTCTTTTAGTCTAGTTAAGATAAGTTATCTTTTTATCCTATTATTTATTTCTAAGGCTGGAATCTTTATTCGGTTCAGGGAATAAATTAATAATCTCAGGCTTTAATTGATTGATTCATGGTCAGTTTTAGAGCTAAAATGTTAAAATGTGAGGCTGCAAGTTGAGGGCACCCTTGTTTGTTTTGGGGCTGTTTTGGTTCTAGGGTGCTAATGTAACAGGGGATGAAAGAGTAATATGGTATATTGGTGGGGGTTTTTTGTTTGTTTCCTTCTTAGCAAAATAAAATTAAAAATGTATTTTCATTTGTTGTTAGCCAATAAGTAAACAGGTGTTACCCCTACCCCAGTATGGGATAATTCTGTTATCCCAAGGGACACTGATGCAGTTCTGCCCCCGTGCCGCAGGTTTTTTGGAACACTGTGGACTCTTTCCATTGGCTTGTATAGGAGAAGACATAGATCAACATGGAAAACAGTTTTGATCCATCACCCAAATCACTGTAATTGGAGTGCCCTAAAAAAGCCACAATTCACTTGGATTAAAAGCTAGACGTGTCAATCAAAGTGAACAATTTCCCCCGCCTTCTTTCAAGCTCTGGGCATTCCCCCAGTCAGCTGGGTTTCATTTCTCAGGGGGGGGGGAGGGAAATAAACAATAGCCATGCATTTTATTTTATTATTGGACAGCTAGGGCCACAGAGGAACCTGGAAGCATTGGGAGTCCCTGATCTACCTTGAGATGCCTTATTAATGGTGAGATCTGACTTGAGAACCTCGAATTAATCCTCATTTGCCTCATAATTCTGAGGCACAAACAGGACCAACGTGCACCCTTATTGCCCTTTATATTATCAAACAGGTAATTCGCCTCACTTCTTGCCTGCCAGTATTAGGCCCCTTCTCACACTCTCTCCAAGGATTATCCTTGGGCAGGGGGTTATCCAATATCCTCAGAACAAAGGACTTTGTGAGCTTCACATCCAAACAGCAGCTCTCTAGGAATACTGTGAGCTCAGTGTCTTTCTCCAAGGGAAACCATATTTGACACCACAAGCCATCATCTTCACTGCCCCTCAAGGTGGGAGCAAGTCCCCAGAGATTCATGGGCCAGTAAGACAGTCTCAAAAGGTTATGTGCTAAATTAAATTAAATTAGTTCAAATTAGGCACAGTGAGAAGGGGATTGTTAGAAAAACACTGGGGCCTAATTGGAATAGTCGAATGTCTGGCATCTGGTGGGCGGGGCTTTTGTGTTGTGCTCTGGAATCGGCCCCTCCCTTCAGGTGTTCAGTTAACTTCAGTTAGAGAAAGCAATTGTCATTCTTGCCTCATTCTTACCTCATGATGTCATTTTAGTTTAGTTTAGTTTAGATAGTATGTTATTGTGCTACAATTTTCTTTATTATTAAAGCTTTGTTTGACATATACGTGAGCTGCTTACTTTGCTAAAAGAAAAGAAACTCTGCTGAAGAATGGTGGAATATCATAAACTGGGTGAGTGATATTCCTAATTTGACAGGAGGATTGGTATTTTTTTAATCACCCCACCCTCCACAACACACTTAATTTTATACAAAGCTTTTTAATTATTGTAATTGAATGATATTTGGTTGTTGCATGGCGCCTTGAGCTTCAGTTATGAGAAAGAGTGGGTTAAAATGTTTATTAATTGTTGATATTATAGGGAATTGTACAAATGCATTATTATTATTATTATTCATTTCATTACCGTTTCATATTTTTAAGAAAAAAAATCTCAAAGATTTTACAACCTATATTAAATCATCAAATAAAACAGTCCAGAACAAAACATTACTGAAGAAAATCAAATATAGAGATATATCCCAAGCAACAAAATTAACAGGAAACTAAAATACTATCCTAAAGACTTCAAAAAACAAACAAACACATTGCAAAGGTCAACTACAGAATGCACATTTAACACAGCAAGTTAACAAAAACAATCTTAAACATTTCAAAAGAAAATATGACTCAAGGAGGTCAAATATAAAATGCACAGCAGCATAATTAGTCTTTTTAACTATCTTTTTAAAGAATTGTTTTAATTTATTTTGACTACGACAGACCAACACGGCTACCTACTTGAATCTAGCATAATTAGCAAGAGAATAACATATTATCATAAGCATAGCACATACCTCCTGCTGTTGTTGCTGATCCTGCCAGTGGTGGTTCATTGCAGGTGGTGGCTGTGAAAACTCAGGCTCAGTGACCTGACTCTGCACTAAGAGACAGCCAAGATGGCATCTAGCCTCATCAGCAGCCTCAGCTTTTGTAGCTTAATCACCCCTTCCTTGTGTGCACCCTGCACTGTCCCCAAATCTGTTCCAGATTTACGGGGTGCTTCGGAGAAGAGGAGTGGAAGAACAACCTGTTGTGTGATGAGAGATAGGCTTAACACTACATTGAATACAACCCTATATTAATTAAGTAGCAGTATTATATTAGTGTAATATATTATATTAGTGTAATTAGTATTATATTAGTCCAAACTCACAAGGGCTCATTGCAACCTGGCTGTTCCAACTCTTCTGAGTCCAACATTTTACTACCCGTAGCACACCAGCTATTTTGTGTGCTTTTGTTTCCCTTGAATAATAAATCTGAGCACATCTACTGTGTTTTGTGTTGCTACAAAATCAGAGCAAACTCTTTTCTGCTAAAAACGATTTGTCTGGAATAAGTTTAAAAACTAAATGGAAGGTTTGGGCAAAGAAGAAGGTAGCAACCAAACTAGATTTATCGTTTGCAGTCATGAGTAATATGCAAGTCTCTTTAGCAATTCTTCTGAGTGGAAAGGATTATATAGTGTTTGTGCTCCAGACTAGAATGTAGTGCTTCAGTTCTCCCATAATTTCTGATGCTGGAAACCAAAATAATGTTCCTCACCCCCCCCTTCATCCTTAGCATACGGCGTGATCTTGCAAAGACTATTTCATGGTCTGCTAGATCCTAATGGAGGTTGCAGGTAATGAGAAAACATTTATTTATAAAGAAAAATGCATTTACTACCACTACCTAAAACATGCCAGGAGCTGTAAGCAAGCATTGCTTTTATTTTGTTAGTATGTATAATGTCTTTGGAGATGGTATATCTGATTACAAAGGGCTAGAGACAAACCACAGGGATACAAACTGGTATAAAGGGCACTACACCAGTGGCAAAGCTTGGGAGGGAAGATTGCCAGGTTGTGAGAAAGATGTCTTGTACCAGCTGAGACACTAGGCTATGTTCACCCAGTTTATCACATGCACAAGTGAGCAGTGGGAACCAGTGGCAGATATACAAATTTTGCCATATGGGGCAAAAGTCTGCATTGCCACCCCCTTCCCTGGTTGTGAAAGCATCCCTAACTAGTTTATAACTGTTTCACATGCATCCCCTATTCCTCCATAGACAGTGCTGAGTCTAGGAACACTCTTTCACATGTCATAATTTTTTTAATTCAACATGTTCCTCAAATACTTATCCCATTGCTAGAACACTTAACAATAGGTATAGGTGGTAGAGTCTTTGTGTGGTGTTCTTAGAAAGCTCTGGAAGTGACCTTGAGATCAGACTATGTTAGTAATATTTCTAACTAAGAATCTGCAATGATTCTTGCCTAGAGCCATATAGTGAATTGCTTCTGCAATGTGGGTTATGGTTTAATTCAAGCACTAAATCTCTAGTGGGGCTTTCAAGCAGAGCAACCAATATCACTCTCGGCAATCTATTGTCAGCATTAGGAAAGTGTTGTCCTTGTAACAAGAAGCATATGCTATTGTAGAGGCCCAGGGAATGTAGGGCAGAAGTCCTGTGCATCTCGTGTTGTGTTCTCTAATGCTGAGGCATCCGTTTTCGCCTGACCTCAGTCAGAAACTATGTCTGGTATACCAGCAAAGGTATCAAGTGGAATGTGTTCCTATTGTAATATGATGTTTGAAGGAACAGGGAGTTGGCTGGTCTGAATGATTGCTCAAGGATTACATGACCCTCACCATGTGACTCTGATTGACTGATTTGGAAATTAGCTGAGTGATGGCTGTCCTCAGCAATGGCTGTGGTCCATTTTGGAAGGGGACTACCTTTCTCTCTTCCCACTTTCCCATGTGCTGATTTGGTCTGTGTAGGGTGTAAATAAAGCACTGAGCTAGGCAAAGTTGCAGCTGGAGTCAGACAGAGCTGAGCCTGATGCTCTGGAAGCACCTTTAGAGTGATGTTTCCCTCTGTACATGCAATGGAGAAACAGTATCTGTATGACAGTTAATGTGGCAAACTTCCACATTATGTTCAATTTGTATATCTGTAAAAATATATATAGGTAAAGGTAAAGGGACCCCTGACCATTAGGTCCAGTCGTGTCTGACTCTGGGGTTGCGGCGCTCATCTCGCTTTATTGGCCGAGAGCTGGCGTACAGCTTCCAGGTCATGTGGCCAGCATGACAAAGCCGCTTCTGGCGAACCAGAGCAGCGCACGGAAACGTCGTTTACCTTCCCGCCAGAGCGGTACCTATTTATCTACTTGCACTTTGACGTGCTTTCGAACTGCTAGGTGGACAGGAGCTGGGACCGAGCAATGGGAGCTCACCCCGTCGCAGGGATTCGAACCACCGACCTTCTGATCAGCAAGCCCTAGGCTCTGTGGTTTAACCCACAGTGCCACCTGGGTCCCCAAAAATATATATATAACTATTACCAAATGCCAGAAATCTACCTCAAAGTAAACTGAATGACTTCTGTGCCATTGAATTGTCTCACTGCTCTAAAGTGGTCAGAACTTGCATAGCACTCTTTTTCTCTGATCGCTGGGTGGTTAAAAATGATTGAACCCCTGACCACAGCCACTCCAACATTTGACCAATCTAGCATGTTCCACAAGTTTAAGTGCAACACTTCCAGAGGCAAAACTTAAATATATATGGAGTATCATAGTCCGAGGCAGTAATGTTTTGAAATCCCTGTTGCTGGAAACCACAGGAGGGGAGAGTGCTCTTATACTCAGGTCCTCTTGCATGAGGTTTGCCCACAGGCTTCTGGTTGGCCCCAGATGGGCCATTGACATGATCCAGCAGGGCTCTTCTTATGTTCTTGTAACCCACAATTTCTCTACCTGAGGGCTGGGAATTTTTGGAACTAGATTTACAAAGGATGTGAGGTCAATATAAACAGCCCCTTGGTTACATCAGATGCTGTAATTCATGTAACTCAATCACAAAGCCTGTAATGTGGTAGGAAAGCATGTCAATGGTCAGGGATGATGGGTTTGTAGTCCAGCAACATCTGGAGGGACAGAGTTTCCCTAGTCCTAGACTACATAGAGGTTATGGTGGCAGAGAGCGCACGAAATGCATAATACTGTTGGGCAAGGAATAAAATGGACCTACTGCTCAGAATGCATGATATATGTTTCAGTCCAATGAGGGATGCTAATTATATATATTAGCAGCCATTTAAGCTACACCCCTCAAAACAGTTCATTAAACTGGATAGAATCCTAAAGACGCATATCAGTATGGCATGTTTAAGAATTTTAAGCAATGGAAATGTCTATTTTCTTTAACTATGCTATAGTCTGTAAGCCTTTCCCTTTGATTTATAGGTGTGTGTCCTGGTGCTTGGCATTTTGCTTGAACTACAGCATAAAAATGTATTCTACCCAACCATAAATCAAAACAGCTTTCGGGGAATGCAAACTGCAACATGTGAAAGGCTTCCATGAGCTACTGCTCTAGACCATGCAGGGAAAAGAATATCCTTAATCTATCCTCTATTTCTTTGCTTGACTACCCACCCAGCAATTTGGTTTTTTTATAGACTATTTAAATGCTTTACATGATCATTTTCACTGTGGACCTCTGTAATGTTTTGTTTTTGTAAAATTTTATGTCACACAATGATAATGTGTATAACTTGTGAGCATGTGCCCTCATCTTAACCTAAACAGCAAGAAACATCTGGAGAAGGGCCATAGCTCAGTGGAAGAGCATCTGCCTTGCAAGCAGAGGATTTCAGGTTCAACCCCTGGCATCTCCAGGTAGGATTAGGAGAGACTACTTCCTGGAAGCCCAGTGTAGACAATATTGAGATAGACCAATAGTCTGATTTAGTATATGGCAGCATCCTTTACATTTTGGCGAAGACTCCTTGGAGGAAAAGGAACCAACAGCCTGTGGTTATTACTTGGTTTGAGTATCCAGGATAGGCTTAGTAGTACCGGTAGGAAAGAAGCTACTGAGGACAAGGGAAACCTTTATTTAGTGAACTTGTGTAAGCCAACTTATCTTAGGATCCAAACTAGAATCATTATTCCCAAAGCTTGATGGCAGCAAAGCTACTGAAGCCCAGTGCTAGATTGAAAAGCATACAGACATTCAATTCCACATGGATGATGAATTTCAGACGCCTCTGCTGCATTCTCCCATAGAGTTCCACTGACAGCTTAACTTCATTTTGTTGACTGCGGATTGCTAGCGTAGGGAACTGGCAGTCTTGAGGAAGAAGGAGCCAGAAACACGAAGAAGGGAGTGACAGGGACTTACAAGGACTGAGCTACTCAGGGAGTGACATCTGTGCATACAGTATATGGTAAACACCAGAGGCCTTCTGGGGAGATGGAATTCCTTGAAGGAATCGTGTCATATTTACTGAAAAATAAAGTCAGCCAGACTTTTCTGTCAAATTGCATTTATCTTACTTAGCTTTCCTTGGTTTTTGCTGGAGTCTTAGGCATCTTTTTGTTTCCTTTCTTGACATCACTGCATGTCTGTTGTTAAATGAGAAACTTCTCATAGAAATATGGCTGCTTAGCATTTAAATTTTTTTTTTTAAAATGCGGTCTACAAATAGGAGCATTAGTGGAAGCCTCTTAATCAGTCCACTTCACACATCTGATGAAACAGGTTGCAGCTTATGCGTTGACCAAACATAATAACAGTAATTCCCTAAAGTGCCTCTTCTCTTTTTTCTTACAGCACAGTCAAAGCTCCTCTTGTGTAGCCCTGCCAAGATTCTGAAGCCACCAGACCCCCCAAAGCCATAGTCCATCTTTTTCCTGTCACCCACAATAATATCAGTACATTTTCAACAACCGAGAGGTTTCTGTCCATCTTCTCAGCTTAGCCTGGCATTAAAAAATAAATAAATCACTAGAGTCCCACCTCTTTCTCCAAGGAGAAGAAACAGCTGAAGACCCCAAGCAACTATCTCACCAGCTACAGAATAAAGGCAGATAGGCCCCTTTATCCTGCTGTTTGGTCCCTCAGAAGCCACTCCTCAAGGTTCCAAGAGATAAACTGCTTGCAGGGCTGTTTGGTCACAGCCCTCTTTCTGCCACCACGTGACTGCTCTGTTGTGTCTGCATAGATAGTTCTCTTCCAGCAGAGTGTGTCTGTTGTGTGTTTGTGTGTGTGAGAGAGATGGGGCAGAGAGAGAAATGATCTGTTTTTATTTCTTGTCTTGCATGTAGGACAGAGGACATGGGAAGAAGAGAATTCTGTTTTTCTCAACTGGGGATGGTAGTGAGGTGAGGGCAGAGAATTCTGGAGGCATGTGTTGAAATTGCAGGCTGTCCTATAGAATTGCATTCTTTATATGTTACCTTTTTTTGTTATGTAGCTGAAATATACTCGGAGTCGAGTGTGGATTTCATGCTCTTTATTCAGCTCATAGTAGGGAGGAATGAGAGGTCCCCCAGAACATCTGCTTTATATACATTATTTACACAATGGGCCCCACGTGATTGGCTAATTCCGGGATACTCCTGTAGGCCAATCAGGTTGCGGATTCACATCCACCTGGAGCTGGATTGGGTGGCTCCTGCAGAGCAATCAAACTGCTGCATTCTGGATCCTATTGTTCTAGGACCAATCAGACTGCTGCATTCTGAATCCTATTGTTCTAGGACCAATCAGACTGCTGCATTTTGGATCCTATTCAACTCAGTACATAACAGTAGCATTTGGACATATCTGGCCGCCTTGATCCCTGCCATTGTGAAATTAAATACTTTGGGCACAAAGGCCATCCTCTTCTGCGAACTTCTCCTGCACTTGCCTCAGTGAAATTGGGTTTGCAAAGCCGTCATTCCCAAAGGGATGTGCGCTTAATGAAATATTTTCAAATGCTTTAAATGTGCTCTATTAAATATGTTGTGAATCTTCCTATCTCTCCTCTCAAACAGTATCAAGATACAGAGCACATCTTGATACTCTGAATAATTTACATGATGATGTATAGAGTAGGATTAAAACTTCTCCCTTTTGTTCACAAGTTCCAGTCCTTAATTCAATAAGAGAGAGAAAAAATACGCATTTGCCTTTATGTGCATGAACAATCCTATTCCCCTCCACCACAAAGTACATTATTTTGCTTAAACCTTATTGAATGTAAAAAAAAAATCAAAAATGCATTTTAAAAAGTTATTGTAGGGCAGAGATTAGCCTAATACAGGGTTTGTGTTTACTGCCTATTAATTATAAGCGCTTTCTTGCTTTTCTTAATCAATACCTCAAGGACAATGCCTTCATTCCATTTAAAACTAATAAAAGCATCACAAAAATAAACCCAGGAGTCCTAGCTAATGCATGCCTTTGACTTTGGCTCTGCACTAAGGGAAGCTGAAATTCTAAGCAGGGTCCTTTGAAAGTCCTTATCGAGTTAATTAATCTCAACTTTCATATTATGCAGGCTTTTATTAGAAAACCACAGTCACATGCGCTTCCTTCCTGCAGGTTGATGATTATGCAAGCATAGGCAAGGATGTGTTATTTACTCTCTTTGGGATTCAGTACACCTTTCGCTTACTCTCTTCTCACCTTTAGAACTGGCAAGAGGACACTCAAACCCATCAAAGCCCCACTAGCCATCTCTTCAACATAACCTTGGCTTGTGATTAATTATGCACCAAGCCTGTTAATGAATTAAGCCTCAGGACGTCCTACATAGATTCATCTCCTCTTTCATGGGCTTGTTCCCCTCGCACAGCTTAAGCATAAATCATCAGATTTGCTAGATGCTCCCTGAGCACTTTGGGGAAAGCAATCAAATGTAGCCCACTCCAAACTCAATCACAGGAGATGAGGTTCTGTGATTGGAGGGCAATCAGTTGGCACAGCACAGATGAACTCAGCATCGCACAGAATCAAGTCTGCCTTGAAGCTTCATCTATAACCCCAAGGTATTTTTTTATAGATATTCTCAAGCTTTAGAGGTGGCAGGTGGAGGAAATGACTCCCTCACCAAAAGAAATACAGCATAAAGAAGGATAAGAGTGAACTAAGTCAACATATGATTAATGTATTGCAAACCACCCTGTGATCTTTGGATGAAGAGTGGTATAGAAATAATAATAATAATAATAATAATAATAATAATAATAATAATAATATTCCAGAATTGTTTGTACACACAAAAGCTGGACATATAGTTGTGATCAGTGCTATTTTTCTAGAAAAAGGGGTGCTGGAACTCACCATGAACACCTCTCTTGTTCTCTTACTGTATAACAGCATTGGCACCCACCTGAGAGGTGCAGGAACTGAGTTTCAGCAAGTTCCAGCTGAAAAAAGTCCTTCACCCCCTACTGTGAGCTTCCTAAGAGCTTCTACTGTAAGAAACAGGATGTGGTACTGGATTATTATTATTATTATGAACAAGTAGGCCTGGGATGGGGAGCATGCTGTTATCTAGATGTTGTTTAACATCAACATGGCCAATGGTCAGGGATTTGGAGCCCCTAACTTCTGGAGGTTCCTAGACATCATGTCCCTGCAAGAGGCCCCTTCTTTTATGCACTGTTGTCTAAATAGAAAAGGTATCCCCTGCTCAGCCCCACCCTGGGTTCCAGATTCAGCATTAGGCTTAGAATGTTGAGCAAGTCCAAAGTTAGGAATGTTCTGTGATTTGTATCTTCCATGGGCCCTAACCACAAGATCACCCATTTAATTGGATGGTATTTGGAGACGTCACTTCCAAGATGAGGTAGTGCTGAAGCTGTATGCAGTGAATGCCTACAGCTCAAGACGCAGAGGTGTGCAAGGCTTTGGTTGATCCTAACCAGTGGCGAAGCATTGCCGGGGGGGGGGCACAGGGGCGGTTGTCCCAGGTGTAAAATTTCAACATCCAGTTCTGCCTCAATGCAGACATGGACTTCCATTGCTGGGCTCTGTTGAAAATGTCTTCTCCTTGCTATGCCACTGATCCTAACTTTTCTCAAAATGAGCACTCACACTATATTGTGGGTGCCTTTTGCGGGATCGCGTGCGGTGCTACAGTTCCCAGGGAAATTGCTAGTAGAAGGGGGCTGGCCTGCTTCTCAGTGTATTATTAGCCTATAACAAGGCTATAGATTTAATTCAGGAAAATTATATAAAAATTTGGAATCAAATAAAAAAGGATTTAGAAATGTGGACTAAGTTAAAATTATCACTATTGGGTAGAATTTCTTTAATAAAAATGAATATATTGGCAAGAATGATTTATTTATTCCAAAATTTACCGATATTGGGAGGCTCAAATTTATTTAAAGAGTGGAAAAAAGATATAACAAAATTTGTTTGGAATGGAAAAAAGCCAAGGATTAAATATAAAATATTAATTGATCAGAGAGAAAGAGGAGGGTTTGGATTACCTGAATTGAATCTATACCATGATGCAGCAGCCCTATGGTGGCTAAAAGATTGGATGGATTTAAAAGATACAGACCTGCTAGACTTAGAAGGAGAGGACACTGGGTTTGGTTGGCATTGGTACTTAATTAAGGATAATATAAATAAACAAAATGTGTTCAGGCAAAATATAATAAGAAGATCCCTCATTATAGTATGGCAGAAATACAAAAGGTTTTTCGAAACAAAAACACCTGGATGGATATCTCCTATGGAAATTGTGGCAGTTAAAAGGATAAATATGCAAGGAAATTGGCTTACCTATAAACAATTATTAGTAGAATATAATGGAAAATTACAGTTAAGAGATTATAATGAATTGAAACCGAATTTAACAAGTTGGCTCCAATATTTTCAAATTAGACAAAGATTTCTGGAGGATAGTAAGATAGGTTTTGAAAAAGAAAAATCAAAATTGGATGAAATTTTATTGGGGGAAGATAAAAATAAATATATAAAAAATCTATACCAAACATTGTTGAAATGGGAAACTGAAGAGGAATTTGTTAAAGAATCGATGATAAAATGGAGCCAGGATATAGGCAAGGTAATTGAATTTAAAAAGTGGGAAAATCTTTGGCAAAGAGACAGCAAATTTACATTAAATTATGATTTAAAGGAAAACCTTTTGAAAATGCAAAATAGGTGGCATTTAACACCAGTAAAGATTGCAAAAATGAACAAGGGGGCAAAAAATATATGTTGGAAGTGCCAAAAAGAGACAGGAACCCAAATGCATGTTTGGTGGCAATGTAAAGAAATAAAAAATTTTTGGGAAACAATCTATAAAGAATTGAAGAAAATGATGAAATACTCCTTCAAAAAAACACCGGAAATGTTTCTGTTAGGAATATTAGGTGATGACATTAAAGCAAAAGACAGGAAAATAATTATGTATGCAACCACTACAGCTAGACTTTTACTAGCAAGATATTGGAAATCGATGTATATCCCGACAAAAGAGGACTGGCAGATAAAAATGGTTGAGTATTATAACCTAGAAACAAGACACGGAGAAATACAAGGAGAAAATAAAGAAAAAAGGCTAAAAGAATGGGAAAGTTTTAGAGTTTATATCAAAAGGCAAGTAGAATAAGCTGGTACCTAAAGCGGCAAAAGAAAGACTCAAGGAAAAATAAAAAGAAGGAAAAAAAAAGTAGATAGAGGTATGTAAATACAAAGAATAAACTTATGGTTGTAATATAGAATGCTGAGAAGTAGAGGGGGGAAGAGAGAGGGGAAGAAGGGGTGGGAGGGAGGGGGGAAAGAGGTACATAGAGACAGGGGGGAGGGTGAAAGAATGATTGTTAAATAAAAGAAAAAATTGTATCAGTACGAGGAAAGGGTGTGTGGAAATGTATGAAAATGAGTAAATGAATAGTATTAAATTGAAGAAAGAGTATGTTAGTAGGTTAGAGCGGGTAAGAGTATGTTAGAGTAGGGGGGGTAGAAGAAATGAGCTGCTAAATAAAAACAAAATGTATTAACGTGTGAGTGGAAGGAAAAGAGGGCGAGAAGGGATAGGAAAGTGTTAGGTTGAATGAATTAGTTAAATAAAAGTAAAAATGTATTAATGTGTGAGTGGAAGAAAGAGAGGATGAGAAGGTGTAGGAAAGTGTTAAGATGAATGAATTAGGAGGAGAAAGCGTAAGTTGGAATGGGGAAAATGAGTTAGTAAAGGATATAAAAGCAGAAGGATGATTAAGTAAGGAATCAGAATGAAAGGGAATGGATGTAAGAGTTTAAGTGTGTTCTTTGTTGAATGGTTGTGAAATATGTATAATTTTTTATGTATAATTTTTTACTATGTACCTAATAAAGTTATTAATAAAAAAAAAAAAATTAAAAAAAAAAAAAAAAAA